>JBBPCZ010000001.1:26667858-26722858 GCA_037974445.1 Brycinus macrolepidotus
CACACACACACACACACACACACACACACACACACACACACACACACACACACACACACACACACACACAAACTGCTATCCCACAAATATGTACCACACCTAGACTGCCACCTCCCCCACAAACAACTACTATTACCATTGTTTACTATTGCTATTTCTAACCTCATAAATCTTAGCATTTTTGCAAATTTAATTACTCTGCTGCTAGAACACAGTATCTGACTTAATATTGTATTCACTCTCAGTATTGTTTCCTCTACTTGTATCCTCTTCTGCACTGTATTCTGTCCTATTCTATTGTACTGTTTATGCTTGTCTTTTAAAGTCTTGTAGTTTCTTTCTTTTTGCACTCTGTGTAGTACTCTCTGCGCTTGTGCAGTCTTGAGTGTGTGTGTGTGTGTGTGTGTTTTTCATTGTACCATGGTCCAGGAGGGTTGTTGTTCGGTTTCACTGTGTACTGTGTAGAAGGCTGGAATGACAATAAACCTACCTGACTTGATTTGATTCATTGAAAGTTTCAAAGGCAACCTGCTCACTCAGGCTCAAAACAATGAGGCACATTAGCCTGTACTGTTTTCTACTCAAAGTATCTCCAGTCACACCCAAGCAGCCTCCACAGTAAGGAGCAGCGACCGCACACACACTTTGGAGGGAAGTTCGGAAATGGCTTTTCAAATGGAACATCATTGGAAAACTCATAAATTTTCCCTGACAAAGCCATCTAACAGCAAGCAATCAATATTGTAATATTTGAGTGGCAGTATAATGTATGAGAAAGTCGAGGACAAATAGTGAGTACTCAAATGTTTTCTTTTATAGACATCAATAAGGAGAAAATGGAAATTATATCCCAGTGTAATAAAATAGCGTTTAACGACCACAAAAGCAAAAGTTTCATTTGAATGGGCAACTGCATTTCAGTCTGCATTGCTGGTGGAAGTTGGGTATAGGTAGCATACCACCCTCTGAATATAAGAGAGGATTAAGAAAAAACAGGTGTTACAGAGTGACACCTTGTAATAAAACAACACCCTCTGTCAAAACAGCCTAGTTTTAATAGTCCAAGAAGCATTATTTAACATTTACATAACAGTTAGTTGATGCTCTTACTCAGAGTGACTAAAAACATGAAATCTGAGGTAGACAACAGGATAAAAGAATACATAAGATAAACAAGAGTCCTCTCCTAAACAGATGGAAATGGAAAAAGAAGCACTGTAAAATGCAATAGTACAATAAGCATGGCCTCATTTACATGTAGCAAAAAACCTGTAAAAAGATAAATGATTAATAAGTGAACTTTCCTCAAATACAACAATCTACCTGTTTATTTTAGGCAGTAATCATTTGTTAGCTGGAACTGTGTTTGTGCCTTTCTGAGATCTTGAAACATCTTGAAAGGCTTTAATTAAAAAATTTCATTTTACACAGTCTGGCAAAACTCTGTCACTGCGTATTAAATTATCCATATCCTACTCTTTTCTGGTATATAGTGTTTTTTTCAAGGTACTGCTTGAAAATATCACATATTTGCTCATATTTGTCCAAACTGCCATTTGAGTAGGAGTGTTATGATGTATCAAGATGTAGTGCAACAATGGACAAAGCATCAAAGAGAATGAGCATTCTATTAATTATGATATTTGATGTAACTGCAGTGTTTATAGTGTCAAACCAGTGCCAATCATCAACCCATTCACCTCCCCCCTGCCTTCCAACTCTAGCTGCATTACTAAATTGTTCCACAACTGAATACAGTCATCATTTTTCTGCATTTCATTCTAAATATTGTAGGAATATTGAAGACTCAGATCAGATAACTCAGAGTGTATTGTTACACTCCTATAGCCTGCAAAATATGAGTGTGAACATATCATGGGTGTGTAGAATTGTGAGCCCTGAATCTATTGAACGGAACTGTGAGTTGACTGTCTCATTACACCCCTACCTTTGAGTATTTGTATGTAAACCCGAGCAGAAGGAGCCAGCATACAGAATATAAGAAATGGTCTCTGGACAGCAGCTGTGCTGAACCTATAAAAATCATCCACCAGAAGACTGGCCATATACAATAAAAGATCATAAATACGGATGGTCTTCACTGACTAGACCTCAGCAATATAACCTGAGTGTGGTGAGATACTGACTCATAAACAAACTGCAGCAGTCAGAAGCTTCCAGCAAGTAGTGGGCAGCACTCAAGACAGTAAAGTCCAGTTTTATGTGTTTCCACTGGCCCTACGCTCAGCAGGCCGCTGCGCCACAAAGATCATCTCTTTAACCAAATGGGCAGAAAGCTCAGCAGACTAAATGCAGACGCAGCAGTCTCTCCCCAGATGATTGCGTCTACCTCAGGCATTCGGTCTTTCCTCACCTTTTCCCTCATCCCTCCATCTCTCAGTTACATTTTTTTCTCTTTTTCGAGGGATCCCAGGACTCTGGTCTGTGGCCCTGTGCTGTGCTGAAAGGCGCCATCTGCTCAGTAGTGCGGTGGCGGCCCAAGGCTTCAGTGAGCAGATTGAAGCCCGGAGACTGGAATCAAAAGAGTACAGAACTGGGATTTTTTCTTCTTCTTTAATGCCATCCAGGGCACAAAGCTGACAACTGCTGTGTACATTTCATACAGCTGCTTCTAAATGCAGCTGTAAGCTTCTCAATAAAACTTGGTGATACATATGTATGTATCACCAAATCATATTATTATAGATATTCCCTATATATGTGTGTGTGTGTTTCACTGTGTTGTATCACCAAGGCATTTACAGTGTACACTGTACATTTGGAGAATGAGCTAATAAGCACATAGGTTATTTAAAAATAATCTGTACACTGTGAAAATAAATAATTCAGTGTAATTTAGTGCATACTCTTAAAGCAAAATTTCAACAGTTTTCTAATTTTCTGCATAATTAAATGACTGGGAGGTAAACAAAGTCCTTCAGAGATGTTTGCTGTGAAGTGCTCCGTTCTACAGAAACTCAGACTGGATCTAGATGTCTATAGAGTTCTAAGAGTCTCTAAAAGCTACCTCAAAAAACAGTCATAACATAAAATGGTTTCCTGATGCCTGAGGCATTGTTCTGTAATACCTTGGATGGGAGCTTTAGGCTTAAAAGTGTATATATATATATATATATATATATATATATATATATATATATCCATTCATGCATTATAAGTAGTGCTTTGAAAGCAAAAAGTACCTCCCAAAAAATATGTTTTTGGATGAAACATTATTTTATGACGTGTATCACACATATGAGTTCACTGCTTGCTTGGAAAAGGTAATTAAATGGCTACATTTGTGTTGTAGACATTTTTATCACCACTACTGAACCAATATCTGAGATTCTGAAAAAAAAAAAAAAAAAATAATAAAAAAAAAATATATATATATCCCATGCCAAAATTTTATAAATGAGATAATAATCTCTACTGTGTGTATTGCACTTTTTAGAACCTTATGTTCAAGCCAAGAACCACAGAAGAACTTTCATTTTTAAAGGTGTAGAACAATAGAACTTGTAAGAATTATCTTAATTTGTTATCCTGTCATATTCTGATATTCTGTACACAAACCTCTTGTGGAGAGTGTTCTCATCCAGCTGAGCTGCACTGCTTAAGCCTTTTCACTCCTCACTGTCAAGTTCTAAGACCAAAAATGTGGGTCCATCTGATCTTTCCCCATGTTCTCTATCCATGTTTACACTTCATGCACTGACAAGGGCTGACACTTCCAAAATCCCCCACAAGGTAACCCATTTCCCTGGAGTCTTTGTTCCAGTGTAAGAGCAGCAGCCTCAGTTTCTGTTGAAAGTTCCCTCTGAGAGTGGTGCGGGCACCCCTCGTTCACACTACCGGGCTGAAGTGGCACAAGTGCAAATCCTGCATATATGTGACATACAAGTGATTCTTTTCAGCACTTAGTGAACATTAACAAACCTTTAATTCATGCTCCAGTCATTTATGCAGCTCTAAATTGAATTTAAATCATATATGTGGCTACAGAGCATGGGACTGTAATGAGAATGGTCAGATCAGAATTCAAATTTTCACTGTGCATTGCTGCTGTCAACACCCTGCGTTGGCAGCATGTCAGCACTGGCTAACGACAGCAGCCAATGAGGATAAAATGCATGAGCGCAGATCCTTTCAGGGCCCAGGTCTTTTCATACTAATGGCAGACACAAATTTGAACCGGCATCAAGGCAAAAAGATCTGAGTGAAAAAAGCAGAATTGAGCAATTCACCCTGTACACATGGTGCAGAAAACAGGGACGTGGTAAGTCAGGGAGCAGCTATGGGAAAGCAGCCTTTTTGAAAGCATCAGAAAATGGACTAAAAGTTTTTGACTATTTACAGTAAAGAAAAAACAGAATATGTGCCAATTCTCATTGTGCAATTGCAAAGATTACTCAAAGGATACAAAGAAAGGGAATTGGAAATTAGATTCAATGTGTGATGGTAAGACCAAGAGGATTAAAAAAAGTCTCATCTTGCATTGTGATCCCTAAAGTTGGTCATTGCAATGAGGTTATCCAAACAAAAAGCAACTGGTTGAAAGTTAAACTCAACCAATTGCTCAGAAGACACTTGATCAACTTGTATTACAGTGTATGACAGTGGACCAGAATGTATGAACTTGGTTGGCTAGATAATGGATTGATTTTGTTTTACCAAATAGTTGAGTTTAACATTTAGCCAGCTGCTTTCTGTTTGGACAACTTTATCAATCAGATGCCTGTTTTATCCCTCCTTTTTTAGCTGCTCGCTGACTGATCACCCATCCTGTGTGACGAATGGCTGCCATGAGGATAGGTTTTTTAGCGTGACTGCAGCCTTAGCGCTGGCTCTTTTCCGTGTGGGAGTTATTCCCCCCGCCCTCTCATGCCAAGAGAGAGTGTCTCCTCTCGCCCAGCGAGTGGCCTAAAAACAAGCCTCTAATCGCCTTCACGCCTACTCTGCACAACTCTCCAGACTGGCTCCCGCATCAAAGGGAGCGGGTAGTGTTAATCAGTTAAAAACACATGTTCCTCCTGCTTCTGCTGTCAGCTGCCACCCGAGCAGAGGAGCTAACCCCACAGTTCACAACAATGCTAATAGCGGATAATTATCAACTTTCTTCCCCCGACGCGCTTTCAGCTGCGCCTCAGCCACGCATGGATTTTGCTCTAAAATCAACACAAAAGCATGAATAAATAAAGGCTTTGCATTTTTTTTCTGTGGGACAAGTTAAGAGCAGGGAAAACAAGGCAAGCCAAAAGTTTACTTTAGCATATGAGAGCCTGGGATTGTAAGCGGCTCATTAAGGGCTACATTTGGCTTGCCCAGGGCGATGCTGAGTGAGGATGGCACCATCGCAGTACCCATGATGCCTCTGTGCGTCGCAAGCCTGGACTAATAAAGTGCTGAAGTATACCCTGCAGACAGACGCGATCGTCGATCAAAGGCATAAAAGTGGCTCTAACTCACCACTTGCGGAAAAGAAGTTTCAAACTTTTCTCTGCACATTCACTGAGTAAAGCAGCACCCAGTCGTATTGTGTATTCACCAGCACGAGAGAAGGCTACCATGTCTGGGCCGTGATTAAATGCAGCAGATGCATTGGCGGCATGCTTTGCTTTCAAAGCGACTGCATTTGTGTCCAAACATCCGATAACAAGACCGATCTCTGCCCGTTGCCACGGTTTAAGACCATCCGGGGAGAGGCTATTGATCCGTTCTCTCTATATTTGTGCTGACCGTCACAAAAGAAGTGAAATTTCCTTCAAGCTGCTTTTGCGCAGTAACGAATTAGGATGATAATGCTTCAGTCTATAGCAAATGGCAAGCTGCCAACAATATTCACTGGGAAAGTTAAGTTCGGTTTAATGGAGTAAACAACTGACGATATCGATGAATTGATTTGCTATTAATGAGAGGAGGTAATGGGGCGTTTCCTCAACTATTTTGGCCTTAAATGTGGTAGTCGTCATACAAACGAGTGTGAAATGCAAGAAGACCAAAGATTTAAGGCATTTACTCACTGGGTAGGTAATTGGAATTCATTCATTACAAACTGCATATGACGCATCCCTTATTATTTAAGTGGCAGAGATCTTTAGATTGACACAGTCCTGGCCTCTCTTGGACTTGGGAACTGATGCGTCATACCACAGTGAAAACAGAAGGAAGAAATAATAATGCTCACTGGAAAAACAAGCTCATCCTTTGCATCTCTAAAAAGGCCTGCCTTTGATTTATACACCGCTCCTGTTAGGTCCACTCTTGGACCTGCTAATGAGAGCTATTGCGCTAGCTCATTACAGATAGTTCTGCCAGTTCGTTTATTTCTTATCAGGCCTTTGTTGATGAGGCTGGGGCGAAGCCATCTTTCCTGGTCAGCACAAAAGCTGCCGTGTCTCCGAGTGAAAATGGCAGAGCAGAGGCTTTACTGTGAGGCTACACTACCATCTCTCTCTCTCTCCGACTCTCTCTCTCTCTCTTATTCGCTGTGTAAGCCACCCCATTTGAGGCCAGGGTGCAGGACACAGCTCAAGTGTGACCCGCAAAAAGCGAGCAATCCATACATCTGAGATAAGGCTGCTGCCCACAACGGGGACAGCACTACTTTGTGCGGATCTCTGGAGGAGAATGGAGAAAAAGAAGAAAATGATAAGGAGGGGGGAGAAAAAAAGCACAGTTATTTTTTCTTCAAACTACAGAAAACTACAGCTGCACATGTTTAGCTTACAAAACATCCTACATCTACATTTCTGTTCTATTTCAAAATGACTCTGAGGTGCAAGGTTTCTCCATAAGAGAGAAAAAGAATGCACCAGAGCTAAATTTCCATCTTTTTTCTCTTTTTAACTCATAACTAAATTATTCCAGAACTCACACATGGCACATCCTTAGACAGGACAGAGCTCAGAGCGTATTAGTAAAATTTGATTTCAACATATAAAAACGGTGTAAAACAGTCGAAAACTGGTTTTGCTCGGCATGCTGCCGCTCGGCTTCTCTCCGGACCCCCTCCCTCTGCGAGTTTTCCCCACCCACTTGTGGGCAGAAACTATCCTGAAAGTTTTCCTGGGTTCAAAGATCTTGTGGTTTTCTTTTTTTTCGTTCGGTTCTAAGTTTTTTATGGCCATTTGCATGTGACGCCACTTTTAAAACCCCAGTAGTGGTTATTATTAGCACCATGTTTTTTAAATCATAATAACTTTGGTTCTATGTGACATAGGAACACCAAACAAAGCTCAGTATGACGTCTGACATCTTGAGCATCAACACAAACTGCGGGAACTTCCATATAAGGAGTTATTTTGCCATATGACAATGATTTACCATTTGTTGCACATGGATCCATGCCGCTCGTGTTCTAAGGGTTAATTACGTATTAGCATAGCAACATTTACATAAAAACACTATAAAGCTAATACGTTACAGGTGTAAATTTTTAGCCATTCCACTGTCAGTAAAGAGTGCTAGAAAAAGATGACCATTGCTAAGCCAAATGCTCATTGCCACTGACTGGTCTGCTCTACAAAATTGTCCAATTAACGCAAACTATTCGACATCAGTTGAGAGATTAGTTTGAAAGTGAATGGGCAATTCTGTTGACAATGCCATCAGGGTGCTGTGATTATTTCGGTATGCTAATCATGCTTCCATTCAAACAGGTAGGCAGGTGAAGGTAATGCATTTCTTTTCATCATTTCTTTGGCTAGGCAGTCTGGAGGTTCTAATAATGGTCCTTGGAAATCGAAAAGCAAGAGGCAGAGCTAATAAAGCTAATTTCTCTATTTATTTTTCATTAATTGTTTCACTTTTATTTGATTTTTATCTTTTTGCATATTGGGCATCCTTACCTCCCAGAGTTAACATACCTGTAATATTACTAAAAAGCCTTATTCAAAGATGAATTGTACAACTTTGCTTTACAACTTTTATAACAGGCTTCTGGATGTTTCATTCATGTAGAGAGCGACTGTTACATCCCATGCTTTTAACAAAATAATCCTTGTTTCAAGGCTGAATTTCTAAACTCCATCAATCAAAAGTGGGTAAATTTGAATGGGCTTCGCATCCACTATGGGACCGAAGTTGGGAAGGCAAACAGGTGTCGGAGACAGCAAAGTTTTGATGTCACAAGGTAATTACCTTTTATCCGAATAGAAGGAGAACACTAGGAAAGAACACTTTTTTACAGTCCTCCTCTGTGTTTTCAATTATGCTGTAATGAAAGTGTAACCATTATCTGGAGCTCAAGGCACGTCGTTGCTTTAGGCAAAGACAATTTAATATCAGTAGAAATGCAGAGGAATTCAGAATGCGCCATGCGGTAAAAGCAGGCTCCCTTCACTCTGATACTCAATTCATCTTGAGGTCCACGTCCCGCGCCGTTTGAGATTTCGGGCCGCAGCCTGACTCATATTTCATATCTACGAAGAGAAGGGGGACTATATTTTTCATGCATAATGCCACATGCGCAAGGCTAGATGACACAGATTTTGACGTCAGTCACATAAAGTATAATTAAAGTCATTTTGAAATGTATAATACATAATGCATGTCTGTCATTTTGATATGCAGAAACACATTAGGCAGAAGACAGATAAAGATTTGATTTCCAGCTAATATTAACCAGAACACACGTCAGGTTTTGATCTTTAAGCCAAAAGAAGAACAACAAAACCAGCTCGTTCAGATGTCACCAATTGTGCTTTCTAAATATATTTTATGTACTGTGGGATTAAGGACAAATAGCAACAAATCTTCTACACACTTCAGTGCAAACTTACTGTAATGTGCTGTAATGTGCTGAATATATGGGGAAAAAAACATAAAATGGCCAATTGTTCCTTCTACAGGACCTGTTAACTTATTTTCACTTAATGTCACTTAACCGGCAGTGTTCAAAATCCTTCTATCATTTCAGAGCAAAACATACCAATCTGTTTACATCGAGCACATCTAATGAAATAAATTAGCAGAAGAGCACATAAAGATCCACATGGCGACACGTAGAAATACACACTCATCTATAGAGATAAGAAAACTCTGTACCCTAGCAACAGAGCTGCATCAGACTAATATTAGAGAGAGCGATATTTCTGGGTTCGTAGTTCAGTAAATTGTTATTCTTCGTGGCAGTGGTGTGGTCTCAGCCCTTCAGAGAGTGTGTGGGTCCTGATAGGCTGTTGGTGCACAGCAGACGGAGGAGAGCGGTTGTGGAGTGCGGCTGATAGCAGACCTGCATTGTCCACCAGGGCCGTTAAACTCTCGAAATGAGCTTTCAAATGAGCCAGCGCTAACTCTGCTAATCCTCCATCTGAGAAAAGACTTCAGCCAAAAAGGAGTAAACAAATAAATAAAAATGTGTATGGGGGGTGAGGGGGGGGGGGAGAACACGCTCATAAGCGTGATTAATCGGAACCAAAGTCAGCAGTTCTCTGGTGGCTGCTTTGAAGTAATGCTCAGGCTCAAATGCGAGCGTGACTGGTTTTTAGCTCGAGAATCAGCTTGGATGTTGAACTTTGAGGTTTCCAAGACATGCAGTGGTTTTTGAAGATGCTGTTTGACCAGGGATGACCCCCAGCGGAGCTGACGAGCAGCTCTTGCTCAGAATAGGCGAACGTCAAACATTTCTCAAACCACGTAAGAAATGCTAAAAGGCATAACATTCTCTGAGGTCCAGATTAAATTCATTCAAGACTTAAACTCGTCTCATGAAGTGGCCCATTACATATAATAAAGCCATTTTTATAATAAAGCAAGAACATCACTACAAAGAGAAGTGTTTGGGACCATGCGCTTTGATGTGATGGCTAAAATGTGGTACTGCTTAGCCCACCAATACACAATATGAACCTGAAGGGAAGCCAAGGGAGATAACGTGCTGCTACAAGTGCGGAACAATTACGTCTTAATTTCCAAAAATAAAACAAGCCATGCTCAGAGAGGAAACATCAAAGATCTCATGTTGCCCATAATGTAACCATATCTACTAATCAAAGGCCATGGCTTCGTTTAGTCTCGCATTACACATCCAGGAGGAAAGCGTGTTTTGATGGGAGAAGAAAACAGAAGGAATGACTGTCACAGTATGAAATTGGGGGCACACGCACAAAGCTTAAGGCTGATCCTACTGTATATGATGTGGCAGAAAGGAGGGCAGCACGTTCAGCTTCACTATTAAGTGAGGAAGACGAGGAGCTTGGTGTTGCATCGCTCACATTTGTGGAAAAGGTGACTCATTTCGTGCACTTTGGGACACGGAAATAGTAGCAATCTTCCAACACAATCCTTTAGGGTTGTTATGATTACTCAATTACAATGATCAGGTATTTGAATGATTAAATTGTCCTAATGGCCTCTTTTACAGTAAGAAATAGTCTGAAGAACAATACAATTCATAAGATTTTTGTTTTCCACAGTGATTTACTACTCCTATTACTTAAATCATTTTAAAAGACAGTTTATGTTTTTCCAATAAGGCATTTTGAAATCTTTTAAAGGCTGTGTCTGGTTTTTTACTGCTGAGTAATGTTCATTTTTTATTGTTTGGCCTTTTTAAAAGCTCTTAAAACTCAGTTGTTAAAGTAACCGCCATAGTACAGGATTGCGATTATAATCCATAGAGGGCTGTTTTCAGTCAGAGTGTTTGAGGGATATTTCGTCTGTGCAAATCATCGCTCCTTAGGTCTGGCAGGCCATGAGTCTCGTCTCTCCAAGGTCAGGTCCTGTAACTCCATCCCTGTGCTGCTGCCGCTGCTGCTACTCTGCTGCCCTGCTGTACAACACGCCCTAATGAATCCTCTCCTTTAACAGGATGAGTATCATCAAATCGGGAGTCTGATTTAACTTCACTCTACGGGCTCCTAATAGTGGCAGGGCTCAGGGGACCCAGTTCAAAGGACGAGGAGAGAGCAAGGGAGGGAATACACCATGCTAAATATGCATCTAGCATCAAAAGCATATCTCCGAGCATCACATGCTCCAGGTGGGTATGGCTGTCTAGCAGTAAATAATGGATGAAATCTTGTGAAAATCAGCCCCATCACTCACAGGAAGAAGTCCAGACAAGAGCTGTACTTTTACCATTGACAACGCCTGCCATTTGCTAACACTTGCCCAGCAAAGTGATGGACAGTCTATTGCAGGTTCACTAACAGTGTTACCCACAGGCCATCTGCAAACAGTCTGAAATAGATTTTCCCCAAATGAGTCCTAGACAGTCATTAAATATGGGACATCGGAAAGATCACAGAGAATCCCTACTTAGCTGATAGCGCTAAGTGGGAAGTTTCTCCAGCCTAAGTAGGAAATTACTGAAGGCGCAACAGCGTTTTTCCGAACATCCCCGTAGCGCAGCGAACTTCTCCTGTCTTTTTCCCCTGAGCCTTTCTTCTTAACCTCAATCTTTCAGTGCCTTAAAGTTTCCAGCAAGTGCTGAACCCCAGCTGTGACATCTGACATGGCCTCGGCAAAACAGCCGCACAGGCGCATTCAATCAAATTAACCTATTTCAGTGTTCTTGCTCAAACACGACACAAAAAGAAATAATAAAGGAAAGTGATTTTGCAGCAAGCATGACGTTTGAACATCAGAAACATTTCCCTGATCTATGATGCCTCCTCGCCCTTCAAGTTTGCATTGCATTTCTAAAGAGACGGAGGGTCTGTCACCAAGCGTCTATATTCACGACACACTGTCAATTTACACAGACAACCGTGAACGGCGTGTGTCGATAGACAAAGGCAGAGATGCTAATCAACAGCTTTTGCCTTTGATAGCTCCCTACATCAACGCAGGCTCCCATGTAGCAGGCATTAAAGCATGATCACATCCGCACATTATCAGCAATATGCCTGTGAGGGAAAACATGCTAATGGATGCAGCAGGGCTGTAATAACGCGTCTAACTCTTAAAAGAAAAGTCTATCTTTGTTCATTTTTACCTCACATTGTATTCTGTGTCCTCTTAAATCATTTTCCCACAAAGTGCCTTTGTTTTTTTAAACAATAGCATGATGTCATGCAGTTAGACCTTTGCCTATACTGAGAAATGGGAACTGCAAAGAACAGATAAAGTGGTCTACAGTGGTGGTCCTAACAAAAATGCAAAAATTCTGTATGTACACAAACTTTACAAGTTGTTGCACCTCCAATTAGCAAATCGAAGCTGAGGCAATTCAAATGATCCCATAACTGAGGACATACTCACGCACGCTAACCTTAATGCACTGCAACCTTCTGGAACTATTTTGTTCTTGTGAAAGCCTTTTAATCTGTGTTCGATTCATCCCCAATGGCCAAACGTTTATATATCACTTCTGATGTTACTCTGTGATGTGGCCCTCGCTGAAAATATCCTGCCGATCGATGCAACCTCAGATTTCCCAGTTGACCAAGTTAGATGGAAACACAGCACAGACGAAGATTACATTGATTATGAAGTGTTTACAGTTGGAAGTTGGTTACATTCAAACAGGCCTCACTCAGATCCTCTGTCCAAAAACAAGAAACAAAGTAAGGGGGGAAAAATAGAGGAGAAAAAATAGTTTTAAAAGTTCAATTTGAGGTTTTTGTGTCTCAAGATATTCCCATGCAAATAGCCGAGCCTGGCAATGCCAGTAAAACAGGTAACTATGAGAGCTGCAGCCGAGAAGGAGGTCATGCAGTTTGGGAGAAGTCAGTATGAAAGTTGTAGGCTCTGGTGCTGGGGGCTGGGATTGGCTGTGTATTGCCCTGAGCAGCCCCCCAGTTTTGGAACATGATTGGCTGCTATAGAATCTGCCTCTGTAGAGTGACTCAGCAATGGACCATGCTTTTAAGTGCCTAAGGGAAACCACTCAGACATGAGGGCCAGAGGATAGGGGTAACGGTAGACATAAACAGCAAGAGAACACATAGATACAAACACAGACTCATACACACCTACAGGACACATGTCCCATATGTGTTTATGTAACTTCTTATACAGCACGGGGCAAAACACTAAGGCATCTATGAAGACTGTTTAAAGCCATTTCTCTCAGCAGTAAGCGTCTTTCTGCCAGCATAAACACAGTTAACAATAGAATGCATGCAAACAAACAAGAAAGCTGTAAAAAGTATTAAGATAATGTAAGAAGTTTCAGAGGAAAAGTCTACTGGGAGCACCTCTAATTTAATTTAATGAAGTATTGGTTGAGCAAAACCAGGTATTTGTTGTTAACTACAATAAATATTGGGTTTCCAAAAGGAGAGATCTGGAAATGGCTAAATGAACGCATTCACATACATTCATGTAATTTGTATTCATTCTAATGAATGCCCTTACATAGAGCAACTGCAGTGTTATCCACTACACTACACCAACACACAGTTCATAATGGTAAAATAATGCTAAATCTGAAAAATTATTTTCTTTCTGTACTATTCTTCTTACAATGCCATAAACATGTTCTAAAATATTTTTCAAAACACAATCTTACCACAAAACCAGGGGAAAGAAATAAATACATTCCCTCGACCAGATCCAAGCATTTAACATTTCTTTTATGGTGCTTCAACCCCAACATAACGTTCCCAAACTGGTTAGAGCAAAATTAAAAACCAGCTCTACCCCTTTTACAGTCTCTAGGCAGACATTATATAATTAGAAGGCAAGATTAGAAAGCTATTATACCCTATATTGTATATGAACTGGTAAGGATATTTTCATACAGACATAGGCTATAAAATCTGTTTGTTAAACAGTTGCTTAATAAGTTGCTCCAAAGCATCACAGACAATCCACATTACAATGCAGCAATGTTTTTTTTTAAAGATGACCTGTTTTTACTTTGTTGTTTGGCTTGGGAAATGGGCAGACACCCTTTTCTCCAAAGATTCGGCATACATTTTATGCCTGAGGATTCCAGTTCAAAATGCTGGTGCACTAAGGAGTGATTGGAGGGCTCAGATGGCAAAGATTGTCAGGATTTTGGCTGGCTGCAATACAACAACGTTAGTAAAACAAATTACAATTCATCATCAGTTTAAAAAAAATATTCCCCATTCATGATCAATCGATAGCTGGCCTACTATGATTATAAGCCTCCATGAAACAAAAGCATACAGTTTTAGTTCTCATTATCAACATTGGGAGCTATTTTGATTTTTGCTTTTTTTGTCTGGAAGACAGAATTTCATATAAAACCACTCAGAATGGCTTTGTTTGCACTATAATGATTAAATTACAAGAATTTGAAGCATTGCTAAAATCACTCTTTAACAGTCCCAGTAACCAACAATAAAAGCTTTATCCCTTTCAGTTCATAAAATGTACGTTCTAGCCCTTTTCTAAGTCAGGACCATCTTGTTTACTCCATTTTTATATGGTTTCCCCACATAATCAGCTTTCTTGTCTTGAAGATGAAGCACACACACACAGACACACACACAGACACACACACACACACACACACACACACTCCAATGCCTGTAATAAATAATGCATTGAGTGGCTCATTTAATCAAGGGCTTCTTTCCATGATATAAAAACAACATGTTCACTATCTACCATTGAAACTGGAGGCTAATTGCTAAATGCATAAAAAGAATGAGACAATATAAAAAAAAAAAACACAATTCACATGTTTCCATAAAACACAAAACTATTTCCTTTTTGGCTTTTTAAGTAAAAATAATACAAAAACTGAGACCTCTTATGGCTGCAATTAGAAGCAGAACTAAACGCGACTGGAAGCAGAACACAAAGACTCTTTTAAGAACGGCGAAACCTACAGTGCAGAATATTTACTCATCTCTCTCTCGTTTGCATGCATTACGCCCGGGGTGAAAGACGTTACATGAGGGGGGAGGAAAAAACAAAGTAAATGACATGTTGATGTAAAGAGATGAACAAGCGAGCTGAGCAGCTCAATGGATTTTAATTAATTTGCCATACAGAAAATGTATGTTATTAGACGCCACCTGATTACATGGTGAGTGTAAGAGCACTTTCTGCTCTGACGACTGGAATAAAGATCTGTTAGGAAGGTCTGCTTTGCTGTGGACAAATAGCGGTGAGCAACAAGAAGCTGGGCAAGACTTACAGGCCATGCTTTCAATTATATTTAAAACAAATTCACTCACTATACACATCTTTTAGTTGATAACCCCCCTATTGATAAACACACACGCATTCTGCACTATAATCACTGAACCTGCATTATATTCTGCAACCCAGAGCAAAAGTGAAGCCTGCCTATTCAAATAAGATTCGAATATGAATGTCATGCACTCTGTCCCACACACACACACACACACACACACACACAAATCTGCTCACAGGCTTTCAGAGAGACCATGCACAATTAGCATTTTGCTGCCAGGACCTCTGACGTGTGGCTTTTAAAGGCTCTTTCAGACTATATCAGACAGAAAATGCACGAGTTCCATTTTAAATAAGAGAGTGATTAAGGATTAGCCATGCTGCCGACTTCCGGGCAATTGAAAAGCAAGGATATAAACTACACAGCCTTAAAAAACAGACACCCAAACACATACACACACATAGACACATTTTAAGCCTAAAAGTCAGAATGGCACATAAAAAACTGTTACTTTTTGAAAGAGTGTTTTCAATTTCCCAGTTAGTTCAGGGTAATGGCCGGTACATCTCGCTCTACTGAGGTCAAAACACGCGATATGACATTCATAAGAACCTTGTTTAGATTTTTTCTTGTTTCTGCAAAAAGAAAACAGATGTTGGAGCACCGCACAGGCTTTTTATTCCGCACTGAGTACAACTGAATAAATGGCACCGCGCCGGCCAAGGGAAATAAAAAACAGGTTTAAGAAAAAAGCAAAAAAAAAAAAAAAAAAAAAAGCCACTCAATTCTGGGGAAAAAATATCTTACATAACTATTGATACAGCTGTGTCTTACTGTATGAGGCTCATTTTTTACTACAGTGCTCTGCCTTATTGATATTCTGAACACAGCACTAACCACAATAAGCTCTTTGTAGGAAGGAGGGTTTCTAACACTATGGAAATGGACGGAAACTGCAAGTTTATAACGCATTTCACAGCAGGAGGAATGATCTTGGATTACAACTCCACAGCCCAAATCTATTCATTAAGATGATCCTGTATCAACAGCTGATCCTAGAGCAACAGCTGATCCTGTATCAGCACTCTAACCTGAATTTATGCAGCTGTTTGGCATGTACGTTACCACTCCGAAGTTTGGAATAAATGTTTTTTAATAAAATGAAAGCAATTCTGCTGCAGACAAGTGGACACAATTATTCAAATACGCAAATCCTGTGCAACTTTATTAGTAGGACATAAAGAAGCTTGGAAGCTGAAAATGAAGAAATGTGTCCCAGTGCTAATAGGGTAAAAAGGTGGAGAAACACCCTGGACAGATTGTCAGTTCATTACAGGGCAATAACATAATTCATATCGAGAATTCATCAAATTTCAAAAGTGATCAAATCAAGATAGACAACTTAACAAAAAACAATGTAAACAGATAATTACATAATTAATCTGTAATTCTTGATAGAGCAAAACATTTAAAAATGCCTTTCGCCAAAGAACTTATCATTTTAAATCCATAATTTATTGTTGTATATTGTATATAATTGTTAATATGGCAGGTAATTTGAGATTTCAAACTTCTGAATGACAGTATTTCTTCCATTTGTTTTGACAAATATGTTAAGGGTGAGACAGGACAAAATATTCATCACTACATTTTCCACACACATACACACACACACTCACACAAAGAGTAAGAACAGAAAAAAACAGTATCACATTAATGATTTTCATTTAATGTTTCATATTCCACACTGCAGTGCACTAATTATATGCCACGTAATGAAATATACAGTTGTCAATGCACTATTAATACTGAAGACATCCATGATCTAAAGTCCTCATATCGCACACTGATAATAAAGGATGCTCTTCACACTATAATAAATTAACAAACTTGGCTCTACTGGTGCATCTCAACAATCAAACCAGAGAACAGTCCCAAAATACTGTGATATGGATATGTATAATGTATTGGGAAAATATTAGGTGTTGTCATTATATTTTTAAAATACTGCCCATCCGCGGCTTCCTTGATGCTGCATAACATATCTTAATCATGCACCTGGCGAAGAGCAAACCCCCTTTGGAAGTCCAGGTCTCTCCTGACTGACTGCAGTATGCAACTTCTCCTCCAGATTGCACGCACTCCTCTGCCCTCCACCTGGCTTAATCTGGCGCCGCACTTGACATGTTTCATGGTGACACGTTCTCAGAGCACGGTGACCTTCCATGCAAGCAAAGAGACTCATTGGGCCCTTGAGGGCAATTTAGAACCACCAGGCCTCAGGAAGATGGATCCGTCATGGCTGCCCATTCTATCTGGGGCACTGATGTCATCAGAAGGCACCTGCCACCTGCCAGCTTTACTGAATCCCGGCATTCATAGTGAAGAAATCATTACTGCCGATCGCAGAGACAGGGCCAATATTTACTTACAAACACTGCCAAAATAGGGGGAAAGAAATGCGACTTGAACGGACAGCTGAATTCCTATTCACATTCATCCGGCTTCCATAAGAGTGGCTTTCTTTCAACTGGGCCTGAGTATGAGGAAGACTCGTACATTGTAAAATGATGCGCTGGCTCATTCCACATGTCTGGAGGACTGAGGCTGAAATATCTAAAAACAATTACGAGAGCAGGGGGAGATGACTTATCCCGTTGCCCAATTTGTTTCACAGTTGACATGGTGCGTGAGGGGCCGGACTGTGCAAACCCAACCCCACGTGAATCAAGGTCACTGCCAGCATGCCAAAAAACACACACAGGCTACTCAGGCTACTCAGCAGAACAATTCAAGCATCCCGAAGAAATGTTAACGC
Organism: Brycinus macrolepidotus; assembly: GCA_037974445.1. Classification (NCBI taxonomy): domain Eukaryota; kingdom Metazoa; phylum Chordata; class Actinopteri; order Characiformes; family Alestidae; genus Brycinus; species Brycinus macrolepidotus. The sequence goes on from JBBPCZ010000001.1 coordinate 26,685,744, forward strand.
TGTCTTGTGGAGAGATTCAAATAGAAATCAAAACTATGATCAGTAAAGGACAAGCAAAGACGTTGTGCAAATAGGCCGTGGTAAGACACATTAGTCTAGGTTTTGTTTATGCCTATTGTGAGATGTAAAACATTTTTTCAATCAAAATGCAAAGCAGGAAAAAAAAAAGAACGCTATCGCTCCCAAACTACCATAAAAAAAGGTGCATTTAGGAAAGCCTGTCACAAACAAGAGCCGAGCTGAATTATAACACTCACTTCCATGGAGCAGCACAGAAGTGCGGCAGGTTCAAAGCACCACCGATTCTGAAAGAAAAATTATAGTGCAACAAAATCAGCCTCCGGAAACCTCGTTACCATGGAACGCCAAACATTCCGACTCGGCAGAGAAAAGCCCCGGATCGCTGTGCCACATTCAGCAGGCTGGCAGAGAGAAAGAGCAGATCGGACACTCACCGTTCTCTGTGTTTTCGTGCTCTGTGTCCGTCAGGGTCAGGTTGGAGTTGGCTCTACTGGACAGACAGGAACTGCGGCCGGACTTGGTGTTGCCACGGCCCCAGAGCCGCACTGCGTGTTCAGGGGACACTATTCCGTCCGTCTCCGTGTCAGCGTCTGAGCCCACACTGACTGAATAGTCACGGTGAGGCATCCCTATGTCCGGCCGGTACGTTGCCACATGAGGAGCCATAGGTTCTCCAAAGGCCAGATCACGGAGAGAGAATTCCGTCCCTAAAGCAAAGACACATTATCAAATCATGATACCTCCTTTTACTATTTACACTGCCATTCAAAAGATTTCAGTGCATTATAACTAGTCTGCTTATAAATACATTTTTAAAATGATTCTGAGCCATGTATTTCAGCAACTGCCTTTTACACTGTATAAAGCTTTCATGAATGAACCAATAGAAATGCAAAATTACTAATAAAAATGCTTTACACTACCAGTCAAAAGCTCTTATTAACTGTTTTACCCCACTGGATGTCACTTAATAGCTCATTAAATATCTAACACCCACATTATGACCCACATTATAATTATAATTATTATTATATTAGGTGTGTTTTTGTAGGTCAGCAGTGATATATAAAAAATATTTTTAACATTTTCTGGCTAAAAAGGTACTCAAATGGTGAACATACTGTAAATTCATTTGTTAAATGTATTTGTCGTTAATATTAAGTAAATTCCATGCAAATGTATAAAATCTCAGTGTGTGCAAAAACCTTTGACTGGTAGTGTATATAAACTTACATTAGAAGTAAAAATGTTTTCTCCTTCTCTTTAGCACTTCACAACCTCATAGGTTTCCAAAAAGTAATGAATTTTAGATGTGCCCAGAATGATTAATGGAGCTGTAAATTATTCTTAAATGAGTAAAAAAGGCTGTATAGCATTAAGGAAGGGCCCATAACCTGCAGTATGTAAATAAAATGACAGTATATATATCACTTAATAACCTATTATGCTAATGCTAAAAACTAAACTAAACAAACAAGTAAATACAACTAAAATGCTTTTAATGGCTGGATTGATATGTGCAATTTAAAGTTCAGAACAGATGAATTTCATGAGGAGAGAGAAAATCGTCATCATATGACAGCCACTCTGACAATACACTACAGTACATAAGGTCTAAAGACGCAAATATGCCATATTACCATTAATGAATTCAGCAAGAAAACAGAAAATGAACAAATATATGAGGACAAGTCAGAGCACAGAGCTCTACCCACTGAAAATAGAAAACGGAAAGTTAATTACTGTAGCTTTGACATTTGCCAAATTTAATGCACACGCTTTGCACAGGCAGCACACATGCACAGGGAGGGAGAGTGCTTGAGCTTTCATATATTCAGAGAAGAACTTTGGAAAGGAACATCTTTTTCAAAAGGACTCTGACAAAGATGTCTAATTAACATTCACTTTCTGCCAGATTGTCAACACCTTTTCAGTGGGACTTGCTCAGTGAGAACTGAATACTCACATAAAATGAAGTGTGAGAGCGCTAGCAAACAAGACATAATTTCAATGTCCACAAAACCCAAAATTTTAGATTTACACAAGATACTAAGAATTATGAAAGATGATTTATCCACCGTCCACAATTCTTTACAGAATATCCATTATTCTCTACATTACATTCTCTTCACATCTGTCCACAGTCTTTTCTATACAAAATATGTCTCACAGCTTTTCTATATTATATTAGATGTTCTTGTTGATACCATCACTGAGAGAAATTCCACGTGCATTTCACCAACAAAGATTCTTATTTGTTGAAGAATCAGAAAAGGGTAAAAGGGTGTTCTTTGGAGCGATGGAATGCCTAAAGAGCCTTTCAATGAATAGTTATTGAAAGAAATATTTATTAGGGGCAGCACGATATCTCTCTTTCATGTTTTGATACTGATCCAATAACCAAAGTATCTGCCGATACGGATACCAATCCAATACTGTTTTTTTCACTCTCTTAAGCAGTTAGGCTGTTAATAATACTGAATATTGTCTATATAATATAGTATAATAAAATATAATATAATATATAATATAACACAATATAATATAATATTGTCTGAATGCACTTTAATTCCAAAACAGTTCCCTACTGTCACATCTGGGCCGCCTTGACCACGCCCCCAGCGGCCCCCGTCTCCCAAGAATTAGGTATACCCATGTCCTGTCTCGTCTGTGTGACATCACAGTATGTTGTGTCTGAGCTCGGTGCCGGGGCAACCCAGGTGTAGAGGCTTGGTGCTCTACACACTCGTCAGTTGGATTGCTAGGCACCAGATTACGAGCTCACCTGTTCTTTGTTAGAATCTGTGTTAAGCCTTGTTTAGTCTTATTGGTTTTGTCTCGTGATTGGTTGTCTGTATCGAGCCCCTCTGTGTGACGCAGCTTAAAAGCCAGCCGGTCCGGAGGGAAGACGTGTGGTCACCCAGCTCCTATCCTGATTTGTTTCCCTGTCAGCTTCATCCTTCACTCTGCTCCTGTGGACCTCGCTACAAGTGGCTGTTGGGCCGCGGACCCAGTCAGGGGAAAAACACCGCGAGGCTAAGGCTTCCCCGAGGCACTCACGGCTCTCTCTCTATGTCTCAACTCTGACCCCACAGGTGTGATCTGGTGAGCGGCCCTTCACCACAAGTGGTTTCGCTGGAAGCAGACCGAAACCTACTGGCCACCACTGCGAGTGAGCCTAAATGCATCTAGAGAACTCGGACCTCCAGCCGAGCGCACCCCTTCAAGCTTCTGTCCTACAGGGAGTGGAAGGACTTATGGGAATTGGATCCTGCACCAGTATTGTGAAAGACTTGTTTGTTTGGAGTTCCTTGAGCTCACCCCTTGCTTAAGTTCATGAGTTTGTTCTGTTCCAAAGCTACCTCCCGCAGTTGTGTCCGCCTTGCTCGCAGGACATGACACCTACTTCCTCTAGAGCGCACTATATAAGAGTGTCTACAGCAATATATTGTGCACAATTAGTCTATTATAGAGTTCTGCACACATGGCTGAATTGCCAGTGTTTCTTTGTTAGACATATTATACACTGGGTGCAGGAGCCTGTATTTTAATTGTGATTTTAATAATAATAGTGCACTATGTAGGGAGCAGGGAGGCGTCTGAGGCACAGCTCATCTGTGTAACTTGACACATTTCTCTTTCAGGCATTGCTTAAAGTTTTGTTCTGCACTCATGTGATCATTCAGTCTTTTTCCATAACCAATCCAGTGGTTTTGGCCCATACTGGCACAGCCCTACTATAGTAAATGAGGTGCATGGCTGTTAAGGTGTTTTTTAATAGCCCAAAATCATTTAGGGGCCTTTGTTTTTAATATTTTAGTACATACAAACTCCTGCCATTCCTTCAGTATATACGAAACATTAAGAGTTCTATAGACGAATCACTCTATGGTAACAGGCTACTTTAATAGAAACATGAAGGTCACTCTGTGCCAGGTCACTAATCCGCTCACAAGTGAGTTACTAGTGAGTTTTGTATGGAAGTAATTCAGTGACAAAAGTATTTGAATTTAAAAAAACATACTGAATTGTTGAAATTGAATAAAAACATGCTTGACTGATAATGCATGTAAGTTTATGTAGTGAAGTTTGTGCTGAATTTATTTCAATTGTAATTACAGTATTTAAGATTCAATATAGAAACATTCAGCCTTTCAAATTCAGCAAAAAAAAAAAAAATTCAAAAAACTTTAATTATTCAATCTGTATTATTCAGTGCCTCAATTTCGGCTTTGCTACTTCAAGTGGGCTATTTCACTCGGTGCCAATGCGCTCATGCAGCATGTCAGGTGCCGCCAATGCATTAAACGCGCGCAAGATGTTGAGTTCGCCGAAAACCTAATTTCAGTCTGCACTCTACTTCTTTTCCTGTAGGTCCCAGATGTCAGACTGAATTTCCGACTGAATTTCCAACTGAATTTGTCCCAAGTGAAATAGCCCACTTGAAATGGCAAAGCCGAAATGAAAGGGCTGAATAATATCGATTGAATAATTAAAGTTGTAATTTTTTTAAATGTTTTTTTTTGGCTGAATTTGAAAGGCTGAATGTTTCTATATTGAATCTTAAATGCCGTAATTACAATCGAAATATATTCAACACAAACTTCACTACATAAACGTACATGCATTATCAATCAAGCATGTTTTTATTCAATTGCAACAATTCAATGTTTTTTTTTAATTCAAATGCTTTTGTCACTAAATTACTTCCACAGTTCTGTCAATAATAGCCTGCCACTATATAATTTAAAAATTGCCAATTGTTTCATTGCTTAATGAGCATTAGTTTATTACAGAAACATTATGCAATCCTTAGCAACACTGACAACACATGTGCACTTAGACTAAATGGTAAAGAATTCCACTTACATTCAAATCGAGATTAAGCATTTAAAAGCTTTTTAAAAAATCATATAGATTGATGTTCAGGACAGACTGCAATAACAGTCGGTGCTACTGAAAGCTACAATGCACTTAGTATTCGCAGAAGGGAAGCGGGTATTTTTTCAGGTCATCATCAGCTGGACACATTAGAAGGTCATAAAAGACATCCGTGAATTGGCATTCACCTCACCCCCTCTCATTAAACTCCTGCTGGGCTAATGGCAGGGCTACAACGCTGCATTCAACACTCCTTTTATCTCTCAACTTTTAGGCGCTGCCTCTTTTTTTTTACGAGGGGAAAGGAATATATTAAAGGCAGATCAAATCTTCACCACAGTCCTTCTTAATTGCTTGAATGGAATCACTCTGCGGAGCATATCTAAGGGACGTGGCGCATATCTCCAGCCTGCAAGACGTGCCCCCCCACCGAAACTTATTATAGTGCTTTTCATGTCAACAACTAAATGTAACAGATATCTACTTCAACGGTGGAGGAATGAGAAGAACGATCCTGAAACCAAGGTGACTATGCTTTTCATATCTTCATCAAAAGAACGTGTGAATGATAAGTAGCTCTGTGCTGCCACTGATGAGACAGATCTAATGAGCAGACCTACATCCAGCAATGGCAAATTAATTACAGCCTTCAAAACTTCACTATTTCAGGCCAGATCGTATGAATACGATATTAATGTGCTCCTTGACTTTAAAAGAACAGTTTGGTGAAAAATAAAATTACTCGGTTTACCCCAAATGTAGTTTAACACTGGAGCTATAAGGCTAATGTGGATAATTTAGTTACTGAAGCTTATATTACCAGTTAGGGTTGTGCAAACTGCATGTCTAAATCATCACACACTTGCCTGAGGCACAGATCATTAAGTGATATCAAACAGTTAAGTGATATCAAACGGACTTGCTTATGTGGTTTCTGACACTACATGACATACTGTCATGCATTAAAATGGACAAAAAGTGGACAAAATGGAGATTTCCAGATTGCTACTGCTACTGTTTTACTGTTTTTTACATCAGCATCCACACTGGGACATGAGACATAAGTTCAAGTACAACTATCCTGCAGCATCATAGCTGGTGCCTCGGCCTTGACTCTGTATTTCTTACCTTGCCTGCCGAACTCCATCCATGCATTTTGTGAATAAAGATTCTGATTCTGATTCCGTTTTTAACAAATAGTGCCAAAAAAGGGTTTTCTTCGAAGCAACGGAATAGAAGAATCACCTTGGGTTACCTAAATAGCAGTTCAGTGAGTAGTTCTTGAAAGGAATATTTATTGGGTGTGGCACGATACCACCTTTCATGTACCGATACCAATACTGAGACCACAGCCTTGAGTATCTGTCTCTTAAACAGCTAAGCTGTTAATAACACATCTGTCTGGATACACGTTGAATCCCTACTTCCTCTAGAGGGCGCTATGTAAGAGTGTCTACACCAATATATTGTGCACAGTATGTTTATTATAGAGCTCTGCACACATGGTTGAATCACCAGTGGCTCTTTATTAGACAAATTATACACTGTTTGGGTAAAGGAGTTTTTTAATAGTATTTTAATACTAATTTTAATAATAATAGTGCACTATGTAGGGAGAAGGAGGTGTTTGAGGCACAGGCTTAGTGTTCATCTGCGTAACTTGATGCATCTCTCTCTAAGGCACTGTTCAAAGTTTAGTTCAGCGTTTAAGAGATCATTCAGGCCTTTTCCGATAAGCGATCCAGCGATTTTGGCCTGTATTGGCACAGCCCTGTTATAATAATTGAGGTGCATGATTGTAAAGGATTTTAAATACAGATTTAGGAACCTTTGTTTTAAATATCTTAGTACACAAGTACAACTATCCTACAGGACCACAGCCAGGGCCTCGGCCTTGACTCTGTATTTCTTACCTTGTCTGCCAAACTCATCCACTTCATGATGCACCACCTCTTTGGTGCGGCCACTGTAGGTCAGACGAGGATCCTGGTCGAAGGCCTTGAGGGTCTCACTGGAGCTGTAGGACTTGGGGTTAAGTTTGCCGTCCTCGCTGTCGGCGGATGAGCTGGTGTAACGGCGCTCTGTGTCCCGTCGCGCTGTCAGAGAGCGATACGGTCTGCGTTCCTTCACTTCCATGATCAGCACGTTTCAGTTCTCCACATCAAAGGGGAAGGTGTCGATTCAGTCCCTGGGATTCTACAGAAACAAAAAAGAAGTTATTCTGTTTTACTGTTTTACTGCTTATTTTCCAGTCTGCACTTTCAATTTCAGCTTTTAAAATTTGGTTTAGTGGCATTATATAGAATTACTTTGGTCACAAAGCTATTGACAAAAAAAAAAAAAAAAAAACGCTACTTCCCACTATCTAATTTTTTCTTTGCAAATAAATAAATAAAATAAAATAAAAGGATCAGTTTAGTGTCTCAGGCTCAGATAACACTTGTAAGAGCAATTTCAAGAATTTTCTTCATAGATACATCGCCATAAACAAACCTGGACATATTTTTGCCATTTTAAGTCATTGATAAGACCATACATGAGAACAACTAGCAAAACCCATCACAAGGAGCAACAGACTGCTGTCGATGATCATCTGATACTGTTTTATCTTTCCTTTTCCAGTCCAAACTTCTTTTATGTTGTACTGCAGCACTTTTGTGGCTCTGATAAAACCACAGAGGCGCCCAGAGAAGGCAGTCAGCAGGATTCATTCTGCTAAAATACGGCGTAACAATTCTTCCTGCTGTATACTTTATGGTCCTGCCACAAATATGCATCTTTTTTTTCCTTTTTTAACAAGGCTCAGAGAGAAATGCTGCGCTTCCAAGTGGCAGGCGTCCTTCCTTGTGCTGCTGTTTATTAAATAGTGAATCACAGCTGAACGTAATGATACAGCCCCTCAAACTCGGTCAGAAATATCCAACCTGAAGTGGTGGTTAAAGTCAAGATCCAACCAGAAGATCTGTGAACTGATCCTTTACTGGTAATGAACTGAAAGACTCAATGAATCAATTAATCTACTATTGTGAATCAATTCACTGACTGAATTAATCAATCAGTTCTCTATAGCAAATCAATTCATAAACTGTTTGGGTCGTTTGATTCTTTATTGTGAGACTGAATCAATCGATTTTCTATCGTGAATCAATTCATCCACTGATTGAATAAACTGGTTCCCTATTGTGAATCAATTCACAGACTCACAGAATCATTTGATTTTCTATTGTGAATCAGCTCATACCCTGATTGAATAAACCGGTTCCCTATTGTGAATAAATATAATGTGACACAGTTAACAAATTCTCTCTTGTGAATATGAAATTATTCTCTATTCAATGGGACAAATGACACTCAACTAAGAACAACTGCAAAATAAATAAATAAATAAAATAAAATAAAATAGATTAAATAAAAAGATTATTTCACCTTGTTCTTTCATATATTTCGATTTATACTAGCTATTTTCTAAAGACACCCTAACAATAATATGCCGGTTAAGTGAATTCCTGGTTTGTTTAAAAAACACAACAGTACAGAAAGTTAGTGATAAGTCAGATAAATCTGTTGATCAATAAAACTAATTACCAAACAGCAGCACCAGGCAAACATCATGGTTCTGCAATTGAAGATTGCAGTGCTACAGTCTGCATGCAAATGCAAGTGAGTAATGAGTTACATACAGTAGCTATAAGTGAAAGCAATTTTGTGGATCATAGAAAGGGCGCCTCTGTGAACATACGTGTTCGAACAGCAATTTACAGGCTCTCCATTTCGTCTTTTACTATGGTACTGCATGCTCATGAACAGGCTTAGGACATGTCGATGTGGATTTGTAAAGTTGATTAGATGCTGGGTCATTGTTTTCTCGGGGGCCCACTTAAGGTAGAGAGATTTCCCTGCTTGATTCATTTAATTTGCTTCAGTCAAACTCTCCACAATCACTGGGCTTCAAATCAAGTGTGTCATACGGCACAGGGCGAATTATCTGAAATGGATTCAGCTGAAGGCCGTGCTCATTCTGCGTGCTGGAAGAGGTCGCCTTAAATGTTCACTAAGACGATCCACTATCTGAAGAGTGTTACAAACTGAAGAGCTGAAAAATCAAATAACACAACGTGGTGCAAAGGTCTATGAGAGCTGGCTAAAACCTTTGCAAAATTAAGAATCGTAAATCTTAAAAAAAACCAAACAAACAACAACAACAAAAAAAAACCTTCCTCAACCCCAACTTGATTTCCTGCTTTTAAAGCTCTTTAAGGCTTGTGTACTATAAATGTGTTGAGTTAGGGCAGTGGTCCACAGTAAACTAGAGCAAACCCCCCCCCCCCCCCCCCCCCCACCTTCACTGGCCTCTTTATTGCTAAACCCCATTTTGGCACCAGGGTCACCTTTTGTGTGGACTGACAGCTGAAAAGATGGCTGTGATTAATGACTTGGAGACCTCGGTGCGGGGACCTCCGTCATCGACAAAAACAGCCTTTCTCTTAAAGCCCCGCAAGAGCCCTTCAGCTGCCGGCCCTACATTTCAGAGCCTTTTGCTTCTGGGTTACTAATTTTTTAGCTTTTACCCAGGGTCCTCCAGCCTATGCTAATCGTTTTGAGGCTTCATCTTGAAGTTTAAGGGGGTTTTGTTTACGTGCATTGTCTTAATTCCCAGAGAGTCGGGTTTAGAGGAACCACCACATGGCCCCTGCACAGATGCCTTCCTCCTTGTTATTGCACGGATGGTATGTGTAAGGTTGTACCTTTGAGGCCATGGGAAAGCGATCCGCTCTTTCAATAAAGCAAGGGGCGTCACATGCGTTACGGCAGTTCGTGCAAATGCATATACTTGAAAAAGAGGGAGTTAAGATTGGCCGGGTTGGTGCAGCAAACAACTGAAGCTCAAGTTATATGAAGAACTGAGGAAACATTCGAGCCCTGTGTTTATCTTTGATAGTGTATTTGCTAGTATGAATAATCGGTCTGGGTTGTTTTTATCTAATCCCTAGAGCTCGGCAGCAGCGGCTAAAAACAAGATGCCAACAAGATGTGGTAAACCCTGGATTTGTGTCCTGTTGTGCAATCAGCGTAAAAGAACAGAGTGTGACTGACTAGAGATTGACATGTAGAGATAACTAACACAGCAGTAGAAAACTCAAGTCTACTGAGTCACCACACTGCAATTGTATGCTAAAAAATATTCCAAATATCATATTATAAATATGGTTGTAGCGAGTGCTTCAATAGTTAGGTATTTTAATTATTATTTAGTATTATTTGTATTAAATGCAGTTTGTTCATTAGTGTAGCATGTTGCACTGCGAACGATGTGTCTTTTACCAATTGATTATTAATCTTCATGTTATGTTCAAATTCACCAAAATCCTTTATGCTTTGGGTCAACCTCCAGAAAATGGTTTAAATTAAAATTTCTACCCAAGTTTAAGTGTCAAGTTTAAGTGTCTATACTTTATGTTTCTTTGTTGACCAACTAAATAGAGCTGTAAATAAAACACACATGTAATAAAGTCCCCATGGCGGGAAATATGTTTTCCTCCCCCGTGTCATGTGACCTATCAGAGGTTCTCACATTTTTGTTTGGTTATGGCCCAAAAGCAGAGGGAAGTATTTTTAAAGATTATAAAACTGCATATTACTGCAAATTACTCTCAGTATCATCCAAAAGAACCAAAACAAATGTGTGTAAAATGCTGATTTTACTATTGTGTTTTAAAAAAACAGCTAAAAAGAACACAGATGTACAAAATATGTACAGACACTGAAAACCCATCAACATGTCCATTTTGTGTTTACACAGTTTGTCCCCATTAGATCAGGAAATATTATTTAATATGAAGCAAAAAATTTTATTTAGGGGCATTAAACATTGAATGGGGACAAACTGACTCCAGACATAAAAGGAGGCACTTCTTGATAGTTGCATACTTTAGTTATTTGCTCTTTCACAGACATGGTTTATTTTGTAGTTGTAGTGAGCTGCTATAATCATCATCACTGATGATTTTACAGCTGTGGGACCAAATACTGATCACTGACTCCCAGGTGGCTGAAAAGTGCAGAAACATCACTCTTCTGTCTCTCTGTGCTCCAAACAGCACTTCAGAGTGAATCACACCTATAATGCAACTAGAAGCACAGCATTATTAATTCATAATTCCTGTATTTATTCAGCATTCCTGTATTTATTCAGCATTATTGTATTTTAACTGCAATAATAAGGTAATCATTAATAAAAATATCCACAATTCTTCCTTAAATTGTACATTTATTAATCACTACTGTGGTTTTCATGTCCAATTTTAAGGTAAACCTTGAACTATATTGGGTATCGTACATCTCATGTGTTATATCAGTGCATTGTAACACACTGAATAGCTACATATGTATTCTCATCAGACCACAAAGTTGTTGATAAATACCCAGGCCTGGCTAAACACGTCATAATACAGTGCATAATCATTATATTAACCTATGAAATATATTTATCTCTATTTTGAGAGCTAATTCACTGAAGGCCAGGTGATAAACTAATACTAATCCATTTCTGGCTTAACGTGTTGTGCATATATTTTTTTATTTGGTTCCCTGAGACAAGGCAGCATGAAGACTTTAGCCTCAAACTCTGCAGATTTTGTAGCATATTGAAACATTCCTCATGGGCATACAACCAAAGAATCATTGTATAGTGCTGGTACAGAGTACCTGTAATGCACTATGGGGAAAGTAGCTAGCAGCATATCTATAAAATGATCCAGCGCTCAGGTTTCAGTTTCCTTACAAATGCAGACCCATTGATTGGTGAAGTTCTCATTCAATAAACATTTGCACTATCTCTACCTGCTGCTTTGGGGCCAAAAACAAATAAAACCTGCCTGCATTTACCTTTTTTAATAAGGTGACAAGGTAAATGGGCTCGCCTATATGGACTTGGACTATAGAACCACTTCTCCCCACCCAGGTGCTGTATTTCACGAGCAGAAAAACAACTCATGCCTCAGCAGCTGCTGGTGGTGCGAAGAGGGCCTTGGAGAAATGGCTCAGAACAGAGCACTGTATCATTTTCTGCACCCCAAACCAAACAATATGAATGCCATTAACCTCTGCAGCGATTTATTAAAGCAGGGAAAGCAGAGGGGAGGGCAGGAGTCTCGTTGCAAAACGCCTTGGGAGGCCTGAAAGACCTGCAGCTCCGTCACTGGTCCCTCACATGCCAGGCTGAGTACCTGCATGATCAATGTATCGATTGGCTAATAACGTTGGCCGATAGACAAAACACAGATACTTAGTAACTAATTTTAATGATAACAAAGTAATACCTCCATTAATTTCTGATGAAAATGTTTTCATGTACATACATTGCATTTGAACCTAACCTTTAACCATGAGGATAACACAAAAATGTGGCTTTAGATGAAGAAAACTGATTAAATATAAGAGCAAATCATAGAAATCAACCAAAACCCTAGAAGTGAGGTGAAGCTCTGCCTCCATGCAATCATTATTTATGATTTTGACGTTTATTTAAAAAAAATCAACTGAGCACTGACAATGGACAATCGTATCATTCAGTAAAACACTGCTGAACAGTCTTGACGTCTGTTTCAATTAGCTCCTTAAAACTGGTGTTGCTGTGAGTATTCCAGTACAGTTTTACAGAACATCCCAAAGTAGGTCTGAAATGGACCACAGAGTTAACATTCTAAGGCAATTTGTCCAGAGGTTGTGTTTTGGTTTGTAACAAGCTTTTTTATTTTTCTTTAGATGGTTCATTGGCATCTAGCATAGCATGTTTGTTAAATCTTGCATATTTGGATTCTTCAGCTTTTTTTGCTTCTACAGCTGTAGAACTTTTTGATGTTTATGCTTGGCCATAGCTGCAAAACCTTTAATCTCATAGAATCATAAAGGCTTAGCTTAAAAAGGCTCAAAGCTGTCAGAAATGTAATTAGAAGATTTTGATAGGGCAGATTTAACAGGCAAAAAGGATGAAATCCATTCATTCAGCAAGTCGTATGGGGTAAGAGGAGCTGTTGGGCTCCCGAAGCTGACCCACAGCTCCAGCATGATTATCTAGCATTAGGGTTGTTTGTGGTTTGGCGTACAGAATGAATATCATTCTCGTGCCTTAACCCATTCAGTGATGGTCCAGACTGTATGGAAGTTCTGGAGAGGATTAAAGTGATGAACTGAGCAAGCTCAACCACAAACAGCAACTCTAATGGCGAAATGGAGATTTTTGTTTGTAAGTGACAGACGAAGGAGATGTCCTGCTGGCAACGTGATCAGTAAGCTCAGTTTACCATGCCTGGCCAGTCCCAGGCATGACCCACAGAGATTCCATCACGGGCAGATGGAATGAAATGGGCGCGGCATATTGGGCTGAAAACCTAAGAAGCTTATACGAAATCAGCTGCCTTCAGGAAGTCAATAAACATATGGTGTCGGTCACATGCTGGATGTTGGAATTAATTCTCAAGACTTAAATAACCTTATCTCAAATTCTGACTGTGTTATGAACCAGTCAGCATCTTCGCTGAAAAAGATCATATTACACAAAGCTACAAAAGTCATACTAGCACGTTGATGTCTTCAGTGTTCTTGTCTTCTGCATGGTCCAGTGCTGCTCCAAGGTCAGATGCAGAGGATGTTGATTATCATAATAATGGATCATAATAGCATCACCCTCTCGCACAAAAAAAGGATGGTACAATGTGGTCCTTGAGGTCTGAGTTTGTACCTTAAATAGCCTTTTACTAAAGGAAAGGGGGATATTTGTACCTTTTCATAACCTATTGTTTTAAAGTGGAAAAGCAAAATGGAAAGCGTAGAGTCAGCATAAGGTGTATAAGGACAAGCTTATACACCCGCAACCTTTCTAGCAATTTTTTAAAATAACTTGTGTCTAAACCCTCCCAACACAATTTCAAGCTTGCAAACAGTTCTGTCTTATTTGCTGGACGCTCATTTGGAACTTGTGGGTCCAGCTCATCCATGCAGCTCAATGGGAGAAAGACCTGGAGACTGGAAAGGCCACAATATAATTCTCAAAATGCTTTGCTTTTCTTTGGACTGGACATAATTTTTGGTGCAATTTTGAAGAACGTTTGGGATCATTATCCTGCTGAAGATTGAAATTTTGTCCAGTGATACATAAACCAGAAGGCATTGTGTGAGGTTGAAGAACTGAGTGAAACACAACACCATGTTGAATGTCAATGCACTAAAGACAGACCTGACATGTCTCTTCAAAACCAATAGTTGGAGCCTCTGTGGTTCAATAATATATTACTACAAACCATAAAATATTGAAAACCAGCCAGCTAATGTTTTCTTGTATTAATTTCTTTATTATAAAATCTGAAGGTGAGCCCAAACCCCAGTGATGCAAGAGGTAACAAACAAGTGACAGTTTAGTATCTCTTTGTTTTCAAAGACTGTCTGTGAAACTTACATTTTCTAAAAGAACAAAAATAAATTTGAAGTACTTTAATCTTATTCCGTGTCATTTTAGGCCCTTTCCAGTGGTCCACCTGTCATGAAATGGTCATGCATGGCATACAGCAGATGATATTTTCAGGAAAAGCACAAAAGTCACTGATACGTCAGCAACCACACACTTCAGCTAACACGATACTCCCCTGAACTTGTTTAATAACTCAGTGTTGTCTATGACACACCCACACAGCCCCACTCGCTTGCAGACAATAGCTGTGGAGCCTAAACCAGGATTGTGCTTCAGAGAGGCCCAAAAGCACCACTTACTTTCTTTCTCAGAGAGCCTTTCACATGCCTACTCGGCTCTGAGGAGCAGCAGAAAGGTGTGTTTTCAATAGAATAGAATGGGAGGGGGGTCTGAGGAAGGGAGAAGGGGACACAGAAGTGCGTGTGCGTGAGGATTTGTGTAAATGTGTGTGTGTGTGTGTGTGTGTGTGTGAGAGAGAGAGAGTAGATGTGTTATTCAGAGTGCTCCCTGCTTCCAGGATCAAACAGGGAACTCTGCCAGTGCATAAAAACAGAATGGGTAAAAGCCTTTCTGTAAACAAAAAGTAGCCTGGGACCAGTGCTGCCGCTGCTGCCGCTGCACTCTACCTACGACTAATCACATCCCTCTGATCCGAGAGAGAGACAGACAGAGAGAGAGAGAGAGAGAGAGAGAAAGACAGAGTAGAGCTAGAGTAATGCTTTCAGTTCGTCCCAGTGAATAACGTGAGGAGCATATATCTGCGCGCGTGTGTGTGTGTGTATATGTGTGTGTGTGTGTGTGGGTGCCTGCGCTGTTGGATAGGGATGTACATTTATTCACTCATGTACACCCTTGACCTTGGCCGGACTGTGTAAAACGTTTAACGTGACCAGCCAAAACTGGCTCTTATCCATTAACAATGCAGCAGAAAAAACGGAGGCGTAAATTGCCTTCACAACAGCACAACGTTACGCTGCTCTACCACAGGTGGGAGGAGGTGTCAGCAGGGAGCGGAAGGGGGAGTGAGAATGTGTAGTGTGTGTGTGTGTAATGTGTGTGTGGAGGGTGGGGGTCTGTGCGTTAGTGTGCGGGACGCTCAAATATCACGGATCGTGGTCGGAAAGGGAGGAAATAAATAATCTTGACTGCAGCTGCCCCTCTTAATCCTTGGAGAGCAAATGAGCCGAGGAGTGAATGAGAGGAGAAATAAATAAATGAGAGAGACAGGGAGGAAGAGAGAGAGAGAGAGAGAGAGAGAGAGAGAGAGAGAAGAGACCCAGAAGAGGAAGGAGAGAGAAAAGCAGACAGAGAGGAAAGGAAGTGAAAAAAGATATAAAAAATGAGGGAGTGAGAAAAAAGAAACAGTGAGAAGGAGAAAAGAGAGGGGAAGAGTGACAGAGAGGAGAAAAGAGAGGAAAAAGATAAAAATGAGAATAAGAGGGAGAGAGAACTGAGAGAAAGAGTGTGAAAAAGAGAAGTGAGAGAGAAAGGAAAGAGTGTGAGAGAGAGAGAGAGAGAGACAGGCAGACCGACAGACAGACAAAAGAGATTGATGAAAGGAAAGAGAGAGAGGCAGACAGACAGAAAGGAAAGGAAACAAAAAAAGTGAAAATGAGGGAGTGAGAAAAACAAAAGAGAGAGCATGAGAGAGAAAGAAGAGGGGAAAAAAAGAGAGAAAAAAGATGGGAGAAGGAGGGAGAGAGAACAGAAAGAGAACACGTGTGTGATGGAGAGAAGTGAGAGAGAAAGGAGAGGGAAGAGTAGGGACGAGAGAGAGAGAGAGAGAGAGAGGGGGCAGGAAAAAAGATAAAACGAGAGAAAGAGACAGAGGACAGAAAGAGAACACGTGTGTGACAAAGTGACGTTAGAGAGGGAGAAAGGAGAGGGAGGAGAAAGAGAGAGAGAGAGACAGAGAGAGAGAGAGAGAAAGGCACAGAAGGAAAAAAGATAAAAGCAAGAGAAAGAGGGCGAGAAAAGAAAGAGTGTGTGACAGAGAGAAGTGAGAGAGAGAAAGGAGAGGGAGGAGAAGGGGAGAAAGAGAGAAAGGGAGAGAGAGAGAATAAAGGCAGTGGGGACTTGGTGGTTGGGGACAGGTGAGTGTTTTGGGCCTCACTGAGTCACTGGTGAACAATTACAACTAATTATGCCCCTTTCGCCGTCCACTTCTTTATAACCCGAGTTGTAGCTCACAGTTGTAAAAGCAGCTAAGCAATAATCAACTGCCTGTAATCCCTGCAGCACTGGAGTCCAGCCCAGGATGGCCAGCAAACTCACCAAAAAAACCCCCCAAAAAACATGTTGACTTGCCAGAACCAGCACTGAAAGGGCAGAGCCCCCCTCCCCCAGCTACACCACCCTCAATGAGATTACTGAAGCATAGAGCTGGAGCCATGTTCAAACCTCCTCTACCTCCTCTTCTCCTCTTCCTCTAAGACTCGGCCCTTCTTCTATCTCTCTCTCTCTCTCTCTCTCTCTCTCTCTCTCTCTTTCTCACCCACATGGAAAGCGATCAGCGGTGTGAGTTTCACATACATCTTGGGCGACAGCGAGGAATGTTTTGCACCGAGGGGGAAGGCAGAGCGCATGCGGCGTTTTCTGCTTTTACACACTAACGCTGGTTTAAAAATACATCCCCTTTTCCACGAGGCGAGGACGGTGCTAGCAGTGATGGTGCCATCGAAAAAGCTTCTTGTCCCCGAGCTCTGCGAGCACGTGCACGCAGAGAGAGAGAGCTGAGGCACGGCCTATTCCCATGTCGCATGTGATTTTTCCGCAGTATGGCATCATATGTTTTTCATGCATGTGAGATAGAAGCAGGAACAAAGGAGAGGAGAGAACCGGCAGTGCTAATAAGTGAAGGATTAAAGTAGCTTTAGGCTAAGGTGACAGTGTCTATATGTGGAGTCTATATGTTACGTGAGTGGCTGCAAAGATTAGTCAGCAAATGAGACAACGGTTCACACGTCAGTGTATCGTGGCTCTGACAGACTGCAATGAACTACACGAAGCATAGGGGCGATAATAACGAATAATGCCGATGCTATTGGTGGCATAAAGAGAGCAGAAACCACAAAAGGTATAGTAATCAAATAACAGTAGATTCACTGATTACGGGATTAATCATTAGTCGCAGCTCTTGTTATATGATAATAATTAAACCAAATAATTGGATAACAAAAAATTTTGAATAATCAAACCAAAAGCTAGGCAATATGTCTATACACTGAAAATTACTGTGATAAATCACATCACAATATGCTTTTGATATTGTCAGTACTGAGAACACTAAACATCTAAATGTTTCATTATCAATTTGCAAATAAATTGAGTTTCATAGTGCAGTGCAGTATGCTAATAAAAATAATCATATTCTTAGTTGTTGATGGCATTTATTACTATCAGAAACTATTAAAATAACCTTGCTCTCTTTGTCCGTTCCAACTTATCAGATATTAGAAAAAATACATTTTGGAAAAGTATTGTGATTTTTTTGCCATGTCACCCACTCCTATTCAATTTCCCATTAACCCAACTTATATTGTACACATAGCCTATTTACAGTGTTTTGTTTGGTTTATTCAGAATGAGAACGAACTGAAACCTGAATAAACAAAAGCTTCTTAAAGGGGCATCTACTGCACGATGGCCCAGAATACCTTCATCCACCCTTTAAGTAGCAACTAGCACAAATATACTAAACATACTGGCACAAATTCTGGATGTTTGCAATTTTTTTACTCACTGGTATCATTCACAGTTTGTATGAGGTAATAAAATCCCTACAGCTCTGTTTTATCATTTATGACATGCTCATGTCACCAACACCATCAAAACAACCCTCCACATAATTATGTTCTTATTAGGCAGAGTGTAAAAAACAACTAAAAATAGCATTGTAGTCAAAAACTTAAAAAACCCCATGGCTTTTCTGTACCGTTGTAACCTACAGAGACAAAATGCAGTTTAAATAAATGGGACTTAAACTAAATCATATTTCACAGTAATCTTTTCATTTTTCATTGTTCTTAAGTTTGGAGGAAAGAATCAGCAAAGAGAGAACGTGGACCAAAGAATAAAAAAGTAACCCGGTGTGATCAAAACCTTCAAAATATTTCAAAATAGGCACTGTTGTCATGCAACATCAATGAGAAGAAGTTCACTAGGAAGTCTTTTAGTGACATGTGTATTCACTTCCAGCCATGCTAGAATGTGTGATGGCCTTTTTCACGAAGACAGGCCGACCTGCACAAAAATAGAAAATAATAAACAGTGGAATTCAGTGGCTTTAATCAGTTTATCAGCAATGATCCTGACTGTCTGTTTTTGTAAAGAAAGCTGATTGGAACGAGTCCCTGATAGAAAAAAAAGAGGGGCCAATAGTTTGTTTGGTCTTTTTTTCTGGATAATCTTCGCTGAGTGATTCTTTGTACTAGCTGCTGTTGGATCTCAGAGCTGTCAACCTTCCATCAAGTGCAGATGGCACGCGAGCAAGGCAAGGTTTTAAGCACTTTTTAAAGCTCACAGTTATGTGTGTGTGTCTGTGTGTGTGTGTGTGCACATGCTTTGATCAGAGTATATAAAACAGAGCACATACTGTCCTCCTAACGATATAAATGCATAAAAATAAAGCCAAATCCTAGGCTGGCAGCCTGAACACTACAGTCTGAATCACGTGAACACTGGCCTAAGCAAGCAGCTATCCAATTTAAGGTGGGGGATCAAACAACAAATCTCTAACCCAAGCACTGCTCATCCACTGGACCATTTGAGAGCAACAAAGTCCTTACCCTTAAAACTAAGGGTTACTAAAATGGTTCTTAGCTTGTAGGACCAATTCTAGCAAGCTCTTCTGCAGACACACTCTTAAAAATAAGGGCTCCTAAAATGGTTCTTAGTCTCGTAGGCACAGGGAAAAGTGCTAGTAAACCTTGACATTATATGAACTTTCAAAAGGTTCTTCAAACTTGTCTATCCACTAACAAAGGCTCTTTAACCCTTGAAGGTGAGCAGATCCGTGCCTAGAAGCCCTATAAATGGTACATTGTCATCATACGGCAAAACAACTCCTTATATGGAAGTTCCCCCGGTTTGGGGTGATGCTCCAGGTGTCAGACGTCATGCTGAGCTTTGTTTGGTGTTCCTGTGTCACACAGAACCAAAGTTATTGTATTTTAAAAACATGTAATAATAATGATAACCACTACTAGGATTTTAAAAATGGCGCCACACGCAAATGCCCACAAAGAACAAAAGAGCACAAATTTCTTTTATTTTATGTCTTAGAAACAAACAGAACAAAAACACAAGGTCTTTGAACCCGGAAGAACTTTCAGGATTGTCTCCACCCACAACTGGGTGGGGAAAACCTGCAGAGGGAGGTGGTCCGGGGGGGCGGCCGCGTGGCTGCGCGCCGAGCAAAAGAGCAGCAAGCGGTGAGCATGTAGGAGAGTAAACAACAGTTTTAGACGGTTTTACACAGTTTTTAACTGTTGAAATTAGATTTTACTTATACACTCTGAGTTCTAAGGGTTAAAGAACCATCCATCAGAGGGTTCTTTACAAAACCAAAAGTGGTTCTTCTATGGCATCACTCCAAAACCCTTTTCATTTCAAAAGTTCATACACTGGACAGAGTGTCTAACCTGCAAGACAGAACACTGCACTTGAGTGAGGCTTCCCGGTGGGACTGAGAGGACCTCCCTTGGAGAGAGCACTAGCCCCTGTAGAGCTAAGAGGGAACCAATTACAGTTCCACCAAGATAGAGGGCGAAGAGAACTCCAGAGTAATTTGGACTGGTTGGCTAAACAGAAAGTGTGTCGGGCTGGGCGGGGACGTTCATGTTCCAGCAGCTTTCAGGTGACAGCGGGGGTGCTTATTGCCTCCGACGATGCTCGCTCGGAGCAGTCCCGGACAAGAGTGCACCGTCAATTCCACACTACTCTCTCTTTTATCACGCCCATAAAATGGAGGCCAAAAGCGTTGCTCCAGATTTCTCTTTAGCTACATCTGCTCCGAGAGCAGACAGGCAAAAAAGACGCCTCTCCCTGACAGTCTGATAAACTAGCCAGCATCGCCTTTCCACAAGGAAAGAAAAGGCAGGTTGAAAACTGAGTCTACACCTGTTCTGCCACTTCCCTCCCCCAAAAGGTCTACTGAATAAAAACTTAGTAAAACCGCTAAGTACTGCTATACAACCTGTCTTTTATTACATCGCGACAGCTACTCTCTCATGCAGCTACAAACCTTCACCTCGTGCTGAATAGTAGAATAATCAGAGGTGAGAAAAGAGACCAAGCAGAAAGCAGTATGTGCACGTAAGCATAACTATAATCTTAATCAACTTTACAAAGCAGAAATAAATGAGATAAGCACTGAAGCAGGCAGCTATTTTTATCTCCTTTCTATTCTGAGCTTCTTATATATATTTACTCTGAGACTGTACTTAAGTAAATGCACAAAGTGTATTCAAGTTAGACTAACACTATGTCAGGTCAGAAAGATGCATTAAAGGCATATAGGGTTCACACCTCACAAAGCTGTAAGCAGTTGTGTTAGAAATGCAATAACTTTTACATAAATGACTTTTTTGACTTATAACATGCAAGTTCACCCCTGCACACAATGAATCAGTGTAATTTCGAGTAAATACGTAATGAAGCGATCAAACGACATGTTGGGGAATGTCACTAATTCAGTTGTCCACCAATGAATCAAGCTGTGTCAGACTAATTGTGTAAATGGATAAAGACAAGAAAGCGTTTGTGTGTGCTTGCTTCAAATGCACCTAGGTAGTTGCTAGTTATACTGTACTGTGCAAAAGTCTTGATCAACCCCTCATTTCCTTCAATGTTGCTTTGAATCACCTTGTTAGTGCAAAAATACTATTTCATGTCTGTCAAACCGTCTTATCTTTGGCATATTGAGTAGATCAAACTAAAGAAATCGGAACAAATGTTTTACTGTGACAGGCTGCAAAGAGCCTAAAGATACAAGGTGCCTAGATAAATGTGTTCCAACCACTCAGCATTCAGCACCACCAGTATACTGATCACCGCCTGATCATCTGGAATCATCTGCACCTGTTTCTTCACTGGTTCAGGCTAGAAGTGCTTTGTTATGCCTGAATGATTCATACGTAGGTCACTGTGTGGCTGAACAAACAAAAAACAGGTAACTGGTCAGGTTCAGGGACTGGACTGAAAATGGGAGACTTTGAAAGTCCTTCAGGAAGCCTGAAAACTGTTCCTCAATTCTACATTAAAAAATTCAAGAAAATCTGGCTCTTTGGAAGCAAAATGTGAAGAAATGAGGGGTGGCTTAAGAATTTTGCACGGTACTGTAAGGAAGAAGGGGTCAGTGAAACTGCCAGGTTACAGATGATTGTTACAGCAGTGGGGTTATCGTCTGTTTTCAGCTTCAGTGATGGCGCACACTAATACAGTTTGCTGTCAACAGCACAATCCACAGAGTGTGAATTTACTGCACAATGTAAAATGCTCCTTTGATAGAGACACTAAATCTCCAGAGTTAAAGTCCCAATTCATGAATATTTGCTTAGCCTGCTAGACAGAAACCCTACAGCACCCTGAGCGTCGCATTAAGAGCCTTTTTTTCGCAGAAGCTCGGTAGAAAAGAGTAGGAAAGAGGAGCGCACAGCTGTTGAGAAGCTAAGGCATAAACGCACAATTCTTCACAAACTTGGGATGAGTCATCCTGTATCTGGCAAACATACATGCCCCCTCACATACTTCTATCTCTCTCGTCACACTGGGTGGGGCACACAGGTCAAAAGAACCCGCTCCCTTTGGCAGGCCATAAACATGTTCAGCAGCATAAGTCTGGCTGAACTGACTTACACAGTATAACTTGATGAAGGTAAACAGGGTTGATAAAATGTTGAAAAAAACAATAAAAGGTATTCAAAATGTGAGACATAATTATGTTATTAATATAAATTTCAAAAGCAGTGCTTCATACAGTGTGAACTGCGGGTCCTCAGAGAATAGTTCTAGTCTGGTCTGCCTCGGCACGGAGATAAAACTACCATTTACTGACAAGGATGTTTTCTTGTCAGCTGGTCAGAGGTAAAGATGTGCTTCTGTGGAAACTTGAATTTACTGAATGTGATCTGCTTTGTCCTTCATTTTAAGAAAACGCTCCCAAGCCTCGCTTTCTTTGAGCTTTTAGCTATAATTGTTCTTATTCGAACGGCTGGCCTCTTCAAGTTAGGTCATTAAGTCACTTTAGGTTGAATGGCAAAAAAAATGACAATGGAAAATGTTTTATTCAATTTTACTGTCAACATTAATTCTAATGTTGAATAACTGACCATGAAACTGTCAAAGCAACTGGCTTTTTGTAAAGAAAAAAATTATGCAAAAAGTGAAGTTTTGAAGTTTTATAAGGTTTTGTTCCAATAGCGACAATGTGTACGCAGTATAAAGACATTTGAAGAAATGTCTTGGCTGAATGAGGGCCACTACCACATGCAGTGCTCAAACACATCAAAAGTGACATTCTTTTACAGTATCTATGACAGTATTTACTTGATGAAACAAGCAAAAATGTGTTTCAAGGCACTTTTATCATTTTATTTATATCAATTTCACTTGCATTTTTGCCACTTTGGTCCTGACCACCCACCTCTGCAGAGCAGCGACGCCAGACGGTACTACCTGGCACGACTGCACAAAGTTTTGTATTTCTGAAAATCTAACAATAATAGTGTGAAAATGTGAGAAGCTGTCAGCAGAAGCCAGTCAAATATCACACACATCTGCACAGTTCAGTTCAAAACAAGCAGATGGCACATTGGGGTGAGTGGCAGGTCAGGATATTCTTAGTGGAGTAACTACAACAGGCCCGTTCCCAGAAAATTGGCACATGTCGTGTATTGTTATGCAGTCCATGAGGCACTAATGCTCCACAGGGCTCCCAAAAGCAACAGAAAGATGGTTTATTTGGGTGTCTCTAAACAATATTGTTTGGGTGTCTCTAAACAAAATCGATGCATGATAGCGATATATCCTTTCAACCGATCGGGTCAGCGCACTGAATCTTTTATATGTTAATCTGATTCACCCAGTAAATTAGGATTGATCACCATAGCGCCAGGCCACAGCCGTCATCCAGGATCTGATCAGATGGGTGGGGTTGGGTGATTGGGGGTGGGGGAGTTGGCTAAGGTAAAAGCCATCCATAAATATAAACCATATGAGAACCGGTGAGCAGCCATAACAGTGCAGGGGAAAATCCGATTAGCCTCTGCTCTCTCCGCAGGTGTGCTTTTAGCCCCCCACCTAAACAGCCTGCTAGCGTGCTAGGCTAAGACTTTCCTCAGGGCGACTTGCTCTGTACTTGCATCAGGCCAGTGTTAACGATACTGTGCCGATAAGGCAGTGATGGAGAAAGAAATGTAAGAGAAGCATCCTCCGAGATACAACCCACACTGAAAAGCTTCTGCCTGCAGTGTTGCCTGTCATAAATTACGCTGAATTAACGTGTCACACACTCAGATTGCACCACACACACGCTCACTCTCTACTCTCTCTAATTTCCCTCTCCTTCACATCCTGCCTAATGGATCTATTAACCAAATGGAGACATGGGCAAATGGTTACACAAGCGGGATTCAGAGTTTGGAGCTCATCTGAGAAAGCTGGATGGGAGGGCTTGCGATGGATGGCGATGCGCTGAGTCAGCTATTTTGTCGTTATGCTGGGTCTTTTGCATGAATGTGTGTATGTGAGTGTGTGAATGTTTGTGTGTATGTGTGTACGTGTGTGTGTGTGTGTGTGCGTGTGTGTTTGTCTGTGTGTGTGCATGTGGTTGAAACTTAATGGAGCAGCAAAGTGATTGAAAATGAAATGATTGGAGAACTCCTAAAGGGATGGGGGGATGGTGGGGGGCTCTTGCAATGGGGAGCGCATTTAATGGCAAAACACACTCATCTGTCTGTAAAGGCGTATAATTAAAGTCCAATTCTAATTAAGCAGCCCACGTTCAGGACAAAATGTGGCGTCCAGGTAACTGCTGCCAGATCAGCTCACAAAACACACAATCCCCAGTGAAATGTCCCTGTGCTTCTCCAGGAGGCATCACTTTTAAAGCCCATCAGCTCTGTATGACAGTGGCCAGTGAACCCAAGGCTGATGGGAATTCACTGTTACTCACGACGCTTTAAGAAACTCGCCTCAGTGGCGCTGAAAAGCCCTTCTCACTTACTGATGGTTGTCGGTGATAGTAGAAAAGATGCTAAGCGGCAGGTTCAAATGGCACTCCCACTGCTACCCGTATCTCTCTGGCATCTCGGGCACCCACCCTGAAAACTCTGATAAGCTGACAGCATGGCACAAAGTACCATGAACAGTTTATTGGATTCATTGCCTGCTGTGCCCATAAATACCCTAGATAAGCTCAAGTCGGATCTCAAAAATATAGCTTCCAACATTTGGAAATGGACTGTCCACAACATATTTATTGGCTAGCAGCCACAGACATACAGAGGCTAGTACCTGTCTTAGTCTTTTTATCCCAGTTTTAGGAAGAACCCTTTAATTGGAATGGAACCCTTACATTACTTAAATAAATCTCTCAAACTGCTTTTCTAGACATGGTTCTTCTATGGCACTGCTCAAAGGAGGTTTTTCTTCTCTTTTCTTTTCTTTTCTTTTTTTTTTTTAAAGGAATGCCCCAAATCTCAAGCAACTCATTCAGAGAATGTAGTGAAGTCCCCTTTAAAGCATTAAGATCTCCATCTAGAGTAGCTATGACGCATGCATGTCCGTGTTGGTCATGTCCAGTGTTTTCTATTACTATCTAAAATAAATACAGTAGAGCTCAGACAATTATTCAACACTATCGATAATGTTAATGTTATTAAATGCTTACATGGTTCGGTTTCTGTTTACATTTTCAAAGCAGCGTCCAACCCCTAGCCAGTTAATGAGTTAAGCTGAAGTGGGCAGCAGTTCACCTGCAAGGTGGTGCCTCTGTGAGCAGGTAGTGAAAAGAAAAGAAGACTTACGGCTGAAAGCTCAAAATTAAGTAAAACCTGGGAACATTTTCATAAAACAAAGGATAAAGTAGTCCCACGAAACAAAATTTACTGGCCAAATTTGGGTCATTTAATCAATTAATTGTTGATTTGTTCAGACGAATACCTGACTATCAAAATTATGATTGTTTTACCACCCTAAAACAATTTCTGTGCGCATGTTAAAAAAAGGAACTCAGACAGTTAAGGACTTGTATGAACTGTATTCTTATTAATATGTTTCATTGCTTAAAAGGGTAGTTTGTGAATCAGACTATATATATATATATATATATATATATATATTCAGCTTTGTTAGATTGTGTTCTCAACACAATAACAAAAACGCAAAAACAGTGTGGAGAAGTAAAGAGAAGAGTACTTTTAAAGGCGGAAATAGCGGCTTTTTTCACCCTAGCTTTGAAAGTTTCGGTGAAAACATAAGATGTTTCGAGGATGGCAAGGCTTGAAGACTCTGCTTTCCTTTCGAAACACCAAAGTGCGTAACTCTTGGCATACGGTCATGCGCCTAAGGTGCGACATCAATACCAATTTCTATTCCTAAGACTTTTTTTTCCCTCTCTTTTTGGCTTTCAAGGAGAGGATCAAACCTACCCTGATGACACCTGAGAGACTGTGCAAATCACTCTCACACTAAAAGGCACTCCAGGGGATGAGTCACAGCTAAAAATACCCCAAACAAAGCACCTGTCTATCAGTCAGCAGAACAGCATGTCAAAGAACACAGAAGAAACTTGTGGAAGCCACAGTTGCCTGGATAGCTAGAGCCAAAACCCACGTTTACTTCTTTCATTATTTTTGCACATTTGAAAATCTGGAGGAGCACATGGTCGGGAAATTAAATTAACTGAGCAGAATTAATTAATTCAAGCAGTGGAGCTCCAACTCAATCCGCAGATGAGCATGCTAGGTGCAGGTTTAGAGGTTCATTTATATACAGTATATCTGCCTGCGTGTGCTGGATTATTAAGCAAAAGGGGCCCCACACTCCTGCTCTGGTGGGTCTGTTCTCTGTGTACATCTGTGAAAGCCTACTGATTACTGCTGGTGTAGGAGAAGCCGGTTATGAGCTTGAATCCCACAGCTGTACTTTGCATTAATTAGCTCGTTCAGTACAACCCTTGAAGGCTCTCCAGCCCCAGCATGCTCTTTAGACACATTTACGGTTTAAAAAATTGCTTCGCATGGCACGAGTCCGTTAAGATTCCAGGCCTCATAAAAATGGCATAATTTTCGCCACAACAACCAATTACACAGAGGCTAAAGCTAACTTTGCAGGTTGGAGTTTGCGTTGGAGCTGCAAGAGACAGAGGACTTGAGAGGATTGGCTTGTTTTTTATAGCAGAGTAACATGATTCTACACACAACCACAAAACAAGAGATAACGTTTTAGGCAAATGCATCTCAGATCTTCGTGCCAGCGAGCCACAAGAGCACACAGCTTGAGGCACAAAGGAGGACTCACTAAGGTAAAAAACCCTCTTATGGAGAGACAAAGAGAAGAGAGAGTGGTAGTGAGGAATAAAAAAGCTTTTCAAGGGTGTTCATTGTCTCAGCCCAAGTGGGGTCACGAGAGGGCCATGTTGAGCACGAAGGCCAAGCCTGCACCCTCAAAAGTGCTTTCACCCTGCTTAGCAAGCGGACATCTCAGCAGGACAAAGCCCAGATTCATCCTCCACACACCTTTCACACAACTGCTTCACACATGCTTTTAAAATATCGAATAGCAGTCTCCGAACGTCCAAAAAAAGCACCGCGATCTGAAAGACCAAACCCAAGCCAAGGGAGGCCTTCAAAGTCAGGAGGAAGATCTGAGGTATAGGACAAAAAAAAAGCATGGGGAGGAAAGTGTCTAGCCTGAACAAACAGCTCTTAATTGAGGTAAGTGTGATTGGAAGGCTGCGTGGGGGCTGGCGGGCCGTTCCAGATGGCAAGCTGTTATTTCACCGTGCCCTGCTAATGCAGCAGGATGCGACGGCAGTAACCTGAGCGCTCCCCGGAGGCTCCCCGCTGCTCCTCCGCCACGGTTCTGGACTCAAGGCCACTGCTGCTGCCACACTGCGCCCCACTCACTCGCTCATTTCTGCAGCAATCCGTGAGACAGCGCGTCGAGCACGCCACCAGCCTGGTGTTAGCTAACGGCAGCGAATGTTAACAGACATGCTGCTGGTTAACGCATGAAGGTTTTCACTGGAGCAATGGGACCAAAGGGGACCAAGCAGCAGACATGCACGCACAATTGAGTACTCAGTTAAGCGTCCCAGCTGACAGTATTCAAAGACTGAAATCACTCCTTTGTTTTTTTTGTTATGTTACATCACAGCAGGAAAATAATCAGGAAGAAAATATGGCAGAAAAGGAAAACATTGTCTGGCAATCCTTCAACAGACTGCACAACAAACCTGCCTACAGCATTTCAAACTAACTAAGACTGAAACGTCCTGCACAGTCCATTCCTGCAACAGCAGAACACAGATCTGGTAATAACAGCTGCACAATGCAAACAGTTCATAGATAATTGCAATAATTATTTTTACAATAAGCTACCATGCCAGCTAAAGGACTTTTTTTTCCCCATCTCTGTGGTTAATAGAGTATGTGTTCATTAACTCTTATGCATACTCCAATATGGGACTCTTACGACTGCTAAAACTCAACTACTTGAATAAATTTATTTTTTTAGTAAAACAAAAAGCTTAGACATTTTATATGTATAATGGTTTGTCCATTTTACTCAATTAACTCTACTCAATTAATAAGATGGTGAAAGGCCTATTTCAGTAACAAATTTAATCTGAATTAGTTTGAATGGCCTAAGAAGACACCACTATTCATTCAGTTCATTCTTTTATGTCCCAAAACAATGGAAAAAGAAATGTATTCAAAAAAATATAAAGAGCTTCCAAACATGCACATCCAGCAAGCAGCCTTGGCTGCAATCACCACTATTCTCTTCATAAAATAAAAGTGAACATTCGTATCAACCCCACCAGCTAACGATCGGACCACATGGCAATAAGTTCCGGACACTTGAGACAAGCGGTTCAGATCAAATTTGTCTGTGTTCTAACGCACAATCCTGAGGAAAAATGAAGAAAAGAAGCTCGGGCTGGCTGTGGGACTTTAAAACCAACAATCTTACATCACTTCCAATGTCTACCCTGTCTGTGAGAACAAGAGAAGACATGGCCATAAATAATTCAGAAATTCACCAAAGCCATAGATAAATAAAGCTACAATAAGCAGTTACATACTTCCTATGCTAATCTGCAGTCTGAATGAATGTGAGGCAATGCATTATTCAGTACACCAAGGCATTTACAATTAATGTTTAAGTGATCCAAACTGTTGCCGTAGATTTTCAATAAAGCATAACACAGCTGTTTCATGTGTGTTTCGTGCATAGTAGACTGTAGTTCAGAGGAAAATATTTACACAGTGAAAGGCAAGATCGATATGAACTGTATGAGCAATCAAGAAAGGCCGTATGGAAAAGGAGAGCACTAGTATTAAGTTTTCTTGTGTGAGTCCCAATGTGGGGTGAAAACTTGTGGAGATGAAGTAATAAGAGGACATTTTCAAATGCCACGTCAACACTTAAGTAAACACTTAAGTGAAAATGCAATTTTCTAGTGTCAACATTCTCCAATCAGTGTCAATATTCTCCAACTTCTCCATAATTCCAGTCTGGTCCTATAAGGCTGTTATTAAGACTTCAGTGGAATTTCTGGATCATGTGCCATGGAAATTTTACTGATGATGGTATTTAATGCACCATAGTTTCACACAGAAGCACAATTATGTAGTTCAGTGAAGCAAAGTCACCTTCTCAAACTGACCAAAAATCTAAATCCGTTCTTCCTCCATGCCCTTCACAGTCCTACTATGCTTTCTCATATGTCCCAAATAAGAGGAAAGAAGCATATTCGAAATAGCACAAAGACATTCTGAAACATAACAAGCTAGCAAGAAGACATGCACGCACTCACCACTTTCCCTTTATGAAACAATAGTGAGCATTAGCACCCAAACTGCCAGAACAAACCTAAAAACATCTGTTCTATTTCCCCTTGTCTCCCTCTGACCTTCTGTTTGGGGATCTTCAAAACAGTTTTCCAAGATTATGGTGAATTTTGAGCAGTTACTTTTCCAATCACAAAAACGCCAGATAACTGCACAATGTCCAAGGGCATGGCTAAATGAGTATTATTTCTGTAGAGAAAAAAAAGTGATCAAAAGTTCTTGTGCCTAAGAAAAGCCTTTTTTTTCCCATCTTGGTCCGCAAGCAAAATAACTGGACACTTCCAAAACCGCTTTCAAAGAAGTATTGTGATTTTATAAAATAACACGCGCCAAATTTGTTGTTTTGACAACTACTACTGACCATGGCAGAATGACGGTAAATCACAGACTGTCAAGATGGACAGTCTGTGAGTGATTAGAGGGAAAAGGTCCCAAGGATCTAATAGATGGGTTTTTAGGCCTCAATATGAGATACAGTCACCATACAGGAGAATATAACCCTTGTAGAGTTACAACCCAGGAACAAACAGCAGATTAATAAAGATATCTCACTTTGCATAAAGTAGAGATAAGGTAGAGTGCTATATCATCTGTACTGGTATATCATATTGCACAACACTATTGATTTTTTGCTTTACCGGCACTGACATAAATACTTAACTGCGATTTATGACATTTGGTAGGTGTTTGACTTTGTTTTGAAAGAAAAATTCAAAGTACATTAATAAAGTACAGTTTCCATTCCAAATTTTTCTGGTTATTTTTTACAGTACTGTGTAAAATTTCTATTGGTATCAGTTTGATAGGCGCAGAACAGAACAGTCCATTTGACATATGCTGGCATGTCATTTTGCAAGACATTTCTGAAGCATAATCAGGAAATATGGCTTCATTCACCCAAATGTATTAATGCAAACTTAAATATCCCTTGTTATACAGTACTATAAAAAAGTATTGAGCTACCCTTCATTTCTTCATATTTTGCTTCCAAAGAGACTTTCTTGCATTCTTAATGTAGTCTTGAGGAACAGTTCTCCAGGCTACCTGAAGGACTTTCAAAGACTCTCATTTTCAGTCCAGTCCCTGAAACTGACCAGTTTCAGAGGAATGTTTTTTATTTGTTAGGCCACACGGTGGCCTACGTATGAACCATTCAAGCAGAACAAAGCACATCTAACTTAAGGCCTGAACCAGTGAAGAAACAGGTGCAGATGATTCCAGATGATCAGGCGGTGATCAGTATACTGGTGGTGCTGAATGCTGAGTGGTTAGAACACCTTTATCTAGGCACCTTGTATCTTTGCAGCCTGTCGCAGTGTAACCTTTGTCACCATTTCTCTAATATAATCTACTCAATATTCCAAAAGTAAGACGGTTTGAAAGGCATACAGTAGCATTAGTAAAATATGAAGAAATGGCTCAAGACTTTTGCACAGTACTGTGATTTGATTGGAGTTGTTCAGATTTTATAAAAACCTGCCTCGTATGACATCACAAGAAAATCGTGGTTTGGATGGTAACTGTAAATACTTCAGGATATATTTGGAAAAGGCAACACATACATCACAATGTATTACTTATTTGTTCTTATTCTAATATTAATGTTTTCTGAACACATAAATGCTTACTCAGGTAACCTTTAAATATTGTATTGTATATCAACAACAGCCATGGGAGAAAATATGGATTACTTGTCTAAAAGAATAAAAGAAAAAAAAAATGACAGTCTCGACCACAAACTCAAAGGTAGTTGTAAGCCAAGACATCTTTTTGGGTTTGCTGGTGCTATAAGGCTAATAGAGCTAAAAGATAATGGTAAATAGATCCAAATGAACTTGCTTATGTGTTTTTTGATACTTTATGACATACTGGTATTTATTAAAATAGACAAAAGTATAGGCTTCAGGATTGCTGTAAGTAGCAATGTAATGTATTTTTGTCCATGTTTGAATGCAAAATGTGTCAGAGACCTGACTCACTCATTCAGTCATTCACTCACTTACTCACTCACACATTCACATGTTTATCAGACTGGCGATTCTCCATAAGGGGGCACTATTAGCACTAAAGTAGCTTTTGGTGCACCATAAAAGTGGTGCTTTGCATCAATGACACTGTGTGTCTTTGTTTTATTATGCGATAGGATACTGAATATAAAGAGACACTTCAAGAGATCAAACACAGCTGGAGATAATCCTCTTGAGGTGTTATGTTGGGAAGGCACTGTTGCTCTAATCTCTCATCAAAATAAATAGAACTGTATTCTTCACATTTTGGCAGTGTTATCAGACAAAAGGACAGAATGCAAGAATGAAAGGATAATGTGGACCGCAAATACGTATGCGGTGGGTCTGCTGCTTTGCTTTTAAAGTCAAGCTCTGCTGTGGCGTGAGAAGTCTCAGGGTTTATCCTGAGGGCCCCCGGCCATTTAAAACTGATCTAAAACTATTTGGTTTGTAAGATTTCAGAGAAAAGAAGCAGAAAAAAGAGGTGTAGCAGAAAATAAGTGTTGTCCCTTGTGGTGAGAGATAGAGAGAGAGATAGAGAGAGAAAGAGAGAGAGAGAGAGAGAGAGAGAGAGAGAGAGAGAGAGAGGATTCTTTTTCAGGATAGCGCTTAAGCTTCAGCCTCCATATGTGCAACATGCGTCTGAGTGCCTACAGGCTACGATTAAGAAGTGTGTGCTTCCCCACAGTCACATCTCCCCCCTCCTGAGCGCCAGCCTTTAATAATTCAAACATTTGCAGAGGCTGAGTGAGCTGGGATGGGGTGGGATAGAGCATTCTTCATAGTTATAATGAGTACAGCAGAATATCTCGGAGGACTTTAACAACATGTTCCCAAAGGGACGCCGCTCTTAGGGAACAGGAATACGTGTATTCAGCTACTGCTAAATATTAGGCAACATTTCTCCAAATTATAGCGCTTCTGAGCGTGTGAATTTTCAAAATCTCCGCTTTACAGTTCCCTTGTTTCCACTGTTATGCTATGAAGGATACTGCCCATCAAAAGTTTCGGAACACGTAAGCTTTTACATTTTTGGCATTTTTTACATTCATTCAGTTTTGCATGTTTTGCAAAGGGTACGGGACAGATCTTTTCTATGGTCCTGTTTCTATTTGATATTTTAAGTTATTAATATAAAAACTAGCAAAGAAAACATCAACTTGAACTCGCACTGTAGAAACTTAAGACTTAAGACACACCTCAGACTTGCGCTTCAGAGATTCAAGACTCAGCTCAGGCTCACACATCAGAGACTTGACTCAGACTCAACTCAGACTCACACTGCAGAAACTTGAGACTTATTGGGACACCTCAGAGACCTAAGACTTAGACTTGCATACCAAAGACAACCTTTCAACCTTGTAGACTCGACTCAGACACTCAATACCTGACTCGGACTCACACCTCATAATCTTGAGACTTGACTCAGATTTGCACCACAGAATGCTGATACTTGGCTCAGACTTGCACCTCATAGTCTTGAGATTTGTCTCAGACTCATATCTTAGAGACTTAAGAGTCGCCTCACACTCACACAATAGAGCCTTAACTCGGATTCACACTCCAGAGACTCAAGACCTGACTGACATCCCCTGAACCTCAAGACTTGACTTGATCTCATCTCTCAGAGACTAGACTCAGACTTGCACCTCAGAGACTCGAGATGCAAAACTTGGACTTACACAACAGAGACTTAAGACTCAACTTGGCCTTGCACTCCAGATACTCAAGACAGACTCAGATTCACATTCCAGAGACTCAAGACTTGACTCTGACTCACACTCCAGAGACTCAAGACTTGACTTGAACTCACACAAGGGAGTTTCAAGACTCAACTCGGACTCACACTCCAGGGACTCAATACTTGACTCAGACTCTCACTCCAGAGACTCAAAACTTGACTCAGAATCGTACTCCAGAGATTCAAGACTTGACTCAGACTTACACTCCAGAGACTCATGACTTGACTTTGTCTCAAGAGACTCCACACTCATCCTAGAATTGAACCCCACAGACTTAAGACTTGACATGGACTTGTAAAAGTGAATTTTGAACATTTCAGGTGCAAACGCTTTGAGATGGAAAGAATGGCATTCCATATCGACCTTATTATAGATTTGCTATAAACACCAGGATGAATTCAGCAGAACACCAGCTGATGATCCTTTCTCCTGCACAGATATAATCACACCGGGAAAAGACGAGTTTGAAGTGACTCATTGTTACACTGTGTGTGATGTGCATGAGTGCGTGATTCAGAGTGTCCAGAGTGTTTGTTAAAGTATGTGAGGTAGGGTGTTTATGTGCTTGTGTGTGTTGAGGTGGCCGGCCCAAAGGGTATTCACTCTGTGAGAAATTGGCCCCAGGTCAAATCTATTTGATGATGCTTGCCTTAGAAGCTGGGCCTGTTAGTGAGAGTGCTTTTCAGAGAGGCACTTCATATTTGTAGTGTCATCTGAGCTCATCTTCCTGTTAAATTGAAGGAGAAAAGATTTCACAAGGGCTGTTAGAGGCTTGAATGATGGTGGCAAGTTTTGTAAGGGATTACACCTACCAGTCAGTCAACGTTCACAAAAAAATAGCCTGTAAACCAACCAGGAGGGGTGTGAGGAACCATAATACAGACGTTAAGACTGCACAACAAGAACCGACACCACAGAATTTATTCGTTTCATCTCCCTCGTTGATACAAAGCAGACTGTATCTCTATCAGACATCTGTACACTGAGCTCCTGCAAGCCCTTCGAGATCGCTATCTCTACAACTGGGTGGAGCACAATCCTTCCTTGTGTTCTCCTTGAAATGTTTTCAAATATCAAAACTAAACTGTCAGTCAGCACATCTGCCTCTGGATGTTTTGAGGCTGTATTCAGGGGCACAATTACCCATTTCTTGTACGCCAGATCCTATTTAGCGCCCCCTTCTGTCAGATTTTGCAGATAGTAAATGGACAGCTGCTAGATCATGTCTGGCATTGCAGCAAAACGATTTCAGCTATTGGCTGATGAAATAGTGCTCTTTTATTTAGGTTTTACAGTTTACTGCATCCCCAGAACACATTAGATACTACAGAGAATCAAAAATAACATTTTGCCAATATGTTGTATATTAACACTTTGGGCCTAACACAAAAATGTAGCTATTTCTGCTCCTTAATGTACTCTTCTGTGTTCGTTACATGGTTTTCCGGTGCTGTTTAATCTGATATGCAAAGAACAAAGCTGAGAAATGCGTTGATTTTATTTAGTATGTCGCATAAACGACCTTTTTGATCAGGTAAATGCATGAATAGGAAGTCACTTATGCTTGACTGGTAATCTGAGAGGACTGATAGGACTCACTGATCCGCACTCTGAATGAGCTTGCACGGAGAAAATCACAGTAATCCAGCAGCAGAAGAATCCTTGTGTGTCCCCTGAAACAGTTTTAAATGACATGTGTTGCATATGTTGCACCTACTGATAGTCAAGTTCAGCTGGCAGCCATACACAGCCACACTGCTCTGTGGCAGCTTGCTCATCACACAGGCTCTGTATCTTACTGAATTAGCATGCTAACTGCTACATAGTTTCATTGCTGCTCTTTGCTGACTCACAGTTTCCAATTCACCAACCCCCAATCTCAAATCTGCCTCTTTTATTTCTGGCTTTAGCATCCTCAGCAAAAAGTTCATTCCAGCTAGCTAAGTAAAAGCAATAAATAGACGAAAGTTCAGGACTCCTCTTGTGCTACCAAACACTGGGTTCTTCATAAGTTATTTAATAAAGGTAAAGTATATACAGAACCAGGAGAAGCTACAGAAAACTGGATGAGGATTATTTTTTTGTATCATATTATGTGGCAGTTGCCTCCACAAGGATTTGATCAGTTGCAATGGTCTCTAATACCTTCAATCAAGTATTATTATAATAGTCTTTTTATGAAGAATAATAATCATCATCTGAACCACTTACATTTAACCATCATCATCAACATCATCATCTTTATTTATTTAGTTCTTTTCAAACTTATGGCTTATAAGATAAGAAAAAAAACAAAGGGAAAAACAAAGCAGCTATACACAGTAAGCAATTAGAGATACAGGGACAACTATCATGTGTTACAACTAAAGAAAATAAAAAAAGAATACAATATATCCAAATAAAAGAGAAAATAATACATTTAAAGATAAAGTAATATAATTAATGTGTGATATCACTAAAGAAAATTTTAAAAATAATAAAAACAAGAAAGTGATTTAGCTTCTATAGTTGCTATGGGAGATGTACTGCATAGTTTTGGTGCATAGTGACTAAAAACTGGCTCCTCACTATATTTCTTTTTAACTCTGGATGTGTGAAGAAGTGGTGTTCATGAAGTGACAAGATAGCATCCCAATAAATTATATCCAAATTAAAATGGAAAAAAACTATTTGGACTGTGCAAAATTAAGAAAATATGGTTCTCTGTAGAAAATAAAGTTCTACTGTTTTCTATAGTTTTTCAAAGAGCCTTTTAAAATGAGTTCAGTGCAGTACCATATAGCAAAGGGTTCCATTATGGATAGAAATCCAAAGACCTGTCTTTTTTGGTGCTAAATGGAAGCCTTTTTGCTTGGAGAATGAAGCTCCCTTTCTGCTCCTTTTCTCCAAGATCCTACACACCAGTTATGAATTTCATATCCGTTTTAAATGGCCGGGGGCCTTCACGATAAACCCTGAGGCTTCTCATGGCGCAGCAGAGCTTCACTTTAGCAGTAAAGCAGCAGACCAACTGCATAGATATCTGTGGTCCACATTATCTACACCTTTATTCATTTGTGCATTTTGTCCTTTTGTCTGATAACACTGCCAAAGTTTAAAGAATGAATGAAGCCACCACTGACTTTAAGAGGTTTTGAGATTAGAGCAATAGTGCCTTCCCAACATTAAACCCCAACAGAATTATCTTCAGCTGTGTTTGATCTCTTGAAGGGTTTCTTTATATTTTCCACATCCTATCACTACTATATATATATATACATACACACCCACCCACACTCACACACACTCTATAACAAAGACTCAACCTGGTATCACTGATGCGAAGCACCACTCTTACGGAGCACCGAAAGCTACTTGAGTGCTACTTGCGCCCTCTTGTGGAGAATCGTCAGCCTGTTAACCAAAAATGAGTGAGTGAGTGAGTGAGTAGAGAGTGAGTGAATGAATGAGTGAGTGAGTGAGTTACAGACCACGTTCCTGAGACAATTCACATCTAAAAACAGACAAAATACATTACATTGAATAACAAAGACACACAGTGTCACTAATGAGAAGCACCACTCTTATGGAGCACCAAAAGCTACTTGAGTGCTTACAATGCCCCCTTGAGGAGGCTCTTCAGCCTGCTAAACATGAGTGAGTGGGTGAATTCCAAGCCAAGTCCATGAGGTGTTTCACATCTACGAACAGACAAAAAGATGTCACATAGCTTAAAATAATACTAGCAGCCTTTCTAAATGTTAGTACTATTGTCTAAAATGATAAAACACACTGCCATACAGTATCACAAACCACAAAGGCACTTTTTCCCCCCTCCGATATCCCATCCAGCGTTCTCTGCTGATAGTGGATCAATGCCATCTCTACTCAACATGGTTTGAGGCAAATGTACCATTATTAAAGCATGCAGTTGCACTAC
>JBBPCZ010000001.1:26756458-26769863 GCA_037974445.1 Brycinus macrolepidotus
TATATATATATTTATGCACACAAACACACACACACACATATGTATATATATATATATATATATAGAGAGAGAGAGAGAGAGAGAGAGAGACAGAGATAGATAGACCGATAGATAGATAGATATGGAAGCATGGCACATAACACTCAATGGAATTACTTTTGGAAAACAGCAAAACAACATCTAATCTTTCAAGCTGTTGGATTTTCCACCTCATCCAGCAGTGGAAAATGCTTAATGCTCTTATCTGAGCGAAGGGATTTTTTGGTGACACTTTTAATTTTTTCATGATGTTTTTCTTTGAATTAGATTACTCAGAGGTTACATCTCTCCCAGACTCTTAAAAATATTGGTTCTGAAATCGTTCTTGGCTGGATACTAAAAAATACACCTGTTTTTATGGTTTTGGCACAGTTCACATGTTATTTTTCACATACATATCACAATGTGGGCATGACATGATCACGTATTAAATTTGTGAATGCAGGTGGGGGTTTTTTGCACTTCTCTTGGAAAATGTGTATCTTTTCAGTAAGGGTGTCTACTAAAAAGTTATCTAGTGAAGCAATTTTCAAACTTTTCTCATCTAAGACCCCCTTTGTTTGTGCCTCTGGCCCCCACCCTCTCAACACCACCCAGACCCCCCACCCACACAACAGAACCTTGTCCATTTTTATAGCTTTCTCAGCAGCTAACACTGACCATCTCATCACACTTTTAGACACTTTTAGTCAAATCAGAATTAATAAACAAAATAAAAAACTACCAAGCAGAGGTGCAACATTTGAATTTTTTCTGCAGCAACGGCCCCCTAAGTTTGGGATCCACTGCTTTAGTTCTTAAATGTCATTGTCAATGATTCTGGGGAATATTCTTGTATCAAACGAATAGCCTGACTACACACATTGCTGTAAATGACTGTTGATGTTTCTTGCCTTCAAATGCAACTTTCTGCTTATTTGGTTAGCCTAGTGCTAGATGAAATACCAATTTATTATTTGTGCTTCAGAATTGGGTTTGCTTTCTATCACGAGGTCACAGATTTATCCTGTGCTGACATATTGGAAATGGGACCTTTCAGGTAGGAATAAATAGACTAAGAGGAAGATTACCAGACAACATTTCATTAGATCCATGGCTGATTTATTACAATCAGAGATAAAAGGTCAGTATCTACATTTGGCTTTGTAAATAACAGCTTAGCATCAACGACAGATCAAGCAGCAGAAAAAAAGTAATAAAACAACAAAAACAATAGACTAATTCTGAAAAGTGCACTTCTGCAAGTCCACAACTTAGGAACGACACACGAGAGTGTTTTGAGAGGACATCTCAGGTTGCTTTTTTTCTGCAACCCCAGCTGGAACCTCTGACACTGGAGTTTTGTAGGTTAGCCAAAGACAGAACTTTCACGTTGTCCCACCCGACATTTCTTTTGTTGGAGGCACGGCATTTAAGTGAGTCCGGCCTCCAAAATCCAGGCCCTTTCTCCTCTTCCTCGCTTCTCCCCAAAGGCAAGAAAGAATGGTCAAGGGTCCCTATCCCACCAAGTATGTTTGGTTACCCTGAGAACAAGGCAGAGGCCAGGAGGTGGTATGTGTGTGGTTCAATTCACTGCATTATCCTCCGCCAGCTAATCTGGGCCAGGCTTAGGCTTCTTACTGCTCACTGGCTGTGAATAGATGAGTGAAAAGTTAAATATTCTTTCAAATGGAAAACTGTCAGCCAAGCCAGGATTGTGATCGTGTCACCGTGGGATTTGGAGACCCCTCAGTTGACATAGGCAACAGGAAGACGAGCCCAGGCTCATTATCAGGACTTCCATATGTGTGTCTACACACTCTAGTGCACAGCCGAGCTTGGGAGGCTTGACTATCTGTGATTAATAAAACCAGGCAGTGTGAAAGTAAATGGGAGAGAAATACACTCCAAATTTACTTAGGCATACACACTGTAATGTATGATTCACACTGCCAGTGCCTGTCATGATAATACAGTTTCATATTAGCTTTGTGCAACGTGGCTTCCTACAGGCCTTTTTTACATACATGAACTGGGTTCTTACTTTGTGACTTTGATATCAAAAGAGAAAAAACAGAAACAGAAACATTTTTTTCAGATCCGGTAACTGAAAAGAGAGATTCTGAATAAAGTTTTTGAAATATATTTGAAATATTACAGTGAATAAAATCAAGAAACATACAACCAACTTTAAACATTTTAATCAGCACAAAGCCACACTTTGATGTGCAAAAAAGTGCACTACCAGTCAAAGGTTTTTGCACTTGTTAAGCATTGGAAAGTTGTTGACTGAACAACTATGAATGAAAATATAAGATGGAAAGAATATGTAACAGCGCATGTCTGGCATCCTATTAACTGCTTGTGTGGTGATGCAGAGACAAATTCTAGACTGTCCTTTAACTTTAAAATGCACTAGTTAACTCCCTATGGCTGTCACTTAATCGCTTGTTAAATATCTAACGCTCGTCTGGTGATCCACATTATAATTAAAATTATAATTATATCAGGTGGCTTTTTGTAGGTCAGTAGTGATGAATAAAAAATATGACATTTTCTGACTTATAAAGGTACTCAAATGGTGAACATACTGTAAATGTATTTATTAGATTATTGATTATTGAGAGTTTTATTGTAAACATTAAGTGAATTTAAGTGAAATTAAATTAATTAAATGAAAATCTCAGTTCGTGCATAAACTTTTGACTGGAAGTCTACACACCAATTGGCCATAACACTAACACTGTTGCAGTGTGGCAGGATGCATTATCTTGCTAAAAGAGGCCACTGCCATTAGGGAATAATGTTGCCATGAAGGGGTTTACTTGGTCTGCAATAATGTTTCGGGTGATGTTTCAAAGTCTCTCATTTTCAGTCCAGTCTCTGAACCTGACCAGTTTCAGAGGAATGTTTTTTGTTTATTAAGACACTGTGACCAACATATGAATCATTCAAGCAAAACAAAGACTTAAGGCCTGAACCAGTAAAGAAACAAGTGCAGATGATTCCAGATGATCAGGCGGTGATTAATATACTGGTGGTGCTGAATGCTGAGTGGTTGGAACACCTTTATCTACGTAGGCACCATTTATCTTTAGGCACTTTGCAGAAAAAACATTTGTTCTCATTTCTTTAATTTAGTTTACTTAACATGTCCAAGACAAGACAGTTTGACAGACATAAAATAGTATTTTTGGACCAACGAGGTGATTCAAAGCAAAATATAAAGAAATGAGGAGTGGCTCAAGACTTGCACAGTACTGTAAGTCACCACACATCACACTTAATGATGAGAGGAGAGGGAGAGCCTTCACATCCACCCAAAGCAATGTTAATTATGCTCTCTTAGACTTCCAGCCATATGTGGCTGTGCTATTATCCACTGATAAACAAGGAAAGCAATTAATGAAGCAGGAATACTCAAGTGTCTATGAAATAGTCAAGTTTTACCCCAGTATTTTTTGTCATACTTGTCTTTAGGCTAACAGAGACATTAAGCGGGTTCGTGCAGATGCGCGACATCATGGTGTAAAAGAGACAGTACATAACAGGAATGCTGCACTGGACTCCACATGAACCTGTCAGTAAGCCTTACCCTCACTTGGATCAGTCCGAGTCTGAACACAGCAGCAGCAGTATCAGAGCTCTGGCCTCCCTCCAAGCATGAAGTCCTCGAGGACACAAAGGCAGGTCAGTGCAAAGCCCCGGCCTGCAGGCGATGGACACCCTACTGAGGGCAGCGTGCTGTGCCACTGTACTGCTCCTGCCTGCGTGTGTGTGATTGTGCGAGAGTGAGAAGAGTTGCAACAAAGTGAAGGGAAAACACTTTCACTGTATCAGTCCACTTAAGCGCATGAAAATAGCATCCCCATGGAAACCACTTGTTCAGTTTATAACTAGATTTAAAAAGTACTGCTCAGTTGAGACAGAGGAAAGCGTTTTCCACCCAAAACCATGCAAGAACATCCAGAAACTAGGCTTTTTGTTGAGTCGCTGCTTCTGAGGCTGCTGAGGTAATGAAAACTTATTAAACTGATTTGACTTACAGGGACTGGGTGTTTCTTTCTAATCCACAAGAACATTTACAAACCGAGTTTATCACATTACTTTCCAAATAGTTTGAAAATATGAATTTCTCTCTTTCATTTTGTTTCATGATGGGTTATAATACATGATAATTCCCACCCCTGACTCACAGTGGTTCAGAATAAATTGATTTTAATTTTGTGCAAGAGCAGTTTGGGATGAGGAGGTCATGTATATATTTCATTTTTAACTCACTATTTTGTCAATAGAAGTCTCTTAGAGGATCTCTCACATACAATAAAGTATTCAGGCATTCAACTGCATACACACAGCTTGAATAATCTCTGTAGAAAAGCATTGCCAGTAGAGTGGGATGCTCTGGATCAGGCACACATGAGCCTAAGGTCACCATCCCCAATGCCAGGCCTACAGCACTGGGCTGTGGAGCAGTATAATCACATTCTTTGGAAGGACCACCATCCAAAACTTTTGCGATGAGCTGGAATGATATTTGTGATCCAGAACAAAATCAGTCCCTGACATATTTAATGCGCTTGTGGCTGCATGCAACCAGTCCTCACAGCAATGTTCCAGCATCAAGTGTAAAGCCTTTCCAGAAAAGTAGAAGCTGTTCCTGCTGCAAACAAAAGACAAACTCTACTATTAAATCCGTTATTTGCAGAAGAAACACTGGTATGAGCAGATATCCTGTTTTCTATATTTTATATTTTCCAGTTTTTATTGCAAATTATTTTCTCTTAATACACCAATCAGCCACAACTTTAAAACAAACCTCTGAAAACGTTCATGCTGGTTATGGTAGAAAGGTGTCAGAACACCTAGTGCATCACAGTTTGTTGCATGTGGAGCTGTGTAGCCACAGATTGGTCAGAGTGCCCATGCTGACCCCGGTCTTCCACCCAAAGTACCTACAATGCAAACATGAGCATCAAGAACTGGACCATGGAGCAATGGAAGAAGGTGGCCTGCTCTGATGAAGAACATTCTATTTTACATCATGTGTATGGCCATGTGTGTGTGTTTCTTACCTGGGGATGAGATGGACCAGGATGCACTATGGGAAGAAGGCAAGCTGGGGGAGGCAATGTGATGTTCTCGGTAACGTTCTGCTGGGAAACCTTGAGTCCTGCAGTCACGTGGACGTTACTTTGACACGACCACCTACCTAAACATTTGTTCAGACCAAGTTCACCCCTTCATGGCAATGAAATTCCCTAACAGCAGTAGCCTCTTTCAGGAGG
This sequence comes from Brycinus macrolepidotus, assembly GCA_037974445.1. Taxonomy (NCBI): domain Eukaryota; kingdom Metazoa; phylum Chordata; class Actinopteri; order Characiformes; family Alestidae; genus Brycinus; species Brycinus macrolepidotus. The sequence continues at coordinate 26,761,765 of JBBPCZ010000001.1, forward strand.
TTTATGTACCCTGCCACACTGCAAACATTATTTGGTTTGAGGAACATGGCAAACTCTGTGCTGACTTGGCCTCCAAATTTCCCAGATCTCAGCCCGATTGAGTATCTGTCGGACATGTTCGACAAACTAGTCAGATTCATGGAGGACCCACCTTACAACTGACAAGACTTATAGGATCTTCTGCTAATGTCTTGGTGAAGAACATGCCTCAGTTGGTCAGGCTGTTATGGAGCCTTGAAGGGGACCTACACATTAGTAGTCTGGTCATTTATGGGTGACCAGTGTATATGCTGTGAATATACTTGCTTAATAGCCTGCTATTATGTTACAAACATGTCATATGACAATATCAGAGCATGTGCTAAAAATGTGTAAACCTAAAATAATAATAATAATCTAAAACTGATTCTAATTCTGGTTCTAAAAAGAGCATAATGATTAAATACTTTCACTCAAGTACTTAAAATCTTGTCCATCGACTATTTGCCAAATAAAAGCCTGATGTATCTTATTTTTAGACAAGGTGCGTTTGTTAGGAGACCTACATTACATGCACCATAAAGCCCTTAATTAGTGTTGGCTCCCTGTCTCTCTCTTTCACTCTCTCTCTTTCTCTCTCTCTCAATTAATGAGACAATCAAACCTAATCATTGTAAAACTCATGGGGAGAGTGGGGCCTTTTTCCAATGGCACAAAATAGATTTCACTGAACACCCAAAATTAATTCTCTAATATTTCATTTTGTGCAACCCACTTAAGATAAGACGAGATAGATAAGATAAATCTTTATTGTCATTGTCACTTTTTCAAGGAACAACGAAATTTAAGGTGCAGTCGACTCAGTGTGAGGCATATAGTTAAAGACAGGAATAGAATAAGACAGACTTAAACAACAAGCAAATAGAATAGTAGTACACATATTATATACAAAGAATACTTAAGTACAGAGAGAGCTCTAGTAAGTTCTTAAATACAGAATCAACATATATGTTTGTTTTCTGGAACCAGAATGCACTCCATTCTCCTTTTGCACAAATCAATAGCTCAGTTAATGATCCAGGGTTGCTGAGTTTGTAAAGCAGTGTTCTCATTGAAACTCTCAAATCTTCTTTTTTGGTTCCTATCGGCCCTCATGTTTGTCTTCTGATCTAAATCAGGCCTAATGTTTGTCTTTGATGCTAAATCAGGCATAATGTTCATACTTTATCTTCCGCCTGCATTCGCTGTTGCTAGGCAAAGCTTTGAATGAAGGAAGAAAATGCCACCTTTGGTTGAGCGTCTCTAACCGTGTTATTATCAATTGAGCTTTGGGTGGTTAAACACTCTGCTTTCCTTATTAGCATGCCTGGTACGAAAACCGTTCTCAGACTGCACAGCATTTGTACGTTTAATGGTAATGAAACACCATTTAGAAGGCTGGAGGCGGAGAAAGCACTCCCTGTACACTTCCACAACCAGAGAAGCCAAATGCTCTGTTCAGCACTTCATGACTTTAAAACAATATGGATGTGTGAGTCATAGACGCCTTAAGATGGCAACAACACTCACAAATCTTGAGTCCCACACATACACACCCATTCATTAGACATCCCAGACCACATGCGGTCATTAGTCAGAGAGCATAATTCACTCATTTGTTTACTTAAAGGGCTTGTGTTTCAGATGCCGAGTGATTTGTTTCTTTGATTGCTCACTCAAGCTTGTCATTTGCTACTACTGCACCGTGGCCACCTTTCACTGCCAATTGTAGGCTTGTCTCCTCACAGGAATAGCAATTTTCTCCGGGACGGTAATAGGATCAGGGGCCCCTGCACCACTTCCACATGATTGATGAGAGATTAAAAGGATTGTTGAGACTGAATGCACTTTTAGTGCTCTACCAGGCTTCCATATCAAGGCGCTTTGCTGGTGTTGTGGTTTCCACTCTGGATGGGCTCTGATGCAATGCTGGAGGAAACTATACCTCCTGGCTGGATGCAGGAGTGGTCAGAACACAGAGTCGTTTGTTCTATTTGCTTTATTTCTCTTAATATTTCCCTTATTTTTATTAATATTGCCTCATACTTGCACTCAGTCAGACAATGTCCTTGTGTGTATGAGCCCCAACAGGAATACTGGAAGAAGTCAATTTTGTCGAATGCAGCTTAAAAAATTAACATCCTAAAAGGTTGACGAATTTACTACAAAATGACTATTGTTAGCTTTTTCAGTAAAAAATATGCTAATCCCCAGTTTCACATTCTCTAATATATTCAAGTTTTTGCTCATCCTCTTATCCAAAGAATACCTGTAATACTGATTAAGGCCTAACAGTTTTTTTTTTCCTGGCTTAGCGAAATCTCATTCTTCTGGCTCGTATTATCACACAGATTGTTTTCACACATTTGATGACTAAAATATTCTGGTGTGACGGACTCACCTGATCTGTAAAAGCTCTCCCTCGTTACTTCTACATTTATCAAGAGATATGACGGATTTTCCCATTATTTTATCAAGAGGGATGATGATGGTTAAGATGGTGAGGTGCTATAATAAGTCTTTACTTAATTTATCCTTTCAACTGATGATTCGTATAGTATAATTCTCGTGTTTAATGACAAGAATATCTTGTATTTTACATGTAAAAAAATATGTGATGATTTCCTCTGGAGGTATTACAAAGTGTTCAAACAGATGATGTTCAGATTCACAGTAGCCTTAAAAAAAAGTTTAGATCAAACACTGCAAAAAATTTAATCTTAACAAGCCACAAAATCTTAACAGATTTTTAAGAATAACAGATCTTGTTTTTTATTTTAAGAACAACTGACATGACTGTGTAGGATAAATAATGTTTAAAAAAATTGACAAGCGAAATTTTCTCACTATATTGGCAGATAATTTTGTTTGATTCTAGTATCTCTTTTCTTGTTTTGTTTTTATTTTTTTATTTATTTTACTCACTGATCATTTTTACATTTTTTTTTTGCTGTGAAAGCTTATACTATTTAACATTTATTATACTTTATCTCTATTTTTATGCTTACGTCCATTATATGTAAACTAAAAAATAAATGTAAAAAAGAGTTCATTGAATAGAGTAGTCTTTTTTGGTTCCCTGAAATAGTGGTTCTCAGCACATGTGCTTTGCACATTTCAGAGTTTTCCTGGTTCCCAATACACCAGTTCAATTACGGGGTCAATTCATAAGTCTTTCCTGGGTTAAAGTGGATGAGTTAGAGGAGGAAAACACTAAAATACGTAGGGTGGGGAAGTGGGGGTGTAATCCAAGACCAGGCCTGGAAACCTACACCCTTCAGAACCTTTTAATTTGATGGTTCTTCAAAAAAAAAAAATCAATGGAAACCATTCAGCTGAAATTTTCTTCTATAGTACAGAGACTTTTATTTTTAAGAGTGTGCAACAAAGCCATGCAGGGAAGCAGTTTTTTCTCTATTCTGTTTCTTCAATTTCCCAGCAGAAACCTTCAGAGAACACCACAAACTTGCTGCTGGTAGCAAAGCAGCAAACTGACAGCATTTTGCCCTTCAAAGATTTCTGTGTGCTTGACCTGAGCCGCTGCTCACTGTTGGGAGGCGCCAGAGATAACAACCTCTTGTCTGTCATGATCAAGTGACAAGCCTCAACACCCCGTCCTCTTAACGCGAGATGACTGTTGGTGTCGCCAGCCCACGGCCAAGGCATCGCTTTGGAACTGCATTAAGTCAGCTCTCAAACCAGCTTAGCGTTGCTGACATTTATTTTTATGTGCCCACCCCTCCCCACCCCGCCCCCGGCGAGAGCCTAAGCTAACCTCAAACGTGTGACCACACGTACACACTACTGTGTGCAAACAGAATCACGCTAGTGTGCCCAGCATGATCTTCTGATTCACAGAGAGTGTGGTGATGTTGTCAGCTGTAAACAGGGGTTTCAGTCTATGATGAACTGATGGCTTTGAGATATTTTAGTCTGGGATGTTATTGAATTGTTTGCCAAGGATTTGCACTGGAAATTGAAGATTTAATGTTGAAAAGAAGTGCTTCAACTGACCTAGGCTCTGCCCACCAAGTGTATAAGACAAGCTTAATCAAACTTCAGTCCAAAATCACGCAAAAACACATCCATGTTACATTTGTTCTTGAATACTGTCTCGGAGTTACTTCATTTTCCTAGAATGACTGTGTATTTATATTGAATTGCTGCTGATCATTTGCACAAATAAAGCACACAATCACATTCCAGGGTTGTTGCTCTCCACCTGATCTGCCCAAATTTTGGATGTTAAAAACTGAACTTGTACTAAATTGCACATCCTTGTGCCAAAATGCACACTTTTATTTCTAGTTTAGAATTTATGTTTAAAGATTCTTTATATATGTGTATTCCATGTGTCTTTTTGTGCTCTAAAATCTGGAGCCACGCCGTCTTGCCTCACTGTGTACATGTATATAGTTGAGATCAAAGTTTACTTTTACTTTGACTTGACTTTGAAATCCCATTCTCTAGCACACAAAATTCCTCTTTTTATGACGTGTCATTCCATTTCAAATGATATTTATTTTGTATGTGTGCATTAGTATGGTGGCAAATGCATCAGTAGCTGCTGTGTAACTGCTGTGTAACACAGCTTTTTAAAATAGAATCTCAAGGACTCATGGAAACTCAGAGCATAGCAGGGATGTAACTGGACCCAATTTAGTGGTGCTATAATGTTTCTCTGATTGTTGGATTGGACTATGTAAGACATAAAAATGATCAAACTAGTTTCCAGAGTCAGACTGTAAGTGCTGCCATGGCACTGCTATCAAAGTGTAGGCTGTAATGTTTCTATGATTGTTGGGTTGAACTACACAAGACATAAAAATTACAAAATTAGTTTCCATAGCCAGGCTGTATACAAACTGTCCTCAGTATAGACCCAGTGATTGGTGGACACAGACATTTATAATGAATTAATAGCATAGAAAGATTTTCTGCCTATTTTACGTGAGCCATGAAGCAGCCATGGTAAAGGTACCACTTAAATATGGACTACCCACTCTGTAGTGCAATTGTCAGATCATCCTCCAACTCAGAAAGAAGAAGACCATGATGATAAAATCCATAGAGGTAACTTTTTATTGTGAAATAATTTTGAGTGAACTGAAATGCTGGCAAGCACACACAGAGACAATGAGACCCTTCATAGTGATTAAGATGTCCCCAGCTGGAGTGAAGTGGATCTCTCACCTCGTCGCGCTAAAGAGAACTTGATCAGCTCTGCTCCTGATGAGTTTCCAAATTAGTCTTTAATCAAGAGCCTGTTCACTATCTGCCTCCAGGCCCAGCTGATCACCAGCAACATGCCTGCTTCGCCTGGCACATGTGGCAAAGTCACTCCTCTACCCAAACCCTGACAGCAACCATTAAATGAGAAATCTGGAGTGGATTGGAGTGTTAATCCACTCTGACAAAGCTCTAGCTAATACACTCACAAGCAGCTGCATTGCATGAACACTTCACCCAAAAATGGCAGCACTTTTAGCATTGATAGTGGATGAAAGTAATGGCCTGCTAGAATCATGCTGATGAGAATCGTGCTAACTGGGCCTCGCCATGTTAGACATACTGTGCTGGTATTTCTACTGGCAGATTGATGGCCACTAGTGGGGTAAAATAGGGACTGACTGTCTTGTAAATGAGTGTGAGGCATGGCAGAGCTGTCAGGCGTGAGATGAGCTGCTCATCACTAATTCTGCTTTACAGGTTCCATCCTGAAGGGAGTCGGAAATGACCACAGGTAACAGTCACTGAAACGTAGCTGGATCTGTGTATAGAAATACATTTTCCTCAGTGACACATCACAAATGGACACAGACGAGCATCAGGGTTTCAGCCTGCGTGAAATTTAATTATAAGCTTAAATAAACAGAAGTGTGATCAGCTGATTGTAAAGCACTGTCTGGTTTACTTTATAGCATGTACTGGATGTTCTCTTGGTACACTGCACAGAGGTGTGAACTACACCATAAAATGGTTAACTATTATGCTAAATTTATTGCAAAAATACCTGAAGTCAAGCCTAAAGTCAAGCCTAGTTTATTACCCATGTACACAAATATATACACATGTATACAGACTAAATTGCTGCATCATTTACAGTATATACCCAAACACAGTCCTTAAATTCGATTCAGTTCAGTTTTCATTCAAGTTAACATATAACATATACACAGTTTTATGTACATGTACACAAATATACAAAATAAATTAATGCCAAATTCAGCTAAATGTAGTGTCAGTTCAATTTAATTCAATTCAGTTCAAATCAATTCAATTCTTCGTTCATGTTTATTAACATATACACACTTTATTATGCATTTATATAAATGTACAGTATAACAAACCACCTTTGGGCTGTTGTAAAGTGTGTAAGGCAATAATTGCAATTATTATATTTGTGATTCACAGTCCCACCACAGCAAAATCCACAGTGTGTAAAAAAAACTAACTAAAAATACTAACTGTTTTTTTTTTTTCTGTAGATCAATTTTGACCATGGGAGCTATATCTCCTCAAATCAGTCCTTATTTAAAAAGCAAGACTCATCATGTGAGACACACAAAGCCCTTTCCATGACCAGCAGAGGTTAGCGTCACGCTGACCAGCCTAGTGAGTTAGCATGAATGAGGCTCTTGACACAGACACTCCACCTCCTTCTAAATCAAAAGAATGTGTTTGACGAGGCACTGCTGTACAGCCATTAGGGCCCGGTATGAATCTGCATCACTGAGTGGCTCTTAAGAGCTCTCCAGAGTGAGGGACTACTCTCCATCGCACCAACAAGACACATTTCATGTGGTGCACAGAGTAGCTCCAGCTATTGCTGAAATGTCACTGGCTTTCAATAACATTGCCAAGAAGCTCATTGGGATGACATTGACTGTCACACTGCTGTAGGAACTTCTATATTTGACATGTGGTCTTCCCTTCAAGCCTCCTCCTTTAACTCTGCGTGCGAATGCATGTGTGTGTGTGTGTGCACCTGTGAGTGTGCAAACTCAAAACTGCGTGACAATATACATCAGTCAGTGTGCATGTGCATGAAAGGAAAATGGACAAGAAAGTGTCTTTGCTAATTACCATCCCTGTCATTAATTTTCTTATTTCATGTTAACTGTAGTAAAAGAACCCCAACATTATTTGAAATTTCTCTCTTCTCTTTGTCGTTTTCTGAATAGCATCTAATTATTGCCAGTAGTTACTATAAGCTTTGATCTTACCGGGGGTGATAATGTGGGAAGAATGTTTGGAATTTCACTGAATTTGCAATTCAAGGGTGAACAACAAAGGCATGCTTAAATTAAATTCATAAACGAAAAAGAATATGGAATATGAAAAAATACAATGGAGAATAATAATTCAACACATAAGCACATGTACTTATTTTTCTATTAATTGTAGATACAAACAGAAGTCTTTCCCCTGCTAAATTAAAGTAAAAAAGAGTGGAAATCTATGAGGTAGTTCACATTAGGGGTTTAAAAAGCATTTTATAAATATTCAATTACAAGCTATTACAATGTACCATGTTTTTTAGTCCAAGTACATGTCACATCTATTTATATCATAACCATATCTGCTGGCTGTTTTATAATCCATCATAAACCCAATATTAGCTTTCATTTTCCTAGCACTTGTGCTCTTTTATGTTGACTGCTGCCCTAACACTTGTTCGGTGAAATTACAATCACCCTTGACAGAGCTGTCAGGTTTGCTGAAGTGGCCCTGTTTTAATGCAGCCCTTTGCTTTTTTCAGTGCTTTTCAGTGTTTCATATACTGTTTATACTTGGACCAGCCATTACATTAAAACCACTTGCCTGAAATATTGTGTAGGTCCCACTCATCCTGCCAAAACAGCTTTGACTCATCAATGCAGTGGACTGCTGTGGTATATATACTCTATATGGGCAAAGGTATTGGGACACACCTGTATTTCAGGGTTTGGGCTAGGCCCGTTACTTCCAGTGAAGGACAATCTTAATGCTTCAGCATACCACGACACTTTGGACAACGCCATGCTTCCAACTTTGTGGACACAGTTTGGGGAAGAACCTTTTCTATTCCAGCATGACTG
>JBBPCZ010000001.1:26783631-26796131 GCA_037974445.1 Brycinus macrolepidotus
CTGGAATCATCTGCACCTGTTTCTTCACTGGTTCAGGCCTTAAGTTAGATGCGCTTTGTTATGCTTGAATGATTCATACTTAACAGGGAACTGGTCAGGTTCAGGGACTGGACTGAAAATGAGAGTCTCCTTCAGGAAGCCTGGAGAACTGTTCCTCAAGACCACATTAGAAATACAAGAAAGTCTGACTCTTTGGAAGCAAAATATGAAGAAATGAGGGGTGGTTCAAGACTTTTGCACAGTACTATTTATATAGCATTGTTTCCTATCAAATAGCTTTTCATTGTATTTTTTGCAGGGTCCCCAGGTGCCAGTAGAACAGTTCTGACCCTCTACAGGTTGTCCTGTAAGACTGGTGACCAGTTTGTGGCTATGCAGTCCCATACTCAGCGATCTATGATGTACTGTGTTCTGACACCCTTCTAATATAGCCAGCATCTTTAACTTATTTGCTGTACAACCCAACATGCAGCAGCTTTTTGGCATGGTTGTGATTTTAGTTTTAAGTTAGTAGAGAGAACCGTACAGTCCAAATCAACTGAAAGTGTAGCAAATAGAAAGTGTTGCTTCTCCCAAAATGCAGGTGTGGTCTCTGAAAAATCTTGTTGGTAATCCCTTACCAAAATCATTGCCATATAATGGAGTTGACCCCACTTTGTATCTACAACAGCCTCCACTCTTCTGGGATCTTAGAGTATTTCTTAGTGTTATGCATTCTGGTAGATGGTTTCCTCTTGGCATCTGCCAAACCCAGAAAATGGAATTAGAATTTAAAGTTCTGGGAAAGGGGTATTTCTTTTGATAGTTGTAACAGGGTTTCAAGAATCATATTTAGTGTCTCAAATCATTGAGCGTACAAACAAATCAAGAACTGTGTTACAAAAATGACAAAAAGAGAATGTTGTGTTTCTCTAGATCACAGTAAAACATTCCAGCGATTTTTTAGAATACAGAAAAACTAATTCTAAAAAAAGATCCAGCTTCACTTTCAGTAAAAGTAGAGGAAAAAAGCGGACCGTAAGAAAGTACAGGTGCAGTGATTTTGCAAATGCTATGTTTCTTTATGCTTTTTCTTTTTTTCGATGTCTGCTCTTGTATGTATATAATGTGCTGTGTATGTATGAATCAGTTTTACAGCAAACATTCCAGAAAAAAATGTACAAATGTGTCTGTGTAATAACGACTAAAAATAAAAACATTTTATCTCACATTTCACACATTTTATCAATTACTTCAGTACAGTTACATCTTAAATTACAATCTAAGTATAACATCTATGCATCCAAGTTTCTATTCAATAGCCTTTTCTTTTTCACAGATTCATGTAGGATTGAAGATATTGTTTAGTGGTGGTTAAAATCCAATGCATGAGAAAAGCTTTCCTTTGGCCACTGATCCTCAAATCACAGCTGATGCTCTTGCTGTGAAAAAAATGATGGATTTCAATAAAGACTTGAAGGAATGGCTTTACATGCTTTTGTGTCCAGATGGCTCTGAAATTGTCTGAGTTCCTGGAACACAGAAGCTTTCTCTATTGAAATAGTAAAAAGAAGCTGAATGAAAGCCATTTAACAGATTACTGTCTTTTTATGTTGCTTGAGGGACTTCGAGGAAAGTTGGTTTTAACAACTGTACCATAATGAACTGGATTCTATTTGAACTGTTTGCTACTAATGTAATTAAAGATACGTTACATGTTGTATTTGGAAAATAAGGAGCCTAGTTCAGAGTCAGATGATGAGGATGTGATGACTATTAGAAGCGTTTTTCTCTGGCTGACATATTAGTAAGCATTATGTCTATTATGGTGTTTCTCAACTCTGGTCCTGAAGGCCCACAGCTCTGCACGTTTCAGTCCTTTCTCTGTTTTAACACACCCACTACAACTCAGTAAGGGGCTGTTAATGAGCTGATATGTTGGATCAGGTGTGTTGGGAGCAATTAAAAACTTAAATGTGCAGATCAGTAGGCCTCCAGGACCAGGGTTGGAAATACATTGAGCATCTGATCTTCTCGGTGCTCTCCATAACTTTATTAAATCATTTAAACACAGCACAATCCTAAAAGAAACTGTCATTTTTCATAAAGAATATGAAGCAAACTATCATGTAAAAAGAGTAACCACTGATTTCCACTCTTGTTTAGAAAGGACCATTGCAAAGTCCTGTTCAAGGGTTGGAGAGCACTGAGAAGATCAGTAAGCCTCCAGGACCAGGGTTGGAAATACATAAAGCATCTGATCTTCTCAGTGCTCTCCAGGCATCACATGGTCCTTTGAACAGAACAATACAATGACCCATTCTGAACAAGAGTGGAAATCAGTGGTTACTGTTGGTACATGCTGGTTTGCTGCAAATTCTGTTCGTGAATATTGACAGTTTCATTTAAAACTGTGTTGTGTTTACATTTAAGTTGTGGAGCCACTTAAGAGTAAATTAACTAATTCGTTACCTGTGTGGCGGCAAGTAGAGGTCATCTGGCACAAAACCAGGACATGATGCCTTGACTGCAGAACCCAGGGCTTGTTCCATAATTCTGTACATTCATTCAGATCCTTTTGAACATTGATGAATCTAAAAAGACTCTGATGTTTATTGCTTCTATTGAAATGTCCTGCATCCCTGAGGTCTCCAAACATGTCCATCCAAAACTGTGCCCATATAAGACCAATCCAGATGTAGACGTGGGTGACACTTTATATTGCTGGCCCGATTGTAGATGCTCATTTGATCTTTAGCTTGCATTCACTTAAATATCTGTTAAACCGTTGGAAGAGTGTATTAGTAAAATCTGATTTCAACAAATAAAAACACTGTAAAACAGTCTAAAACCAGTGTCTTTCGCTCTGTGCAGCGACCAGGCCCCCTCCTCTGTGGGTTTTCCCCACCCAGTTGTGGGCGAAGACTATCCTGAAAGTTCTCCCAGGTTCAAAGATCTTGTGTTTTTTTCATGTTTCTAAGACATAAAATAAAAGAAATTTGGGCATTTTTGTTCTTTATAGGCATTTGTGATTGACACCCAGTAGTGATTATTATTATTATGTGTTTTTAAACTACAATAACTTTGGTTCTATATGACATAGGAACACCAAACAAAGCTCAGCATGACGTCTGACACTTTGAGCATCAACACAAACTGGGGGAACTTCCATGAAAGCAGTTGTTTTGCCGTATGACGACAATTTACCATTTGTTGCGCTTCCAGCATGGATCAGTGGTTAATAAAGTGAAGTGAAGTGACCATTTGTCATACTTGAACACACCACAGCACACAGTGTGAACAGCACTGTGCATTTAACCCAACACCTCTGCATTTAATCTATTCATCAAGTGAAGCAGCGGGCAGCCAGGAACACAGCGCCCAGGGAGCAGTGTGTGGGGACGGTACTTTGCTCAAAGGTACCTCAGAGGTGCCACTAGCAGTCCTTGGATATACTTAATACACTTAATACTTTAATACATGCCTAATACTTTAACCCTAACCTTCACTTATACCTTAATGAAAACCTGCTGTGTGACATACTGTACAACGCTACAGTATTTTTTAAATTCATTATGTGCCTACTAAGAATGCCAATAGTACATTGGGCAATGCAGTTTGCTTCATATAAAATGCTGTACGAGATAAAATCTCATGATCCTTTTTAATTCTAGCCTTGATAGCACCCACTACTCCATAGGGACAACTTATGTAGAACTATTCTTGTTAAAATACTATCCCTGCCATCCCAGCTATAACACCTTGTAATTTAAATCTGATTTGGGCTGTTCATAGGCAATTTTGAATTATGAGTTCAGAATTAGAATGCAGAATTAGACTCACCTTTCTTCTCTAAAAAAGCACCAGCAGAACTCAATGCGCTGATTGCTCACTGATGAACCATACACATGACTAGATGATCCTGCATAATAGTCTGTGTGATTATCTCTGAATAGTTAGGGTGCACTGAATGGCTACCATGGTACCATTTTTTGTTCCACAGTCAGTTCGTAATCTCATGGAGACCAGATCATTTCTTTGTGAGCAATGACATGTGAGTCAGTACTGGAAGGTCCACAACTAAGCTTCATGATTCTTCTAGAAAAACCATGAATGTTCCCTGATAATGGCAACCCAAATGATCATAGTTTGTTGTATCCATCAATGCCAAATTTGCAATTGGGTCCCATGGTACATGCATCTAAAACAAACTTGTGGCTCACTCTCATGTTTTTGTTTTTTTGCATTTTTCTGTATATTTTAGATAACTGTCTTGCAAAATCCAAGATTTTTTCATCTTTGGTTTCCTTACTGGCTGTGGGATATAACAGCTTTTGGCAGTTGTTGATATTTAGAAGAATCCTTTCTTCTCTCTATCCCCACAACATTTTCTGTGCCACTGGTTCCCACAACCCCCAAAGCATAATAGATTCACCCCTTGCTCAATAGCACTTAATTTCAAAATACCTCTGTACATTGTGTTACATACTTCAAATGTTGACTTTTGTAATCACAATTAAGGTTAACTTCTAATGAACCTTCAGTGTGGATGATTTTTTGTGCAACAATAATGCACAGTTGGCCATGCAACACTATTTCTGTACCAGCCACGTCTTCCTGTAGGTTCTACTATACATGGAGGCTTTGCCTTGAGTACAAGAGTACCAGTTTATGAGCACTTTTTAAAGCAAATTTTAGATCTCAATTTCAACAGCTCTCCTTACATTCTGTTTCTTAATGGCATTTCATATACTTTATGGTCTCTCTTGCTCTGTAAGAGTCAATTATCTTTGGATCATTCAGATCCTCAGCCAGCTGTTTAGATGAGCCCATGGCTGTTGAGTGTAAGAACAACAACCTTGAGAGGTCTGAAGGGTCACATCATTTATTACACTCTGGAATTCTCTACACTTGACTTGGATTAAGGCCTAAAGAGTCATATAAGCTCAGAGACCTGACAAAAAAATACCACTAGTGGATCGACTGAAAGGGCGCCCAAACTTTTGCAAACACCACATTTTATTTAAGCTTTCTTTTTCAAAGAATGCAGCAAATGAATGGTAAACATGCAATGGAAATATAGGGTTCTTCCATGCGAATTATAGCTTTATTTAAGTAATAGAAATGCTTGTGTTGCTAAATTGTCATGTTGAGAATTCCTCTAGTATCATTGCCATACGCTTTTTGAGCATTTGGCATCAACATGCATCAAATGTGCTACAATACCTTTCTCGGGGGCGAAGCCACTGATTTAAACCTGGGTTTAGTGTAGCAGGTCATTAAGGAAGCCTCTCTATGGATTCCAACTCTAGCTTCGCTGTGACTGTTTTGCTCCACTCTTTACTTCATTAATGCACCTGAACTACAGGCAGGCACCCTCCACAATGCTAATGAGCATATTAGCTTGCTTCAGGGCCAACTTCTGTCTTTTCATCAGGTTAATATTGTGAAAGATGCAGCACTCCACAGCTGCAAGGGGACAGAGGGGAGCAGAAGGTGTTTCATTTGTGGCAAAGAGGTTAGCTCAGTCAACAGCGCTTCTCGTGCTGGGTTGATGAGCAGCAAACCGCTGCTTCCTTAATGCTGTTCGCACCTTACATAAGGAGGCACTTGAACATGGCATTAAGCTGATAACAATACAAAATGTTCTCTGTCTATCAAAAGTTTAAGGACACAGCTTTTCAATATGTTTTATTAATGTATAGTTTCTTTATCAGTTTGCAGTAACCTTTGTACATCATTCTGAATAATAACTTTTGTACGTCATTCTGAGTTTTTGCACGTAAGAAGAAAATTAAGAGCTGACCATGCTGATTTTGAGGAAAATTATTTTCTTTCATTCTGTTAAAACCTTTTAACTTGGTTTCCTTTGTTATTCATTTTCAAATATTCAAAACATTTTGAAAATCTATTGGTGAAATTTTCATACCAAAGAAGATGTCATGAACATAAATTTGCAAAATATTGTCCCTTTTCAAAGAAAGTTATTTATAACCCCAATAGTAATATTCTAAAATGACTTGGAATACTGGTGCTTTTCATTAACTTAGTCAAGCCAAGTCAAGTCAAGTTTATGTATGTAGCCCATTATCATACACAAAGGTCATTCAATGTACTTTACAGGAATAGAAGAAAAATATTAAGCATAAAAATAGTAGGAAGTAAAAAAATAAAAGTATAAAAGAACTAAAAGAATACAAAGAAAATCAATAAAAGAAGATCAAAGTGCAACGGAAGTGCACTTACATAAGAAGGAAAGAACATTTTGTGCCCACCTGTAAAGTGACCATTTTGGAGATTTTTTTTTTTTTTTGGACTATATTTATAACTCCAAATGTTAGAAAATAGATGATTATGTAAACAAAACCCTTGATGCTATATTCACATTTCAGAAGGTGGCAAGACATTCCCAATCTAAGCCCAGTCTAAGTAATATATGGTTCTATGTGATCCTAAAACAAGGTTATTTTCAGATTAATTTATTTTATATATTTGAGCAGTCTACCGAGAGCAGTGCCTCATTTGTAGAGGGGTACAGCCAATTCGGCAGCAAGAACATATGAACAAAACAGCATACAAAAACATGTTTTATTATGAGGATGCTACATTCTGCCATGTGCTCTGTTTAAAGCTCAGCTAAGTTAAAATACTTTCACACACATGGTTTGTCGGTTCAACCCAAAAAACTGCTTCATGTGGCCACAAGCAATCTGGTTTTATTCAATATAGGTAAATACACTAAAAGCAATGTTGGTTCATTCCAAGTATTTAGTATCTGAGCTGATTAAAACTAGATAAGTTGCTTCTTGTGAAGACATTTTTAGATTTAAAGTGCATAAACTGTGTGAATTGTGGGCTGTAATCCTGTTAGTTTCAGTGTCTGTGTTTGCACAAACGCCTTTGTAATCCATTTTGTGTTTGTGTCAGTTGGATTTGTCACCAGTGAGATTGTTAACTGGACTGATGTCTCACCTCAGATATCATGTCACGACGCATCAGAGGGTGTCATGCATAATTATATACAGAATGAGAAATAAAGTCAGAGAGAGATAAAGATATTTCAAAACATCGAGCTTATTCTGAGCTGCTGTCTGAGCTGCCATGTTGTGGAGTTGTTAGGTTTAATAGAGGAGAATGCTAACTGCTTAGCTCTGTCAACAGGACCTGCTACACCCTTAGCTGATTAGCATATTGCACTGAGAGAGATTACGCCATCCATTCCAAGCATGGAGATCATAGCCAAATCTCATGGATCCCCAAACGTAGGTGGTAGTGACATCTCTGGGAATCAAACTCAGGTCCCTGTTGAACAATAGAATCCAGCTCTGCAAGCTTTGAGTTGATATTCTGAACATTTTAATGAAGCTACTAAGTTTAAAAGCACGCATTATTATTCCAGCCAACTACAAAGCAGCTCTACAGCAAAATCTGCAGAGTTTATTCACTAATAAGTTAAGTTATAACACGAAAGTTTACCATGATCACTTTAGGCACTGTGCCCTTGAAAGCCTTGAGGCTGGAGCTTTAGTATTAGAAACAGACATTAAATAAGCCTATTTAAGTGTATTATATATAGAGCTGCCAGCGCTTATGCCATGAGGCATATAAACATTAGCAAAGCAGGTTCATAAAAACTCTCTGTGTCTGAAAATGCGTGACAAATCATTGTGGTACAGGCTGCAATGCTAATATATCTAAGTAGTTTGTTGATCCTTTGCTGCGGTAGGTTTTACACTAGATGTTCTTCAATTGCTCTGAGGATTTGATTGCATTCATTCACAAGTGCACTGGTCAGGTACTGATGTCGGATGATTAGTTCTGGATCCACTCCATCTCATCCCAAGGGTGTTTCATCACTCCTGGGTAACATATTTTCACTGCTCTGCAGCTCAGCGCTGGGAGCTTTACCACTTTAGTTGATGCTTGGCATTAAGCACGGTGACCTCAGCTCAGCTGCCTGAACCAGTGAAGAAACAGGTGCAGATGATTCCAGATGATCAGGCGGTGATCAGTATTCTGGTGGTGCTGAATGCTGAGAGGTTGGAACACCTTTATCTAGGCTCCTTGTATCTTTAGGCACTTTGCAGCCTGTAAAACATATGTCCCTGTTTCTTTCTTTTAATCTACTCAATATTCTAAAGATAATATTATAAGACAATATTCTAAAGATGTTTGTCAGGCATAAAGCAGTATTTTTGGACCAACAAGGTGATTCAAAGCAAAAGATGAAGAAATGAGGGGTGGCTCAAGACCAGGACAGTACTGTATTTAACCTATCGTATAGACATTATAGCTTACTATAGATGGCAGCAGTTAATAATAAAACGCCACTGAGGATAAGATTAGACTGGTTAACTTTCCTCTTACAGCCTGTCTGCTGACAGTATTTTACTGTAAACACATTATAACTGCATTGTGGCAATACGGTTGAAGGACCAACTTCACGGGAGGTAAAAAGCAGAAGAAGAATGATGACCTTGAACACCCAAGAGCCCTCTCCATCCTTGGCTGTGATAACCTTATGTAATTTGTTATCTAAAAGGAACAATCGATATGAGCTGCTGCTACCCTTCATAAGTCTGAAAATTCCCCCTATTTTCTATGGTCATGCCAAGCATGCTAATTTAAACCGGCAACTCATTTACACACGCAAATTGGACTGTGCCACCTTCCATCTCTTCTTGCTTTCCCTGCCGTTATTAACATAACAGCTCAAGAAAGGACCACAGACCAATTTATATTAAATCTGCACTTGCCACCCAGCATTATTACATCAGACCATTGCTACAGACCGCCGAAATATGTGTGTGCCAAGACGAATTTGTATGTAAGTGACGTTAAGGCATTTGTAAATGGCTAATTATCCCCAGCAGAACTGACATTGGAGAGGAGAAATGAAAGAATAAAATGACTATGGATCAAAACAACAAGAACAAGAAGATGTACGAGAAGCATGCTATGAATTGGAAACATCCACATTACACATTCGATACACATTCTTTTTTCTAGACGTGCAGACAAGAATCGTGCTTGGAGATGGACTGAGATGCACTCCAGGCAGGTCTCTATATTCTTTATTTACAGTTTGTCTGCAGGTCTAGGGTCAGTTTCCAATAGTCTCTATGTAAAAGAAGTCTCAAGCTTTATTCAAACCAGATTTGACCAGATTCTGAAGTGATTTTTGATAAGATCCAGCATGAATCCGCAATGTCTGTATTTTTTAACTGTCTGACAGTAAAAATTCTGGAGGAAATGGCCCTCTCAGAGCTCTGACTGGGGCCAGAGCTTCCTTAGTGAAAGTAGTCCTGTGCAAACTCACCTTATACTAGACATGAATGTGTGCTGTGTTTTTATTGTTATTGGACGTGGCATCTGTTGTGTTACACTGATGTCTTTGGGCTATAACATTGTAATCCAGGCCATCAAAACACAATGCAGTGAACAGAGCTGTATTAGTAAAATAGTGTTCAGTACCCCATCACTGTGTGCTCTTCAGATTACTAAGCCTGTCCAAAATTCAGCTGGCTTAAAAGGTGTTCAAACATATATAAAGCGACCTTCAGTTCCTTGGAAGGCGTTATATAAATCTAATTTGTTGTTCTTCTTCTTCTTTTTATTATTATTATTATATAACTTTACAAAATTATTTTACATGAAAATCTACTTTTTAAACACAGTGCTTTGCAAAGAAAGAAATATTTCTTGACATAAGCATGTAATTCTGATTGGACAACCCAGCAGGGATTTATACAAAATATTGTTATCCTAAACGGTTATTATATGGATAAAGCAACCCTGAGTTCCCTGAAAAGCACTATATAAATTAAGTTATTATTATTATTATTATTATTATTATTATTATTATTATTATTATTATAATTATTATTATTACTTTTGAGCGCTTTGCAAAGTATGGAATTGTTTTTAATTTCAAATCAATAATGGTTAGACAGAAGCATGTAACTCTGATTGGACAACACAGCAGGGATTTATACTTGATTAAACAAGCGCCTGCCCATAGAGGCAGAAATGTCCAGCTTAAAATCTGGCTCAAACATTGGGTGTGACCCTATCACACACACTGCCTGTTCAAGCACCAGGACTTAATTACAAGATACAGTCATCTTCGGGTGGATGTAGAGACCTAATAAGGATATGCATTTGTGTAGGAAACACTCAGAGTTAAGGATCAGGGAGTATATTCACAAAGTATATTAAAAATGTGTCATTAATGTCATATCAAAACCGTGTAACTGACCTTTGCGTTGTGTGAACACGTCATGGAGAATAGACTTGAATGACTAAAAGACAAATGGACATAAATGACCTGGACTTAAATGCAGTTCATATTTTGCTGCATTAACTTCCATAAAAAATAAGAATATGTTTTTGTTTAAAAGTTATCGTTTCAGGGACAGTGACAACACTGACAATATGTCACTGCATACGTTTGAATTTGCTGTACATTAATATATTGTAGTAATGTATGTTTTCATATTGGATGACCAGTGTTGCCATAGGAAGAGAATGGGTAAAGAGTGTGGGGAACATTGACAAGCGTAAACTTACTTAGTCTCACAAATCACATAGACAATAACTTACAGATACACAAACATACGCAAACACACCTGTGCATAAACACGTGGAAAAAGCCATCAGTGGTGTCATGACAATTAAAGGGTAAATCACACATCGGTTACTGAACAGTGGATAAGCCAGGCAGGACATTTAACATGGAGAGTGCATCATACAGCTGCTCTCAGATAAGTCAGTATCACTTAGCATCATTGTTACTCTGCTACATAGAGGAGTTTAGGGCTGTCTGCTATGTGCCTGGCAAGCAAATGGAATCAACGTTATAGTGTGAAAAGCATGAGGCGATGAGATTAAGGGTGTGTTCTGCAGTTACATGAGCTCAGATGAAGATACTTTGGTGTTGTATTGTCATGATTTAACATACAAAGCTAAATTAGAATTATGCTTGCATAACTTAAAACCACTTAAGGCCATGTGATAATACTGTGGTTTGGGGGTAATGTTCAGCATGATGGAAAACTTTACAAAATACAGTATAATAAAATGCAATGTTCAATAAATAATAGAATTTATTCTTAATAAAAAAATTGTAGTTTTCATGCTAAGCAATGTAGTTAGTTAACAGCTCGGCTATGGTTTCCAAGAAAGTTTATGGAAGATTGTTTCACATTTGTGGAGGTTTCAGGTTCATATTTGTGCCATTACACATTCAACGTGACACAAATAATCACCAATACAAAATATACACATGTGCAGCATATTTTGTTCTTTGGATTTTGCCATTCAGTTTGCCCCACAATAAAACGAACAAAAGGGCAGAATGTCTTCAATTGCAAAAAGATGTTATTTGCTCCTCAAGAAATGGGCAACCAGTGGCATTGGGGTAGGCTACGTTCCTATTTGGGAAAGCAGATTAATGCAAAATAATTAGAAACTGTTTTGCTGTTGATGGAACAATCTGTTATGCTGCTCGCATGGACCTCGAGCTGATAAACAAAGTAAAAAACTGAAGGGGTGATAACTTATTTTCTAACAGGCAAAACATTTCCAGCATTAATGACCTACTTAAGTATTTACTATATAATTCATGGTAAACTGTAATACAAAAAGTGAAGGTATTACATGTGTTACATGTCAATAATTCAGTTGCCTTAAGTAGCACTAAACCCAGGCTAAATCTTATTGTCCCACTTTTTGGGAAATTTGGCTCTCCCACAATTTCACAACTACATATAAAAGTCAAATATATATATATATATATATATATATACAAATGTATCTATAGCTTAGTTTTATTGCTGGAAATTGCATATAACCACAAATGGAAATTAGTCTTGTCATTGCAGTGTTAAGACTTAAGTAAGGAAAAACTACTTATATGTTTTTGCATTATACATTGCTGTTATTATGGTATGATCTTTATTATATGATAAAAAGTTCATGTAATGATGGACAACAAAAGGTTTTTGTCCTAAGTCGACATGGTCCATTAGATACTCTGCTAAAATCACATTGCACAGTCTAAAATGGTTTTTGCTTTATTACTGGACAGCATTGCTGCACTATAATTTTTAGCAATACACTTTTAATTTCTGTAGCTCACCACTGAATGTGGACCATAATGCACAGTGAGTCTCTTATTGTTGATAATGGGCAGAGGAACATTATCTAATTTTAATGGTGGATTGCCAGCCAATGAAAACGAAGCTTGTGAGTCTTGACTCCCTGGTGAGACACATCTGGGAAAACAGCAGCACGGCAGCCTTAAAAGCAAAGACCCACACATTTATTGTCTGCCGTTCATCATACAACAAAAACCCTGACTAACTGTAGCTGACTGCAGTCATGGGCACTTTTTAAAAGGTCAAGTAAGAAGAATACATTAAACATCAGTCTTGCTCAAGCAACAAATTCCTGATTCATGTGTTTTTGCCATTACTAAGTAAAAATAGTACAATACAAATGAGGGAGTAGGAGTCTGGTCG
>JBBPCZ010000001.1:26798631-26799834 GCA_037974445.1 Brycinus macrolepidotus
TTGGGTGTTTTCAGTAAATATATATTTCCTAATAAAATATTTTGGAATCTCAGGAAGGCTATGCATGCTTTACCATTATTACTGTTACATTTTAATATTGTTTTACTTCAGACTACTCAGTCAACAAAATACTCATTCAATTACTTGATTACTAGCATAATAGAGTGAGAGTGACAGACATAATTAAGGTGTTAGCCACTTTTCTATGAAATTGTTGAATGTATGAAGACTGAGGAATATTATTGTAAAGGTACTTTACAAGCTCCATATCATTACATAGTCTGAAACCTGAAATGTGACTTTTTGGGTTTCTGGTGAAAGAGATTTATGGGTGTCTGTCTTTTTATCATGTCTCACAAAGGGTTTATTTGTGCTTATTTTACTAAGGAAAGTTCAAGTAATCTTACAATGGGATAAAGTTTGTATAATCAATTGCCATTTATTTTAGAAAAATGAAATCAAAGGCCCAGGGTCAGTGGGGTAGAGCTTACTACTGAAAAATACAGCAGCTGTTCTCGAATGGTTGAAACGGAATCAGACCGCATTTTAGAACTTAAAATAAAATAACACTCAACTTTCATACACAAAACTGAAGATTGATATTCAATGAATATAGAATGACAAGTATACAACAGACAGTGCATCAAAACACCAAAACTAAATTACAGAACTTCACATTTGATATTTCTGGACATAGAGTAAGTCTTGCTCAGGAGTTAGAAGAACGCTTTGGTTTTTGAAAATAAAACTGACCTGTCCATGCTCTGCCCACAAATTGTGTTCCCAGATAAGCTTTATGGAATGTTGTCAAAATCCCACTCAAACCTTACTTCCAGTGAAGGGCAATCTTAATGGTTCAGCATATCAAGACATTTTGGACAACACCATGCTTCCAACTTTGTGGACACAGTTTGGGGAAGGCCCTTTTCTATTCCAGCATGACTGTGCCCCGGTACACAAAGAAGGTCAATAGAGATTCTTCTAGTCCAACATCAGTCCCTGATCTCATAAATGTTCTACAGAATGAATGGGCCCAAAATCCCACAGAAACACTCCAAAATCTTGTGGAAAGCCTTCCAAGAAGAGTGGAAGCTGACCAAGTCCATATTAAAGTCTTGTCATGTCAGGCTTCCTGAAAGGACGCACTGCAGAACCAGAGTTAGGAACACAAAAGTCTTTAATGAAAATCCACAGGAGAAATGA
>JBBPCZ010000001.1:26840202-26855531 GCA_037974445.1 Brycinus macrolepidotus
TGTATGGGTGTAAATTATGCATTTTTGTAATTTCTGCATGTTTGAGAGGAAAGAACCTCCACGTAATGTAAAAGGTTCTTTACCAGTTTAAAGACTTCCAAGAACCTTTAAATTATGCGGTTGTGTGGGGATTCTTAATGCTCGCACATCTGCTCTTCAAATATGGTTCTTTTGGGAACCACTCATTTCATTTGAAATTTTCTTTGACAAACGAAAAAGGTTCTTCTCTGGCATTGTGCCAAGAATGCTTTCTGGCGCCTTTGTTTTTGAGGCTGTAGACGTGGACAGGATTTCTCTAATTATTTACTTTAGCGAGGTTTCGTTGTAAAAGCTGCCTTTAAACAAACTCTGCTGTGTGGAGGCTGTACTTCATCCGGATTAGCTCTCGCTGTGAGTTGTTAACATGCTTCAAAATGGGCCTATTTTACACCATCCACCAAGAGGATGATTAAATAACGCATGTGTGTGTTCTGTTCTTCAATACTTCCATGGTAAAAAACATGGTGATTCTTCACAAATTTCTTTTGATTCTAGATACAATCTGTAGCTGTTGCTACAGGGTGGACAGAAACATGTTATACTTGGACTTGTTTAACTACATCATAAGACATGTGTTAGATGTGCTCCATGCTTCCCTTCATAAACCCAAATAAATATCATAATTGCTGGAAATATTATAAAATACTAGGAGCCTATGAGGATCGTTGAAGAAAATTTTGTCCATTTGAGTTTCTATTCCAGATAACATCTGAACATTACGCCAAAACAAGTTTTCTTTGTATTCATTACCAGGCACAATACTACTGGTTGAAAGATGCTAACAAAACATCATATATGTATTTAGAAGCAGCTGGGTGCTGTCCGAACTGTAGCAGTATGGGACCGTTGTGTAATATTTCAATTTAATACAATCTTTTTATTGAAATCCAACTGAGACCAAAGCTGGCTTGCAGTCAGGTCTGCTTTACAATTCATGCTACAAAATATCAATTTAAACCAGACCGGCTTGTGTGAATTATGATGTTCGAAACCTTACTGAGTACATAGTCAACCCTGCCGCTTCCTGGGGTGAGCATGAAAGGCCTCATCAGTAACAAATCGGAATGCGTGGTAGACATAACACTTCCCACATAAATATACTGAACTGAATACATAATTATACTGAGTTCATTTCAACTCTCGGAGCCTCTGTGCGCACCACACTTCAGTTCCTAACTGCACGACTTACATAGCATAACGTATTGGTTCCATAGAAGTTACAAGAAATGTATAGTCATTTCTGAATAATAAGCCTAATCAGCATTCAGGGTGCAAATATTATGCTCATTTGTATGACCCACAGAATATCGTATTTGTACCTTCCCATTTCTCAGCACCAAATGCGACTGGGATTCCTGAATCAAGTCAGAATCCCTATGTAAATCTCCCAGCGCAGGAGCTGCTGAGACGGCACGGGAATAAATCACATCAGCATAAAAATGCACTTGACTACCCAAACAGGCCACTAACCTCACTTATATATAAAGCAAGCGATACAGGTCCTCAGTATAGATCCTCGCTGAATTATCTCAAATTACACACTGCTGGGCTGGAATAGCCAGCAACCACTGGCTCAGTAGACACTAAAGGGGGTTGTGAGGAAGCCCTGAGGCCTGAGAAAACCCACAGTAAAACCTCTAAAAATTACTCTGAAGAACACATTTAGAAAATAACAACAAAAACACTCAGTTTTGAATGCATTGTTTTTGTGATGACACAAAAATCAACACATTTACATATACACCCACACCCCCTTATTTTCACTCTAAAGTCCATGTATAGAAAACAACAATGAAAACAGTCCCTTTTGGATGTACTGTTTTTGTGATGTCACAAAAACCAATTCATTTACATATACCACTAATTCCCCCCTTATTTTTTTTTTTACTCCTAAGTCCACACATAGAAAACAACTACAAAAATAGTTCCTTTTGAACACATTTTTTTTGTGATGTCACAAAAATCAACCCATTTTCAACCCCCCACCCCACCCCACCACTCTACACACACACACACCATTTGGCTTTTCTTCAAACTGAAGCTATAAACAGTGTTATAAGGAGACAAGAAGGAGTGTTACAAGACACAGTGCAGTACAGCCAATCAGAACAAAAGTCATTTACATATTAGTCTTAAAGGCCCAGAAGCCTGGTCAATTATAAAAGAAAATGGTTATTTAAAATGAATTATGGCTATTATACATAATGTGGATCTCAGGTGGAGTAAAAACAAAACTGTAGGATATAAAAGACATACTTAATAAGCCACTGTCTGTTAAGCAAGGCGTAGCTTATATTATGCGTACTGTAACATGTAACAAGGCAGTTGTTGATTTCACGAGGGCATATGTTGTTATCTCAATGGAACATATGCTGTTAACATACTGTAGAAATCCTTGTTTATACATTACTGTGCCGAATTTCCCTTTAATGCAAGAAAAACGTCACTGAAATACAGCATTATTCAAAACGCCTATAACAAGTCATTTTTAGAGGCCTAGGTTGAAATGCAGTTTATCTATCTACTACACACACACATACACACACATAAACACCAGCATTGCAGGGATCCCACTCTTTTTTCCTGGTAAAGAGCCTCCAAGGTGCTTCTGAAGTAAAGAGTACATGAGTGAGTGTGTGCACGTGAGTGTATGTGGGTGTGTAGGTGTGTGTGCTAGTGATGCAGATGACCAAACCAAATAAACATGGGTAATAAAGGGTTAAGTAAAGTGACAGCTGCCACTGTAGATAAGGTAATCGAAGTGCAAAAAAAAGTAACAAATAAAAAAATAAATCTGCCACGGATCAAAGCGCCAGATGCAGGCACTTTCTGCAGGGAGATCTTCACTGCAACAGCCCTGCCACTTCCGTCTCTCCTCTCTCATTTCCTCGCGTTGTTACTTTAAAACTTTCATTTCATATAGGCCCCACTTGAGTTGGGGAAAGGTGGCCTGAATCTGGATCTAGCCATTATATATATGTCATTATCCAACCCTAAAGGAATTATCCCCTCAGCACTGTGGAGTTCTGCCCCCTTTTAAACATGAAACCATCTTTTTTTCTATTTTTTTTCTATTTAAACATGCAAAAACCCTGCAGCCCCTTAAGATTCAGCCTGGGTGTGTTGCAGGCTGAGGAGCTACACCAACATGACACCAACAGCAGCAATATGTAAAGAACGCTGGAAGCTTTGACATATAATTATGTTTCACTAATCTGCAGAGGAATAATTTCTGTAGCAATTACAGAAGAAAACTCTATTCTAAAACAAACTGCCACTTTAAATCAGGGCTGCCCAACGATTCTGGAGGCCTGTTGTCCGGTATATTTGGTGTTTATATATACTGCTGGGCAAAAGTTCTTTAAGTGTCTTTAAGTGTCACTGAAGAACAGTCCTCCAAGCTTCCTGAAGGACTTTCAAAGGCTCTCATTTTCCGTCCAGTCTCTGTATCTGACCAGCTTCGGAGGAATGTTTGTTTGTTAAGCCACACAGTGACCTACATACGAATCATTCAAGCAGAAGGCCTGAACCAGTAAAGAAACAGGTGCAGATGATTCCAGATGATCAGGTGGTGATCAGTATACTGGTGGTGCTGAATTCTGAGTGGTTGGAACACCTTTATTCTAGGCACCTTGTACCTTTAGGTACTTGGTATGACAAGGTAAGACAGTTTGACAGGCATAAAATAGTATTTTTGCACCAACAAAGTGCATCAAAGCAAAATATAAAGACATGAGGAGTGTCTCAAGACTTTTGCACAGCACTGTATATGGGGTTGGGTACTCATATTTACATTCAAAGTGTACTTGTGTACTTTGAATGTAAATATGATTAAAAGAGATCTTAAAACCGATATTGCATAATGCTTTTCCCGAAACAAGTTTTACTGTAGAGGTCAGTGTAAGTATATATGATGAGAACCTAAGTGTGGTAAAATCTGTGGGTCCTACAATCGCGGTACAATCATTTATCCTCTCTGTGTTGCAACTTACCTTTTAATGCACACCGATAACATAACTTTTGGCGGCGTCATGCATGTTCCTTTTGGAGCAGAAGAAAAAATGATATTGTTAGCAGTCTCGCAATATATTATATAATCATGAGCAACAACTTTAATTCAATGCGACAAGCACAATCACCCTGCAAAGACAAACGGCTATAATTGGGGTGATTGTGATCTAAATTTCATTATAATACTCTTGTTCCTGTCACACTCGCTCCGTATGTTTTGCTGATAGAGGCGGCAGCAGCAGCAGCGTGGAGCTGATGCTCTGTTTCTCGCTTCATTCTGGATGGTGAATTTCTTACACATTGTTGTTAGCCCTTGTCTTTGCACATCTTTTCACACATAGGAAATCAGTGCTGCTCCCCTGCAGACAAACATCAGATCATCACATCAGCATAAAACAGGCCTTAAACTGAAACAGTCCATACACACATCCGCCTAAAAGTGCTCAAAAACATTTACAGGACATACAAGCATCAGATTGTGTAAAAGTCTTGAGCCACCTCACATTTCTTCAGGCTTATTTCTCCAGGCTTATTTGAAAGACTTTCAAAGGCTTTCATTTTCAGTCCAGTCCCTGAACCTGACCAGTTTCAGAGGAATGTTTTTGTTTGTTGAGCCACACACTGACCAGCCACATACTGACAGAATCATTCAAGCATAACAAAGCACATCCAATTTAAGGCCTGAACCAGTGAAGAAACAGGTGCAGATGATTCCAGATGATCAGGCGGTGATCAGTATACTGGTGGTGCTGAATGCTGAGTGGTTGGAACACCTTTATTCTAGGCATTTTGTGTCTTCAGGCACTTTAGGCAGCCTGTCACAGTAAAATATTTGTTCCCATTTCTTTAAATTAATCTGCTCATAATGCCAAAGATACGTCAGTTTGACAGACATAAAATAGTAATTTTGCACCAACAAAGTGATTCAAAGCAAAATATAAAGCAATGAGGGGTGGCTCAAGACTTTTGGACAGTACTGTAAATTCTAACCAAACCTAACCTTTTGAAAATGCCAGCCAGCTTTTTTGTTCTGTGGACATTTGCTGATAAATGGTACAATAGATTTCGTTAAATTAATACAGATTAAACCTAACATGTTCCTGTGAATTCTGGAGGAAGGGAATTTTGATATAGTAGTATATTGTTACAGCATCTAAATATATAGAGAGTCTGAGTCTGACCTGAGTGGATATGAGCTTCTGCTGACAGAACCTGGTGCTGGTCCTGTTGAACCATTTAAACCATTCAAGCAAAATCAAACAATAACTTTGATCTGATCTGAAGTTTCAAAACCCAGATTTTGCAGATGAGCACGTCACATGGTTTACGGTCCGAAGAATATTTGGGTCTGAAGTGAACTGACATCTCTAACTGACTCTTCTACATCACATACTTTTGTTTTCTGTATGAATTATGATTTCAATTAGATATTAGTTGATTTCTAGAGGCCTAAAAATAATGTTTTATCAAGCTTAACCTATTTCCTTCCTTATATCATTCCTTCTTTCTTTCTTTCTTTCTTTCTTTCTTTATTTCTTGTTCTTTCTTTCTTTTATTTTATTATTTCTGTTTTTGTTCTGTTATACATTCCTTCGGTTCGTCTTGTTGTAATGTAAGTATTTTCTCCTTTGTTCATTCTTTCTTTTGTTCTTTCTCTTTCTTTCACTCTTTTTCTTTATTATTATTACATTATCATTATTACATGTTTTTTAAATTACAATGACTTTGGTTCTTTGCGACATAGGAGCACCAAACAAACCTCAGTATGACACCTGACACCTCGAGCATCAACACAAACCGGGGAAATTCCTTATTAGGAGCTGTTTTGCCGAATGATGATAATTTACCATTTACTGCACTTCCGGCACAGATCCGTACTGCTTGTGTTCTAAGGGCTAATTGTTGGCAATAAGTTACTGTTACTGTCACTTTAACAATGAGTCATTTGCAGAGCGCTCTTTGGCATCTTTAAAGTTTACATTGAAATAGATAATAATATCATCTGCTTATGGTTACTGTCTTACTGTGCTACCAAGTACACACTACCTGGACAGACTGAAAAGGGTTAATAAGGCTTATTTTTTTGCTTTTGTTTGTTTTGTTTTGTTTTGTTTTTTTTGTCTTTTGAGCTATGAACGTCCTAATTTGCAATCTGGTGTGACTACTGGAGACTAGACACTAACAACACAACAGGTTGAGTAGATGTGTGCTGATAGGGCTTTGAAGCTGGCCAGTTTTTAATTAGTTTGTGCACAATGCAACTCATTACAGATTCTGTTCGAGTAGGAGAAGTTGAGATTCTTTATCACAAAACTGCTAAAAGGGTCCCGAGGGACATATTGTTGTTTTTAAAGAATGTTTCAAAGAGTGGAGCAAATGTAGCCATACTGACAGTGGGGTTTGTCGCATTAATTGCTGTTTACTCCACTAACATTACGAATACACTTGCATAATAGGTTGCACTTGAATGTATAAGTGCAAAAGAACTAGAACAATATAGTTGCTTTGTTTTGGTCTTTAGGTTTTGTACACTTTAGAACAGTTCACCCTTGGCTGAAATATTGCTTCATTGCTTTATTTCCTTATACAAGCAAAGCACCTATGCTAAAAAAAGATGCACTCATGTGAGCCCAAAACAAGCATTTAGAGTTTCGGCATTTTTCTATTAATTCCATCACTGAAAAATCCAAAAGCAATTATTAACGAAGCAAGATAGTGATTATTATCACCATAAAAGTGAGGAGAATCGTAATGATGCTAAAGGGATAATTATATAGTGATTTAATAACAACAGGCGTTTGCTACATCCATCACTATCAACATGAATAATGTTTTGCAAAATAATACCATCCATTCGAGACCCAACAGCCCATGATGGGCAAGACAACTGAAAGCATTTTGATTTGTAGTATTTCTAATAAAAGTCTGAGGCTAGATATTAAAAATGCCTCAGAATAATCCTGCATTGGGCTGATGTAAATGCACTAAAATGGACCTCATTCATTTTCTATAGGAAGTGTCATGTTTGTCATAAGGAGCTGTACATTGCTTAACGGGACCTGTGTGAGTCTACCGCTACAGTGTATAAAGCATTCATTCCTCCTGTTCGACATTGGAAGAGCAGCAGAAATAAATCTATATATCAATATACAGTTCTTGTACAAGCAAATTTAATGTCCAAATGAGAAGACGATTGGTTTGATATCAGTATACTAAAATTATTCTTTAATCAAGCTTTAATCAACAACTTCTAAACCCAAATATGTCCCATTTTAACTTGATGAACCTTTTGAAAAATGTATCCTTAAATACACAGTTTGTATCCAGTATCATTGCTATCCAATCTAAACATAACTCCAAAAAAGACATTTTATAGGAGACAGAAAAAGCCTCCTTAACTTTCAATGTAAGTGAATGGAAATATTATTATACATTTTTAAAATCATTTTAGGTCATTTCTGTTGATCATGAAATTTTAAGACAGTTGATAAAGCAGCTGGCATGTTCAGATTAGACAAATATATAAATGAAGGAAATGGAAAGACAAGGTTTTGTTCCAGTATCCATGTTTTGATTACTTTACAAATTAAATCAATTACGCAAATATTGACTTAGCAAGACGTTGTAACAATCAAATGCAGTGTGTCCATCACTATGCTTGGCATATGTAAATATATAAATATTTATATAAATAATATAAAGGAAACAATTTCATGAGCTCGCTGCATGTGATAAAACATACATTTGTGAGAAATACAGACTTGTTGCTTGTTAAAAATATTTAAATTTCCTAATTACTATTAATAGCACAACCATGTTATTTATGTAGGCAACACTTAATTAACCACCCTGAAATAGCCACTATAATTTAAGAATAATTCTAGCATTATTTTCATGCTGTTACTGAATAATAAGCATAAGGATAAAATAATGCTGAGACATTTAAGGGAATAATGTGAACATAACTCTCAGTTAGTGTTCACCTGACCTGAGACAATGATGATAATGGCCATAGCCTCCACATGTGGTCCTGAAGGCGATGGTTTAAAACAATAAAAAGCCTGCAGCATCTTCTGGTTGACATGAGGGCCGTCATAAGAGCAAGGCAATGAAAAAGACAAGATAATGCATGATAACTGCAGACGCGGGTAATAAAGCCCAGCTGGTCAAACTGCTGATGAGACGCTCCATGGCGGTGATATTACCGACATCACTTGATTATTAGCATTAGGAGAGGCATATCAACCAGCATGCCACTGCATTTCTTTAATGACCCCTGCTGGATTGAAATCCCCATAGAGGGGAGTGCTGAAATACCTACATTATATCACTATGTCATACATATCTATATTTCTGCCCTCTGTGCAGAAACAATAAGGATACCATGAGTACTCTTTGCTGCATATAAAACTCTAAAATATGAACCCTGCAAGGAAATATCCTTGGCTAGTTATTTCTAATCACCTCCATATCCACAGACCACTGGTTTTAAAAAGAAACTGGCCATCTATTACTGATGCAATCTGGTTTAATTTCGATGTGGGATGATAGAAATAGATTCAGTATCACAGCGCAATGTATTCTGAATGTCTGTTAAGCTATTAAGATCAAATACGTTCCCTTTCAGAAGACACCAGATGAGGATGGGAGCTACTGCGGATTGAGGTTTAAGCATGAATAGAAGCATCAGGGGTGGGTTTTAATCCTGCTGTTGTGTTTCATTGCGTAAAGATCATAGAAGTATCTAGGCCATAAGTCTATCCAATACTGCCTTTCACAAGACTCTAAGGGCCTAGCCTAGAAAATAATGTGTGTGTGTGTGTGTGTGTGTGCGTGCGTGTGCTTGTGTGTGGGTACACGTCTCCATCTGTGTCTGTGTGCTGTCTACCAGTGCACTAGAAAGACTCCCCATTGACTGCATGACAGTCTGGCTGTGACATGATGAATGGGCCCTTTCTGTGTCATTTAATTACTTGCATTTTCAACTTGCTGGAGTATAATCATAATATTAACCATGGGTACAAAAGAGGTAGGGTGGCAACGCCTAAACTCAAGGAATGATAGGAATCAGATAATGATGGATTAATTCTTGGTGCCACCCTCCACATAGATCGAAATTTGATTGTTCAGTCAATCACTCGAAACGCACAGCAATTCAATTATCACTGAATGGGATATAATTTAATACAAAGGGTAAGATAGGCGCCCCTAATGTATTACTTAATTAACTGTACATGTCCCTGGGTAGGACAACAATCAAAGGGAAAAAAGAAACAGTGATGGTTCGCTGTCAGTGGCGTTCCCCAGGGATGTATCAAAGGACCAATCAATATTGTCAACTCACATGTTTGTCGACCATTAAGACCCCATTTGTTCAAATCATCTACAAGCCATTGCTCCTTTCATAGCCAAGGTCAGTCTTGGCAAACCTGAACTGTAGAAATTGTCGTGTTCAGTGGATAAACCTTTAAGCCATCACGTCCAGTAAGACTATCTTTCTGATGCTCGGCTTCCTCCATGTGGGCTCAAACATCTTTATTATGGACTGGGGCTGAACCGTAGCCTGTAGCTCAATCAGCTTTTGTGTGTTGGTGGAAGGAATGGATTATTACCGCCAAACCTAGTGGCTTATCTAAAAAGTACATGAGACATTTGGAGTGGCATAGCTGTCCATGAAAGTTGTTCCCAGGAACCTTCCTCTTTTGCTAGCAGTGACTATCTATGACTACTGCCGCCAGATTTCTAACCAAAACCAAGAAAAGAGAAACACTCCAGTGCTCAGGTCCTTGCAGTAGCTCCCAGTTTGGTATAGATTTGATTTCAAAGCATTACTCATCGTGTAAAAGTCACTCAATGGTTTGGGCTCTAAAAACATCTCTGATATGTTTGATGTGTATAATCCTGGTAGGTCTCTTAGATCTGCAGGAGCTGGTCAGCTAGTGGTGAAAACAGCATGGTGAACAGGGTGAAATGCCATTTATCCACCATGCTGTCCACTGCTGGAACCAGCTGCCCATCATTATCAGATCTGCACCAACTGCAGCTTTAAAAAGCTGCTAAAAACCACACTATTCTCCTTCAGCTTCTTTTAATTATCTGCACTTTTAATCTTCCTTTATTGATTTTCTGTGTATTCTTATATATATTTTTTTTACTTCATATTTTTTAAGCTAAATATTTTTTTTTCTATTCCTGTAAAACACATTGAATGACCTTTGTGTAAGATAATGGGCTACATAAATAAACTTGACTTGACTTGACTTGACTATGGCCACTGCTGTGTGGTAAAGATGCATTCTGCTTTTTGCTAAAGCTGAAAATGTGGTATGTCTTACTTTTTTGAGTGCTGTGCAATTTAATGCCTTTCGACATGGATGGATTCCTTTCAGAACAGCCTAATTTGCTTTACATTATGTTTACAAATAATAAAGTTACCAAAATAATTACTGAAATAACTGTTTACATCAGGGTCATATACAAGGAGGTGCACAGACATGCATGCAGCTTTGTAACTGGACATATTTGTGTATGCCTAAGCTGCTTTGAAAATGAATTAATTGGATGGACATATTCATACATGAGCTTCATCTTACGCTTATAAATATTAATGATCTAATGCTTTATAAGAAAAATTCACAAAGGGATGGACATCTGTAGTTCATGGCAACTGAGAAGGCACTGATCTTAAGCCTGAAAAATAGATGCTTTAATGGAATAATGAATGAATGCTAGTAGAGGCCAGATGGAGTTACAGAAACTAGATCAAACTGACTGCTGGTGAGTAGCTTTTATTCGTTGTTAGCCACACTGGCGTTTTTGGCCGAAATGCATTCAGTGGGAGTGTGTGTGACTCTGCTCTCCTGCAGCCTCCAGCTGAACCAGCACTAATTACCTCAGGTTGGAGCTTTGCATGGAGTTGCCCTCCCATATGTTAGCCAGGATGAAGATATTGATCTCTTCCCCCCCGCGCTGTCAACAATGAGTCGTTTCCAATCAATCTAACACCGGCAAGTGTCAGTTTGAGTTCAGAGCCTTCTGTCTCATTTCTTCCCGGCACTAAGGTCGCACATGGTTATTCCCCGCTGAGCTGCTGCTCTTTATTTTGGCCTAACAAAGAACAAGCATTTACTTTCTCTCTCACGTGACTTACACTGATCAGCCACAACATTAAAATCACTGACAGGTTAAGTCAGGAACATTGATTATCTTGTTAAAATGGCAGCTGTCAAGGGGTGGGATCTATTAGGCAACAAGTGAACAGTCAGCTCTGGAAGTTGGTTTGTTTTAAGGAGGGAAAACGGTTGAGCACAAGGATCTGAATGGTTTTGCCAAATTTTGGTGGCTAGACGGCTGAGTCAGTACATCTCCAAAACAACAGGTCATGTGGAGTGTTCTCATTCTACAGTGGTCAGTAACTACCAAAAGGGGTCCAAAGAAGGGCAACCAGGGAAGCATCCATTGAGTTATGAGCACCCAAGGCTCACTGATGTGCTAAGGGAGCTCCTGTAGCACAAACTGCTGAAAAAGTTCATGCTGGCTTTGATAGAAAGATGTCAGAACACATAGTACATCACAGTTTGCTGTGCATGGGTCTGCATAGCTGCAGACTGGTCAGAGGGCCCAATTTCCACCACTGAAAGTGCCTACAGTAAAAATGTGACTATCAGAACTGGAGCATTGGAAGGAGATTTTCTGATCTGTCACGTCACATTTTTATTCTACATCATGTGGATGGCCAGGTGTGTTTGTGTGTGTGTGTGTGTGTGTGTGTGTGTATGTGTGTTGCTTACCTGGGGAAGAGTTGGCACCAGGATGGGAAGAAGGCGAGGTGGCGGAAGCAGTATGACGCTCTGAGCGACGTTCTGCTGGGAAACCAACATTGTGGATGTCGGATGGACATGTACCACCTAACCGAACACTGATGACGTTCACCCCTTCATGGCAATGATATTCCCTAACACAGTGGTATCTTTCAGCAGGATGATGTGCCCTGCCACACTGCAAAAATTGTTCAGAGTTCATCGTGTTCACTTGGCCTCTGAATTTCCCAGATCTCAGCCTGATTGAGAATCTGGAGGATGTGTTGGGCCCACTAGTCAGATCCATGGAGGCCCCACTTCACAACTTATAGGACTTAAAGGATCTGCTGCTAACATCTTGGTGCAGATGCCACAGCACACCTTCAGAGGTGTCCCTGCCTTGACTATCGGAGCTGTTTTTCAGGCACGAAGGGGACCTACACAATATTCGGCAGATGGTTTTAATGTTATGGCTGATTGGTTTATGTCTGAAAGTTTATGAGCGAAGAAAGAGAATGATTTGTCAGATGTGGAAGATTTTGTTGACTGTTTGATAAGGGTACTGAGTTTAATAGGTCAGCATTTTAATGAGTTCTTACACAAAAGGCCTTGTGTAAAAGCTTGCCAGCTCATTATATTAGAGGGCATGTTCCAATAGGAAATATTAAAGGAACCTTTGCAAATGGCTAAGACACAATGGTTAAGATGCTCATAATCTGATTCCCTATCGATTCTATAGCCAATGCATATAACTGCAATAATTGTTCTAATTTTAATACCAAATCATCCATTCATCGGAAGCAGATTTATTACCTGGGTACAGAGGTCATTTAGCCATGGAGCTGCTACATCCGCAACAAGGTACCCACAATGAAAGCTCATAAATTAAGAGCTCCTGTTTCACTGAGCAAAAGCATACACTGAATACAAATGTTCCCATTAATCATTTGGGTTTTAACAGGGACTCCAATAATGGGGCAAATGTCTGAATAGGCCCTCATCATTGCAGGGAAAGTAGTAAGGAGATATGAAATAGTGTCTCTATTCTCATAATACTGTAAGATTACACAATGTGGGTTGCAGCATATAGCCAGAAATTGCACTGTCAAAATGAACCTCCCTTTACATCATCAATTGTGAAATGGGAACATAATGAAATGGCTCAAAGAAAAAAAAAAAACAATGATACTGCAGTCTATGAATACAGCAATGGGAAATGGGTAAAATTCTGTCAAAAGCCCAATCGGTTACATTTATGTATGTATGGCTTGTCAGGTTTCACCTGAATTATGTCGGCTGAAGCGTAGGAGGGGGCAGCGAAACACACTGTCCATTATCATTGTTCTCATACTGCCCTGTGTCCAAAAATAAATAACCACATTTATGAGGTCAATCACCTGCACATGGCTCAGTCCATGTAATTGCAGGTGACAACTGTAGCATACTGCGGTCCCAGCAGTGGGGATTTTAATGTGATTTGGTCAGATGAAAAAAGCTTTTTGCTCCGATGCAGCAGTATTTGAGTGTGTATGTTCATGTGTGTGTTTCAAAGCCATGTGTTCTCTCACACTGGTCCATTATTACAGGAAAACTTCGCCCAAAAATAATGCAGCTATCAATGAACGGCACCTATGAGGGACCATTAGGCATGATCTTGTTTACATAAATAACTATAACTGATTTAAATTTGTTTTTTTTCTGTTTTGTGGATTTTATTACTGTTTGTTCCCTATTTTTTAACTTGACAGAACATTTGCCTTTTAACTGTTTGGTGTGGAAAAACAGGCAATAGAGTATAAGAAAAAAAGAAAGTGATGATGGATATTTAACAGTGATGTAGTGAGGTGTGATCACACACACCTTTGTTTTTATTTTCTCCCTCATAGTCGGCAGTAACACCACATTTCACACAATTTGTCAAAGGATGTATCCATACAAGGTTGTAAAAAAGTATCTGTTTGAGTTCTACCTTTTTAGGCATATTTGACTTAATTGTCTCAGATCTTTATACAAAATGTAAAATACTGTGTTAGACAGACAATACAGACAATTCATGGCGATTCTTACAATAATACAAAACACATAATACACATGTCAACAGTCATTACTTTAATTGCTAATTTGTTCCAATCTAATTATGTAATGACATTTTATTTCATTAAGTAACATGACGAATGTTTGAGTACCCTTTTCTTATTTTTTTCTGTTTGTATTTATGTTAGGCCAAGTAGATTTATTGTCATTTTAACCATCTACACAGTACAAAGTGACACCAAACAATGTTCCTCCAGGACAAAAGCAGAAACACCACAAGACAACATAAGTGTTTCGATACTGTACTGTATTCTTTCAACATTGTGTGCAAAAGAGTCATCAAGTGTCATTAAGTGTGCAAAAAGTAATTTGAAAGTTTACAATACACAACAGACACACATGTCATATCTATTGAAGGTTTAGAATACACACTTCAAGTCAAAACAATGTCTAAAAAGCCCTGAGGCCACTGCTTTAGTGCAACCGAAAGGCATTTATTGGCATCTTCCCAAAGAAGTGAATAGAAGTGTACACTGTCAGAAAGCATGCACTGTACAGGTTCATCTCAAAGGTGCAACACAGTGCTTAAGGTCTGACTGTGCAGCGTAAATACGCCCTAGGGGAAAGGGGCTATGTTTTAAATAGAAAAAATAAAATAAACGGCCTGGAATCAAGACACAGTGTAAAGAATCTGTATAACAATTCTGTTACCCACATAAAGATACTAAAAGCGTACCACCCCCGTGAAATGAGGAGTACAAGTTCAGTAAATGTATAGTACCTTGTTTTTCTGAGAACACACACACACACACACACACACACACACATGTGTGTGTGTGTGTTTTATATGTGTGTGTGTGTGTATGTGTGTGTTCTCAGAAAAACAAGGTACTATACATTTACTGCACTTGTACTCCTCATTTCACGGGGGAAATGAATCATTTTAATTTGCTATGTTATCACAATTGACAAATAAATCAAACGGATCAGACAGGGAAGGGAAAGTGCACAACTTTCAGAAAGATTAAACATTTTACTGAAAATATTTATGACTGTTGCTATTTTATCTTTCAGCGTGAATCTTTGATTTCAGCCTGCATACTGATGGTGTAGATGTCTGTTGTAGGAATACGTGTAGGATGGTCTCGTTTCTGTGTGCTGCATAACATATTTAAATCTGCATGCGTGGCCCAAGCCTGCCCGGACATTAAACGCTTGATGATTCTGTTTTATCCTTATAGATACATAAATATGTTTCAAGGCAGGAAAAAGCCGGGTGGTTTTAAAACAAGTCTGTTTATTCAACTCAAATTTCCGTGACGTTCCTGCTGGGGCATCGGCACCCCGATTCTAAATTCATTTCACACTGATCTGCTGCTGCTGTCAGCAGCATACTTCTCTCTCTCTCTCTCTCTCTCTCTCTCTCTCTCTCTCTCTCTCTCTCTC
>JBBPCZ010000001.1:26861056-26879710 GCA_037974445.1 Brycinus macrolepidotus
TCTCTCTCTCTCTCTCTCTCTCTCTCTCTCTCTCTCTCTCTCTCTCACACACACACACACACACACACACACACTCAGACACACACTGTTTCATGAATATCTTTATCACATCAGTGTGCTCTAGCAGTGTAATGAGAAAGGGAAAATGTGAATACATGCTTAACACACACACACACACACACACGCACAACATACTGAAGGTGCTATTCAGCATACTTCATCTGTCATCTCAGCCCTTTCTTTGCCCCGTGAAGAGAGCTGAGAGACACTAATGATTTTTTTTCAAGGGGTAATTATATTCAGAGTGTTAAAAGAAATGAACACATATTGATTGGGTTACAAAGGTTTACCGTGATATGCAGCTAGTAGGGTAGATACACGTTTTTAAAGAATATTGCACAGAATAAAATATGCTAAATATGGTTTACAACCACATTTCTAAAAAAAAGTTGGGATGTTGCATAAAATGTAAATAAAAATAGAATGGAATGATTTGCAAATCATGTAAACCTACATTTAAATGTAATACCAGCAAAATGTTTTTCAAAAAAGTAAGAACTGGGACAATAAAAGACTGGAAAAGTTGTGTAATTCTAAAAAAAACACTTCTCATAATTAATTATGTTAATTGGCAACAAGTCATTAACACGATTTGGTATAAAAAGAGCATCCCACAGAGGTAAAGAATGGTGCAACAATTTAAGAATAAGTTAAGTACCTCAACAAAAAACTGCAAAAAAAATTGGAGGGTTACATCATCTACAGTGCATGATGTCATTATGATATCATGATGGTATTGTATGCTTGTGATCTTCAGGCCCTCAGGGAGCACTGCATTAAAACAAATAGAATTCTGCAGTGGAAATCACTGCATGGACTCAGGAACACTCCTGTCTGTGAACAGAGTCTACCATGCGAAGAGGAAGTCATATATAAACATGGTCACAACTCCACGTCCGTCTCTGAACTCATTTAAGATGGACTGAGGTGAAGTGGAAAACTGTCCTGTGGTCTGATGAATCACAATATGAAATTCTTTTTGGAAATCATGGACTATGGGTCCTCCTGACTAAAGAGGAGAGGGACCATCCTACTTGTTATCAGTGCACAGTTCAAAATCCAGGCTCAGTGATGGTATGGGGGTGCATTAGTGCAGATAGCAGGGCTAGGTTACACATCTAGGAAGGCACCATTCATGCTGAATTCAGGTTTTGGAGAAACATATGCTGCCATCCAGTTGATGTCTTTTTCAGGGAAGACAATGCCAAATCACATTTTGCATATATCAAAACAGTGTGGGTCCACAGTACAAGAGTCCAGGTGCTAAACTGGCCTACCAGCGGTCCAGACCGTCACCCATTTAAAACATCTGGCGCATCATGAAAGGAAAAATATGACAAAGCAGATGCCTGTTGAGCAGCTGAAATCCTATATCAGGTAAGAATTTCAGAATTTCACAACTTTCCAGAACTCCAGCAACTGATCTCTTCGGTTCCCAAACCTATTGGTTAAAGAAGAGCTGGTGTAACATAAGTAGTTACATGATACTGTCTGAAACTTTTTGAAACGTTGCTGGCCTCAAATAAAAAATGAGCATATGTTTTCCAAGAAACAACATTTTATATGTTGTCTTTATACTATTTTCAGTTAAATTTGGGATTTACATGATTTGAATGACTTCACATAATCATGATATTCTATTTTATGTATATTTTATACAACATAGCAACTTTTGGAAATTGTATATCGCCAGCTCTGAACACAGATCTGACACCGCACAGAAGCTTAATGTCTTGTACTGGCACATATTGAGTTGATCTAACTTACTCATCAGAGTAATAATAGGATGTCCAGAAATAAAGACCCAGTAACTGTGCAAGTCATAGTCACGTATGCGGTCTGAAAGATTTCTTATGTTGTCTGAAAGATTGCACTGGCAAACTGATTTTTGTGGTAACACTGCTTGAAGGCTACACAAGATAAGATAAGATAAACCTTTATTAGTCCCACAAGTGGGGAATTTACATGCATATGGACTTTATAAACCTTGGATATGTACTGAGTAACACATTTCTAAAGCTATATTTATGAATAAATATCATACATATATTTATTAGCAATTATTCAACAACATATATGAGTCATCAGTCTTTTTTCACTCTTAAAAATTAGAGTTCCAGAAAGGGTTTTTTGCACAATGGAATAAAAGAACCATTTTTGGTTCCTCAAAACAGACAATTTTCTAGAGAACTTTATTTGTAAATAATGTGTGAGTGTTGAGAACTTTCATAAAGTTGAAATATATAAATGTCATAGGAAGAACTTAAATAGGTAAAGAAACTTCTGAATTAGGTGAAGGTTTTTTAAGCCTTTAAAAAGTTCTTCACACCCACATATTTTTTTAAACACATTTTTTTTAGGAAACCAAAATAGTTTCTCACATGGTGCGACTCAAAGACCTTAAGAAATGGATATTTGTTCCATTTATGACATTGTGCATTTGCTCCATTTATAACACTGTTATGAAGGATTGTCCCCAAGTAGTGAAACTTATCAGGAAAATGTCCATCACCTTATTGCAAAGTCCCAAATGTCAGTATAATGTAGTTTACTTTATCTCATGTCAACTTGTGATTACTGGCATCCAAACTATACTCATTATTTCAATACTCCTTCACAAATGTTATAGAATGCTTATGCATGTGGTACGACACAACAAAGGAAATAGCCTTCTAAGAAAGTGTTAACTTAATAAGTAAAACTTTAAGTGTTAAACAATGAAGTGTCAAAAACAAAAAGCATGATTTGACTTTACAACATTACCATCTGGCATACTCATTGTTTTTGCAGCTTGCAGGTAAATACATGTAAAGAAATGCGTTAAATTCTGTTATCTTTCTCATTTTACTTTCACTGTTATGAATTTTAATGGGGTTTTTTTCTTTCTCCAGAAGGGAGCGGTAGCACTAAAGCAGTAAGAGGCTTCCCATGGTAATCTGTTGTCTGCTGTGCATGCTGTCGCTCAGAGCAGAAACGGATCAAGACTAAGGAACCTAGTCCGCTCCTAATCTGTAAAGTCATTTGTTTGTGTGTCGACTATAAGATGTGGCTACCGCTGGCTTGTGCTCGAATATGCTTGGAGTTTGCTCGGCAGCAGGTTCTCTGGAGAACACGCGTCGTTGTGTACAGTTTTGGCTCAAACTCTAGGCAAGAAAGCGTCGTGTTTTCCAACGTTATCAGGACTGTGCAGCTCAAAGCAGCAAAACACACAAGTGAAAAGAAGGGAAAATAGTGGGGGTAGAGTCTAATGAGGAGGCTACCATTGATTGCTCTCTTTCAGGTGCTGATAGCTTTCTGACTAAAACTGTCATCTCCTCTCTTCTCATATTCCAAGCTTTAGAATGAGATGTTGATTTTAGGTAATTAGGTATTCACTATAATTTCCATTAATGGACAAAACCAAGTCCAATTTCTATCCCAGAGCTTCATATGAGCTTCCTTTCTCGTGAAAATGATTTTTTTCCCCAAAAAATCTTCTTAATCAGTCTTTGAATCACTCCGTGAATATTAATCTTCCTCGTTTCAGCAAGTGATCAGAACCTGTTCTTCCACTGCAAAGATTTTCAGAGGTGATGACCTCAAAGAGTCCAAGAACTGTTCAGAGATTGGAGCAGTATTGTTTGGCCAAGCGCAGCAAAAACGGCGAAATGAAACAGATTGAAGGCACTGAAGCATCGGCAGCATCACCGGTGCTATAGGTCACATTCTGTAGCGCAAAGATAAGTGGGAGTTATGTAATAAATATTCACGTACAATTTAAAGTTCTTACTAACCTGTCTGCAAAAGAAGGAAATAATAGCAATTGTTGCAGTGTTGGAAAAGAGTAAAGAACATTAGAAAAATTCCAATCAACCTAAAGCAAAATTGTGGTCATCTTTGCTTAACCCCTTTAAAGCACAGGAGCCACCAGCAGGTGAAGGTCTCCATTCTTCACTCTTATAACTATAAACTCAGTCAGTTTGCATCGCTAGCCTTGTTGTTACTGAGTAACAAGCCTGAAGATATAATTAGCCTGGGGTTGCAACCTAATCTTGACTTTCCAGTTCAAGCTACTACAGGATCTCTTAAAAGAAAACCCTTTTTTAAATATTAAATATTAATTATATTTAAATATTAACTACATTTGTGTACTCTGAAAAGCAATACAGTTAGGCCATAAGATTAAAAAGATAATGTGTCACCCACATAATCAGGGCCTGTACTCTTAAAGAAAAGAGTTATTTAAGCAAAGCCAATGAAGAACCAATTTTGTTACCTTGTGCATGTGAAGAATCCATTAAAGGTCTAAAGGACTTTGATGATGTAAAAGGTTCTACATCAATTTAAGGGTTTTCTCTAGAAGAATGGTATACTATGTGGAAGTTCTTTAGATTCTGAGGTCTGTTTTGAGGACCCTTGCTTTAGGGAACTAAGTGGTTCTATAAGTGCATGACTCTTTAGGTACCGTTATTGTTACAAGTGTATCCTGAATTCAGTGGGTTTTATCTGAAGCAAGCTCAGCTAAAAAAAAAGAGAGAACAGATTTCACTGCATGTTTTGTTCCAACTGAAAAGTGACACACTCTGTTCTTCATTTGCCATAAGCAGTCGTCACTTGCTGGGATGAAACTTGTTTTTCGCTCTCATTAGAACCTCTTTTTGATTGCTTTTGCCTGCAGCTTGTGAAGCTTGAATTGAAAAAGGTGCGTCTTATAACACAAACGCTTGAGTGTAGAACATTTCGTTCGAACCAGTGAGGGTGTCATATTAGCAGCAGCCCCATTATCTACAACAGTTAGATCAGTGCACTGCAATTTGACTTATAGAAAGGATGGGAAAGAAAGAACAGACTACGCAAAGTAATTTTAGCACGTGAATGCATCTTAAATGTGTACAGTATATCTGATATTGTTCATTATTCTTGATTGCTCTAAGAATACTGTAAGATTGTTCACAATGTTTCTACATTTCCAGTTATTTCTTAAAATAACATCAAGTTCTGAAAATAACGTCAAACAACTTGAATAACAGTATATAGTGGCATCTAATAAATGCTTGAACAGCAATACATTTGTTGCAAAGCTTTGTTTTATATTACCCTGAAGTGAGTTGGTCAGTTCCATCTACCATAGTTGGCTAACTATCATTTGGAGAAGTTATGATCATTTGGATACTTTAGCCTCTCCTCTAGGTTTAACCGAGGGTCATTGTGTGTGAACAGCAAGCACTGAAAACAGCTGGAAACAGCAGCCTCATATTTAGGCTGCACACATAGAAGGACTTTCAAAGACTCTCATTTTCAGTCCAGTTCAGTCCCTGAACCTGACCAGTTACCTGTTTGTTAAGCCACACAGTGACCTACACATGAATCATTGAAGCATAACAAAGCACATCTCACTTAAGACTTGAACCAGTGAAGAAACAGGTGCAGATGATTCCAGATAATTCCAGTGGTTAATATACTGGTGGTGCTGAATACTGAGTGGTTAGAACACTTTTATCTAGGCACCTTGTATCTTTAGGCACTTTGCAACCTGTCACAGTAAAACATTTGTTTTCATTCCTTTTATTTAATCTACTCAGAATGCCAAAGATAAGACAGTTTGCCAGGCATAAAATAGTATTTTTGTACCCACAAGGTGATTCAGAGCAAAATATAAAGAAATGAGGCGTGGCTCAAGATTCTTGCAAAATACTGTATATTGTGTATGTTGATGAAATCATATGATGCCACATCACCCACTTCTAATTCAAGGGTTAGCAAACAATAAGTAATTGGGATCTAGACCAATTTGATATTGGCTCATGTCAATGTTTATAGACAGTTTTAGTCAGAAAGCTAATGTGGCCAAAGTCCCATTTCATATCATTATAAACAAACAAACAAACAAACAAACAAATATATAAATAAATAAAGGCCTATTATTCAATACGCATGTAGAATACAACATAAGTTATACTGAAATATTAGGGGTGAAGAATGAAAGCCTGGACCTGCCAGCAACTACTATGCATTTAAGGGGTTAACATCTGTCTTTCCTTATAACATCTGGTTATCATTAGTCATGATTAACGATACTAATCAGACACTAATACTAATTAGTAACAGATACTAAACACGTATTATTAATCACTGGCAAAAGCATTTGTCAGCTTGTGTGGCGTTTTTGAAGAGAACAACAATAGTATCACTCCTAATAATCACTGCTAATATCACTACACACCTCATGTTCCTCTGCGTAAGTCAGAGATTTCTCTCAGCAGGCCGCAATGGCTTTTGGTCCAGTAGTCTGATGGACTCTTTTTGAGCATTGCAGCTGGACGGAGCTTCTATCTCCCTTAAAGGTCAGCATTACGGAGAGTGGATCAATGAACTCCAACTACAGCTCAGGAGCACCTCAGACTTTCATTCAAAGCTGGAGGAGTCAGCGGACGGAGTCATTAGAACACTCATTTCTGGCTGGCAGGACTCAGGCTTACTGTGTTATCGACTCTGAGCTGAAACACCTTTT
Source organism: Brycinus macrolepidotus (assembly GCA_037974445.1). NCBI lineage: Eukaryota > Metazoa > Chordata > Actinopteri > Characiformes > Alestidae > Brycinus > Brycinus macrolepidotus. The sequence goes on from JBBPCZ010000001.1 coordinate 26,867,607, forward strand.
TCCATCCAGCCAAGTACCGTGTAGCTGATAATTAGGTGAGAATGAAGCACAGAAAGAACTATTCCTGGTCTCACATTTTGCTCATAGGAGCCTTGTTTGAGAGGTTCTGTTGGATTTGGGTTTTTTTTGTCTTTTTTTTTTTTGTGTGTGAATACAACCAAACGTACCCTACTAATAAGTGTTTTTCCACCCTGGGACATTTACCCATTGGATTGATCTTTTTTTTGACATTCACAGCATGCTATTAGTTGTTGTTGTTTTGTAACAGCTTGTTGCCACACCACTATGCATTATAATCAGAGAGCTGTTGTTCTCACAACGGCTCTAAGTGCAGGGGGGGAGTGTATTTAGGTTCGGTTAGTGTGAGTGGGCTGGAGTAATTGCATTAATTATATGACCATCAGCACTGCGGCAAGACAAAGCGAACATCAACCCCCCCCCCCCCCCCCCCCCACCAGATTTCATGCCATACAGGAGGCATGAAAAGAGTGCTGTCACACGACAGCCCTGCGATATTATCTAATCTCAGATAAAGAGATCTTACAGTATTTATCAAGATTATAATCAGTGTAGAGCCCCCCTCATTTCTCCCAAAGCAACACTGGCACAATACGACCATCACATTTCCCCAGGAAAATCCACGGCAAAAGGAGGTAAAGAGCCAAGAGTGAGTCGTGTGTAGGAAGATAAGAGATGGCTTGCGTGGTTCAGTTTGACTTCCACCTGTCTCTATTGCCTTGCACTGCTTCTGCTGAGCTGGGTGTTTGCTTTGGGCTCTAGACCAAAAATGGTAGCTCTTCATCTGAAGCTGCCTTACATAAGAACTTCGATTCTACACACTCCATAAGCCCTTTAACAGTGCACCACTAATGCTTACGACCACTTTTGACTCTGAGATGAGTTTTAACACTGTAACATCCGTATAGATATGATTATATATAGACAGGGCCATGACTAAACCCAGGTTATAGGACAATAATTTCAGTGTTCTTTAAATTCCAATGACATTCTTAGAAAAGCATGAAAGCATTTTGTCACAAACTTGATCATAATTATGCTAAAATCTTGCCATATTGGCTTAAATACTAAAGCATCTGCTTATTATAGCAGATAATCAATACAGACAATTATTTTCACAGCTACAGTACATTTTTGCCTAATGTGTGTTACATTTGAATATTAGGAGTTCCATATTTGGGGATCCATTGAATTCTTTTCATACTCGAAGGGGTCCCTGGCTGTATAAAGTATAAGAACCACTGGCGTAGACCACTTGCCACCAGCTTCTGAAATATCTTGTAGAGAACAACAGTAACATAAGCACTTGCTACATCACACCTTTGTTTTATTGAGAAAAAAAGTTCCTGTACAGCCAATGTTTGCTGTGGTCTACGTCCCTCCCTATTGTAATAATTATATGTTTATTTTATACCCATACCAACATAGCTACAACATCTTAATATTAATATTAATATTAATATTAATATTAATATTAATATTAATATTAATATTAATATTCTTTTCAGTGGTTTTAAGCACACTGAATGACCTTTGTGTATTATAATGTACTAAAGAAATAAACTTGACTTGACTGACATGACATCTGGTCAGTGGTGGTCCTGTGGTGGTCCCTTTCTGTTGATGAACAAGATACAGGGTGGTGAATTGGGCTACAGTCGCACCTACAAAGTGGGTCTATGCTGTAGGTATTTCTGATAAAATGGCCAGAAAGTGTAGGTGTACATAATAATCTAGCAATGTGGTGATTATTATAATCTAAGTGCCTTCTTAATTTTTTTTGCCAATTTGAAAGGCGGCAGTAAAGTCGAATGTATTTGTTTGGTTTTATTGAGTAAAATACTGAACGACTATGGACAAATACCAGTTACCTTGGCAACACTGTGTGCTAGACTATTTGCAATAATATATTTGACATGTTTGTATTTTTACCATGTATTTCAGAGAACACTGTGGATAGTGTCTGTCACTAAGAAACAAATAAGGTTCTCCTGCATTCGCTCTTTTGCTGAGTGAAAAGAGAGAGCAAGGGAAAAGGAGAGAGGGAGAGAAAAATAGTCCCAGGGGACAGGGCCTGTTATGATAGAGGTATTTACGAGCGCGCACTGAGTTGTGGTGGTGCAGTGGAGGAGAGTGACAGTGACGGACGACTGAGCCGATAGCTGCGTGCAGGCCGGGCGACGGCTGGCTCGTTTGAATGAGATGCCTTCCTTTATTGTGAGGGGGTTAAAGGCTGGGCTCTCATGGAGGCCTATCACTCGCTGGCTCAACTCATGTTATATAGCGAGCAGCAGAACAAAGACACTGTCAGCAAAGGCAGAGAAAGCAGGCCTAATGTGAGGCTGGGGCCATAAATGCAGTTTGACAGGTGCCAGGCCCAGACAGATCCAGTGGAAGGTTCCTCTCCACTTTGAGCTGGTGTGTCTTGGCGCATGACAAACACTTTTGGCTGGCAATCAGCATCTGTTTGAGAGATGAGCTGAAGGACTTGCCTCCAAGAATAGGGAAATGTCTTCTTGTGGCGTGTGCAAAAATGTGTATAAGAGAGAGCTGCCGTGCTATGAAAAAAGTACTTTTATTTTTGTGTATTTGTCATATTTTGCATAAACCTTGATGGCCCTTCAGCCCTATGGAAAAAGCGTACTATAAATGGATGAGTCAAAAGACATCATACCTACAGTCAAACATGTTGCCGGTAGTGTGATGGTGTGGGAATGTCTTAACTTGTCATGACTGACAGATTTTGTTTGGTATCCGGTCACCAAATAAAAAAGTTCACTCCACCACCTGAACCGTAATTGCAAGAGTGGTACGATCCATTATGACACAAAATGTGTAATAATACAAACTAGTAACACACCACTATCTTTATGGCTGACAAAAATGCAAAAAATAGTCCTTAAACAGCTACTTGGCCAAGGGCTAAAAGACACATGATTGACTCTACACCTAATTAGCCAGACACTATTCTGATTGGGGATTCTATAACCAAGCATGTAAGAATGGAAAAGACTAAAAATTTAACTATGACTGACACTTCTGTTAGGGAGCTGACAAGGCTATTGCCAGTTATATCCCTCTACACATCCAAGTAATATGAAGATTATTACCCATGCTGGGTCTTTTGACATTCTGTGAAGGAAAACTGGCTCTGAGATCCTGAAAAAGCCTTTTCCCTGCTACTGATGAAACTGAGTGACTGTCAGTCGGAACATTTAGTCATCTCAGGCCCCGTTCCCACTTTTGGGAAAGGAATCAAATCTTTTAGCAGACCGCTTAGCCTGAATAAATGGCTGACATCGGCGCTCCAAACCCATGGGACAAATTTTATTGACAAATTCAATATCTTTTGGAACTGTAAAGACCGCTTTAAACTATATGGGTTCGTCTAACCTCACCGGATCCAGACTACTTGACACCAACCTACATCATACTCTTGGGATCCCATACACAAACAAGAATGTGTGCAGTGCACACAGGCACTCTCACCCCTTGTCTGACCCTCTAAACGACATCACCCAAGGAATTCAGGGGATGCCTTTGTCCCAATCAGGGACTCAACAACCTCCCCACTACACTCAGAGAACCAACATCTCCCCTACCCCCCTGACCAATCAAAGAGTGAGTTAAAGCTGCCACACTGAAGTTCAGTTACACTGATGAACTATTAAACAGTAATAACCACAAATATGATGAAAGATGAGGCAGACCTTCCTTAAATAACCGGTGGCATGGCTAAAAACACTTCTGGTTAAATGATCTGATAACTGAAATGAATTTGCATTGTATGTTCTCAGACCTGACTATATAACACTTCTGGTGCTGCAACACTGAGGCTTATCCTTTAAACAATCATTTTTCATCAGTCAGTCATATCAAACAGGAAAGGAGTAAGGATTGAAGCCATTTTCTGTACACATTTTGTGTGTAACAACATTGACCTGGGCAAATTTACATCACTGGAAATTGCTCTTGAGCTCAAAGCAGAATTATCAGTTATTGTCATGACATTATATCGGGCACCAAGACATTCTCCACTATCTACAGGAATTCTCAGAGCTGATCTCCTTTGATATCAGGTATCGATTAAGATTAGATGATCAATAAATTCTTAATGCAGACTTGAATATTCACATTAAGAATAACAGTGATCCCAAAGCTATGGAGCTTTAGAATTTACTGGCTTTGAGATTCCTAACGTGTAAAAGAAGCTTCTCATCGGCATAGTAACATTCTAGACGAATGACAGAGTTTCAGTATTAAAATGACCCATCCCTGACCACCGCTGTATATTTTCATGTCAATCTAATCTTAACAAAGTCTAAGAGGTAATTTTTGTTTTATAAGAGGTTCTGAGATGGCAAGACTGAACCAGTTCTCTAACATTATGAGATCGTTTGAGCCATTCAGTAATGACTGCCCTTTAAATGACAGGGCTGAAAATTTCAACAATGCCCTTTCATCTACCTAAAATACTGCTGCTCCACGAAAGGTTAAAAAGAGGTCGACTGACAGAGTCTCGCCATGGTAATAACAACAACAACGTTAGTGAGATTAAGAGAATCTGCCAGGCAGCTGAAAGAAATAAAAAACTAGGCTCACAGTTCACTGTAATACATGAAATGAAGCCATGACTGCCTATAACAAAGCAATACTTCTGGCAATAAAGGATTACTTATTATGGCAAATTATTACAGAGAAGGGTGGAAACTCTAGAACAATGTTCTCCACTATTGACCAAGTACTTAACAGTGTGCCCACTCCCGTGCAGTCCTCCACATCAATATGTGAAGAACTTGCATTGTTCTTCGATAACAAAATAGCTTCAATTAGAGCCTGCATTGCTGCTAATGGAAACACAGATGACCTCAGCGAACCCTGTAAAAAAAGATGAAACAATTTGAAGACCCCCATTACATAACTGAGCTGTGCAAGACAGTCACTAAGTTTAACTTCTCCACCCTAAGCATTAACCCTGTAGCATCTCTTAAGCTGGCATTCAACAGTGTTTCAAGTCATGTCTTGAATATCACTAATACTTCGTTTTAAGCTGGCATCCTCCCAGACGCCTTCAAAACAGCTGTTATAAAAGTCTTCCTGAAGAACCCAACCTATATGGTAATAAATTGTTTAGCCATAGGCTGATATCCAATCTTCCATTCATTAGTGAGATACTTCAAAAAAATACATTTCTTTCTCAAAGAAAATAATCAGATCAGGCTGTAGAACATAGCACTGGAGCTGATCTTTCTACAATAACCAGACTAAACTCTTATGAAAACATAAGAGCCTATTAGATCTATGTGCAGTGTTTGTTAAAAGTGACCAATCGTCTTTCTGACTGTGTTTAAAACTAGATCAGACCATTCATCAAAGGAAAAAAGTTTTCCGTCAGTCTGGGAGATCATGTGTCTGAAAAACATGACATTTGTTTTGAAGTTTCACAAGGGAGCGGCTTTCGTCCATTAATATTCTCACTATACACTGGTCACATCATTAGAGTACACAAAGTACACCGAAGCAGCCGTGACATTAAAACTACTTGACGGGCGAAATGAATAACATTGATTATTATGTTAAAATGGCATCAGTCAAAGGCAGCAAGTGAATGGTCAGTTCTTGGTCAGGGGTTGGAAGAAGAAAAACTGGGCAAGCGTAAGGATCACATCAAGTTCAAGAACAGACTGCTCACTTGCTGACTAATATATCGCACCCCTTGACATTATAACAGAATAATCAATTATTTCCTTCACTTTTCAGTGGTTTTAATGTTGTAGCTGATCGTATAACTAGAGAACTGTTCGCTTCATTTGAAATCAGTCAGCAATAACAGTAAACCAGTACCATTACTTTCATTGCTATAAGCTAGCATTATTATTCTTTCAAGGATTAACAAGAAACATGAGGCAAGAAGAGTCTGATTTAAATTATTCTTCCACCTTGTCACAAGCAACCAGTTTATATAAGTGTTTTTTTTTTCCTAAATGCGTTTCTACAAAGAAAACAACAATTTAACTAGGATCAAGAGTTCATTGTGAAATACCAATATGATACGTTTCACTTGCCAAACACTGAGATGAGATCCTGTTGAGTTTGTAAGAGAGAGACCCTGGAGACATAAATTATATGCACAGATGTCCTGCTCTCCTGGGGTCATGTCTTCACTTCTTCAGTATACTCCTGTGTTTTGCCTCACAGGTGCAGTCATCCAAGCCTGATAAATTGACTTTGGTGACCATCAGAATTTATAGATTTGAAACAGTATCTTTATTAATGTGTCCAATGGATATTGCAACTTAGGGTGCTTCCACCTGCTGCTATCAGTAGTGCCTCGCACTTGTGACCTCCTTGGAAGTAGGCTAGACCATTTGCGGCATATAACTTTGCTCGTGTCTTTAAAACTGCAGACCATAAATAAAAAAAATTCTCACATAAACTTTTAAGAAGAAAAGTGCAAAAGGGATTCTTTGAAGCAATGCTATGGAAAATCACTTTCAGTTCACAGAAGAACCTTTTTAATGAATGGTCTTTAAAGAACTGCATTTGTAAAAGAGATGCGAGATACTGGGTATTTGATGAAAAAAACATTTAATTGACAATGTAAGGGTTTTATAGCCAAGCCAAGAATCATTTAGGAACCTTTATTTCTAAGGGTGTAGGTTACTTTAGCCATTTTTGTTTCTTTTTTGTCTATCTATGCAGTCCCTATAATAGTCATTTCAGTAGTAATGCTGTTGCATTTAACAACAACAGCAAGAACAACAACTATCATCATTGCCATCGTCATCATCATCATCATCATCATCATCATCATCATATATCAAAACTCAAGGTAATTTTATTATTGCATTTTGCCAACACGACACTAAAACACTGTGATCTCAGAGACAAGCCCTACTACACACATATGTTTCAACTAAGAAGCAAACCTTAATTCTTTTAAGCCAGGTAATCAAATGGAGAATGAATAATCATTCTCATCATAAGAAGACATCATATGGGGGCGGGGGGAGTAATTTTATTTATATCCTGTCTTATTGGCATACACCCGTAGTCAGTCTTCAAAGTTTCAGCTTCCTGCATTGGAAAATGATTAAGAGTAATCGACTCCATGTCATTACTGCATTCTCAAATGGATGGAGCGCTATTGATTTCATTTTCATAACTCTAATTCAATCTCAAACTCACACTGGAGCAGGAAACAAATAAAGTCTCGACATCTTATTTCTGCCAATTGGGGGTTTCATTTCTATAAAACACTGAGATTTTAAACCTAACATACATGCTTAAAATATACATCATTATACTGTGACTATTTTTTTTTTACAGAGTTTTAGATTTTTATTAAAACATATGTCAGTCCTAAAACATATGAGACCAGTCACTCTACAGTTGATTTAGTCAATGCCCTGTAAATTATTCCTGCCTTTCTTTGATTGCTTGAATTCTGTGGGGCTCGAATTTCAACACTTCTGTTGCCAAATCAGTGCAGCCGGTGTACTGTCTCCTCAGAGTGAATAAAAAACTCCTATCAAGCCACAACATATGATTCATTCATCAGTGAGTTTTAGCAGGGGAGCTCAGGAAATATGATAGGTGGCGTTTACGGCTTTATTCAGCCTTACATCAGGTTCCATAGTAGGGAAAGGCGAGGCGAAAGAAGAAAAGAGGGAAGTCTGTCATGTCACTTTTGGGATTTGTCTTCATTCATTCTTCTTTATCTTGCGCTCTGTGACAAGCCGACAATGATATTTTGCAGCCCCAAACACCTCTCCAGATAATTGGTTCTTTCCTCGGCACCTGTGAAGGGAGCCAACCTTCCCCAAAGAGTCGCACCACCAAGTGAACTGATCTTCCATGGTGCAGCGATTCAGTAAGCTAGGATGACCACACACTAATGAAGTCTAACACCAAGCTCCTCATCTGTGTTTGAGTGTAGAAAGGGTAATCCAGGGGCATTTATCTTCTGTCTTAGGGGTTCAGTTGGTCTGAGGAGCTTTGTTTTTTCCATGCTCCAATACACTTGATTGAATGTATTGAAATCATTGGCTAAATTCCAAACCCTTCATGAGGTCAGTCAGGTATGCCCAAAAGCACTCTTGAAAAAAATGATTCCTAAATGGTGCTTAGGTGGATGTATGGTACCGTATAGAACCTTTACATTATGTGGAAGTTCTTTTAGCTTTAAAAAGCACCTCATTACTATTATCCTTCTTAAGGTTTATTATTATTTTTCTTTAATTCCACCGTTTTTTTTTCTCCTCTGATCCCATATTGAATTTTGGCAGAATTCCAAGGCTAAAACATCCTTTAATATCATGTGGATGGTTTTCAGTTTTATGATCGGTTGATCAGAAGCCTAGTATTGATCATTTAAACTCAATTTTTGTGGTCGAGTCACCTCCGTAATGTATGAGGAGAGAGAACGGAGGGACGAGTTGCCTTAAATGTGTGCACCGAAGAGAGAGGCTATGGTGGCTGGAAAGCAACAAAACGTGGAGCAACAAATTAGTCCTACGGAGCTGACCACACAGCAGACTCATAAACAGACCAAGACACTAAAGTTTAGGTCAGTTATAAAAAAAAAAGATGTGTGTCACTAGTTGTTGAGGTTTATTTAAAAATAATCAGCCCATGAATGCAGCTACACTCGCTTTTCCCACCCATTTTCGGGGGAGAGTGGTTCGCTTCACCCATTTTCAGCCATCCTTAACCATAAAAGATGGTAAGAGGGAGTCAGTTAACGCCCCCTTGGTGGTTCAGTGGTAGAATGCAGCATTAGAGAAGAAAATCAGAAGATGTCTCCAAACACTGGTTTTATCCCAACCATGCAATCAAATTTTCTCATAGAAATGCAATGTAGTTTATAACTGTGCTTCTATGAAGAACCATCAAACAATCCATCCAGATTTTGTTCTTCAGTGGTGGCTTTTGCTCCAAAGAACTGTATTTGTCTGCTACCTTTTTTTTTAAAGGAGTGGGCAAATACAGCACATCTTTACATGTACAAGGAAAAGCAAGGTACAAATCAACGCCTGACCTTGATTTGTCACTAGATTGTATGTTTTCATGTCAAGGTGGTCTAACTACCACCACTTTGGAAGCTATCCTTTGAGGCTGTCTCTGACATGTTCTTGGCACCTATCTCATCTGCCCTTTGAGAAGATGTCCACTGAGAATCTGCTCATTCTGTAAGCGCTGCGAAACCCGTTTCAAGAACAAAAACTGTGTGATTAAGTTTGACTTCAAGGTGGATGCAATCACACAAATACACATACCCAGATTAGCCCAGGCAGTCCACAGCAACCATGATTGGCAACTCCTGAGAAAATGATTGACGGGAGCTCTGAACACTCTCCAGCCTTTTATACTTCCAGAGCAAATAGCCTCTTCCAGTAAACAAGACAAACAGTGGAAGACTATGGATTAAAAAAAAACAAAACCTACAGCTGGAAGGGGGATCTGTCTGTCCCTGCTGATGTGTTGTAAATAAAAAATCTTTTCACTCATAATTTAATAAGGCAAACAATATAGCTTCAGCACTTGAAATACAGCCAGAAAAACTGCTGGGGAACGCTAATGGATTTCTAAGTGGTTTGGGTCCATTTTGTTACTACAAAAAGTGCTTTATTTTTTAATTCTGTGTTTGTAGAGCTTGTGTGTCTGTTTATATAGCAGAAAGGGGTAAAATAACTTATTTTGTTGTTTTCACCTTTTGCTCCACTATTTGACGAATGACTGCTGGTCGATATTGCATGGAAAGGCTTGTCTATTGATAACTAACAGCTAATAACGCCTATTGCTCAGTGCCACATTAAAGAGCCCCAACCTACAGCAATTAAACAATGAAATGAACTGTGCAGCAACTAATGGTCATTGGTTGAAAGCTAACAGAGCAATCACTCTATATTTCACAGCTCCACTGCCCTTTATCAACTACAGCATACAGAATCATCACTGAGTAAAAATCATTATCTGACTGCGTAAAACAACAATATACAAAGTCAAAAATATCTTACCTGTCTCTTACAAGCAGTTATAAGCTTCAGATTTCTGTGTTACAAGATCTAAAAGCCCATGTTGTGAATCCCAAATGTCCATAAACAGCTGCTAAATCCCCACCCTTAGCTTGGTGCTAATATAGTCATGCTATCGCTAAGTATTAAAGCTGACACAGGCTGATACAGGCTTCTTCTGAAGCAAATTTAAGCATCGTTTTCAAATGTTATAATTTGTCTGTATCTGTCTTTCAGTGTAAATAAAACCAAAAGATTAATATTTGTGTATATGCAGCACTTTACAAAAGCTTCAAGCAGACTTATTCCTATTAGTTCTAAACACAGACTGTAGGGAGGTGGAGCTGGACCTCGCATACTTAAAAAATGTCCAAATGTTTAATGGATTTTGGGATCATAGACTATGTGTAACCCTAGCTAGGGCTAGAGGTAAGTCAGGCCCATCTCAGCCAATTCTTACTTTTGTTACACCACTATTGTTGGTGGTGATGTTTTTCTTAGGCCCACAGAAGTCCAAAGTAATCAACTTCTAATCTGTTAAAAGCAAGCAAAAGTGGATTTTAACCTTATTTTGATCCCCTGTTTGTTTGAAAACATCCCATTTATACCGGCTGCCCCTGGATTTGACATAACTTTGAGGACGAAAGTGCAAGCTGTCTGAAAAACAATGAAATCTTTATTAACTGTTATAGAACAGAAATATTTATTTAAAATCTGTTACCTGCTAGCCCTGCCGGTGATATACCTACTTAAAATTAATGCATGGCCACAACTTACTAAGGCTTAAAACTGGAATCTTAATGCTAACTCCTGACTTGCCAAGGTGTAGGAACAAGATAATTAAGTCTTGGCCACACATTAGTAAGGAGTGGGAATTAGATAATTAAGCGGTTGCTACAACTCAATTATCTTGTTCCCACGCTTTACTAAATTAGAATCCTTTTGCTAAGCCTTAGTGGACACACATCATTCTTTATTAAGAAGGGATTTCACCAACAGGGGTCTATTGTTACTGGTTATTAAAAAAAATTCACTTCGTTTAGCCCACAAGAGTTTGAAAAAGCTTGTTACTGAAACGTATGGCCAGTGTAAGCTGATTTATTTTAGCGTCACTTACTCATTTTATTTTGGTAGATGATCACTTGTAGACATTTGCTTTTTGGAACTAAAAAGGGAACTACAGGTTGAGTCATAAATCATGAACCACCCCAAATTTCTCTAAAATGCTTAATCTTAGGTTGTCAGGTGGTGCCTTTGGTAGTTGGTGGAATAGTGTGTCATTGGTACATCCACTGGTCTAATACATTCTAGTACAAATGAGATCAGTCTCATTTTAAGAGTCTTTCAGATATCTGTGTAGTTTCTGACTTTAGACTCACTCTTTATTCATTAGGTTTAAGATGCATACATCTAACGATATCAGTCACAGGTTGTAGATCCTTAAAACATACATAACCAACAATTTCCATCAAGTCAGAGCATAGTGCATTTATATGCAGTGATTCAGCGGTGCCCGTCTGACCAGCTGCTTATTGGTTCCTTTGAATGGAGCAGATGGTATTTCCATCTTTGCCTTTAGATGAGACACAGTGCTGGCACATGACCTTCTTCTGCTCCTCCAAGAAACACTTCAGAAGCACACGCTCCCTGCAGGGAGCAGGGCCACTCCCATGATAACCCAAAATGTCATCTTTGATGCATAGACACAACGCCCCAGTGGAGTGCACAGATTACAACGCTGATAACTAAGGGCTAAAAAGCTCTCTAATGAAACCATGCTGTGGTACAAGTTATGCTGCAGATATTGTATGTTATGATACTATAAGGAGTAGGAGTATCACAGGAGCTAAATGCTATAGTGTTACAGCATAGTAGACTAGATACTGTGAGTATGAACACTTCACATACTGGCAGAAGAAACTCAAATTGCAGTTTTAAGAAGGCATAGAAAGTATAGGAAGATAATATAAACTAGGCTAATAATAATAATATTGTTATTGCTACACAGAGCAACACAAGCATCAGAAACTAACCTCTCTCTCTCTATACATGCATATACACACTATGTAG
>JBBPCZ010000001.1:26888561-26902701 GCA_037974445.1 Brycinus macrolepidotus
AGAAAACGCACACGTGTGTGCACACACACACACACACACACACACACACACACACATACACACACACACACACACACACACACACACATATACTGCCTTGGCCAGCACTATCTGAATGTCTTAGCTACCTAGCTTTGCTGCTGTCTAGACGATATTCTAATTCTGCTGTCTAAAAATACTACAAGTACCGCCCCTGTGTGGGAGTAGAATGTGATATTTTAAGCTCATATAAAGTAGGCTTAACCCCTTAAACTGCACCACACCTCAATCTATCCTCTCTCTCTAACTTTGTAAATCTTTAAGCAATGAGGAGACCAATTGCTTGAGTTTTAAAAGCGAAATGTTCAGTTCAGGGACAGGGTCTTCTTTGTCACAGTTTTTGTTTCAAGATGTGCAAAACGTTTTCAGTGGGTGACAGGCCTGGACTGTAGGGAGGCCAGTTTAGCACATGAACTCTTCTACTATGGAGCCACGCTGTTGTAAAATGTGCAGAATGCAGGCATTGTCTTGCTGGAATAAACAAGGCTCCCCCTGAAAAAGACGTTGTCTGAATGGTAGCATATGTTGCTCCCAAATCAGCACAAATCAGCACTTATCATTCAGCAATAATGGTGCCTTTCCAGATGTTTAAAGCTACCCATTCCATGTGCACTCATTCACCTCCTTACCATCACAAATGCTGGCTTTACTGTACACTGGTAACACTAGATGGTCCCTCTCCCCTTTAGACCAGAAGATGTGGAATCCATGATTTCAGAGGATAATTTTCCACTTCGCTTCAGTCCATCTTAAATGAGCTCGGGCCCCGAGAAGGCAGTGATCTTTCTGGTTCATGTTTATGCATGGTGTCTTCTTTGCATGGAAGAGTTTTAACTTGCATTTATGGATTTAGTGCCAAACTGTTCACGGACAGTGGTTTTGGGAAGCGTTCCTGAATGATTTCCGCTACAGAGTTGTGTCTGTTGTTAATGCTGCCCATGGGCCCGAAGATCACAGCCATCCTGTACCGGTTTTTGGCCTTGTCCCTTGCATACAGAGATTTCATACAATATCCAATAAAAACAAGCATTGCTCTTCTTTGCCTAATAAAATCAACAGTGTTACGGGGGGGAGAAGCTTGTATAAATTCTTAACATATGTAAACCCAACCAATAGCACATCGCCCATCGTCATGCATCACAACTTTTACCCCGTGAGGATCAGCAGTTAACTGAGTTAAAATCTACGGCTGAGGTGTACATGATCAAGGGAGACTAATACCAGCTTACCTTAAAACCTCAATAATTATATATCCTACACTAAAGCACGCTGCCAGGGCAGGCATAAAAACATACATGGACAATTTGCATTTTACCTTTGATGACTTGATGCAGGAATGCAGACATTTGCATTGGTAATTTATTCTATTTAAGCTATTTCAGTTTGTGTGTGTGTGTGTGTGTGTGTGTGTGTGTGTGTAAATGCGTAGAAAAATGGGTAGAAAACAATGCCCTCTACTCTACTGACATGTCAGGACTTAAATTTGCAGTGAGCCTGTACAACAAGGCAAGTTTTACATTCAAAATGCTGCTATGCTAAGCAATGACTGGAAAGCTTAAATTGCAAAGACTGTCATAATTTTCTTCTTATTTGATTGTAATCAGTCTGTGCATACCGTGACTAAGTGCCTGCATGTAGTTAAAAAGTTGTAATTCTTTGGTACACTTTTAACACTGAACAGTATTACATAAACACTATAAACACTGGCACTGCCTTCCCCGTGAACTTCATACATTCATCAGCACAAACGGCTCAACACCACAAGTGACAGTGACATGTATATTTGCCTGAACGTGACACAGATGGATCATGACATCAGTTGTGTTGCAACATTATGCAAGATCTGTACGACACCTTGTTTCACTGCCTGGATCCCTGGCAGCACAGTTTACTTCTATAATTAAAGCAGAGTTTCTCTTTTTATTTTTCTCCCAAAACTGCACACAATACCCAGCAGAGTTGATGGGTTATAAATGAGTAATGAGGAGTCTACAGTTCACTTATTAATGCTTTGGCTTAGGTGCCAAAATTGTCAATATTTGCAGTGATGCACTCATATCCTCATTTCTTAATTTATTTATTTATTTTTGGTTATACAAGTGTGTTAATAGGTGTTTTCGTGGCCCGTTGATGTCTGGTTGTCGTGATGCTGTTTATTTACTTATCACATTGGGAGCCCAGTCACCATTGTGAAGGATGTGTAAAATGCCTAGCCCTATTATGTACACTAATTGGGCCTGTGCAATTGACACAATGGTATTGCTGAGAGAGCACATGGATTTCAGCGCAACTGAGCGACTACCTGTCCTGCTATAATGTGGAATGAAAAAAAAAAACAAAAAAAACAGAAAAACCTTCAAAACCTGTGGCCAAAGGCATTTTGTCTCCCATAGCATCCTGCCAGCTCAGTCCCTGTGCCCATTTGTCAACAGATATGTCCAATCGCTCACTGCCAGCCGGGCAAATCAGCACCTTGTCACTTTGGAAATGACAATTTGAGTCCCAGTCAAACTCGGCAGCCTCGCGCGAGTCTTCCGTTGACAGGCTGTGCCTCAAAGCCGGGCAGCAGAACGATGAGGAGGAAAAAAAGAGAAATAATAATAAAGCTCAAGCAATTTGGCCATGCAGGGCATCCACTGACAGTCTATTAGGGTATAAAATGGCAGAGATTGGCTTTGTGATGGAAAGATGCCGGATAACATCCGATAAGTGGCGTCAGAGGAGTATTGCTCATGTCTGCCCTGTGCTCAAGCTTGGAATGTGTGACAGACTCACGCACTGGACAATTATCTGGCATCCACACCGGTTCCTAAATTAATACAGCAGTGACAAGTATGCAAGTGTGTTTCATGGTTAACAATCACGTTTTCCCATGTAAATGAACACATATGTATGCATTTGGAAACCTGCACACAAAAATGCATGCATAGATGCACCTACATAAAGATCACTGATCTGTCTTTGTCAGGCAAACACACCTGATGAAGGCAGCTGCAGGTGAGATTAAGCCATTATCACGTCTGCCACCCCCAACACCTATAGTTGTTGTAGCAGGAATGAATCAATGATAAATTTTCAGTGTTGCGCCTATGCTGATGGCTATATCAAAGAATAGTGGATACACTGAGGTGAAAATTCAAGCGCTCTAATTAAAGAATTTGATTAAAGAGCAGAAGTGTTCAGAAAGTTGGCCTAACCGTCATATTATGTTCAAATGTACTCACATCCTTTATACATGGACAAAAGTATTGGGATGCCTGACACCAACAGGAACTTTAATGACATTGCATTTAAATACATAGACTTTAATATGGAGTTAGTCCCCCCTTTGCAGCTATAACAGTTTCCACTCTTCTTGGAAGGCTTTCCACAAGGTTTTGGAGTTTCTGGGGGAATTTGTGCCCATTCATTCTGTAGAGCATTTATGGGGTCAGGCACTGATGTTGGACGAGAAGACCTGGATCGCAATCTCCGTTCCAGTTCATCCCAAAGGTGTTTGATGGGGTTGAGGTCAGGGCTCTGTGCGGGCCAGTTAATAACAGCTGTTGATCAAGAACTTGAAAGCCAGAAAGTTGCAGAACAATAAAGAAGAACTTTCTAAAGCAGTGTAAAGGTGGCTGAATGGCCTACAACAACAAAAGCCAGTGCAAGAAAGAACTACGCTTAAAATCTGCAGCTGTTTTGTTCATATTGTTAATGACAAAATGCAGTTGTTTTGTTGCCTAACAAATAGTTTTTTTGTTTTGTTGTTTTTTTTGAAGAACAGGGCTCTTCTTCAACGTCTTTGTGAATAAATGAAAATGCGCCTTTGCTGTACATGCGAATGCCTTCCCAGATATCTGAGGAGATAAAGGAGTATGAAGAACCTTTACTTGCTCAGCCATATGCTTACAATAGCTATTTCTTCAGAATCCTTTACATCCTCTTTTTTTCCTGAAACAAAGCAGACCAGATGATAAATGTGTCCCTGCAGCCTCCATTACTGGTCAGAGTTATCTCTTAAACCTTTGAGAAGGGTCATTGATTAGCAGTTAATTACCATCAGACGTTGTCTTAGAACATGGTGCATCATTGATCACATTTCATTCCATTGTTGTTTCAGAATTACTGCATCACGATCCACCCCACACTCCTTTGTTCGATGTCATGCTCTTTCATTTTTGCCTTAAAAATTGAATGCATGTGTGTCCAGCAACGATCACTGGAGCGATATTTACAAATTTATGAATAACACTTTACTGAATTGAATTGTGGGGTACGTGCCAGGGTGTTGTCCTTTTCGAATCGAATTACTATCCAGTACTGGATGTCCTTGAATATGTGAAGATGGCAAAGCACTTTTCATAATAAATAAATCTTGCCATTAATCACTGGTTTGAAAACAGACGTAATCTATACCAAGTAGCTTTTCAAGGACACTCAAGTTAGCGGTAATTAAGTCAGTTTGGTGAAAGAAAATGCCTCACTGTGCTGAGATTAGCTCTTTGAATGAGTCCCTCCAAAAGGCTGAGATACTTTGCAAACATAAGGCAAGTTATATTTAAGTTAAAGTGCATAAAATGCATAAAATGTTGTTTACGTCCTTTTAGCGTCAGTGGTGTTACAAATTTCATGACATTTCATGATATGAATATACTGCCATACTGTCATACTGCAATGTCTGGATCATCTGCTTGTCAAAGTTTCAAACATGATGTGTCCAGTGGTGGTATCCATGGAAACAGATGGAAATGAACCATCTATTTATTAATCACTATTACAAGTTGATCAATCAAATTGTGCTCCATGACACTTGTAATGAACAGACCATCACAAAAGCCACCTCTGCTGTCAGAGGTAATATGGTCTCCTCATCTGTTGTCATGTTCATTGACAATATTGCTGTGCTAAATCAGAATAAGTAACCAAAGAAGAGATTCTCATGCCAGCAGGGGATATTATGGGTTGGGCCATACCCCCCAGTGGTTGTGTTCTTCATTCCTCCAGACAGGCAAAATGTAGAAAGTATATGAACAGCGTTGCTTGTGTAACTTCTGAATGCTCACACATACCTGCTAATTAACCGCAAGTAGTTCACACTAGGGGCCTTAAGGCACTTTTCCATAGGTCAACAGGAAACATGCTCTTCCTAAACCGTACTGCATTGCGATGGCACGCTTTGATTTTCCAGTGTATCTCAGCCTGGTTACTGTGTTTTTGGCGAGTCAGCAGCCCAATTTTCTCCCCACAGTTTATGTCCGGTCATCGTCCCAAAGTCGCGTCCATGGAGTCTAACCAACTGAAAGATTTCTGTCAGAACCGCTTATGCAATTGTGGTCTTTTATTATTTATAGTCTTGTTTGAGTTGTTGTTTTTTTCTCAGCATTGTTTAGCCATGTGATGAAAACCTAACCCAGCTAACTTGTTAGCAGTGGCCTAGTACACCTCAACGTTTCTCACAGCAATTAAAGATAAATTTGTCAGCATCATAGAAAACTCTCACTGAAATTTATCTTCAGGCCAAACAGACAGAAGTGCTTGTACTTTGTTGGCTTCCCAGTTGTTAGTTTGTATCTCCATTTTTGTTGTTTTTTTGGGGTTTTTTTGCGTGGACAGCAAAAAGTCAATGGCCTCTTTTCATGTTTTGATGACATTTCAACCTATCAAAAAGCAGTGATGCAGTCAGCTCAGCTGCAGCCCACTTTTAGTGCTGCTGTTGAGCAGCTTGGGTATGGCTTGGGAACGGGTCGCTTTAATTGTAACGGAAAAACATTCGTTCGTGGTACTGCATGGTTCCTTGTGCCAGTAGAAAAACGACATTAGTGTTCATGTGTCTGGATGAAAATAAATACATTTTGTACATTTTGATTCAACATTCGAGATTTTGCTGGATGTAGACGGTCAGCAGACATTGCAGCTCTCTCATGGGAGCATAAAGTTAACAGGGGCATAAAGTGAAACAACCCCCAAGATGTAGAGCTTCCAAGGTCAAGAAGAACCACTATCAATCCAGCCTTATTTACAAGTGTACAGTGGAAGCAATGTTCCTTCAAGGCCTCAGTGAAATAAATATACATGACAAGGGCAGCGGTTACTGAACCACACAAATAACCAGTGCATAGACTGCACATGTGCTGTGTAATTCATTGTTCAATTCGATGTACTGGTTACACTGTTCAATTTGTCTTACAATGTGATTTTCACTTTTAGCGTTATTAATAGAACCATATTGATAGAATCAGTGATAACATTCAATATCATAAATCAGTGATAACATTCTATTATCTGAAGCCAAACCTGTTCAAAATTTTTTTATCTTGGGAAACTGGTAAATGAATATGCAAAAAAATATGCAACCTTGTTTAAAACGTATGCAATGTACTGTTCAGGCAAAATACATGAAAAAACTAGCTTGCAAGTCCTATCTGATTATAACTCACAAGATTGTGTTTGGTCTACTTTGATGTTATTTTAAGAGAAGAAAACAGAACAAAACAGTGAAATCAAAGCTATGTCAAATTCATTATTTCGGAGCTGTGCTCAGGAAACAAGAGTTTATTCATTTTATTAACCTCTGAAATGGCCAGGACCCACCAGCAGGTACAACTTCTGTTATACATTTCTATAACCTCAGAATTACCCAGCCGGTCTGAACTGTAATCTATGCAATAACTGAATAATAAGGTGTAGGGTGTGATTTAGGGTTTAAAGCAAACTTAAATATCATTTAATACTGTGATATATTTAGAAAAGAGCAAGATATAGAATTTTTGAATTTTAGACCAAGGCACTGATCAGCTATAACATTAAAACCAAAAGTATATTGTTTGGGTTTCCCTCATGCTCCCAAAACAGACATGGACTCTATTCTGAACAATGTTTGCAGTGTTTGCAGTGTAGCAGTGTAGCTTCTTTCCAACTGAAAGAAGCCTTCGCCATTAGGGAATATCACCACCATGTAGGGGTGTACTTGGTCTGTAATGATGTTTAGGCAAGTAATATCCGCATGAATGCCAAGTCTCAAGGTTTCCCAACATTGACCAGAGCATTGCACTGCCTCTGGTGGCTTGCCTTCTTCCCTTGGCTGCATCCTCCTGCCATTTCTTCCCCAGATAAGTGACACAAACACACACACCCAGCCATCCAAATGATGTTAAAGAAAACATGATCCATCAAACCACCTTCTTTCATTACTCCATAGTCCAGTTCTAATGCTCACCGGCCCAGTGGACAGGAGTCAGCATGGGTACTCTATGCAGCCCCGTACACACCAACTTGGGATGTACTGTGTCTTCTAACACTATTGTATCATAACCACCATGAACGTTTTCAGCTATTTCTGCTGTGGAATCAGGTCAGTTGGGCTAGCCTTCGCTTCCCTCACACATCTGTGAGCTCATGACTCTGTCGCCAGTTCACCAGTTCTCCTTCCTTGGACCACTATTGGTAGGTACTGACCACTGCATAGCGAGAACACCCCACAAGGCCATTTTGGAGACACTCTGATCTTGTCATCTAGCCATCACAATTCTGGTCAAAGTCTCTCAGATCTTAATGCTTACCCATTTCCCCTGTCATATGCCACTGTAATGAGATAATCAGTGTTATTTACTTCACCTGTCAGTGGTTTTAATGATGTGGCTGATTGGTGTATAGTGCAATCATAAAATAAATGCATAAGAATATAGATTCTTCCGGAACAATGCAAACCACCCACGTTTTTCGATATTCAACAGATGGCCCCAGCTTCTGTTTTCTGTAAATTTACTGCAGCAAAACACCAACTGAGCAAAAGCAGAAAAGCTTGCAGTTTTTGTCTCATGCTGAAATGAGACCCCTGAGCTCGCCTTGTCCTTTCGAAACAAAGGCGACGAAAATAAAGTTTTGATGAATGCAAACATGTGTTCCCTCAGCTAAAGTGATATTTCAGCGAAGCCCGCTTTTGCACAGGTTGCATATCCACACTATTATTTAGAGGTGTGTTTGACATCTTAAGGAAACGTACACTTATTGCATTAATGAATTCCTACCATTTGACTTTCATTATATGCAAATTGAGCACCTACCCTTCTATATGCAAAGTAAGTCGTACATAAATATGGTGCTACCCGTTTGTTAGCTTCAGTTCAAGATCGTCTTTCTATTGCTTCTATTGCACAAACACACACACACACACACACACACACACACACACGCACGTACCCTTTCAGACCCTCTGCCAGCGCATACACATTCATAAGAATGCATAAAGAGTAGAAGCAAAGATCACTGCATGGTTTTGAAACTCAGCTGCTTAAGGCAAAGTTGGGCCTTTTTTGAGAGAAACCAGATACATAATACTGAATCTCCTTGTACAGTTATCTTGAAATTCATTTTTATACCTTGAAGGGGCAGTAGATTCCCCCTATCACTCCTGAAGGCACGGATTATGCAATTATGGAGCAATACTACGACATTGTTCGCTTGGTGATTTGTGTCCTTTTTATAGTGAATTAAGAGGCAAGTAATTAACCTAAACGTTTTGTATGTGCAGCGTAAATGCAGATGAATCCTGTCTGTCCCTTAGGGTCAATTACTTTCTGCAGAGTGGGCAGCAATAACAGGGGAACGACTTTGGGGCATCCAACAGTAGAGGTGAGCTTTAAACATTTCCTCCAAAATTAAATGCAAATCGGTGTCAGGGATGCTATTTGTTCATCAGCTAAATTGGCTGTTGTAAGAAAATGAGTGATGGGATCAGCACCCTGACTTGGCACTGGTGTTCTTACTGATGCTTCTGAATTCACGCCTACAGTCTCTTCTCATGTCACCGTCTTTTGGAAAAGTTTTTTCATCTCTCTCTCTCTAACTCCCTCTCTCTCTTTCTGTCTCTCTCTCTATCCACCCATCTTTCTCTTTCCCTCTTCATTTAAATATTCCCTTGAAGAAAAGTAGATTCTGATGAGCTTAATCAAGGTGTACATTGCAGTTTTATCACACAACATCAATTAAAGTTATTTAATCATGTAGAGGGTGTGCGTGTGTGTGTGTGTGTGTGTGTGTGTGTGTGTGTGTGTGTGTGTGTGTGGAGGGTAATCATTGCTCAGAGCAATCAGTCAAGAAAAGGTTTTAAATAGGATGCCAAAATCAAAGCAACCAATATAATTCATCCTCAAGCAATTACTGAGACAACATCAAAAACAGTGGTGTGTGTGTGTACTTTGGTCTGCAGACAGGCAGTGTGATTATTTCATCATTAAAAATGGTATTTTATTTCAGCGACACCACATCATGTTGTTGCTGTCATGTAAAAACATTACAGATTTTTTATTGTATTTATTTATTTTTATACTTTCAGAAATGGCAGCTGACTTTTTACGCTTTCTCAACATGGTTCTATGCATGGTTCTAACTGTCTCTTGTGCAATAATATACATATGGTACAATATTGTCAATTCTGGAAGGTTTACATTCCTTCATCACCTCACTGTTGCATTGCAGTGTCTACTTATTGTATTGTCTCAGGTTTACATCCCGTTCACACTAATGTTACATTGCTATATTGTCTATTTATTGTATTGTTTCTGTCATTCCTTTTGTTGAATTGTTTCCCCATTCACTTTGTTCAGTGGGGGCAATACTAGTCACTCTGGAAGGTTTACATCCTGTTCACATTATACTGTTAGACCACTATACTGTTACATTGTTGTAATGTTTATTTATTATGCTGTCTGTATTGTTTCTGTCTTAACTTGCACTCTGTTGAATGACATTATGTATGTCTACACAGCTGCTGATAACAATAAAGTAACCTTGAACCATAAATCTTTTACATGGTCTGAACATTTTATGATGAATTGACCAACAGAAATGACCAACAGAAAATAGAAAACAGGTTTTGTTGTTGCAGTGACGACATGCTTAAACATAATGTGCTCACTAACGGTTCATGAAATTATAAGGGAGAAGCGCCAGTTGGATTCCATCAAACTCTTACATGGTGTTGCCTGGACTTTCCAGCGCACTGAAACAGCAGGGAGGTCCTGAGCCTTCAGCATGTTAGACAAGCTGATCAAACAATCCTTTTCTGTTCTCTTCCCATTAGTAAAGCCTGGGATGGATGAAATCTTATTAAAGCACCTGTCACTTTGGATAAAGTGACACTGGCTATTTCCAGCACCTAGAACAGAGCCATGAGAGCTTATTTCATGTGAACATGTTCTCCACAAGCCTTTTTGACATGTTAAGACATAAGCTAGTTACCCTTAATTTGTCAAAACAAGCATCCCTTGAAAGCATTCGCAAGCTTTAAGACATTTAGGAAGATCTTAGTTGTTCAGAGACTTATATGCAAATATGAACATAATTAGTCATCATCAAAGGAACAATGGCTGTGCTGAAGAGCTATTAAAAAGCAAAAAGGTGATACTGGTACAACACCTTGGTTTTTTTTTTTCCTCTTTATTATTCTTATCTTATTATTCTACCATCACACCATCAACAGGATGTTATACCTCAGATATCACTCTATCACTCTGCAGGAGACACACTTAAATAAGACCTTTTTTGCCAGATTGCTGGACATTTTCTGTTCATTTGCTGAATTTAACAAAAACAACAACACAAAATATCAAAAATTCTACACAATGATAGACTGATATCTGAGGTGTAACACCCTGGTGATGTTTTTATATGTTAAATTCAGCAAATAACCAATAATTGTGCATTTAAATGTGTGTAAGTAGACAATGTGCATTTCTTTTCTCTTAGAAATATAGGAAATAATTGTGTAAATTTGTAGGTTTGGTAGAAGTTGTTTGTGTTTGCTAACTGAGGAGTACGTAAAAGATTGCTCTTAAGTTGCCATTGCTGTTACTTGTGAGTGAAATGCATTCTGCGAAACTTGACTACCCAAGTCCATCCAAGTCCCCTCCTGATAAAAACCCACAAATTGAGGGCACCTCGGGGTATCTGATCTGTATTTGAACTTGATCTGTATTTGAATCACACTTGGGCCATGACTTATGATGTTTCACAAATCCATGAGAGTGTAACTGCTAAGAAGAACACAGACTGAGAAATGCCCTTAGGCAGCAAACGAACAGTTAGTTCTTGAAGTTGATTGGGTGGAAGCAGGAAAAATGGGCGACTGTAAAGATCTGAGCGACTTAGACAAGGACCAAATTATGATGGCTCTGGGTCAGAGCATCTCCAAAACAATTTGCAGTGGTCAGTACCTACCAAAAGTGGTTCAAGGATTGACAACCAGTGAACCGGTGACAGAAACATGGGCCCCCAAGGCTCACGGATGTACTTGTGGAGTGAAGACTAGCTCATCTGATCCCACAGAGCAGCTCAGGTAGCACAAATTGCTGAAGAAGTTAATGTTGGCTATGATAGAAAGGTGACAGAACTCACTGTGTACGGGGCTGAATAGCTACAAGTATCCACGCTGACTCCGGCCAGTCATGTGGATGGTTATTGTGTCTGTTTGTCGCTTATGTGGTAAAGGCAAGCCAGTGAAGGCAGTGTGATGCTCTGGGAAATGTTGTGCTGGGAAACCTTAGGTCCTGGTATTCATGTGGACATTACATTGACACGGACCACCTACTTACACCTTGTTGCAGACCAAGTTCACCCCTTCATGGTATTGATCTTTTGGCAAAATGTGTTCAGGAATGGTTTGGGGAACATGACAAAGATTCAAGGTGTTGATTTGGCCTCTAAGTTCTCAAACCACCCAAACATCTGTGGTACGTGCTGGAAGAGGCCCCATTTCGATATTTACAGTACTTACAGGATCTGCTGCTAACGCCTTGACGCAGATACCACAGCACACCTTTAGAAATCGTGTGGAGTCCATGCCTCAACGAGGCAGAGCTAGTAGCATGAGATGGATCCACACAGATGGTTTTAATGTTATTGGTTTATATTCATTACCTAAAGATCCTCTTGTTGTTTCCATAATACTCATCATGACATCAAAAATGGATTTGCTTCAGGAAATTACTCAGGTGGTAAATGTAATTGCACATCTTTGAGAGCTAATAAGGAATATTCTAATTGTGTGTGTGGTCGTGCATTTTAATTCAAAGACTGAGTAATCATGCTTTAAAAGGCACGATTGAATCCCAACTGAAGTGTATTACTCACAATTTAGCATCAGAATATCCTGCATTATGCATGTTTTTTGTTTTTTAATGCAAGATTGTGCAATGAGCAGCTCTGCACATGTTCCATGCAAACTCTCAGCTCTTTGCAGCGTCTTCCCAAACATATTAGCTGTGGTTATCACCACCTCACTCACTGTTAAATTTCCGCTCTGTTTACATGGCTTTGTTTTCCCTGCCTGCTTGGTGATGGTGCCGGTGTTTGTTTGTTTGCTGTTTTGTTTGTTTGCTTCGTTTACTGCCATCCTTTTGTCTCCCACTCTCCCAGTAGGAGGAAGAGACACCTTTGAAAACTCAGAAACTTCTCATTTCTGCAGCCGAGAGCTTTGAGAATAAATGTGTTGGTTTTGTGACGACCAAAGAAAAGTAGAGATTGGAGGGTGTCCCGTTGCCAAATTTGGAATTAAAACAAACTGCAAATGATCACAAATACAGCTGACAGTGATTAACCCTTAGAGTTTTCATTTTCCAATAGAATTCAAATGTAACTGCATAATAATTAAATTACATAATTTAAAATGTACTGATGCAATTTTGAAATTTTTAATTACATAGCTAGTTTCGTTATGGATTGCACTGACATTTGATCTGCATTCTGTTACGACAACGGTCTTGTTTCAATGTGCTAAGAATGAGACATAATTAAAATTGAATCATGCAGTGCTTTTATCACTGACGATAACTGTGAAGTGAAAATCATGATGCAGTGAATCTGTTATTTGTGATATTGATAAGAGGATTTAACAATGACTATGTCAAGCGACTCCACCCCTTGTGAAATGGTCGTGGCGTTAGAAGGAATTGCTCGTTAGAGTAACTGAAGCTTCATGCTCCATTGTATGACCTCAGCGCCGCGAGGATCCATTTGTAGCAGAGTTTGAACCCTCTGTAGTCAGAACAACCTCAGAAGAGGAAAAAAAAGCAGCTTTCGCCTCTCCCCTCAGCTGATGTTGCCTGTTGTATTGCTGGCCCTGCTGGAGCTGTGCAAATTCCTCTGATGCCTCTCAGGCCTTTTGTCACTTGGATGGAGGCTTGGCTTTCTAGTTTCTGCAGGAGATTTCCCCAGCTTTAATGAGCCCAGCACAGCACTCACAAAGAAAGAGAGAGGAGCCTTCAAACCAGCAGGCCCAACTGATCTCTCTATCTCTCTCTCTCCCTCTGTCTCTCTCTCTCTCTCTCTCTCTCTCTCTCTCTCTCTCTCTCTCTCTCTCTTTCCCTCTCCTCACACACACACGCCCCTATCTTCAGCTGGAGTAAAGGGAAGTCAACAAACCCCGTGGCCAGCACACTGCAGGGCTGCTGATTACCAGCAACAGCACAACAATGGCATCCATCCAAAGTCCCAAAGCGAGCTTGAGCGTGCATGAGTGCTCTCAGAGCGGTCCAACTAAAATCCAAAATCAATGCGACATCTATCCCTCCACCAAAATACCATATCTAGCTGTGCTGAACTACTACAGCTGCTGAAAAAAAAACTGAAATCCATCTAACTGCCCTAAATGACCATTCCATGTCATGGGAGGAACGTCCACACAAAAACACTACAATACAGTTTTTTTCTTATTAGTTAAACATAATATTGGCGTTGTATGCTGACAACTACACTAACCAGTGAGAAGTGCTTCCCATTGAATGTGGGCCACATACTCACTGACCTACACATGCTCCACCCACATATGTGTTCTTTCATAGCAAGTGCCGGGGAGCAGTTTTATAGATCAATACTAAAAATCACATTCTTGATAATAAATTTAGATCCAAGAGTTTAGATTGTCTGTAAAATGTTGAGTTTCTAGTTTAAAATCACTGTTAACACACTTCTATATGTAAGAAGGTAACACAGCTTAAGTGCTACACTCATAAAAGAAACAACAACTAAACAAAACTAAACCTGCATTGTTTACGTTTACGTTTACGGCATTTAGCAGACGCTCTTATCCAGAGCGACGTACATCAGTGCTTTAGTAATCCAC
>JBBPCZ010000001.1:26912544-26925754 GCA_037974445.1 Brycinus macrolepidotus
ACTTGAGTACATATTTTGCAGGATACTTGTACTTTTACTTAAGTACTAAGCTTCAGTACTTCCTCCACCACTGTATACTATAAACATGTTTGCATTTTTTTCCTCTAAATGCAGAAAGATGTTTTTACTCTAAAACTTTAACTTTTGACTTTACAGATCATTTAATGATACCCCCCCTTTTCCCATTGTTCTCCCCCTGTTGAAATTTGGTCTGGGGTTCAGGAAGCGACCTGAACATGAAATAATAATTCATTTATATTTCTGTAAAAATGGTAGAACCACTACCAGACCAAGCTAGCGCACAAGATGCAATGCAAATACCTACCTTAAGCTTAGCAGATGTTATGTAATGAAGGCATTGCTATAACTGTGCTTAACTCCCCCTGTTCAGAATGACAAGGCAGAAAATAGGCTTGTCAGGGTGAGTGACGCTTTCCATTTCTATGTATAATTCACAGCAAACTAGCAGCCGAAACAGGACCCAGTCCACCTCACTTGAAAGGAAATGAAGACAGAGTACCACCGAGCAGACTGGCGGTGCTGAGAAACATTGTCGTTTCAAAATAGCACCCAAGTTTTTGGCTGTTTAGTAGTGTAAGAAAAGGAGCCAGGAATTACACAGATAATTGTACCCTTGAGTATTAAACAGCTAAACATCACTGCTAAGTCCTCCCTTTAGCCTGACAAAGCAGTTCTCCTTGCAGCACGCGAGCACAAAAGAGTTCATGCATATGAGTCGAAGGGAGAGGATTTCACCAAGCCTATCAGCTATTCTAACCAGGGGCGGCATCTACGACTGCATCTCCACTGTCAAATTAGCAATAGTGCAACAGTGCCATCTGTGGTGGATTGTCAAAGCGTAGCTCTTTTTTTTCCCCATTATACTGCTCATGCCTTCATTTTCTGCATTTTATACCCACTGTCATGGTGGTGAACTGTGCTATAGCAAAAAGGGCCTCGTAAATGTGGCTGCTAGGAGGTAATGGCACATAGGACAGCAATGTAATGTGCTGGAACGCTATTAGGACCTGATGGCGTCCGCTAATGATTCCTGGACAGTATTTTTCCATGCAAAAAGGACGTTTACCTTCACCGGCCTCAGGAAATTAATGCACTTATTATCAGCAGAATTAAGATGGAAAACCCGAGCCCTTTAATGCTTCCGGTTCTTAACCAAGGCTGAGGCAGGAGAAAAATTAGGGCATGTTCGGAGAGACAGTACAATAGGTACCGTTCTCTGTCACTGAGAGTTCTTACAACGTGGATGCACCTGCTTGCAATCAAGGTGATGTATTACCAACCTGGGCTCCATAAGCAACCTATAGATTTTGAGCCATCGAAGCAATGGTCTGAACAAAAATAAAACTGACACAATTTTTCCTTCACCCCAAATGCAGTCAATCAGCTGAGTTGTTTGGTGTTTGGCGCCTGACGTTTTGCAATGAAGCAATGAGGCCAGTGCAACTAACAAGAATGGTTAACAGTGTGCAAACTGTGTGCCTAAATCATCACACGCCTCAAACTGTGTTGAACTGTTCAATAACCTTAAACAGACTCGCCCATGTGATTTGTGACACTGTGTATTTATGAATAGACAAAAGGACAGACAAAATTCAAACTTTAATTACTGTTTAAGCTACAGCGGTGGCTAAAAGTCTGAGATCATGATAAAATCTGGAAATAAACAACAACATATTGGATTTTCTAGTTTAACACAAAGAAAATTAATGATCAGGAAAATGAAGAAGAAACAATCAAGATTCACAACTATTTCTATTTCACCGTTTAAATGTAATCACCCCATTCATTAGAGGCTTCTGCACAGACGGGTGGAGTCTGAGGGTATGCGCTAATTAAAGCAAAGAAGAACAGTATGAAACTCGGAAATTCATAGAAATAGACTGTATTTTCCACTGAAATTGATCATTTGTCTGATAAGTTAATTAGGATAAGATCATTTTTAATAAAAAAAAAACCCTTTGTATTGAAGAAAAGAAAATAATTAAAAATAAAAAGGTTTTCACTAACAGTCTCAAACTTTTGGCCACCACTGTATGTGACATACTTTTGTACATTTGACAGATAAGCCATATAGTATCAGAAACGACATAAGCAAGTCTGCTTAAGAAGGGGAAAACTGTGTAAAGTTAATTTAGACCAAACGATCACTCTGATGGCCTCTAACAGCCATTTTACTGCTTTTGTTGTTCAGCGATCACTTGGAATAGAGATGAAAATCTTTTTGTCACCATCCTATCAAAGTTAAAATAAGATAAGTTACATAAAAAGAGACACATGGCAAAGCAATACTGATATCATGCCATGTCTAGACTTTTATAATGACAGCTAGTGCATTTGTATACTCAGAGGATTAACCATTCATTTCAAGTCAAAGATTATTAAAGTAGCGATGATTAACTCTAGATTCCCAGTGCACTCATAATTAATTATATTTTTAATTCAGTTCTCATTTAATATGTGCTCCATCACACGAGACGTGGTTGTAAACAAAAGAAACAATCTCCGCCACAGTATCAGATTGTGTATGCAGAGAAGGGGAAATTGTATTAGTAAATGATATCAGACAATAAGTAAGACAATGCCTTAACATGTGCACACCAGACAGAGTGTTATTTAGGCATTTAAGAACAAAGAATGATGGGATTCCTGGTTATAATAACTGCAAAATACCTTAATGTGCACCACCAGTACCCAAGCATCCAAATACATGTTTCCTCTTTAGCTTGTAGAATCTATGCAGAGAGTTCTGTCTCACCTAACTGCAAATGAAATGGACTGTGCAAAAACTGATTACCGGTAATTATCTAGTAATGTAGATACATATCATTATCACTCTCAGTGATGATTACGGTACTGTGAACTATAGGCTATCTTTAACCTGATTTGTCTCTCGCTTATTTGTGAAAAGTTTGCTTAGCAGTCTTTTGAACATTCATAATCAATAGTCACTTCGTTTTTCATGGGAAATTGGTTTGGGTAGCAGGCAAAAACAATGCTTTGGTTGTGTGGAAAAAATTGTAATTAAGAATTTCTTGCATGTGCGGAAAGGCAATGAACTTACACAAGTCTTTTACCTTGAAAATCCAATTTATGTTTTTAATCAGAAATTGCATGCCTCTATAAGCAGCAGTGCAAAATCAAAGGTAATTACAGCTGATTCATGCATATAACCCCAGATGAATCATTTCTGAATGTTTACCCAAAGCAAATAAAAGATTTGTTTAACAGGCTGCATATAATAGCAGAAGCACGATAAACAAAACGGAATTGTAGTCTTTAAGACACATCTGTGGAATTTAAGAGGGTGGGGTGGGGGGCCACATTCCTGGCATAATCCTTTTGATTCTGGAAGATAACATCTTTTAGATGATTCATTTCCAAAATACAAATATCATACTTCACTGCGAGCTAAAGAATACGAAGAGCATTCTGGCTTGTCAGCGTATAAACATCTCCCAAAGTGGTGACGTGTTTTCCATATCTACACAGATATGACTCCACAGAGTTGAATATTCATTGTACATGAAAAAACATACATCTATAATAGCTCTACAGGAATTTATACAAGATTTTTTAAAGAAAAGTACAGTAAGTATAAAATACTACAGGTTTACATAGATTATTAAAGAAGTATTACACATCACTCAGTAATAATACAGAAAATGTAGTTTCCCATCAATGTAATATTACTGTACTTCTTTATACCAGGGAAATCAAGCATTTGTTTTATCATTTCAAAAAATGTTTATGCCTGACTCAT
Organism: Brycinus macrolepidotus; assembly: GCA_037974445.1. Classification (NCBI taxonomy): domain Eukaryota; kingdom Metazoa; phylum Chordata; class Actinopteri; order Characiformes; family Alestidae; genus Brycinus; species Brycinus macrolepidotus. The sequence goes on from JBBPCZ010000001.1 coordinate 26,916,326, forward strand.
ACCCTCCTCCTGGAGATCTACTTACCTAAAGTGTTTACTTCCAATCTGTGTCTAACATACTGAACCCTCCTCCCCTTTACATAACACTAGTGCATCTCATCCAGGCAGTCAAGCACTTCTGATGAAGTTAATCAGCTGGAGCTGGTGTTGCAGATTTTGATGGGAACTAGACTCTCCAGAACGTCAGATCTTGAACGTCAGATTTCTCTGAGAGAAAAGATGTTAATAAAACATTTACATTCAAAACACTTAAGTGAAGAGAAGTTAATAAAACATTTACATTCAAAAAGCTTATAATATATACCCTTTCCTCACACATTTGACTATTACACAATTACCATTTATTTGTTGAATTTGAGATCTTGCAAAAACTACAGCAAAATGCTGCATATGCAAAAGCTTGTGCACCCTTTTACAGTCAGTCCACTTGTGTAATTTTCTGTAAGATCCCAGAGCTTATTTGACTCATTAGGCCTTAATCCAAGTCAAGTGTAAACAGTTCCAGAGTGTAATAAATTATATGACCCTTCAAACCTCTCAGGGTGTTGTTCTTATGCTCAACAGCCATGAGCTCATCTAAACAGCTGGCAGAGGATCTGAAACTAATGATTAATTACTCTTACAAAACAAGAGAAGACTAGACCAGATATTTCCTTCTTGTACTTTTCACTGTCCGAAATGTCATCAAGAAATGAAAGATTTGTTGAAGTCAAGACAAGATCCGGAAGACCAAGAAAAATCTCTGACACAAAATACAGTAAAAAAATGCAAAGCAAACAATCCCCCCAACACTACAAAGGTCCTGCAAGAAAATGGCTGGCTTGGGTATAATAATGCACTGACCCACTTTGCAGTATTGTTGCAAATCATTATCAATGTGAAGGGATCATCAGAAGGTGACCTCAGCTGTGATATCAACATAATGATCAATGTCTAAAGTACGCAACACAAATAAATAAACCACAAGGATTTTGGAATCATGTGCTGTGGTCTGATGAAACAGTCCACCAACTCTTTGGCTACAATCACTAAAGGTACATTTCGACAAAAACAGAAAAGAATTTAAATAAAAGAATATCTTGACGGCTGTTTTGATCTATTAAGCTTTGGAGCTGTGTGGTACCCGGTAGCGCAGGACATTGTGGATAATACTGGATAATTCTATTGCAACATAAAAAAATCTCTTTTTTCCCTTAAATGTCTTTGTAGGGTACCAAAAACTTCTTACAGCTTTTATTCTCTCAGTAAAACCGTGAAATTTTCGGTTTAAGAAATTCTTCCTTGCCAGAATGAATCATTATTTAATGATTTTTGGTAGAAATCTGAGAATAAGGCTCTACCTGAGATCAAAAAAAGCAAAGGATTTCCATTAGCCTGTTCTTTTCTTGGTCTTTCACAAGTGTGTTTCCAGCTATGTGGAGTTCAGTAAAGTTGCATAAGTAGCTGATAAACCAGCACTGAGAAAGCTGACACACAAAAATGACCATCATTTACCTTAACCTTTAAGAGTTGTAGATTACTTGTACTTTAGTTGGAGCTGTTGAAGAAAAAAAATGTTGTTAGTAGTAGGAAACAGCATCATCCTACTGTCCTACCGTCCTACCGATCAGGCAGATTTTCTGTTTATATTGAATTAACTACGCTTGTTGGTGCAAAATCTATGAATGTCATCCCATGTGTTGTTTTGCTGTTTATATGTAGATTAAGATCATTGAACTGGGCCAGCTGAGCAAAAAAAAAACAAAGTTGGGTCACAAATGCAACCTTAACATTTAAGTGTGTATGTTCACAACTGTGCATCATACTGTATAAGCAAAAAAAGATATTTTGTTCTAAAATGCCTATGTAGAGCAGCACAGTAATACGTTACAGCCTAAGGTTCTACTGAAAACATGAAGGAAACTTCGCAGCTCTGCAAAGTGTGCCATTTACTCCATCCTAGCACCAGTCATCACCTGTATTGGGCTGTCAGTAAAGTTTTTACAAAAATGCTCACACTACTTATACAACACAATCTGTGGCACAGTGTTTTAGTTATCTTTTCCTTTTTTCACTCTTAATATGAAAACCGGCCCCATAGAGTGAAAACATTTGTATTTTTTATATTTAAGTTCTTTTAATTGAATGTTTTGAAAGAAGATTCCTCATTAATTATTTCAGGCTGTCAAGAAAGTTCTTGAATTTTCAAAATGTCATGATGTGTGATGGGACAGAGCGGATCTTCGCTCAAGGCTGCTGACAGCTCCTTTCACTCTTGACTGTTTGCTGATAAATGTTTGAAATATGTGATTACACACCGATCAGCCACAGCATTAAAACCACTGACAGGTGAATTGAAAAACATTGATTATCTCGTTACAGTGGCACCTGTCAAGGGGTGGAATATATTACTGTACAGTCAGTTATTGAAGTTGATGTGTTGGAAACAAGAAAAATGGGCAAGCGTAAGGATCTGAGTGACTTTGACGAGGGCTAAATTGTAATGATTAAATGGCTGGGTCAGAGTGGTCCAAGGGTGGGCAACCGGTGCACCCAAATCTCAATGATGCATGTAGGGAGTGAAGGTCAACACATCTGGTCTGGTCCCACAGAAGAGCTCCTGTTGCACAAACTGAAATAGTTCATGCTGGCTCTGATAGAAAGGTGTCAGAACACACAGTGCATCACAGCTAGCCTCAGACCAGTCACAGTGCCTATGCTAAGTCCTGTCCAGTGCTGAAAGCACCTACAGTGGGCATATGAGCATCAGAACTGGACTATGGACCAGTGGAAGAAGGTAGCCTAGTCTGAGGAATCACATTTTGTATTACAATATGTGGATGGTTAGGTAGGTGTGCGTTACTTACCAGGGGAACAGATGGCACCAGGATGCAGGGAAGATGTTAAGCCATCAGAAGCAGTGTAATGCTCTGGGTGACGTTCTGCTGGGAAACCTTAGGCCCTGGTATTCATGTGGATGTTACTTTGACTCCACCTACCAAAATACTGTTAAAAATCAAGGTGTGATCCTGGCCTCCAAATTCTCCAGATCTCAATCTGTTGGATGTGCTGGACAAATCTGCTGCTAACATCTCAGCCACAGCCACCGTCAAGGGGTTTATGGAGTCCATCCCTTGACATGTCAAGTTGTTTTTGTGGTACAAGGGGAACCAACACAATATGTGGTGGTTTTAATGTTATGGCTGATTGGTGTGTAACACATAATGTCTTACCAAAGCTATTCTAATGATACTATGTTAACTCAGCAAAACATGTAGATGCAGTTGCTTTCAGGGTTTTCTGGGATTTATGCAGTTGCCTGTTCCAAAGTCCACACTAATGTGACTTATTTCTAAATTTACCAAAAGTGAATTTATCAGAAGTTAAGATCATGAGTATGCTGGTATGTACTGAATCTTTGTGGGACTGGCAGTTGCTCTTATTCTCATGGTAACTTTCTTCCCTAAAATTTCCATAAAAGAATGTCACTTGCTCTGATTATGCTGTCTAGTGAGCGTTTAGTGAGATCTCACACAATGTGTTTTTGCATGTTTGAGAAACAGGACACAGCTGAATACTTTTTGAAAAACACAAACAAGTACACAATTGCACAAGGGTGAAGTTTGAAACAGGCTAGTAGAATGCATCGTCATATTATTCATTCATTTTTGCACTGAAGTACTAACAAAAGCATTCCACAAAAAGATGTCTCCCATAAATGTTTCCTGCTTGTATAAGAAGTGTGTTTTAAGTCATTAATTCATTCATTTTCTGTAACCGCTTCATCCTTACTAGGTAGCCGGAGCCTATCTCGGGGTCTACGGGCGCAAGGCAGGGACTCACCCTGGGCACATACACACACCATTCACTCATACACACTCACACCTACGGCCAATTTAGAATCCCCAATTTATCTGGCACGCATGTCTTTGGACTGTGGGAAACCCACACCACCACAAGGAGAACATGCAAACTCCACACAAGATCAGGACCCGGATTCGAACCCCCCAACCCTGGAGGTGTGAGGCAACGGTGCTACCCAATGCACCACCGTGGGGTGTTTTATGTCAATTGTTATTTTTACTGTTCTTGTTGAAATTACTGCCCAAGGTAATCGATTGTTTGCTACAGATGCTGCAGAAGGAGATTATGTTGAAAAATGCTATGCATTTAAGGCATGCATTTTCTGTTTATATACTACAGGGAGGGCCTGGTGCATTTCAGGTTATCATTTAACACACAGGCTAGACCTCTGCAAATGCCTCAGAAGTGATTAGGATAGTAAGGAACAACACCTGTATCCACTTCCGTAGCAAAAGAACGCTGGGAAAAATTCCCTGTGCCTGTGACATTTCATTTCTCAGTAACTCAGGCAACAAGCAAGGTTTTTTTTTTTTCTTGTGTGTGTGTGTTGCTATGAGGAGGTATTGATTCAGACACACATGGGAGAAACCTTTGTGTGTCACAGCAAAGCATGTACGAACCCCAAGACCTCAGTGTACTACAGCCATTCTGCAGTGCAAGTGAACGGATCTCCTATTAGGCTTCCATCCACCTGATCTCCAAGGACATCCTTTTCTAGGACATAATATGTTTGTGTGCTGGGCATAAAGAATATGATGCATCATAAAATCTGTCCTTTAATGAAGAAGGAGCAGTGCAGTTTCTCAGCTGGTGAGGATGAGGGCCATATAAAGAGTGAGTGATGGAGGGTTCCCATTAAACCTTCCCATTAGGCAAAGTGATCTATCCCGCAAGCATCTCTCTCTCATATACACTCCCTGAGTGCTCTTTCTACTAGTAGTCTGGTCCTTCTCTGTTTTCAAGAAAGCTTCCCTCTACAACCCAAAGCTGCTTCTCTGGGAAAGGGCAGAGCAGGTAATTGTTTGGTTTCAAATGTCAGATTTTTGTTGCCTCCGCATTCTGTAGTGAAGGCAGTTAGGATCATCGAACCATCACAACTCAAAGAACCATTTGAAAGTAAAAGTGATTCTTTGCATTAGATACTACTGTATTCTGAGGAAACTAACATGCAACATCTTTTTAACCCTTAGAATACGAGCAGCTTGGATCCATGCCGGCAGTGCAACAAATGCTAAATTGTCATCATATTTCAAAAGAACTTCTTATATGGAAGTTACCCCAGATTGTGTTGATGCTCGATGTGTCAGATGTCATGCTGAGCTTTGTTTGGTGTTCCTATGTCACTTAGAACCAAAGTTATTGTAATTTAAAAAATACGTAATAATAACCGCTACTGGGGTTTTAAAAATGGCGTCACATGCAAATGCTCAAAAGAATAAAAAAAAATGCCCAAATTTATTTTATTTTAGTTCTTAGAAAAAGATGAAAAACTACAAGATCCTCGAACCCAGGAAAACTTACAGAATAGTGTCTGCCCACAAGTGGGTGGGGAAATCCTGCAGAAGGAGATTTTACAGCTCTAAGGGTTAAATTAAGGTCCAAAAAGATCTTTTGGGAGAATACCATAGAAGAGCCATTTTGGTTCTGTTAAGAGCCTTTCAGAGGATGGCTCTGTAAATATATTTGTATAAATTAGATCTGTACATATTATGTAAAATCTTTCTTAATATCCACAGATCCAGTTTACACAAATATATTTGTAGAACCATATCCCTTTATAAATATATTTATAGAACTACACCATAAACTCCAAAGTACTGTGTACTTGTTTGACTGCTTTGTCAAATTAGAGAACCCAAAACATCTGCAGTTTGGCCGTTGTGGTAAAGGAGACTTTTCTCTAGCATGGTCAAACGTTGCGTATACAGACTGACACGATGAAGCCTCATTCGGCTGGCTAAGAGGTACCTCGTCAATGGGCTCTGATGGAACCTGTGCAATTTCCCTCTGAACTTGGGTCAATAAATATTTCCAGCCTCTCCACTCCTAGTAATTGCTTTCCTTGGATCGTCATGTCTGACTTGACCTGAAGTTATCTTTAGACAATTCCCACAAAGCAGCAGACTCTGCTGCCTACACACTGACGACGACTACAGTGATGAACGGCGGACTTCAGGGTCCAGCGGAGCGGGCAGATCCTCAGAACCCGGCGGCCAGAGAGAGGGCGACCACATGCTACCTGGATCATTACACCACCTGAGCCCAGACCTCTGCTGCTGCTCTGATTGATGGCCTCCGGTAGCCTAAACCGCCCGGCGGAGGCCATCCCATCCACCCTACACCCAGGCCCATCCATCTTAACCTCGAAGCTCCAGCAACTCTTCAGCACTGTACATCTCGTCGCGGGGCGCCAGGCTCCTCCGTCCTAATCCCGGCATCGTGATTTAATGTGCACATTAACAGCAAAAAGCTCAATACGTCACAGTAAATTACTGCACGCCTGCCAAGCAGACGGAATTAGCACAACAGCAAATCTGGAAGTTCATTCAGATCGTCGAACAACTCCAGGTAATTCATAACCATAGCACAGCCGGCATGAGGTAAAGTGTTTTTGGGGGGAAAGTGTTGGAGGGGGCACTGAATGATCTACAGTGCAAGAGGCACAACCTGTGTCTTTCATTTTTTGGGGGGGAACTTGAATTCACATTTAGGATCTTCTCCAGTGGTTGTAAAATGGTGGAAACTAACGTTAATATCAATTGGCAAGCCTAACCAAGTGTTTCTGAAAAACGGCATAAACTGATGGAAATAGCAGCTTCAATGAAGCTACAAAATCCCATTTGTAACCAACATCTGTTTATCACTGTGGAGTTGGCAGTCTTTGGCTCCTTTTTTTCAGCATGTATGATGCATACTCTTCATTGGCATTCGTAAGGAGCCCCGCAGAATTTATTATCTAAATTCAGCAGGACTTTTTAAAGAGCTTCATAAACTTGTCGAGTCACGATTAGCTCTACATGGAACAAATCTAGGCAAGATCAAACCCGTCGGTCGCTACAGAGGGAGCACATTTGCTACTTGTTTGCTCCACCACCTGTTTACATAAACTGCCGGTGCAACATCAAGAGATGCGAGTGAGACGATATGTGTGAATGTTAATCAAATTAGCGGCGATAGCTGAGCCTTCTTCTGAAATCTCAGGTTGAGGTGATGAGAACAAGCTGTGCAGGCTCAGATCTGTTGTATGTCATAGAGGGCCTAATAAAATCTGACAAGATCGTTTTGAAGTAGCAGATGTTTGAGCCCATAAATTTAATCGGCCTACCAATACAAGAAGTTATTTTCCATCTTTTTTTACCAAGACTGCGGCAATAAAATGAACAGAGGTGCATGGTGAGACGTTCTGTGGAAGATGCTCATAATTCAGTCCTGTCAGTCAGTCAGTTTGTTAATTAACCAAGAGGGGGAAAATGCTGTGACTGGTACACACCCTAGGTGGCGTTTGACTGTTCTCAAACAGAAAGCATTACAGGTGAGTCAATCTAGGGCAGCTGGTGGCTAAGGAGGTTGTGGGTTTGAATCCCAGGACTGCCACTGAAAACACTGAAGTACCCTTGAGCAAGGTATCGTCCCCACACAGTGCTCCCTGTGCGCTGTGTCGTTGGCTGCCCACTGGTTCACTTGGGTGAATGAGTTAAATGCAGAGGACAAATTTCAGACCGTTCACTGTGTGCTGTGCTCACTTGTGACAAATGGTTCACTTTCACTTTTCAGTAGAACTCGAAATTGTCAATCCATCTGTTCTTGAGATCATTTTCAGTCTAGAGTGCTTCTCCTTTTGTCCAGTAGTTTAGAGACTGGGCGAAAAAGAAAAAACCCAAACTGAATGCCATCTCTCTCCCGCCCTGCGCTCCACCTCTGCAGCCAGCTGCAGAAGCCAGATGCACACAGCTTGCTTGCTACCTTTGCTGCTTCAATACTCCTCATTACAGTAATTGTTGCTTAATGTTTTCATAATCTGCTGCTTAGAGGAAACTGTTTTGCTTCCTCTACTATCATCGCCGGCTCCCCGCGGCCCCCTGTCTCAATGCTAGCCCTGCATATTTATTTCCTTTTTTTTTTCTCCCCACACCTCATCCGTAATGAATTAGGATTTCTCCCAGCTGGCTGGCTTCCCTGATCGGGAGTAATCTGGGCAGAGGGACGCCAGGCTTGACTGAGCCTCTGCACTGCGCCGCCAAGGTGTCGGCCAATGGGCTCACAGCTCTCCACTTAATTACGCGGTCACGTGTCCAGACGTTTGGCAAGCATGGCCAGCATCTGGTGCCCAGGCGACCGAGCACGCTTGCAAAGTTTATTTACATTTCACCTGCACAATTACTCAGAATGAGTGATTAGCTACTTAGGCACACTCCTCTGTGTCTTTTATTCTGTCCAAAGAGAGCCATACACATCCATGCATGGCATTACGGACTAATTACCCAGGAACAAAATAAGGAGCTCGCCATTCTTTCATGTGTGTTTTTTTTTTTTTTTTTTTTAAAAAGGAGTCTAGTGGTTAGGCATTCACAAATGGAATGCTACCATACCATCTCAATCTCATTCGGTAGCTTTTTCTCCAAAAAGAGAGTCTCTGTCGTGGATTAATATGAAAGGTATGGTCCCGTCATTTGTTACCTTCTCAAGAAAATTCCGAATTCATAGGCTTCAGCCTTTCTCTAGCCCCGACTGTCATTTTTTATGGCTTTAATCAAACTCTCCACAGCTCAGTTCCCCATGGATTCGTTGCCGTGTTGTTTTCTGTCTTTAAATTTTATCACTCCATTGATTTGGCGCAACACACACATACCCACACACACAAACGTACAGAGGTATACAGCTCCCGGTCATAGCACAAAGCTGTGTGTCAGGATCTCCTGCAGGGGCAGGTAGATTACCTCTTCTTGTAATTTCCCTGGCTGCCACTACACACTGCTGCTAACAATACACTCCCTCACAAGAACGCACTCAGAAACATCTCCCCACTGGCACTCAGAAACATCTTCACAACCAGAAAACCGCAGCTTCACTTTTCCATGAACTTTTTTAAGGGTTAAAGAACACTGCACATCTGTGACATGACTGAGAATTTTGTGGGCTTACACTGAAAATATAAGGTTTTAAACCCTTTAAACAGGTCCCTTTGAACTATCATATGTCAGTTTAGTTTAGCCAACCTGGTGACTCTAATAGTTTTAAAGAAGAGAATGATTACTTAAATAATAAATAATAAACAGATCACTAATCACTCATTCAATAAGTCGATAATCAAATCATAAACACTGATATTTATATAACTTTACAATCAAGCTTTCACCCTTTTCCAAAATTAAAAGTATGAAACACATCCCAAGTGACTAAAGCCCAGAGTTGGATAGTAACAAGCCTGCACTTAAACCAAATTTTGATGGATTTGTATGGGAGAGTGGGGTAAATTGAGCCATTTTTTACACATGCTGTCCTCTAGGCAAGGAAAAATGATACAAAAGTAAAATGAAGACATTAACCTTTATTTCAGAATGTCTCCTATCAATGGGACACATAAAA
>JBBPCZ010000001.1:26945079-26978906 GCA_037974445.1 Brycinus macrolepidotus
AATAAAGACTGTATATATGGAGTCTCGCGCCTGTGCCTCGCTTCCTCTACGCTATGCATACAACGAGCCCGTGACAGGGTGTGTAAACTTTTTATATCAACTGTACATTCTTGACATTCTTCCCAATTTGCAGTAAAGACAGGAACACACCAAACCACCCGACCGCCCGATGTGAGTGGTCTTAACTAACTCACACAAGCCAGTGATGATGCAATATTTCATGTAATTCTTGAAACATTGGTTTTGCTGAACATTATAAAGTCAGCAGTCTATAATGTCACTCCAGGCCCTCATGGGTGTGGGAATTTAGTAGAATTTAAGAAACAAAGGAGTATAATTTGGACAGTTATTTGTTGTTTGTTTTTCACTAGCAAACATACCTATCCAAGCCATAACACTACCTCCACCACATTTCACAGATGTGGTGGAATGTTTTGAATCATTAAAAATTTGCTGGGTTTTTTTTTTATGTCTAAGGTTATGACCAGCTAACTACAAACATCAACCAAGTCTGATATCTATACCTGTCTATAAAACTTTATCTCACCCTCAAAACAGGTTTTGTATGTACTTTTTCAGCAAATTATAATCAGGGTTTGATGTTCTTCAGAACATACATGATTCCATAGAAGCACCATTTCCCAAAAATGGGGATGTTTCTTGAATGAACTATTTTTGTATGTGGGAGTATGAAAAAGTAAAAATTTAAATAGCGAAATTCTAGTAAGAACCCTAATATTTAACAATTACATTATGGGAATGGTTCTTCACGCTCACATATTTACTAAAAAGGTTCTTTAGGGGACTAAAAGGGTTCATTAGTGGCTCAAAAACCGTTACAGCACTTATTTTTTAAAAATTGTTTTTGATCCTCAAGAAAACAATGGGGCAACCTTTCAGGTCATGCTGAAGTATTTGACACATCTACACCTATATGCTGGAGAGTGTCCCATAGTTGAAAAGAGTTGTTTTGCCATGATTGAAACTAGTCATCAGTCATCCACAGATGTTGTCTTCTATGGTCTGTTAAATCATTTCGTTGATCCTTAACGGGTTCTAGCTTCTCAACAATCTACCAAACATTAAATTTTGACCCATCTTTTATTCTTTTATTTCAGGCTAATAATGGCACTGACTCTTCTTTGGTCTTCTGTTGACAGAAAACAGTAAAAAGGTGCCAGATTCAACTGTAGAGCCTTTGTTAGCTCACTTGCAGTAACGATGCAACAACTCATAGCTGGCCAAGAAATAACTGAGTGGCCAACTGTTCTGTTTCCTTTTGTCTTCAAAATCGAAGGACTATCAGGCATGTATGAAAGGGGCTGTAATTCCTACATAAATAAGAACAGAGAGTACTGAGCAAAGGTCTCAGTCACCTAAAATGATTAAATCAAACCTAAAAGCTTTTGAATTGAGCAACAACCGCTCACTAGCTCATAAAACACTAATATAAAAATAAATCAATATAATGTTCATACTGCTTCGTTTCAACAGCTCTCTGAAAAGTTTTTGTTGCCAAGCTCACAATTTTTTTAGGTATTTACAGGCTCGTAATTTTGTTCGTAATTTAAGCACACATTTTCCAAATTTCCCAGGGACATTAACTGTGGACTCCTTCTTGACCCCACCTCCCTCAGTAAAAGGTCAGATTTCACATTTATATAACCTTATTTATTTATTGCATTCTTCATCTCTGTCTAAAATTAAAGCTCAGTGGGAGGAGGATTTAGGGGAGGTTGTTCAGGAGGAGCTGTGGGATGCTATTTTACGTCGGGTTCACTCCTCATCTATTTGCGCTAAACTTAGCTCGATTCAGTGTAAAATTGTATACCGTGCGCATTTTACTAAAGTCAGACTCTCTAAGATTTATAAGGATGTAGACCCTATCTGTGATCGGTGCCACCAAGCCCCTGCAACTCATATTCATATGTTCTGGTCATGCCCCTCTTTACATACCTTCTGGCTATAGGTTTTTAGCTCGATCTCAGTTTGTACTGCTACCGAATTTGAACCAGCAGTGTTTACAGCATTGTTTGGGGTTTTGCCCCCTAATACATTACTCCCAAAGTACAAAGCTGATTTTGTGGCCTTTGTCACGTTACTGGCTAGACATTTGATTTTGTTTAGATGGAAGTCACTGGCCCCTCCCTCTCACTCCTCTTGGATTAAGGATGTTCTGTGTTTTGCCAAATTAGAAAAAATAAGGTATACATTGAATGGTTCACTCCACAGGTTCAAAAACATATGGGGGTTTTTCTTGCACATGTTCAGAGTCTGGGGTTTGTAGTCATCCCTGAATAACTCTTGTTGAGCTGGGGATGTCTGTAGTTTTTGCTGTACATCCATATATCCTGTTATCTTTATTGTAAGGTGACCAACATGTTCAATGTGTAGGTTTGTGCATTTATTTATTTTTATTTTTTTTCTCTGGGTGGGGGCGGTGGGGGGGGTGTTTGGTCTGTTTTTGTTTTTTGTTTTTTTCCCTGTTTTTGTTTGATTCTTATTTTCTTTTTTTATTGACATTCCATCAATGTTAAAAATGCTGGTTTGTTACTACTTATGTCGCTAAAAACCTAATAAAAAAATAGTTAAAAAAAAAAAAACAGTATCTTAAATATTTCAATAAATATATATCCACATCCAAAAAATATATATATAATGTTCATACAATATATAGTGATAAGTAGTGTACATCAGTGTGTTTGCTTAACCATTTCCAAATACCTCCCTGAAGAAGCTTGTGCCAAGACAGGGGTCAAAAAGAGGTCAAGACCAAATAAGTCCAAATGAAAGCAAGACAAGGTTATTGAAAACAAACAAATGAAGCCCTTTTCACTACCAAGCTCAAACTGAAAACATAATAAAATACCTCATCTTCTGCTTACAAACATAAATGTGCTCTAAATTGAAGTTTTTTTGGCATGCAATAAACTGAAAGAATACGATCAATGTCCACTCTGAATAAATGCATATACAATGAATGTTAATTGGCCCGAGTGAAACCCAAACAGGCAATAATTTTGTTTTAAACAGGAGTTAAATCAGGATTTTTGAGGAGAGGGAGCCCTATTTATCCACAGATGTCAACAATGTTTGAGTAAGTTAATGCTGTTCAGTGTATCATAAAATATCATGAATTTGTGATTAATCTGTTTCTTCCTTAATGGATTAATTTAGTCAGTGAAGTATCAGTTCTCTGGCAGTTTTGGCATTAAAAGACATATTAATTTTTTCTGACAAAGATGAACACTAAAGCCTTTAAACTTATGGAGCATTTCCCAACTCTGCCTCTATAGGTCCCACTGTACTTCACACTTTCTCAACACATCTGAGTGAACCAGTCAACTAATTGGCAATCTTTTCTAGGGTTGAAGTGAGTGTATAAGAGCATGGAAAACACTAGCCCTGATAGGACTGAGGATACTCCAGAACCAGGATTGGGAAACACTCAACTAGGAAATGAACTGTCCAAACAGTGATGCAACCCATCTGACATCAAGAACTCTCCTTGTCCTATTAAAACTGTATGCTCAGAGCACCTCCTCCTGTTTTAACAAGTGGTATAAAGATTTAATCCAGAATAAAAAATTGAAATGATTCACCTCTGTGCAACACTTTGCTGCCCAGGCCTAACTATGCCCCTTGTCAAGAGACTGTCAAAGACTGTCGTTGTCCCCAGCTTGTGATTGTGACAACTCTGTCTGGCTATACAAACTTGACTGGACACCTCTTAAGAAATACTTCAGATTTAACAGGATGAATATTCTAAGTTACTTTTCAGTAGTATAATGAAATTTAAACAACTCTACTTACCTGTTTAAAACAGCAGGAAGTGACTCAGAAGTTTAAGCTCCAGCTGCCTGCAATCAGGGGATGAGCAATCATGTGCAGGACAGAAAAACAGAGACTCTGCCTCTCCACTGTCATTGTATGTACATGATTGTAAAAATCAGCAGAAAGATTCAAAGAGAATGTTTCATTTAAACATGCAGTGGCAAAAAAAATAAATGAACATTGGGATATGGACAACTGTTATCGCATTACCACTTGTGGCCACAACTTAACAATCGCAACTTAATTATCTTGTCCTTATCCCATGACTGCTAGTGGCACCACTGAGGTTCCCTTGAGCAAGGTACCATCCCCACACACTGCACCCCGGGCGCTGTGTTCCTGGTGGCCCGCTGCTTCACTCGGTGATTGGGTTAAATCCAGAGGAAGAATTTTGTGCTGTTCACATTGTGTGCTGTGGTGTGTTCACGTATGACAGAATGGTCACTTTACACGTCACACTTACACTTATTAACACATGGCTCGAACTTAATTATCTTGTTGCAATGTCTTGCTCAGTTGTCATGTTTATTTATCTTGTTCCTACACCTTACTAAGTGGCCACACCTTACTTACTGGCCACAATCTAACTATAACAATTTAATTATCTTGTTGCCTACCTAAGTTGTGGCCACAACTTAATTATCTCTGTCCCACACCTTACTAAGTCAAAGCCACAGAATAGGATCCTGTTCTTATGCCTTCATTTGTTGTTTTATAAGGAAAGATGTCACCAGCGAGGCTTCATACAGTCAGTTGTCAGATTAATTTTGCCAAGATTTTATACTAAATGACTTGCATTTCCACCAAATTACAGCTAAATGACATCACCCAAGCACTGGTGACTGTTAAAGAAAGGAATAAATTTTTTAAACAGTAGCTACACTTGGTTGAGACCATAATGTAAATTTGACAAGACTGATTGGTGAGACTAAGACAAATCTAAGGATAAATGCAACAATACAACTCTCAGACCAAAAACATATGAGACTTAACCTGACTAGGTCATCTACAGGACTACAATAACGTTTTGTTTCAGTTGTTACATGGGTTTTGTAACAAGCAAAGACTTACTTACTACTGAGATAAGTATTTTTGTTTCCCTTCTCAAAATATGTTCATACTATACTGTATATGCTCTTTTCTCACCTGGGTACATTCAGACAAAGGACTTCATAACATCATTGACAACACACAGCACACCTGCACCACAATTTGATTTTAAAATCTTAAATATTTAAAATACTCACATGTTCATTTAAATATGTTTTCTGTATTTTTATTATATTATTTTGTGTTGTATATTACTCATACCATACTGTTCAGCACTTTGGTCCACTGCAGTTGTTTTTAATGTGCTTTATAAATAAACTTGAACTTGAACTTGAACACAGTTTTGTTTTTTCCCTGCACCAGAAGGACATGATCATTAGCTAATGATATGACTCAGATGCAGAGAAAGCACAAAACAATGCAGAAAAGACTGTGTATTCAGACCCGGAGCTAGAAAGCACTGACCTCAGGTCATTTGTATGTTTACAGTTCTCTCCAACTAGTGTGCGATATCTGTTTTATGACCTATCAATGGCCAATTTATGCCTCTTTACAACTGCTACGTCAACTTCCAATGTAGGAGTATGCATTTGTTTTTGCTAATGGCAGATTTAGAACTTCATTATAAAAGCACATTGATTCTTCAGTAATTGCGGCATCATTATGCAAATATATGGACATACTGATCAAGGCTTCCCAGTAAGAGAGAATACCCTTGAGCTGCCTCACTATTTCTAATCAATCACTCAAACAGCATATAGCAACGCTTTGTGTGGCCCTTAACTCAGTCCTGTAATTAAGTATAGTACAGGCTGCTGTGATACACATGCATTTATACAGCGTGTCATGCTATTCAAAGATTGCCATAAAGTCTTTTATATGCTTCCATTATTCATTGCATTCATGAATACTCTTGAAAAAAGACCTTATTGCAGAATGTACGCAATATAATACAGTCATCTGCATGTGAGCTATGTTGAATTGTAGATGAAATAAATGCAGAACTCCATCAGCCTCCGAATGAATACTCAGCATGACGCGTCTTGGTTGAGTACCATCACCTTGCCGTGGGATTTGGTGAATGATGATCTAAAGAAACCAGGCTCTTTTGGAGATGTGACTGCAGTGGAGGAACCAGCTGTTAGCCATTTGTCTTTGTATGGTCAATGAACCAGTATTCAACATACAGCTGCTCCTGAGTATCCTACTTATTAAGCACATCTGTTACACCGTGGAGTCTAGATGGCACTTATCAACCTAACAGAACTTTTTGGCAAAAATGTAGAAAGTTGTTAAAGCCTTTCTCCCCCACCTCCACCCCCCTCCCCCCCACTCCACCCATTTGGCAAAATTCCCATAGTGGAATATTTGGGTTTTATTGCCACCGCTTCATTGATATGTGAAGCTGTATTAGACACAATGAAAAATGGCAGGCACCCAAAAAGATATATTTTCCAAATTTTCTCCTGTCAAAAAAAAAAATCCACAAACGAGGACAGGGGCTCGAAAACTCCCTCTCGCTTCCTTCCGTCTTCCGACAAATCATGTCGGGTGCATAATGAATTGAATGCAGTCTCACCTTCCTTTTGTCCTTGCACCAATCCTGGCCCCTCCACACAGCCCATGCAGTCCTTCCTCCTCTCCTTGCCGTCTGTCTCCCATCGCGCCTACTTTGAATAGATGGATTTATCTCAGTTTGATTAATACTGCTCCCTTCACATTGTCAATACCGTTTCTCCACGTGTTATCTAGTCCGTATGATACACATTGCCAGGAGGTAGAAATGCAACAAAATACATCTACACATTTGCTGGATCTACCATGTATGGCTTTTGAGGTCAAAGCTTTTCTGCGGAAACTGTTCTTAAATGGGAATTCCACCAATTCTTTCACATTTCTGAATAGTTCAGATACAAAAAGAATCATTCAGAGTGCTTTGATGAAATGGGCAAGTGTCTTCTGAGTTTTTACTTATTGATAATGGTAAAATAGTGGTAAACCTGACAAAAAGAGTTTTTTTGGGCCCTACTTTGCCTTAAAGCCTTGCAAGCCGCTCTTTACAACTAAATAGTTTTTAAAAATATGTTTTAGGCCAAACTCTATCCTAAAACTATCATAAATTGCAATTTCTCAGGCATCAGACAGCATATTTGTAACCATTTCATGTAGCAATCTGCTGTAAGGTAGCTTTTATAGACATTTAATGCTTTTGACATCTGGTTCCTATTACCACAATCACCACACCTGTGAGCAATCTTAGTTGATGTAAAGGATTCCACATCAAAACCCTATGAATCCCTTTCTTAAGCATTTAAATATGCTGAAATTTTTGAACAAAAAATGGCTGAATTTCACCTTGGAGATATTACTGGAAGACTGGAGATATTACTATGTGTCTTTTAATGAGTCTGTGTGAAAAGTTTTCTAGTTGAAAATGTCTCCTCAAACAATAAAAAAAACTGTTAATACACTTTTGTTCTATTGTAGGACACAATAGGGTGTGAAAAAACATGACTCCACAAAATTTAAGTCCCTGGCCCTAGATATATAATCTATCATTAACTCAGTTTAACATTATGCATGCGGACAGATCCTCCGAGACAAGATGCAAATGGAGGAGGAATTTCCATAAATTTACATTTCTGAAAAACTCACAAGGACATGAAAAGGCATTGTGTCTTTACCACTGTGATGCATTCCCAGTGCAATCCGTGTAGAAGCAAAAATTAGCCGCAGCGTGATACTAAGCTTGTTGTTGAAATGCAGTTATACATCACCGCCTTTGAGCACATCACTCTCTCCAGAGCTGATTTTGAGTCAATATTTTACTTACAGAAAAAAAAGGTGGCGTTGCATCCATTTATAACTCATGTATATTAAAGAATAGGAGTCTTTTGGCTCTTCAAAAGTGTCTCCTTGATGGTTGCGGTTATGTTTCCTAACTTCAAAATATCAGGTCAGTACATTTTAAAACTTTTAACTGTCTTCATTCACTTTACAGGGCTCCATGGTGTCCACCCTGACTAGATTAAAATTTAAATGCCAATCTGGGGATAATTTTCCACTTCAGCATAGCTCATCCCATGAGAATACACCTCATTTTAATGTCACTGCTTATTAACATGGACTATTTATAAGTTTGAGTTATTAAGAAACATTACATGAACACCTTCAAGTGATATGAGAAGCTGTGGATGCAGATCTTACATTCTCCTGCAGTTTTAGAGCCATTTTTGTTTTTACCGAGAGCAGAAGCTAGAACCTGTTTAAAAGGAGAACATTACTGTCACACTTTAACTTAGTGAACGTGCAGCTCTGGTTCAATGCAGGCAGTATGAATAGTTAAGCATTATGCATTTCCACATAGAAATAAAAGCAGCCTTCCTATTATGTTGTATTCTACTGCTACATGTGCTTTATAATTGGGTCAGGTATGAGAGTATTTCACATTTACAGTTGCACACACACACACAAACATTCTCACATGCAAATTCTACACATACATTGATCAGCCACAACATCAAAACCACTTACAAGTCAGTAGCACTGATCTCTTACAGTGCCAGCTGTCAAGGGTAGGGTATATTAAGCAGTCAGTTCTTGAAGTTTATGTGTTGAAAGCAGGAACAATTTCGCGAGGCCAAGGATCTGTGCAACTTTGACAAGGGCCAAATTGTGAGACTTGACAACTGGGTTAGAACATCTCCAAAATGGCATGTCCAAAAACATATCCAAAATGGAGGATTCCTGGTATGCAGTGGTCAGTACCTCCTAAAAGTGGCCCAAGGAAGAACAACCACTGAACCAGCAACAGGGTCATGGGTGCCCACTAGCCCATCTGGTCCAATCATACAGAACACCTATAGTAGCACAGATTGCTGACAAAGTTCATTCTGGCTATAATGGAAAAGTGTCAGAACACTGTATATAGAGCCATGTAGCTGCAGACCGGTCAGAGTACCAATGCCGACAACTGTAAACTACCAAAAGCGCCTACAATGGGAACACAAGCATCAGAACTGGATCATGATTTGTGAAGAAGGTGGCCTGTTGTAATAAATCACATTTTATGGGATATAGTGTGACTATGTGATCAAAAGTTTCTCATGCTGTTTGAGGCGGGTCCATCTGTGAACTTCCTGCTTGGGAGGTCTTCTTTGCCTCATAACACCCTCATTTTTTTGTTTTTCTTTTGGACAAAGCTGAACGTCTTATGTATGTGGCCACCGTTGCAGGTTTAGAGTGTTCTATAAGCCTAGTGTTTTGTTGGCTTGTCACATAGTCAACAAAAAAGAAGAATAGATTGAGGCAGCAGTGTTCGTCTATTGACTGTGAGTGTGTGTCCTCTATTGGCACTTTTACACTGGCACAAGGAACCATGCTGTACTGCAAACAAATGTTTTTCCATTACAAATAAAGCAACCCGTACCCGAGCCATACCTATGCTGTCACAGAATTGGTTGATGGTAGGGCCAAAAATGGGCCACAGCCAACCCAACTGCGTCACTGCTTTCTGATTGGTTGAAATACTATCACAACACTGAAGTTTGGGCTAAGATAAATTTCAGTGGGACTTTTCTATCAGGTTAACAAATCTTTAGGACTGTAAGAAATGTGAAGGTGTTCCAGGACATCGGCAACAAGTTAGCTGGGTTAGGTATTCATCGCACGGCTAAAGAATGCCAAGAAAATGTTTAAAAACTCAAACAAGACTATAAATAATATGAGACCACAATAAAAAAAAACGTCTCTCTTTCCACTGGTTCGACTCCATGGACGCGGTTTTGGGACGACGACTGGCCATAAACTGTGGAGAGAGAAATGCACATCAGAAACATTGTATCCAGGCTGTGATACAACAGAAAATCAAATCGTGCTGTGCTATCGTAGAACAGTTTAGGTACAGCACGGTTCCTATATACCAATGGAAAAGGGTCTTATGTTTTACTGCTTGTTGGTTATACACTTCCTAATGGAACCACATCATTGGTGCTGGAACGTTCTGTTGACTTTTCATAAATATCACTGAAGCCCTCCTCATTCCTTACCATAGAAATGGCCGGAGACGCCCCTCTGGCTTTGTAGGCAGTTATAAGGCCAATATTTGGTAGCCTAAACCCTTTAGTCAGTGACTGGATGTAGCCGAGAATTTTGTTTGTTGTGACAATTGTGTCAAATAACTACTTGTAGGTTTTGTTGGAGTTTGATGATGTTTCTACTTCTATGAGTGCAGAGTGGGCTACATTGAAGTGATCCAGAATAGTCTTCCCTCAAGAGTCCATCATGAGTGGAATGCCTCATATTTTTCTTTTGACACTCGCTTGTGTTTTCTTGATTCCTTGAGATTGTTTTTGTACTCTCAGCTGTAGCCCTGGTGTTCCTGATGAGGGGGATCTCAGAACCACCACAAGATTGAGTGCATGACTTCAGCAGTGTGTGAATAGTGATAGCTGAAGCTCTGTAATGCGTTGTTGTACTCCACTCACATGTCCACTCATTGTGCTGGCTGCCCTCTGAGATATTCAATCTTCAGACCTCTCTTCTCCAATTGTGATAGGATAGCTTCTGCAACAGATGCATTATCTTGTTTGGCAAGTGGACAGAAACCCAAGAACTCCACATATTTCGTCTCCATTGTCATGGTTTATGTATCGAATGCAGATAGGCAGTTGTTCTGTTGTGCTCATGTCCATGGATTCTGCAAGGATTGTGGAAAACCCAGCTTTTTTATTTACCTGACTATGTCCTCCTGACTCCCATCCTATTATTCATTTTGCATCCCACATATTTGGCTTTTTTTGGAGGTGATGTTTCAGTGTGGCACCAAATGAAGATTTCCAGGTGAGAAAATGATTAAAGCTGCCGTTTCTTGTCCAGGTACCAAGCAGTTTATAACATTATAACATCTATGATGGAAAGGAGAGCTTTGTAATTCACATTAACCTTCTCAGCATGGGTCTCGCTTAGAACAGAATGAATGCTGTTCTGTTGCCCTACAACTGTGTCTCAAGATGATTCGACATTCCTTCTCCAATAGCATTTTTCCAGTTAATGAAGTTTATTCCAGTAAATTGTGTTTTTTCAGTTTTGTTTTGTTTTTTTGCACTTTTTTGTGCTGGTTCATTTTTAAACCTGGTTGGATCAAATTCATGTAGAAATGTGCCTCTTTGACTGACATCAGCTCTCTCACCTCTCATCTCTCTCTCCTCTCCACCTGTCACCCATCTTGAAGCCTGGTCTCCTTCCAGCATTGCTCTGCTTGTGTGGTCTCTCTGAGTCTTTTCCCTTTCTGTCTCCTGCACTCTTTCTCTCAGCCTCCTTTTCTGTTGTCCACTCTCCCCACTTTCTTGTTCTCTCTCTCTTATCTCTTCTTTGTCTATCTCTCTTTAATATTACATTCTTTCTATTAATTTCTCCCTCTGTCCTCTGTATTCACTGCTTATCCTGTCAAAGTGAATGAAAAATAGTTTAGTAAAATAATACATATAGTATTTCTGCTTTGAGTTTGAGTTTGCATCGTTTTGAATTTGAATTGAGAAATGGGTCTCAGTAAGCATAATGTGTTTTATACAATCGTACTATATTATGACACTATAATTATGTTAGGTTTGTGTTGTTAATTTGAGCCTGTAGGTTCCACTGTAATTACCAAAGAACATTTATCTAATAGTAATTAGGCCTACATTGTTTAAATGTGATCAGATCAGTCATTTTTTTGTGTTGAACAGCACAGGGACATAATGCTAATCCTGTCCTGGGCACAGTGGGCAGTACCTGCTCTTCTTCTCTCATCTCCATCACCTTTTCTGTTTTTTTCCTCTCAGGCTCTCCATCTTATCCCATTTCTCTTCCCTTCCCAAAGCTGAGCTTTAAATGATGCAGTTTTTTTTTTTCATTTTCATCTGTGTCTGTAAAAAAAAGTAAATGCAGGATCAGTTGATATGTATATGCAAATGTCACCAGACTCATCATGTGTAATATTAGCATTATGTGCAATATCTTATTATTATGTACAACAGTCTTAATGTGTGCAATATCAAGTTCAGTTTTCTTATTGGGTGCTAAATCATTTCATTATGTGCAATATCTTATTATTATTTAGTAAAATAGTCTTACAATGTGAATTATCACTATGTCATTATTACTGATCTACTACTGATCTCTGTTATATGCAATAACGTACTCCTAACCACTATTTGTGTTCCTAGTAATTCACTTAACTGTAAGTTATTTATCTATAAGATTTATTTAGACTTTATATTTTATAATGTTCTTGTCTCTGTGTGACTAAGGAGTCGTAACATAAGCAGTCTATTCCAGGATCACTAAAGTTTTCTGATTCTAATTCTGGTTCTGATTTTGATAACAAAACACTGCCTAACAAACCATTATATATTTGTATGCATATAACATATTTAAATGGTTTCATTGCTGCACAGCCACCATCTCCTGATAATAGTCAGTACATAATAATAAAAGTCATTTTGTGAGGATATAAATGGAAATGTTAGTCACTGTATACAGTCCATGACCTGTTCTACAATTTCCTTTCGCCGTTCTATTTCAGAGAGCTAATCTTTCCATTATTGCTTCCATTTTTTCCCTACAAAATTCGTCATTGGCCCGAGCACCTGAGGTGACTAATCATTTGCAATGTCATGGCTGTGTCGTCTTGGCCATTTTCATATGCATCGGTTCTTATATCATTACAAAAACCATGGCAATGCCTGCGCTAATGAGTAAGGATTACACTATTCACTATCAGAGTCTTAGAAGGATTACCTTGGACAAGCGGTCTGGCATCCAGAGGTTGCATTGGGAGAAAGTAATCTATTTCAGCAGAATGCACAAATGAAGTGCTGGGGTTCAGACTGTCAGAATAAACAGGGAAAGTCTGTTACACTCCCAAATGCAGCCTCATCTCTGAGTAAACTCCAGACAAATCTCTTGACTTCTGTGGCATTTTCCTTCTCCTGCTACGAAGGACTACAGGGTCCATGGGATAAGTAGAAACCGATAAGCACGTACATGCGTCCCGGCCTGGTAGGATAACAGTGAGGATGACGCAGCTTACAAAGCTGCAAGCGATGCCCTGTAACACAAACGGAAAAGGGCCAGTATGAGTCATAGGCACAGGTGTCCTTATGTGGCAGGTGATCTAAACATTTTGACTGGAAACCAGCAGGGTCCTTGCCGGTTTGAAATATTCAATCTGAAAGGCATCGAAACATAATATTTGCCCTTCATTTTTTATCTCACTCGTGGAACACACATTCCTCAGGTTGGGGAATGTGGCCGGCCCGAAATGAGATGAAAAAACAACCATCTCACTCAGCTTGATGCTCTCTGTCAGCCTCCAGGACACATCAAGTATAATAAGCAATAAGGCGCGCTCGGTAAACAATTCATTCAAAGTGGAGGTGGCTCCTCATTGAAAAACATGTGATCAATTGATAAGGCACACTTGGCCATTTCAGAAATAATAACAAAGAAGGAACAGGGGAAACTACCCTGTTTGGTCTTTATAAAGGTTTCAGAAATTGTACACAGCTTATAAATCAGTAATAAGCAGTTATAAACAAGTTGTCATACATTGATGTAGGCTCACTATTTTACAAGATCTGGTGTTTTAATGGTAGTAGCATGTTAACAAAGACCTGATGAAGTTGATAGTTGTCATTCTGTCTGAGAACAGGACAAGATAAACTAAGCAACTAGCAAGTTCTTAGATGTCGCCAAATAGTGAGCCTGCATTAATGTATGATAACTTATTGCTTATTGATGATTTATAAACTGTCTACAACCTAAACAGCAACCTTATTATAAATCATTTAGAAACCCTTTAAATGCATAGCCTTATTGAAAAGTGTTACTGTCAAACGTTATGCAAGAAGGGCATTTTTAACTTGCTCTCTAAAACATGAGAATATGAAGTTGTAGTCAGAATGTTGCTAAATGTCATAGTTATTTTTACAGCTTGAAACAAATGCCCACTTTGGTAGTTTTGTACTTGGATTCCAGCCTGAGAATAAATTGTCCCACATCTTGGAGTGCTTGGAAAAAAGAGTCCTTCACCTTTGAGGAGAGGTGGCTCTGGTAATTATGAGAGAGAAGTCTATGATGGGGAATGGGATTTTCTCCATTCTTATGGGTTATTATTCCTCTCTGAGGACTCTTCTGGGTTATTACACTGGTCCTTTTCCTCAGGACATGACGACATCATTTCCAAGTTTGGATTTCATCTCGGTTTTAGTACCTAAAATAAGGGGGGGATATGCTAAATTAGTTGAAAATGTGTTTGAGAATGTCTGATAGTTTGAGGAAAATATAGAATGCAGAAGTCTCTCGTTACAGACAGGCTTGAACACCCTGAAGCTCTGTAATGGTAGGACTAGTCTTTTTACTATTGTCTATTTTTACAGACATGCAAAACCATTTTGCTGACACTTTATTGTTTTGGAATGGGTTATTCTATAGGAGCTCAAAAAAAGTCTGTCAGGTCAAGCAAAAATTTCTGTTTAGTTCATGCAATCTTGCAAAAGCTGTGCTCCAGTTCATCTTTAGTTGTTTTAAACTACAAATCTACTAAACTACAATTAAATATTGCAATTGAATATTGAACTACTCACAGAATGACTGGCCCTAACTGAAATGTTATCCCTAAGAATAATATTGTTTTATATAATTAATTCGTGTCCTATGAAGACATTCATTCAACAGATTAATTTATCGGCAGCTTTTTTGTCATATTGTGCAATATTTCATCTTTGAAATTTAAAGTGAATTTGAGACTGAAACATCTCTGAAACTAAAATGTCTGGTAATTCCAAAAAGCAGAAGAATGGACTATGTAAAAACCAATGAAGTCTTTGTTGTTTTTCTACAGCAGACGGATTTTTGGCAGTAGGACGCAGTAGGAAAACTCTAGACTGTAGAAACACAAACATTCTGCTTCGTTGGCTGTGCTGCGTGAGTTTTACGCCAGCCGTGTCTACGTGCAGGGCAGAGTTCCACTGCTTCCCTCTAGAATCACGTACTAAAGGAATCTTCACTGTAATTCCTCATTTGACTTTACCAACTTTACACTTACTCAGTCTGGTTTTATACTGCTAACTGTCTCCTGTGCAATAATATATGAGTTATTGAAGGGGAATATTATTCATTCATTCCCCTTCACACTTTACTCTTGTACAATATTATATATATGGTGGAATATTATTCATTTTGGAAGGTTTAGATCTCTTTCCCACTTTACTGCTACACTACTGTATTGTCAACTTACTGTATTGTCTCAGATTTACATCCCGTTCACACTACTGTAACATTGCTGTATTGTCTTTTTATTGTATTGTTTCTGTCATCCCCTGCGCTTTGTTCATTGCTACTGACTGCCTCCTGTGCAATAATCAAACTCATGGTGCAATACTCTGGAAGGTTTACATCCGGTTCACACTATACTGTTACATACATTAGCGTTATATTGTTGTGATTTCTATTTATCGTGTTGTCTATATAGTCTCTGTTGTAACTTGCAATCTGTTGAATGTTGAATGTTGCACCTGCTGATGACAATGAAGTAACCTTGAACCTTGGACCTTGAAGATTTAGACTTAGGCCACTTGTGATCCCTTCCCATTTCCCTCTTTCCCCCTCCGCCCTCCCCATTACATTCCCAGGTACGAGAGCATGTGTGAAAGAGACTTGAACAAAGCAGTTCTCACTAACTTCCATCATAAATGTACAAAAGTCACTGTTAGAAAGTCCTATAACTGGAGTTAAAGGCTGTCTGAAATTTAAGGGCCAGTGCTGGACAATTTCATGCTGTTCTTTGCGGAGAAAACAAAAAAGGATTAAAAAGGATTAACCGTTTACAAATTACAATTTTTCCACAAAGCTCCACTAGGTCCCCAGGTTCTTGGGAGCACCATCTCATATCTGAACAATCCTGAAGACATTACCGAGTGGCGCTTCTTTTCACCGGAAATTCTCTGATAGAGTTTATTCCCCAGAGAACAGCCAGGCTAAAAGTGCCTCCTGGACTTCTGGCGATGGATGGCTGCAGCTGTGCTGGGATTTATCAGTTGGGAACACACAAAAACTAGGATTATAGCATGGTGAGATATTTACTGACGAGCTACTACTGGACGTCTGACTGGTCAGTGCTAATCAAACCCAGCCCACTCAGTTCAGCCGTGAATTTATAGTGGAACCAGATGGCTTTGTCAGATGTAAGGTCGCAAGGATTCAATAGCACCAACTGTAATTTTTTTATTTTTTTTATTTTTTATTTGGACTTAGAAGTTGTCATTTCATAATGAAAGATTTAAAATGAACATGACATACTATGAAAATCTTTTTACACTGACTAACAATCGATGTAAAGTCTGCTATCCCTTCTCCAGTAAAGGTACTACTTAGTACATAAAGTCTTGAACCAGTCCTCATTTCTTTATATTCTGTTTTGAATCACCTTGTTGGTGCAAGAATACTGTTTATGCCTGACGAATTGTCTTACCTTTGGCATATTGAGTAGATTCAGTGATACTTAAAGCACTATACATGTCTGATTGGATGATAAAATGCAGTTTCTTACTACATGTGTGTATTTGTGCATCCTTTACTGGGTTATATAATAATTTTTGGCCATTTTTCTGTTAATAACCAAGTTGCACACACCTTTTCCTTGGCTCTGACAGCACTTAAATAGAATGTAAGTTCAGGAAAAAGTGGCATATTCACCCTACAGCACATCACCCATTCAGCTAAAAAAGCTTTGGAAGGATGATACCACTAATTTTCTTTTTTGATCCACTACTTTAAATACTTTAGATTCTTTCAAAAGTTTCCATGAGCAAATAAAAAAGGAATTCTTCATGATTTCTAAAGAGAAAATGTAAATATCAAAATTGTGTTTGAAGGCTTTTGCATCAGCATTAAATAAACTCCCTGCCTCATCAGTGGCACCAATCAAACGACTTACAACCACAGAGCAATAACTGGGTCTCATGGGGTTGTCTGAGTGTGAGAGAAAGATGAAGAGGGTGGAATGGAAAGTGAGTCTTATCTTACAAAATTTCACCATCCAAGAAACTGTTCATCATCAGTTTGATAAAAGGATGGACAGTACTGTGCAAAAGTCTCAAGCAACCCCTCACGTCTTTATATTTTGCTTTAAATCACCTTGTTGGAGCAAAAATACTATTGTATGCCTGCCAGACTGCCTTATGTTTGGCATTTTGAGTAGATTAAATGAAAGAAATGGGAACAAATGTTTTATTGTGACAGGATGCAAAGTGCCTAAAGATATAAGGTGCCTAGATAAAGGTGTTCCAACCTCTCAGCATTCAGCACCACCAGTATACTGATCACCGCCTGATCATCTGGAATCATATGCACCTGTTTCTTCACTGGTTCAGGCCTTTAGGTAAATGTGCTTTGTTATGCTTGAATGATGACGTAGGTCACTGTGTGGCTTAACAAACAAAAAACAGACAACCAGTCACGTACAGGGACTAAAATGAACATGAGAGTATTTGAACGTCCTTCAGGAAGCCTGGAGAACAAATTCTGCATTAAAGATATGCGAGACAGTATGACTCTTTGGAAGCAAAATATGAAGAAATGAGGGGTGACTCGAGACCTTTGCACAGTACTGTATATTTTTTATTGTACAGCAACAATATTCTGTTTGTGGAATCCACAATGAATCTGAAAAAAAAAACAATTCACTATGATTCAGCATGGACAGTTGTACTGCATTCCTCATTATAGCTCCATCCACATAAAGATGTCCCTGATGCTTGATCTGACCTTCAAGTAGGCCTACAGGAGCAGTGTCTGCAGAAGTAGCCAGTAATTCTGCTTTCACTAAGCGGCATCAGAAACCACGACAGAAAACTCACACTAATACTTATTAGCTGATGTTGTGCCTCCCTGTTCTCGCACAAACGTGATAGAACTGTTTGCCACTATCATTAAAAAGTTACTTGAGGCAAATAGATAAGTTTCCAAATATATAAGTCTCTTTGAACCATTATCTCCACTTTCACTGTGAGCTGTGTGCGCAGCGCAGAAGCCCATTTCACTTGACTCTAAATTTAGAGTAGCTCTGTACATACAGTATGTTGTGTGGGTGTGAATAATATCGTGAGGGTGCAAATAAGTGTAGCTTGATGCTTGTAGAGAAGAGCAGACTTTAAGAGAGAGATTTTCTGATGCTATTTGCATAAGAGATTTGTGTCAGTCAGTTTTCAGAGGCATTTTACATGCAAAATGTGTAAGCAGCAATGTTCCGCTTTGATCAAGAAAAAAAAATTGCTTGTAGGACAGCTGGAGAATCGTTGTGGCAGATATAAATATAGGCCCATACACACACTTCTGTGCTCTTTAGAGGCCCTGTATCCCATTTTCCTCATTTTCCTTTTTTTTTTAAATAAAAGAGCCGATGTAGGATATAAACTTGTTCCAAGCCTGGGGTGTGAATGAGGTGTGTACTGTGTATTCCATGCAGTTTATTTAGGCAAACTAAGCTGCAGAAGGTGCTCATTCTGAATGCTTTGTTTTGTGATGTCACAAAAACCAACACATTTCAAGGCTGAAAAGCTAGAGGGCGCTGCTATCTCACCGCAATAATTTCGTTTGTGGCTTTTCTATTTCCAGACGCACTAGAATTTAAGATTCAAATACCAGCTCTGGTTCGACTTGTCTTGCCTGTTATGGCATATCATATTAACTCAAGAAAATCAGCTCCATAAATGTCCATGCCCTTCATCTGCCCAAAAAATGTTCTTTTCTGGGTGTCCGCTCTTCACTCAAAGCACCACTAAGTTAAATAAGAAATAATGGCGTCACTTTATTCATTTTGACAGGCTGTTTGATGGCATACTGCTAAAGGAAAGCACTAAAACAGTATTATAACATTAGTATTTGTAAGTACTATTGTTCATAGGCCATTAGATGGTAAATAATGTCGGCAGCTTGCTGCTAATCATTTCAAACTATTTAATACGTATTAAAAATAACGTAGTACATCAAATAAAGCATGAGATATTGCAGTAAACTCATAAATTATTTAATTTTGTCCTGTGTGCTTTTAATTAAACAGCAATATTTAGAAATGTCCTCTTTATAAGTACCACTGCTGTGATGATGGTCATTTCTCATAGATTTCTATGAGCCTTTCGATGTCTATATTCTACACCAAGTCACCCATGCAAAACATTCATTTGGCGCACTGGGTTTAATACTATTTATAATTTAAACACTGACATTTGAACCTTGAATTGCATGCATATAACTTCTTTACTTTGTATAGTACAGTTTTCAGACTTTAAATATTAAACTTAAAGCCAAATATTGCTGGAGAAGATAGAAGAAGTTAGTCTGTAACTCACAGTACTGTGCAAAATTCTTGAGCACCTCTCTTTTCTTTATATTTTGCTTTGAATCAAGTCATACTGTCTTAGCATTGGCATATTGAGTAGATGAAATGAAAGAAATGGGAACAAAAGTTTTACTGTGCAAAGTGCCTAAAGATACAAGGTGTCTAGATAAAGGTGTTCCAACCACTCAGCATTCAGCACCACCAGTATACTGATTTCCGCCTGATCATCTGGAATCATCTGCACCTGTTTCTTCACTGGTGGTTCAGGCCTTAAGTTAGACGTGCTTTGTTCTGCTTGAATGATTCATACGTAGGTCACCGTGTGGCTTAACAAACAAAAAAAAACAGGAAACTGGTCAAGTACAGAAAATGGACTGAAAATGAGTGTCTTTGAAAGTCCTTCAGGAAGCCTGGAGAACTGTTCATGAAGACCACATTAAAAATACAAGAAAGTCTGATCCTTTGGAAGCAAAATATGAAGAAATGAAGGGCGGCTCAAAACACAATACTGTACATCCAGTTTACTGCTTGAAGAAAACATTTTATAGTATTATTTTCATGGGAAAGTCAGTTCTCAAAAAGATTCAAGATCAAATTTCAGAAGCAATCCACCACTACTGAAAGCCAGGCTGCAGAAAGGTAGGTCCTCAGTAGGACTGTCCTACGAAGGTTTCTTGTTTGGGCTACATGTTGGTCCACCAAGCTTATAACATCTTCATACAAGAGATAGGCGCAAAATCTAATCGAGAAAATGGCGCAGATGTGAATGATGTAATGTGGCAGTTCCGCATGAACTTGTTTGAAATTAAATGCAATCCTTCAAGCTAAAAAAGTGTTCAAAACACTGAGCCCTGCCTTGGTTAAGGAGTATTTCGGGACTGCTTTTGAAATGAGGCACAATACAAAGCAGCCAAACACAACACAGGGCAATTTACATATATCAGTCTCAACGGAGCAGTAACAAAAATAGCCTAATCTAGGGTATAAAGAGAGGTTGGGAAATGATCATAAATGATCACGCAAAAATGAATTATAATCCCATACAAAAAAGATAGAATAGGGGCTCTTTAAGTTTCTTTTTTTTTTTTTTTTGGAAGTGACCTGCTGAATGACACATTGATTAGAATGTAGAGTCTTTGTCTTTGCACTTAATCAAGTGGGCATTGATAAAAAGGAGATGGAGGAGGGGAGGCCAGGAAGAAGGACGTGTGAATGTCATGTTGATCCTGTGCCAGAAAGACACAACACACCAGTGTCTGGGTCAGCGAGGGGTCAAGTGTAGTACATTTCGATGTCACTTGCAGTTAAGTGTGACGTGCAGGATTGTCCAGAAACCACAAAACGGATCTCAGCCTCACTCAACTGTGTATGTTTGTGTGTGTGTGTGTGTGTGTTTGTGTGTTTGGGGTGGGGGGTGTTATTTATTTATTTATGTTGGAAAATTGCTGTGAGGATTTGATTGCAGCTACTAGAGCATTAATGAGATCAGGTACTGATGATGGAACATTGCTGTGAGGATTTGATTGGAGCCATGAGAGCAGCAGTGAGGTTAGGTGCTGATGTTGGAACATTGCTGTGAGGATTTGATTGCAGCCCCGAGAACATTAGTGAAGTCAAGTACTGAAGGTGTTTTCTCCCAGAAGAAACAGGTCTGGCATTTCCTGGAGAAAGATGAGCTTACATGGGTTTTCTTTTGCAAACATCTCTCATCAGTGATGGAATACAGCAGCTTCTAAGTGCACTATTATGATGCATTTGATGAGGACTTGGAAGCTCATTTTATGTGCAAAACAATGCACACCTAAGAGAATGCAGGAAATGACATAAATACAAACCACACTCATCAGTCTGACAATGATGTTCCCAGCAAAGAATGCAATTAGATGTTTAGAAGGTATGAAGTCACTTCTGATTACAGGTAGCAAATAAAAAAAAATGGTGAATCACTACAATGACTCACTCCCTAGCATTACTGTTGAAGATGGTTCAATGCCTCAGAAATCATTATTTCTCCCCTGAGCACTGAATTCAGTTATTCCGGATTTGGATATAGTAAGCCCATCTCTTAATATATAGTAAATAAAATGAAGTATTTTGTAACAAATAATAAATAATGGATTCAGCAAATTATCCATTAATACCTCATTTTAGCCCAAGAAACAGAATTGAGAAGAATTTGCACAAAACAACAACACTGCCATCTAGTGCAAGAGAAAGAAACAGCGGTTTACGAGCAGATCCCACGAGCAGAAATCGCCTGTTGAGATCTTTCATTAGCATTTAATTATATTTGAACTGGCATTTGCTTAATTTATCCTTAAATAGCATAGACAGCATTGTCATGTCTGGCATGCAAATCCTGACATGCTATCTATAACTTTTTTTTTTTTTACATTAGCTTTGCAGTTCAGTTTGTGCATGCTGTGTTGTGATTTTCACAAGATGGTAATAATCAAATCATCTACAAAAGATGTTTGTCAACAAGGGCAATGTTCATAAGACTACACAAACTACACCAGTTGGCCGTAACATTAAACCACCTATCTACTGTTGTGTAGGTTCCCATTGTGCAGCCAAAACAGCTCTGACCCATCAAGGCTTGGACTCCACAAGACCTCTGAAGGTGTGATGTTGAATCTGTACCAAGATGCACCAGATCCTTTAGGTCCTGTAAGTTGGGAGGTGGGGCCTCCATGGATTGGTTTGTACAGCATGACAGTCAGATTGAGATCTGAGGAATTAGGGGGCCAAGTCACAATGGCTTGGCCCTGAACAATTTTTGGAGAGTGACCACTGTCATTAGGGAATATTGTTGCCAAGAAGGGTGTACCACCTACCTAATCAATGTACCTACATGAGAAAATGTGATTGGTCAGACCAGACCTCCTTCTTCCATTGTTCCATGTTCCAGTTCCGTGGTGGACATGGGTCAGCATGGGCCCTCTGACCGGTCTGCAGCTATGCAGCTCCATACACTGCAGTCTGTGCTAGAGGAGCTCTTCTTTGAGATTAGACCAGACAGGCTGGTCATCTGCTGGTTCACCAGTTGTTCTTCCTTGGAGCACTTTTGGTAGGTACTGAGCACTATATAATGGGAACACCCCACAATACCCGCCATGTTGGAGATGCTCTGATCCAGTCATCTAATTATAACAGTTTGATCTCTCAGATCCTTACACTTGCCCATTTTTTCTGCTTTCAATACATCAACTTCAAGAACTGTCTGTTCACCTGCTGCCTAATATATCCCACCACTTGACAGGTGCCACTGTAACAAGATAATCAATGTTATTCACTTCACCTGTCACATTTTAATATTGTGGCTAAGTGGTGTGTTTAAACCTTGCATGACAACTGACATGAACCTATACAGACATTAATAAAGGGTTTTCCAACAAACATCGGTTGTCATTACCTGCTGAGGTAAAATGACATCAAAAGCACTCTTAATGACAACTGACTTTTGTTGGAATAAAATTTTATGCAGGTTTATGTCGGTCAAAAAAGGCTCAAGAAGTTGTCAGTAACAGATATTACTATTTAGATAGTTATTTCATTTCATTCAATGCAGGTGAAATATGAATGCAATTAACAACATAAATAATAAAACAGATTCTCTGAATGAAACCCATATTTCCATACGGCTGTGATATTAGATTTAAGAAATGTAATATCAGAGGTGTAACAAAATCAAATTACTGTTCCCACTGTTCACATTCAAGGTGAATTATTAGCATTAATAGATATATACTTTAATATTATTTTAGTACTATTTGATTTGCCCGATCCTAATTTTCATCAGAGAAGTTAAGTGGAATTTGTTTCTACGATAAATGCAATTTTTTATATTTTTGAAATGACATTATCTCCGCTCTAACATTTTCACTCTGAACATTTTCATTTGATGCTGAATGATAACCACTTTATTTGCAGTGCCTTCTGATTATAATCGGACAGTGAAAAAGAAAAGCTTGTTTGCCATGGTCTTCTTCTATCATCTCACTTAAGCTGGACATAAGTAATGGGACAACTTACATTAACTTTAAAGAGTAAAGGTATCAGTATGCCTAACAAGAACACCATGAAACACTAGTTTTCAAACAAAAAAAACTTCAAAAAGTATATCTCAAAAAGTAGAAAGACAATGGTAAACTTAGCCAATCCAGACAGGTTATATATAGAGTTTGTCTGTCTTTATATATTATCTCATTTGACACTTCATTTGCTTTAATGTCCCATTTTTGAAAATTCTTCTCAAACTGTATAAGATTTAGTTGGTGTGCATCACACTTAAATCCTGAACTGGAGGCAGTGCAATACTCGCTGTGTGAGTGATTGATTTGGTCCATAGAGGGAGCTCTGTGCTCACTGGGGTTACAAAACCCAAACCTGCTGAAAATTGCATTTCCTTTCAGAATCATCCTGACTTTTTGAGTCTCCCACCAAAGAACGGTATCAGCCCTACAACATTCCAAGTTCTGCAGATTTTGAAAAGACTCACTTTTATTAATATTGCTGAAGATTCATAGAAGTAATATAGTCAGACCCCAAACCATTTGATCCAGAGAGATTCACCAAAGACAAAGTTATGACAGAAATAAAGACCAGCTTTATTGTGCCTTATTACATTATGAATAAGTCTACATACATATTCAGCTATTCAAATGAGGATAACAAACTAGTATACAGCAAAACAGCAATCAAGTGTCAGTAGCTAAAATACAAACCTCCGGCTACCTGAATGTTGCTCCTGCTGACAGTTTTATTTACAAAATCTATCTACATGAGAAGCAGTCAGTGGTTTCAACATCTTACATGTTGCAAACATAGATGCTCATCATTCAAGGCACTGCTTATACAAAAGTAAGAAAGACAGCTAAGATGCACACAATTGTGCGTTTTTGCTGTTTTCCACTGGAATTGGAAATGTCCCCTGGCTGTTATTTTCTATTCTAAACCAAAGTTAGACTGTCAGAATAAGTCAAAATTTTGTAGTCCCTGTCATAACAGCTTTGCTTCTACTCTTTCAGTACTTATTAATGACAACTTAATAAGTAGTTGAGAAATAACTACTGAGCATTTTTTCTTTTATAAAATGTATAATTTACAACACAATCTGTTTTTGAAATAGTTTGAAAAAGTTTGAAATAGCATGTCTAACAATGATAATTTTTTGACATAATTTCACACACTTTTTAAAACTGAAGGACCATTATGTTCCAGTCACACTCCCAGACAGCTTTAATTCAATAGATTGTACAAGTAAAAAGTGATTACTTTCATTAAAGTTTTGTTTTCTACACCTCTACATGGCTATGATTATTTTTGACACATGCAAGCAAGTGAAGTAAAACCCTGAGATAATGTTCTAGAAGCAATACTTTTTCCAATTAAAAGTCCACTGTGACCTCATCTTTTTGAAATAGTAGATAAAAACCATTATATTGAATATTAGTGCTGTGCCTGTATCTGGGCTGACATAGTTTTAACGTTCTACTGAACGTAGGGCTTGTGGAGATTGCTGTAAGGTCCCATGACAGCGAACTAGCAGCAGGATTATCTCAGCGAGTTTTGAGGCAAACATTTGACCACATCACTTAGATCTGGGCAAAATACTCCTTGTCATTCGTAACCATTCAGATGAACAGCTGAAGACTTCTTAGTTAAGACTTCTTCCTTAAGAAAAGCTGTTCTTCCAAAAGATGGGAAGTTCCTTTGCTTAAAGGGATGGAAAACTGCCTCGGCTGTATCCACTAGCCAGGTCATATGAGACCTGAGAGACAGAGCAGTCTGTAAAGAAGTTCGGGAAGGTCAGCGCACATGGAGAACTCTGCTCCAAAGGAACTGGGCCTGATGAGTCTGTGTTACCATATAGAGACGGCTGCCCTGGCACTGTCCTCATGTCCCCTGTTTTTTTGGCCACACCACTGCCTGTGGCCCAAGGTTCTGTATACAGGAAACCTCCTGTCACAAAATGGTGTGAGTCAAAAGAGCCTGGCTCAGGGACTCCAGTTGCCTCCTGTTGGACCCTGATGGGTGTAGTGTGGAAGAGCTCCTGTTCTGTGATCATGTTGCTGTAGTCGGGTCCCAGGAGTTCAAAGAACTCTGTTGCATCTGGATTCCCCCGCTCCAGGTCTTTGAGAGACATGCCGGAAGTTGATGTAACTCTGGAGCTGTTGGCTGGCTCAGTGAAGAAGGATGGGGGCAGGTTTCGGTGTCTCAGCGGGGGCTTTTTCGCCCTCTCCCCTCGCAAGTCCTTGGCAGGGTTAAAGAGGGCGGCCAGGCTCTTGCTCTGCAAGTTGGCCTGGGCCCCATCACGTTTAGGTGGCGTTTTGCTCTGCAGGGTGCTGGTTGGAGTCTGTGGTGAGTCTTGTTTCTTGTAAGGGTCTTGTGTCACTGCATTCCCAGATGCAATGATCCCCGTACATCTCTTGATCTGCTTCTGCAGGTACTTGCGGTGGTTCACCTTCCTTTTGGACTTAACAGGCTTGTCCAGAGCCAGTTTGATGTTGCTTGATGCAGAGTCAATGAAGCTGAGCAAGTCCCTAGTAGTCTCCCTGAAGTCACCTTCACAGTCAGCTTCGCCCAAGAGACCCCCGTCCAAGCCCTTCCCCACTTCATACTCCATAACCGAACCAGGGAAACAGAAGTTTAGGAACTGCGAGTTCATGATGGCCGCCTGAACAGCCATTTCTCTCTGAAATCTTCAACCAAGATGTCCACTGTTATTCCCGTGATGGTTTGTCAGACCATCATTTAGGCAAGGTTTTTGTCTATGGTGTTCCAGGGTGGCTTGCTAACCCTTGGTCCTTGCGCTGGTCATGCACTGCGTTTCTTTTCACTCTACCAAAAAGAGAACTGGAGGACAGACTTTGGGGGAAGGCAGGGGGATTTTAGGGGGCAGGGCTAATGATGTCAGGACATTAGTAGGGAGGGGCAGAGGGACCCTGGGACTTAACTCTTTGCTCACGCCTGGCCACCTGCAACTAAGAGGGATTTGTCAGAGGCATCCTACTGGACAACAAGACAACAGCCACTTGTTCAACTGTCTCAAGCAGATCTTAGTATGTATGTGTATGTGACCAGTACAATGTCATTACATTAAAGACAATGATGGTTCAACAATACATTCAAACACTTTAAGAAATGTACCACAAATTAAATTGCCGTTTTTCGCTTGTTCTGAACTTTTTAGGATAAAACCTTTGGCTTCAAAAATAACTCTAGGTATACCTGTATAATCAGATTTTGACTATTTTCTTATTTATAAGATATAACCATGCTTCTGCAATTTTGTCACATGACATCCAATTACATTAATTAGAGAAAGGGCACTTTCTTTGCTTTTTCTCTTTTTTTTTGTTGTAAGCAGGAATGATATTTATGATAAAGTTAATAAATGCTTTAAAATAGAATATATTAAAATGTTTAAACATGCATAAAAATGTTTACATACAGAATACAAGAAGATTTTTTTCTTGTTTTCTGTGTGGACAATTTTTTTCATGAGATTCCAAACCAGTTATACATGAACAGGTGATTTTATCATTTGGAATAAGTTGGTTCCTTGAATGAATTTGCTCACTTTAAAGTCTGTTGCATCTACAGTTCAATTGGGTTTTGAGGGTATGGGTGGGTATATGGCAAATGCTGAAAAGAAAAAGCGATGGTTTCAAGCTGGTGCTCACGTGGGTATTCCCAACTTCCTGCTAGTGTCTTAATCTGCTTGTGGTGAAAGTTGATTTCTTGTGCATTCCCGCACCAGTGGGAATTTTAGCCTCTGCCTGACAACTATTATGGGCTGCCTTTGACATACAGCCCTACAGGGTCTAAATAGCTTCTATTCTTCCTTCGGCAGTGAAAGGGATCTTTGTGCCAGAGATTCATTAAACTGCACCTCACAGCCCCTTCGTAAAATGGGGCTCAATAATGAACAGTCGATTTAACTAGAAAAGCTGCCGGAGCTGTTAAATTAAAGGGGACTAAAGTGCAGTTCGAGCCCAGTGTGCCAGAAGAAATGTTGACCTTAAGAAATCCTGGGTACGAGTGTAACGGCCGCTGTAAACAATCCCGCATTTACAGGAAGTTTCTTGGCCAACAGTGAATGGCAAAACAGGAGAAGGATCAACCCTGAGAGGTTCATAGGGGCCCGAGCTGATTTCGACTAGAGCAAAAGCACTTAAAAAACATGTAATTGGGTCCTGCTGGTAGAAAAAATGAAAAAAAGGAGGCTTATCGGTACCCTATGGAATTCTTATTATAAAATATGAAAAGATTATTAATGATACTGAGCTGAGACTCGGGTCCACTGACGGGAAATCTCAGTGAAGTAAATGCACTCAAGACGAAGAACACACAATGTAATTAAGGTCTTTTCCACTAAGCACTGCTCTCCAGGTCTTTATACGGCACATTTGAGGTTTATGTGGCTGCTGAGATAAATGTTTTATACCATTCCCTCATTAAATCTTTGCAACTTGAGAAACTGCGGGCCAAAGGACAAATTTTCCTGCACATTCTCTTTCTCTCTGTAACACTTTTAAAGATTTTCCCAGGCATTTCTTTTTTTTCCCCTCCTCTCTACAAGTGCATTTTAAGGTGAAGCAGTGAATCATTTAGATGTTTGCAAAAGTGGAGAAAAAAAAAAGGCTGAGCGCCTTTGAGAAAAAGGGACTGTCGAGAGAGTGTTATTATCATGTAAATTCCAATGGAGAAAAGGAACAGTGAAACTGATAGCACTGATCTAATTATCTGTAGCCCGGCTCAAGCCCCTGGCCTGAATGGGGGTCCTGGAGAAGCTGCCATTGCCTTACAATAAACAGCTGCACAACAATGGAAAAATGGCAACAGAATAAAAAACAAACTGCTCTTTACCTCCTGTAATGCATTTCATACAGTTCTGCTTTAGGAATCTTTGGACACCTTTAACATCAATGAGTACTGCAAATAAGATATAAAAAATATAGAATGTTCTGACTGAAGCGTCATTTCAAGAGTGTTCAGTTGCACTTGTGTGTTTTTTTGTCTGAAGAAAGAATGCCAAGAAAGTATAACCTACATTAAAACTGGAAATAATCCGAACTCAAAACATCAAGGCTTTGGCAGTGCACTAAGCCCTTTCATTTCTTTTTAAACAAGTTTCCACATCCTCCTCTTTCTTCGGCAGCCTAATTTTGGCACAGTGACATCACCAAACTAATGGCTGATATTTTCTCCTCTTCCCGCACTGAGCTTTTGTACATGCTAGTCATTCACATTGAGGGCCTGACGCACTGATTCCGGAAACAAGTCTCTATGGCCACATAAAGGGCGAGGGGATCAGAGGGGGTTGGGAGTTGAATACTGGCGAGGGAAGATGGAAAAAAAAGAGAATTGCATTACATTAAAGCAAAGAGACAAAAGAGATTCCTGACCACTTGAACTTCCAGAAACACCCCAGTGTGTTTTGTCTGGGGAGAAATACATGTTGAGAAAGTGAACACAAAATACGTCTGCAACTTCTGACGCACTGCTTTTTACACTACATACAAAACATATCTGGAGACAAAAGATCTTTGTACTTTGCACAAAACAAATTATTGGGGGAGGGGGTGTGACAATAAACAAGGTCAAACAGAGGTGAACAAATGTCTTGGGGGGAGAACAAATGAGGCAAGCAGTGAAACAACATTCATCTTTCCGCTTTCGCTTCACGTCCCTGGAAAGCTGCTTAAGTAAACCGACCATTGAAAGTAGGCATTGTTTGGTTATCGTTACACACTGTGCACCCCGCCCTCTGCCCAGGGAATTTACAAACTCAGCACCCACTCTTTTTCTCCTTCACCCTCTCTCCCTACCCCCCAGAACACCCTCTCCATCGACTTCAGGCTTCAAAAGCAGGTTAAACATGTACACACACACATGCAGGCCTAATCTTTTCTTGCTGGTGTGTGGTCTGCATTAGCAGTGGCAAAGATAGATCCACACACTATGGGTCATCGGAATACTAATAACAAATTTGATCGATGGAAGTGTCAAGACAAGAAAAAAGGATGTTGAAATTAACGACAGCACTGAAAGCCCTGAGAAAAGTGAGATGTGGCTCACGTTAACGTTTGTCTGTCTTTGTGTCCATAGGGGGGGAACTGAAAGATCATGTGCCGTTGCGTACAGAGGGATAAATGATATTGGTTTTCTTCTTTAGACATGTACATCATCAGAGAACCATTTTAAAAAGACATTACTAAAGCATGAGGCATGGCAAGTGCTCCCCAGCTGTCAGTGGGGATTCTAAAAATTGGTACAAGTGATTGCAATGCCCTCCAAGGCCTTCAACTTCAAAAGTATTCAACTGGAGCAATCAAGGGCAACAGTGTCTATTCATATTTATTCTGACGTTCTACACCAGGAGCATGGATTTATCCCATCAAGTAGGGATGCACTGATGTGGAATTTCTGGGCTAAAGCAGCAACTTAAGTTTAGGAAAGTAAAGTGGGCTAAAACCTTAAAGATTAAACAATGATTAAATGTATTAAATCAGTTTTCAGAGAACTTTTCTAAAACTTTACATTATTTAAAATAAATATTTTACATTATTTAGCAGTCACTGTGATCTAGAACGGTGTTTCCCAACCCTGGTTCTGGAGTGCCCCCTGTCTTGTCCTTGCAGTGGCTCCCAGTTTGGCACAGAATTTATTTCAAAGTATTACTCATTGGTCACTCACTGGTTTGGGCCCTAAATATATCTCTGATATGTTTGATGTATATACTCCTGGTAGGTCTCTTAGATCTGTGTTACTTTCTGTAACCACTTAATCCTCACTATGGTCACAGGTACTTAAATTGTACTTTCAATCTTCTTTTATTGATTTTCTGTGTATTCTTTTATCTCTTTCATTGTTTTAGTTTTTTTATTCTATTTTAGTTATTATTATATTCCTATAAAGTGCATTGAATGACCTTTGTGTATGAAAATGGGGCAAATAAACAAACTTGACTTGACTTTTGCTGGTTTCCTTGCACCGACATGCCCACTTTAACCTAGAAAAGGCTTATTAATTAGCTGATTAGTTGGATCAACTATGTAAGTGGTGGGTAAAACACTAAAATATGCAAGGGGGAGCCCAGTGAACATTGTTTTAGAGCTAATCATCACTGTAAGTTAATGTAACAATGAGAGAATTGCATATGCACTTTTATTGTTTTTTTACTTCTAGTATAACAATGGTCTACTCACTCAGATGGGGAATCAATCCACCAATCATTGGATGTGGCTGTGGATTTATCCACCATGCTATCCATTTGTGTGAGGTACAAACAAGAGGAATTCCCACCATCCCCATGTGAAAGCCAGCAAACTATCACACATCCCTAAATGAAGTTATGAGGAATAATTAGAACAAAAGATAGAACTCTACACACTGCTGTCGTAGTAAGACAAGGGTTGACACTTATGACCCTGTAAAATGGTTAACCAACATCTATCATTTCATCCCATTCAGCTTCACTTCATTTCCAGAGCCTCACCCTTCAACCCCAGCTCACCAGCAGGCCAGAAACCTCCTCTGCACTCAGGGTGTAGTATTAATAATACTACTAGCAGGGGGCAGGTTGCAAAAGACGAGGGGATGTCGAGGTATAGCAATTTAGAGAGGTCGGAGCTGACGGTGAATGAATGACAGTCTGGGGGAGTCCTGTGGGTTGGTCTGCATGGGGTATGGTCTCTCCGTTCTACCCCGCTAACCTCCCGCTAGCCACTTTATTGCTCAACGTCTGTCGTGGAGTTTTCATTAAACCACGCAGGAGCAGCGGCCGAGGAAGAGCAGGAAATGGGATCTCTCTGCTGGATTCTATTAATATGCATTTACATTGCAATGAGTTCAGAACATAACAGAAGCATTTCTTAGGTTCTCTTTTCTTTCTTTCTACCTCAGATATTTTAGATTTCTTACATACTGAAATAGTATGGACAGCTGACCAAAGCATGTTCAGCAAATATAGTTACTTGTACTTGTACTCATGTACTTATTCTGAAAATTGTATCAGCTGGGATCTGGGACAGTGCTGGGGGGAGAAAAAAACAGTTAAATGCTCTGACACAAGTAATGAGAACAAACAAATGACTGAGCACCAACTTGGATTAATCATTTTGATTTTGTGATTTAATTGCATATTTAATTGTTCATATTTGTGTTTTATAAAAAACAAAATACAGATCATGAGTTTCTGAAGGAATCCAGCCCATTCTGAGTAATCATTTAATCATTTAAATATTCAAGTTTTTAAAAAAGGCCATTTTTTGTTGGTTTTTTGGTTTGTTTTTTTGCAGAACAGCTTTCAATGAAGAAATAACACTTTGACTGGGTGACATATTAATCATCTGGAATACTGACAGATATGAAACTGACCAGAAAATAGGGAAGAAAGTGCCCATTCTAAAGATCGCCAGATATTTCTCAAGGATGTTCAAATAGCTTTATAATTACAGCTGTAATTGGTACCATTTTAAGTATGCACTTGCAAAAGGAACATTTTATTTAAATTTACCACATCCATGACTAATGCGTTTAGTGACTGTTATTTCACCACACAAGGTTTCATTACACTAGCTTATCACACATATTAAAGGACAAATACGGTATTTTTAACTAACTGCATACTTTTCACCATAATGGCACACCAACACAGACAGCAAATGAGATCGTACTTAGTAAATTTTCAAAAGAAAATGTGTTACATCCACCCGGTTTTACACACGCTCCCAGTCTTCTTTGTATCTTTACATGACTGCTCTTGCTTTTGGCACTTCATAAATCTAATTATTCCACAGAGGACAAACACTACTGTATGATTTGCAAGTCTAATGTGAGAAAGTATTTAGTACATAAGCATGAAACATGTTCATAAATCATCTGAATGACAGACTTGACAAAACTGTGTTCATAATATATAAAATTTGAGGAGGAACATGTGAAATACTTTAAACTTTAGTAGGCTTTTAATAAACTTACTTCTGTCGTTTTCATTTATTGTGTTTATTTTTTTTAACCACCATTAATAATTAGTTTTTATTGCAGTTTCAAATGTTAGAGAAGGCTTATGGTGGTTTTTCTTTTTTTTTTTTACTATCCTATTTTAAAAATCACTTTCCCTCCTAAATGAGTTTAAAGGTTGATTTAATGAACGAATTAATGAATGAGTGAATGAATGAGTGAACGAATGAATGAGCATATAAAAAACATCATCTTTGGTCCAGTTTAGTAAACAATTTGCCTTTGGCACACAATGCTGGTCTTAACTAAGATTCTACAAGCCCTGGTCCATTTACATCTACTGTCCAAAGAGGCTATCGTGTAATTGTTGAATGTTTGATCCAGCGCTTTAAGTACTGCACCTCCAGGGCCCGGGCTTGGATGACAGACGCTGGGTCATATTCATTATTGTAGCGCAAGTCGAGGTGATGAGCTCCATCAGGGATCACAATGGCCACCAGAGAGTCTGAGAGGTTCTTGGTGACTCCACCACTCATCCAAGGGTCCAAACCTCCATTACTGGAAAAGGAGAAGTGCATATAAACTCATAAAGACTACCGCCTGTGATGACAGAAGCATGGTGTAATTCAACATTTTTTCCTCAACTCATCACTCACTGAAACAAGCTAAACAGACACTGAATGTAAATCAAATGTTAATTTAAAAGTTTGGAATCACTGTTTAAAATCGATTTTTAAACAATAAAAATGCACAAATTAATTAGGAATGCCAGTCCTGTACAACTATGTTAATAATTACTCAAGGTAACTATAAAGACAATATCTGAAAATACCTTTCAGTGTGTAGTTTATTAGATTTACATTTACAATTGGGCATATATTTTAACTGTGTATAAGTCTACAAATTATCAATATAACAACTGATTCCAACCTTTTGAAGGGTAAATAAAATTCATTGTATAATAACATGATTACACTACTTTTACATTGCAATTACATTTGAACAGTATCTATAAACAAAAGTAATAACTCAGTTCTAAGGGTTACAGTTACTGGCCTGCATGTGACATTCAGTTCCAATATAATTCATAAGGCAGTGGCTGAGAACATGTAATAAGAGAGCCATTAAGTATAAGGGACGATTTCTTTGTTTGGCTTTGCAGACCAACATAAAACACTTGGTGTTAATTGCTGTCTATGGTTTCAGGGCAATTTTTTAGAAAAACTGAAGTCTTGAAGCACTAACCTAAAATCAACTAATTAGACCAATTATTCAAGCAGGTTTCCCTTCTGAAGTAAATGCTGTAGTAAGGCAAAGCTTAGAGGAACGACTGCTCACCTGAAGATGATGTTGCTGTGG
This sequence comes from Brycinus macrolepidotus, assembly GCA_037974445.1. NCBI lineage: Eukaryota > Metazoa > Chordata > Actinopteri > Characiformes > Alestidae > Brycinus > Brycinus macrolepidotus. Next base: position 26,978,678 of record JBBPCZ010000001.1, read on the forward strand.
GAGTAAATGTTCTTCCCACCGTAAACGGTCTCAGCCCAGTATTCCCATGGCCGTACACCAAAGAACTCATAGCACTCGTCAGAAAATGCCTGGAAGTTCCACTCCTGAGGCTCAAACATATCTTGAATGCCATCTGTACACATGGGCATCACCATCTCTGTACAGCTCTGCCCAGACAAACAGTACAAGAAAGCTGTTAGACACAACACGGCACAGCATATATTTTATA
>JBBPCZ010000001.1:26989768-27002010 GCA_037974445.1 Brycinus macrolepidotus
TATATATCAAGTATATATAGGGGTAACATCGGTATTTTACATTCTAGCACTGGAAGACAGCAGTTCAGTGTACACTATTTTTTTTTAAGGGTAATGTATTAAGCTGAGTTTAAAATGAAATGAGTGTTTTGGGAGCATATTTGGGGGCATATTTAGGGTTTAGACTTTAAAAAAAATAGGCATTTTCAGGCATTTTTTTTTCACCTCATCACAAATTCTCCGTTTTTCACAATTTTGGGGGTTGACTGTAGTCCATTTGTTTTCCTGCATAATTTATAAGCCCCCCTTTTTGCCCCACTCTGGGATGAGCAGGACACACTGGATCTTGGCTGAGCAGATATTATCATTCTCAGCACAGAAGGTGAAGCAGATATTAGTATTGACACAAGGAAAGTGTGCATAATAAAGTGATCGGTGAGTTTACTATAAAAGTCTATGGATTGGAACGCAATGTCATTGAAGTCCCTGTTGGTGGAATAGTCACGCGTCCCAATACTTTTATCCATACAGTGTATGTTCATATTGGGGCCCATACTACAGAGATGGAACAGATGCTGATGGACATAATATAATACATGTCTGAAATAAGTTAACTAAAAGGGGGAAAAGTGTCAGTATACACAAAATATCTGTACAGCACAAAATTAGTCACATAACCTCATATTTAATTGAGAAGTTTTTATATTGACTTGCAGCCTACACAGTGTGAGAAGTAACAAAACCATGATACTGAAACAAAACTGTACAAAGAGTATGATATCTTGTCTCAATACATGAAATTCGGTAGCTGTACTGTAGCATTCGGTCCTGATCCATGAACAGTTTTTATATCATTCTCGCAGTTCAAAAAGTCACTAAAATGGAAAGTCTGAAGGTCAAAATGACAACTGAAATCAAACACGGTAATTTTCCAGGAATGCTGTTTTCATTCTCACTATGTAAAGGAGATTTATCAGTATGAATGGTTCATAAAAATATGATCGTAAGAATAAGAAAACTGTAAAATTTTTTATAATACTATTTTGGAAATTAGGACCTAAAACATATTAAAAAAGAAAGGGCTAAAGTCCCACTGGTATACAATGCATACAATATGACAAATATCTGTAAAATAAAGCTAGACAAATTACCTGACAGAGAGCATATTGTGCATTGCACGACATGAAACGTATATAGAGAAAAAAAAACGGTGTATATACAAAATTAGAAAAGGTTATCACTTTAAAATAAAACGCGTTAATAGAAAATATGGCCATAACAGGTAAGCAGCTAAATGGCACAGGTTATTAACAAAATTGTCAAAATAAACCAAAGGGCCAGAACAAGATGAAAAGAAATTCTTCGAAGTAAAAATTATCTTGTTAAGCAGATCATGAGATATTAATGTATATGGATGATTTTTTTTGGACAGGTGACATTCACTACACAAAATGTGTAAATCCTTAATCACAGGTAACACAGGGCTTTAGGAGGCAAGGCATTTGAAAACCTGTGAAGGATATCTATGAATTAGGTTTAAAAAAATCGGATTGAACAAAATGAAATGAAAATGCTTTTAGCAGCAAGAAAAACACTGGAAAAAAAAATCTATAAAAGATGAAATTCACAGTTCCATTGCAATGCAGGTGCAAACAACCATACAATAGAGTCAAGTCAACATGGAGGTACACTTTCCAATCATTTTAAACTTAATCAAGATGCACAAAAACACACTGTTTGAAAAAGGGGAAGGGAATAAAGTCATACTTTTATCACATCACATTGTGAAAAATAAAAATACTGAAATCCGATGCGGTGAAGGTAACACACAGATATACGTGCTGACAGTAACCGGGTGTAACACGTTCACTCCCATGTCAAAAGCTTGAACACATTGCTCAGTAAATTACAGTACCAAAGCTTCACTAAATGAACAAAGCTTCCCAATATATGCGTTATATACTAATAATAGTGTGCCAAAATCGGAGAAAGGCTAAGCATTGGCCCTGTCATCAGGAGACCACAAGCATCGATACCAGGCGATGCCACAGCCATTGGTGGCCTGGAATCCAGTTGAATATAACACCCCCATCACTCAGCATGATGCTGACCAGTGCAAGCATCTGTTAGCTGATGTAACAGAATTAGTAGTTAGGGTTCTCCTCCAAGCGTGCTGAGCTGTCCAATGGCATTGAATAGTTTGAAAAGATGAGTCTCAGACATCTCAGAGAAGGCACGTGCTAGCCTTCACTCTCTCAACTTGGTAGATCTAACAAGCAGATGGCATTAGCTGTGACTGAAGTGAGTAAAAAATGCAGAATTAAGCTAAAATATCTCCTAGACAACTTTTTTGAGAGCTGAAATTGGAATGAAAAAGGTGTTTAACTGTTAAACAGTGATCAGTGAGGTTCAGCCTGCACAAATTAGGTCAACGCTAACAATGACTCGTGTTCTATACAGCCAAAGCCAATTTAAACAAATCATATAACCTATTTGGTGGCCCTCAGTTTAGCACAGATTACACCGGCAATCCAGATGCAGCCGAGAGCACCACTGATCGGCATTTACATAAAGGGAAATGAAGTGTGTTCAGTTTTAAGGAGTGTGCAAAGATATAGCCTTGATTCCCAAGCCACTGAGGCGTATAACTCCTGCAGATCCACAGGCCTGTACAGAACAGTGTTTATCCTATCATAACACACAGGACTCAAGTTAAGAAGGGATTAACAAGTATCTTTTGGATTGCCCTCTAGAACAGGAGCCTGAATTCTAAACACCACCAAAATTCCACCAATGGAGAAAAACAGAGGGAATTTAATTCTAGTGATTTAACTATGCAAATTCACTAATATGATAAAAACATAAATCATTTCATTCTAGTGAATTAAGTGCACAAGCATGTCACAATAACTGTACCCTTAATCCATTCTAACCAAAATAAATCTGCTTTTTATGCTAACTAGAACAGGACGAATATGTCCATGTGTCATTAACTGATCACTGAGTCGTTACTGCATAATCATGAGATCTTTTCCCTTTTATACGGAGTGCAGTCCATAAGTGTTGTATATTGGTATTTTTGCTTGTTTGGCTCTGTAATCTTCAATATGAAATGAAACTGAGGTTACAGTGCAGAACAGCAGCTGTATTTACTCATTAACTATATTGGGTAATCTTTTTATATGTACAGTCTCCCCATTTCATGAGACCAAAACATAATGGCCTGTAATGAAGCCACTTTCAGTTTCTGCTTATTTTCATGAACTCTATTCAGTATCCTTCAGCAGATGCAATGCATGCACAGTAATATACAGCTCAGGGGTTTGACTTGGTTAAGAATCTTACGTTTTAGAGAAAAAAAACTTTGTTAATGTATGGGCAGGTTTCATTTTAGGTTTTATCAGTCAGTCAGCTACAGAAAGATATATTTGTGAAAATCTTTCTGGAGATCATGACAATTCATAAAACATTCTGGGCCGAAGCCTTGGAAACCCAGGACTAATGACGCTACTGGATCCAACTGGATCCCCAACCTGTGTCTCCTTGGTCATCCTCTGGCCATATTCTCTTAAAATATTTTTGAACACTCATATCTGCTGAGTAAATGCCTTAAAAATCCTTGGTAATACTTAGTTTCTGTCTTTCTAACTGCCATAGCCCGAAGTAATCTTCCTTATATTAACCTAGAACAACTTTGCTGTATGTTATGCAATGGTCAAGCTACATGTGCCGAATACACTGTTAAATCTTGTGGCTACGAACGCAGCATAGTTGCCTCTTTCTTTGACAGAATACGAAGCTATGATCAAAGTCACAGAACAAAAACACAATAGGGAAAAGTCCATGCTTGTAAAATATCCACCGACCTCTTCTAACATAACAGCAGAGAACATCTCTCTCTATCTCTGATTCTCTGCAGAGCATGTGTGATTGTCTCATGACAGCAGATCGAAAAGGTATGGGAAAAGTAGAGCGAGGGGAGATTGTCCACTAGTTAATCGTTTGTGGATGCCATCGTTCTCTTGGATGGCTAAATTAGGTAGGTTAATATAACTGGGCAGCCCGCCCAAGTAACATCTATATGTGCCAAACACTAGCAGTCACACAGTACAGCCTGTGGAACGACCACCACGTTTCACAGATGAGACTCACTGTTCCTTTTTTTTCCTCAACTCCATGTCTTCTTTCAATCACTATAGAGTATAGAGTAATATTTATCTCATATCTTTATCTTACGTTGCCCATAGGACTTGGAGGGAAAAAAAGTAATTTTCTTCCTGACCGAAAATGTTCTTTATTCATTTCACTCCTGTGGTTTTCCATGGCTCCACCCTACCAGTGCATTCTTGCTTCTTAACAATGCACAGAACTGATTTGTTCTTATGATAGCTTGCGTTACTTGCCCTGACACTAGTTGGGAACTTACAGTACCGTGTAAAAGTCCTAAGCCACCCCCCAGTACAATCTGGAAAGCACCTGATTGGCAACGGCTTCATTTATCCATGGGGCAACGATCCCAAGCACACTGCCAATGCAGTCAAAGCACCTTGACAGAAAAAACACAATGTAACACTATCAAAAGGCCACCGATGTCCAAAGAAGTTTTTAGAATGTCCTTCAAGCCTGGAGAACTATTCCTGAATACACTTAAATAAATTACAGGTAAGCTTGTCTAAGAGAGTTCAGGCTGTGAACGGTGGTCATGATGGTGGTCAGACTACATATTGACTTTAAAGCTGGTTAGATTTAAACAAACTATGTTCTATACTAAATTTACATGTATGTTTGTACATGGTGCAATAAATCACTGTGCTGACCTACTGTCTCATTTTCCTACAAAATATAAAGAACTGGGGGGTGACTTTTGCAAAGTCCTGTATATTAAGAGACAACAATAATGCAAACGTCAACTAGAATCAACTCAAACCAATCAGATCTTTCGTTAGCTCACTTGTACTAACAATTCCACGCAATTTTACAAGCAGCGCCGAGCAGCAAATCGTCCAATTACTTGTGATACCTTAAAATGGAAAGACGATACATAAAGGGCTGTATTCTGACTGCTTTACCCAATACGTACATTCACACCTCATTTCATTTCAAATCCACTATGCTGAAGTACAGAGCCAAAGCAATAAAAACTGACTTACTACCTAAAAACCTACACACTACTTTGTATCTGAAGGTTCACAGAGACCAAATTAAAAGGATAAAACCACCTTATTTCCACAGTGTTCACAATTGATTTTAGTTTTCAATGCATGGGGCCCAGAAGGGAAAGCAGAAAAATGCACTAGTCTTCTAGCAGATGGCAGATTTCTAAAGTTGGCCTGTGTAAGCTGCAACTTAATGCAAGTTCAGCAACTTCATGCTCTCGAGTGGCTGTACAATTAATTTAGTTTGATGTGTGCTGGAAGTGCATTTCTAGCCAACAAAGCCCTCTGAATTTGTGCCCTGAAACACAATCAAAAATCAAGTGCAACTCCCAAAGAAGTTGCACTTGAAACTATGTTTCCGAGCCAAAAGAAAATCGTGGAGAAGGTCTGTTAAAAGCGATCTAATTGAGAATGTTAGCCAATATAATTCTGTAGTACACGGACAATTCCTTTTCCCCTCTGTTCCCTGTTTAAGATGGTCTGTGTTTTAGCACATTCTGAAACTAAAGAAATTCTTATTCTCAACAAAAAAAAAACTAAATGAGCTTATTATCAGCAATGTTTTAGAAGTGCATTTTGAGCAACATTTGACTTAAGGGGCATGGCAATGATCTACAGTGTTTGTCGTATTTGTCATTAGGTGAGATGCAATTTTTTTCTGTGATTCCGAATGAGGTGACCCTGCTGGTGTAGACCTGCGTTTTTGCTCAGACCTTTCATATCGCAGACGCATTGGATCACACATCTTTAGTATTATACAGAAGTGCATAAAATCTCATTGTCTGGCCAGTGGGTTTTCCTTTAAATACTCCAGTTAGCAGTATTCTGTAACAAGGCCCTTAGGAGCATTCAGGAGCTTCAGTTTATCTTCAGTGGCAGCAGCATACGTTCTCTTCTCTGGACATTCTGTACATACAGTGAGTAGTTCTTAAAAATACCACAGGGGTTCGTGTAAGGGTTAAAGAAGTATCCTAAACCTCAACTGTGGCGACAAAGAGGAATCATCGCATCTATGCAGAGGACGTCAACAATAACCACCACCATGGGGAGAGGCCAGAGCCCTTCACCAGATCTGCAGCCCAGTTCCCTAGTTAATGCTGCAGCAACTCAAGTAATTGATGTTCTTCCCTTCTCCGGGCATGGGAGCGGCTTCGTTGTTGTCTAATGTGTTCTGCTTGGCTTCACGGATCAGTACACAAGCCAGGTCCAGGAAGAGTTTCTCCACATTGTCGGATTCTTTGGCGGACGTCTCCAGGTAGAGCATGCTCTGGGCCTCAGCAAACTCCTCTGCCCTCTGTCTGTGCACCTCTCGCTTTTCAGCCAAGTCAATCTTATTCCCTGTAAAACGACAGCAGCATGGTTAAGACAGCTTAGCACTGCAATCAACAGAAAAACAACATAAAACTTAACTGGAGAGTTTTATTTTGACTTTATATTATATTTTATATTGTTCTTGTCTTTGTGTCTCTCTGTCCTGTCATAGCATAAGTGCAGCTGGTGGCCTGGTGGTTAGGGAGTTGCCCCTACGATCGGAAGGTTGTGGGTTTGAATCCCAGGACTGCCAATGGCACCACTGAGGTACCCTTGAGCAAGGTACCTTCCCCACACACTGCTCCCTGGGCGCCACTGTAGGACCACAGCTTCACTCAGGTTAAATGCAGAAGACTCAAGTAATTTCCTCTAGGATCAATATAGTATATACATAAAAATAATAAATAAATAATAAAAATAAATAATAATAAACATTTCCTCTGGAATCAATAAAGTTTTCTGATTTTGTTTCAGAAACTCCACCAATCTCTACTCAGAACTGGCGCTCAGATAAACATTCGACCCTTTTTTAAAATTTAACATGAACTATAAATGCTGATGTCCTAAGAACAGTGAGCACATTATGCTGTAGTGAACATCTGAAGCTTAATGTGAGCAGTCTGGATTTACCAAAGCTACATGCATTAGAGATGAGAATCACCAGTGACCTCCCAATACAATATTATTACGATACTGATTGGATATTGCGATTCTGTAGGTATTGTGATTCTTTAAATAAATACAATTTTAAAACCTTGAACCATGTAAAAAAAGTTATATCGCTAAAGCTTTATTCAACAGCCACACATATGAACTGAACATAAATAAATGTAGCGAACTCCAAATAACAATTTTCCCCTTCAAAAAACAGAGGCAGCATTTAAACAATGCAAAATAACTTCAAATAAAACATTTGCATCTGCTGCAGCATAAACTACACCAAGGTAATGTTTGAATGTGGTTTAATGTACAGAATATTTAGTTTTTCTGCAAAAACAAGAGCTGGTCAACATGTCCAGTTATAACACTATTTTTATCCCTCAAAAACAATGTTTTTCCACTTAGAATTCAAACAAAATATGGAAATTATAAATTGTGACAGGGTTTGGAGGACTCAAGGTGGACGTACGTGCAGACGGACGTTTATTAACGGAACGTTAAACACGACTGAAATAAACATTAAAAATTAACCAAAAAGACAACTAACACTAGAAAATAAAACAAAAAAGCACACCCAGAGGAAACACGGGGTTTAATACTGATATGGGATTTCACAGAAAGAACCGCAGTTGACCAATAAAACTAAATGCAAAGACTGGGGCGTACATGCATGATGGTAATACACAACAGCTGAGGGTTAAAATAAGCAGACAGGTGTGTATGATGCGTGAGGCAGGCTAAGGGCGGGGTTACACCTAAACAATAAGAGAAACCACAGATAAACTTAAACAAAGTCAGGCATTGACAGAGGTGAGCCAGACGAGACAGGAAGAGACTGTTACATGAATTAATAAAACACTGATTTCGGAGTCAGGGTGGCAATACATGAATCGCACACACCACCAAAAAATCGTGATACATAAGTGAATCGATTTTTCCCCTCTAATTTCCATCTCTAATGTCTATATTACACATTAGTAAAGTTGGGTTAAGGTAGCTTTACTCTGGGGTCCCCAGATTCCCTCACAGTCCAAAGATATGCGCGTCAGGTGAATTGGAGAATCTAAATTGACCGTAGGTGTGTGTGAGCAAATGGTGTGTGTGTATGTGTGCGGTGAGTCCTAGTCTCATTCCCGCTGACCCCGGGATAGGCTCCGGGTACCCGCGACCCTAGTGTGGATTACGCGGTTACAGAAAATGAACGACTGAGTGAGGGTTAAGGTAACCAGACGCATAATTTGAAGACACTGAAAGGTCAGACTCATTAAAGTGGTAAACACTTTAAACGCTCACCAACTAAGATTGTCACCACTTGGTTATTGGCATATTGCTCGATCTCCCTCAGCCACTCGGGAAGGCAGCGGAAGGAGTCCTCGCAGGTGATGTCGTAGGTGAGGATGAGGGCGTTGGCACTGCGGTAGTAACTCTGAGTGATGGAGCGGAACCTCTCCTGGCCCGCTGTGTCCCAGATTTGGAGCTGTGCAAATCAGAAAATCGAATAATCAATGCAGCCACTTAGCACCACTGAGCCAGGACCCGACGAGCACCGAGCCCAGTTTCCACTGCATTTCGGATCTGCCAATGTGGACTAAAACGGGTCAGGTGTTGTTTTGCCACTTTTTAATTAAACTCTAGCCTAAGTGGAACAAACATAATACATGTCAAACAACAATTGACATGGTTAATTGAATCTGACATTTTCAATCATAAAAGCGTGAACTACAGCACCAGCCTCTTACACATATAAGAACTACAGAACCTTTTTACTGCTAGGAAATGAAGAAGAACTGGGACGTACCTTTACTTTTACCCCTTTTATTTCCACAGTTTTGATCATGAAATCAACCCCGATAGTGGCGCCTTGGCCAGGTGGGAAAAGACCCTAGAATCATGAAAATGGAATGAGAAATAAAGCAAAAATGTCTGATAATAATCTCATGTTTAATATACTTAAGACACCCATTAAACACTGCACCTCTTTATGCCACGTAATAAATTATGAGAAGACTCTAAAGGGCAAGAATCCAGCCAGCAGCTCTCCTCTGCCTGGAGGAGGCTGCAGTCTGTGGGTGTTTAACAGCTCCCTCGTTTGTTTTAAAGAAATAAATTACCTAAAAATGCTCACAGCTCATAATAAACTAGATTCATATGCCTGCTACTTTCATTCACCATATTAAAATGTTTAACTGTTCCGTTAGGGAATGAAAACACACACAAAAAAGAACAAACCTGAGTGAAGCGTCTGACGAGACAGGTTTTACCCACCCCTGCATTTCCTATCAGCACTATTTTGAAGAGGTAATCATAATCCTCCATGGTCACTTATCTGAGAGAGAGAAAGAAAGAGAAAGACAGAGAGAGAGAAAGAAAAAGAAAAAGGAAAAGAAAGACAGAGAGAGAGAGAGAGAAAGAGAAAGCAAGAGAAAAATTAAGAGAAAGAGAAAAAGAAAAAGAAAGACAAAGAGAGAGACAGAAAGAGAGAGACAGAGAGAGAAAGACAGAAAGACAGAGAGACAGACAGACAGACAGACAGACAGAGAGAGAGAGAGAGAGAGAGAGAGAGAGAAAAAAAGAAAGAAAGAGAGTAATTTGACTTTTTTTGGACAGTCTCTGGACATCTAAGCACTGCACCTCAGCTCAGTAGGGTATAGAATTCATCGAAAATTACAGCTTTAACAAAAATAGTGCAGGGCCAGCATCATGTGACCCATGTCCTTCTCATATTACTACTGCATGTAAATATTTAATGTACATTTCTTTTTTTCACTCCTTTTAAAGTGGTCTTTAATAAAGACTCTCATTTACACCATTTAATTTGAACTACACAAAAAAAAAGACATTTCACAGATACCCCAAAGGGCCATCTGACCATTTTCCAATCTCTCCTTGTCCCTCAGAGTTAAACAGGCTATTTTTGTTACCGTCACCATACTGTGCAAAAAGTCTTGAGCCATCCCTCATTTCTTCATATTTTGCTTCCAAAGAACCAGATTCTAGTACTTTTAATGTGGTCTTGAGGAACAGTTCTCCAGGCTTCCTGAAGGACCTCTCATTTCCAGTCCAGTCCCTGAACCTGACAGTTACCTGTTTGTTAAGCCACGCAGTGACCTACATATGAATTATTCCAGCATAAAACAGCACATCTAACTTAAGGCCTGAACCAGTGAAGAAACAGGTGCAGATGATTCCAGATGATCAGGCGGTGATCAGTGTACTGGTGGTGCTGAATGCTGAGTGGTTGGAACACTTTTATCTAGGCACCTTGTATCTTTAGACACTTTGCAGCCTGTCACTGTAAAACATTTGTTCCCATTTCTTTCATTTAATCTCCTCAATATGCCAAAGATAATAGTTTGACAGGCATGAAATAGTACTTTTTGCACCAACAATGTGATTCAAAGCAAAATATAAAGAAATGAGGGGATCGAGACTTTTGCACAGCACTGTATGTAAATGAGCTCTGTCCTAACTGGTTGCCCTGCACTGTGCCTCATTCAAAAACAGACTGGGCAGAAACACATCTTATAACTTCATATATCTGTAAACAGAACAGTTTTTGCACCTGGTTTTAATAAAGGACCAGGGAGTTTGGAAAATTTGGTTTTCCAAGACCGGGGCCCTTTCTGTTATCACTGAAAGGGGCAAATACAGCCATCCTGATTGTTAAATTAATGGCTTTTTTTTCCTGAGAAGCATTCTTGGTTACTCTGTTGTTTTCATGACAACATGTTCCCTGTTTTTTTTCCCCCACTCCCTTTTTTTTCTTCTTTACTCTTCTCTTAGTGAAGTGTTGCTATGGGCAGGGGTCTCTGTGCATGTGTTTAAATGGTCTGGTTGCCAAGGCCTATGGCAGGATGCTGAGAGGACTGCAATAAAGAAACAAGGGATATAAAGAAGGGGCCTACCATGACTCGCCAAGCCAAGCCAAGCCAAGATTAGGCAACACACACACACACACACACACACACACACACACACACACACACACACTCTCTCTCTCTCTCTCTCCCCCTTGTGCAGAAGTGCAATGCATAAAACAAAATGAACCCTAGTATTTGAAAAGCACATTTTAGAAAGCATTGTCCTGTTTTCAGTGTGCACCAAAACCATAAATAAATACAAACAAATAGACACAACACTAACAGAACAGCTCTGGTTGGTTATTGCCTTACAAACATGTAGCAGCAGATTTACATGGACTGACTCTGTAATCCTCAGATGGGCCAGGATCTATGAGCACCATGCACTGATTTACTGAAGTCCAGGGCAGCTGGTACAGAGTCCTGAAGACTGAATGTTATTTTTCATCCTGCAGAAGGAGGAGGAGGAGAAAAACGACAGCAGGCGATCCGCTATGCTGTTAGCAGTTAGCAGAAATGTGGATCATCCAGGCAGATCTCTGGACTCCTCCTGAATCCTGATGATCATTAAGGTCATGATGAGAGGCTGCACTTACCAAAAGCAGGGGCTTCACCCCAGTCCCCCCGAGGATCAGTCCACAGGCATCCAGGCCGCCCTCAACCCTCTTACACAAGACGATGTTTGCAATTCTGAGTCCTTCCCTCTGCCTGGCTCTCTGCTCCCTCTGCCTGCAGAGTTTCCTTTGCTTTTCATCATGACATCATCACGAGAACCCGGGCCACAAGCACGGGGAGACAGCAGCGCGCGGGCTGCTGGGAGATGAAGTTTATACACCTTGGATTTGTAAACTTAGAAATGTTAGCGGTCACTTATACGCTATACATACAAAAGTATTGGGACACACCTGTTTTTCGGGGTTTGGTCTAGGCCCCTTACTTCCAGTGAAGGGCAATCTTAATGCTTCAGCATATCAAGACATTTTGGACAACGCCACAGTGCCAACTTTGTGGACACAGTTTGGGGAAAAACCGTTTCTACTGTGCCCCAGTGCAATAAGATAAGATGAGATAAGATAAGATAAGATAACCCTTTATTAGTCCCACAGGTGGGAAATATGTATTGTTACGGCAGCAAGTGGACAGAAGAAAAGAAGAAAGTAGAAGCAGCATAACCAATAGAATAAAAACTATACAGTATAATAGAAAACAGTTTAATAAAAAAGTACACTATACAAATATTACAAAAATATAAATAAAGAAGTTGGTGTGTATGTAT
>JBBPCZ010000001.1:27002110-27019576 GCA_037974445.1 Brycinus macrolepidotus
TGCGATTAATCAAGATTAATTAATTACAAAGCCTCTAATTAATTAGATTAATTTTTTTAATCGAGTCCCACCCCTAAAGAAAAGATAAACCTTTATTACTTCCACAAGTGGGAAATTTGCATTGCTATGGCAGAAAGTGGACAGTACAAAGTTAAGAGCAACAAAAACAATAGAATAAAAACTATACAACAGTATAGTATAAAAAGCACACTATACAAATAATACAATAATATATAGACATTTGTGTGTGTATGTAAATATATATGTGTATATAAACCTACATAAGTATAAGTATGTGTATATGTACATAGTGGATATATATGTATGAACACAGGATATATATACACAAGCAGCAGGCATTGACAAACAATAATAATGCACCAAGATAGATTGCACATTGCTCACAGTAATCTTTCGTCCCAAAAATTTCACTAGAAAACCACAAAAAATTGCACGTTTTACCAGAAATATTGCACACAAGGGACATTTCCACCTGTCACTCCATGTTGTTTGGATGTGTGTGTTTGTTTGTGTGTGTGTGGTCAGCTGCAAGTCTGACAGCAGCTGGAAGGAAAGACCTGCGGAATCTCTCCTTCCCACACCGTGAGTGCAGCAGCCTGCCGCTGAAGGAGCTGCTCAGTGCTGTCAGAGTCTCCTGCACGGGGTTCTCCTTTCACTCACAACCTATACTGGGTCCAGAGGGCATCCCAGAACAGAGCTGGCCCTCCAGATCAGCCTGTTCAGTCTCTTTCTGTCCCCAGCGGAGATGCTGCTGCCCCAGCAGACCACACCGTAAAAGATGGCTGATGCCACTACAGAATCATGAAAGATGGCTGATGCCACTACAGAATCATGAAAGGTCTTCAGGAGCGGCCCCTGCACTCCAAAAGACCTGAGCCTTCACAGCAGATACAGCCTGCTTTGCCCTTTTTTGTAGAGAGCATTTGTGTTGTGAGTCCAGTCCAGTTTATTATTCAGATGAACACCAAGGTACTTGTTGCTCTCCACAGACTCAATGTCCATGCCCCGGATGTTCAGTGGCTGTGGTGGAGGATGTTTGTGTCTCCTGAAATCTACCACCAGCTCCTTGGTTTTTCCAGTGTTGATCTGGAGGTAGTTCTGCTGGCACCAGTCCACAAAGTACCGGGTCAGTTCTCTATACTCCCTGTCGTCCCCGTCAGTGATGAGGCCGACTATTGCAGAGTCTTCAGAGAACTTCTGCAGTAAGCAGTTGGTGGAGTTGTAGGAGAAGTCTGCAGTGTAGATGGTGAAGAGAAACGGTGCCAGAACCGTTCCCTGCGGGGATCCAGTACTGCAGACGACCCTGTCCGACACGCAGCCCTGGGTTCTCACATACTGTGGTCGGTTAGTGAGGTAGTCCAGGATCCATGTGCCGAGGTGATGGTCCACTCCTGTGTACTCCAGCTTGTCCCTCAGTGTTGAAGGCACTGGAGAAATCAAAGAACATGATTCTCTCAGTGCTCCCAGTGTTCCCCAGGTGAAAGAGGGAACGATGTAGGAGGTGGATGACAGCATCATCTAAGAAGATATTTTTAAATGTGTTGGTTTTGTGACATCACAAAAACAATTATTTGAAAACCTTTTGTAATTTATAATCCAGATATGGACTCTGTGGATGGGGGGGAGTGAAAATACTATATGAAACAGTATTTACAGACTTTAAGCCTTTTTAATTCCAGAAAAGTGATGATATGGGCCCTTTAATATTGTGAAAAAGTTCACAATCATAACATATATCAGTAAAATTACAGTACTGTGTTGCCCATATCATTCAGCTCTCATATATTTTTTCTTTACTGTTTGTGATGCATGCTGGCCTACAGTGAACATGTTTAAACCCTTAGCTGTGAAATGCTGATGTGTTTTTGCAGGTGTCCACCGACAGGTTTTGTTGGCGACTGTTGGGTGGTTTCTCGGCTACCATCTAACAAAGAATGAAATCTACACCTATGCTAAGTTGGACAGAGAAATGAATGGATACATCCAAAAACATCCTGAAGACTTTTTAGAGAAAGGTAACATTAAAGCTACAGCTTTTGATTGAGTTTTGAAATGAAAAGAAAGGTTCCACAAAATATCAATTTTACCCGCATGAACACTAGGGGTGTGCAAAAAATCCGGTCTTATGGACCTGGATGATTCTGAATCGATTCACGGACGTCAAAAAGAATTTTTTAAAATGTTAATTGATAACGTAATGTTGACCAAACACGAAAAACAGAAATCATAAGTGCAGCAGACAGACACGTAACAGAGGCACAAGATCCGACCTTCTGATCTGTGTTAGAAACAGTGTATGGAAGCACTTTGGCTTCTATGAAGTTGAAGAGAAAAAGGATTTGGACAAGAGACATGCTATGTGCAGGTTGTGTCAAAATAAAATATTTTGGAAATATGACGAACATGAGAAACCATATTACACATTTCCACCTGGGAAAGGAAGAAAATCACCCAGTTGTAGTTAATCAGAATCAGAAAACTTTATTGACCCCAGAGGAAATTGCTTATGTTAAAACTGCACAGACACACAGAGACGTAAAGACAAGAACAATATAAAATATGAAGTCTAAACAAATCCCAAAAAGACTGCAGAAAATTCTCAATATGAAATATACTATGCTATACGGACTGCTGAGGTTTTAATACTATAGAGAAATAACAGTTAAGTGAATTACTAGTAACTAAAATAGTGGTTAGGAGTCTGTTATTGCATGTAATAGAGATCGGTAGTAGATCAGTAATATTGACATAATTAGTGATAAAACACATGATAAGATTATTGCACAGAATGATAAGAAGATATTGCACAGAATTAAATGTTTCAGCACCCAATAAGAAAGGGCAAAGCGAATTACAAACTATCTCAATTTATTGCCAAGGATTTGTGTCCGTATTCAGTCAACGAGAGCCAGGGTTTTCAAGAAATGGAGCCGAAATACAGCATCCTGTCTCGAAGATATTTTACCGACACAGTGTCCTCACGCTGCTGGTTCTTTGCAATGCTAGGAGATATGCTGGCAAATGTAACCTTCCAGTTACGTTACACTGCAGTACATTACATTCATTTTGCAGATGCTTTTATCCAAAGCGCCTTACAATTTGAGAAATCACTTAAGCTTCAGGACAGTGTGAGAGCCAGAGGAGAGTTCTAAGAGCTAGGGAGTAGTGCAAGAAGTTATAAGCTTAATCAGAAGAGCAAGTGTGACTTAGGATAGATAGTTTATCATGAGAAGAGGTGCTCCCTTAATGAGTCTTCAGGAGGTTTTTGAAGATAAAGAAGGATTTTGCTGCTCTGGTCGCCTTTGGCAGCTCATTCCACCAGCGAGGAACCACGAATGAGACCAGTCTGAACTGATGATGTTCCTTGGAGGAGCAGTTGACTTGGCACATCTCTTCCATTTGTTTTATTAATAAAAGATATTGGATGCAAATGCAGTATGATCATTTTAAATACTTAGCTTTAAAAGTACCAAGTAGCCACACAGTGAGGGGGGAAAAATGCTGTATAGAAAAAAGAGATCCATCAAGATGCATTGATGATCGTTTTATAATCGCATCGAATCTGAATTGTAATTGAATCGTGAGGTGCCTGAGATTCCCAACTCTACTGAATGAACATCAGCACAACAGGGAGTCAGAATTTGGCTCAGCACTTCTTTTGTAAAATAACTGTACTCAGTGTTGAGCGTCATGGTAACATTTTGTTCGTTTTTGTAATTCAGTCAGGGGTAGAGTGTCCTAAGCACACCTACATTCACTGCGACCTAAACTAAGACTTGGATGTGGTTTGAAAGGGTTTGGAATAGTGTATTTACGGAAAAAAGGTTTTTGATCACTATTGACTTCTAGTGTGAGCAACATTAAGCCTCACAGCTCCAGTATAAAAATAAAGAAGCAAGATTTGGACACCAAACATGTCTTGGTGGATCACCTGAATTTGGGATGTAGACTTTTTTTGCTGAACTGTTTCTTTAAAGTTGTGTCCCTTTACTTGTTAAGTATCTCTGTGTTATCTCTGTCATTATTATTTCAGTATTTTTACATTTATTTCATAAACTGCAGTTGTTAAGCGTTGGAAAGTTGTTGCGGCAACAACTATAAATTAAAATGTCAGATAAAACTTTATAAGATGAAAGAATATGTAACAGTACATGTCTGACATCTTATTATTGTGTGGTGATGCAGAGTCAAGTTCTAGACTGTCCTTCAACTTTAAAGGCACTAGTTTAACTTATTCATCACTTATTAGCTTGTTAACTATCTAACACTTGTCTTGAGATCCACATTATTATTATATTAGGTGGCTTTTTGTAGGTCAGTAGTGATGAATAATAGTGATGAATTTTCTGGATACTAAAAGTCCTCAAATGGCAAACATACAATTTATTTAGCAAAGATTATTGGGTGTATTTTTAGTAAATACTGAGTAACATGGGAAATGTAGATCTCAGAGTGTGCCGACTCTTTACTGGTAGTGCACAAATAGTGCATACGGGCCATCAGTGCAACAGAGTATAACCGGCCATGAGAAAATAGATTATTTCAGTATAATCTATATAATCTGGTTGATAAGAATTACTATGTTGTTACTCACTCAGAAAAGAAGACTCTCGCAGAGATCATGGAGCCGTTTCACCCGGTCCGCTGAGGGGAGCTGGCCATCACATTTGTGGCAAATGTGAAGAACGTTTTGGAAGTTTGGACGTCGACTTCCATCTGTCTCTTAATAGGATGTTAAAACTTAAAGAATACAATCTATGATTTCACTTTGAATATGTTATTTCTAATATTTGAATAAACAATTCAATAAGCCTAACTTGGCCATTGGTTTCTTTTGCATTTGCATTTAAAAGTTAATTAAGATTAGATAATGAGCTCGAAATAGTCAGAAATAACTGACAGGCCTGTTTTTTGGTGGTGACTCATTTCTGACCACTTGTAGCTCAAATGAGCTATTGATTTGATTTGATTATTTATTTGTTTGTTTGTTTGTTTGTTTATTTATTTATCATCCTTATGGGAAACTACGGAACGTGGGTGCCACATTTTTTGTTCATGAAATAGTTTGTCATTTATGGTGAGGACACTAAGGACAGGTCCTTTTGAGATGTCGCCCAGTGTCCTGACCAGTTTATTTTTAAAGTGGCCCATATTTTGTTACCACTGGTTTTCAAAAGTGCTACATTTGTAGAAAATAATCTTTAAAATATCAGAGAAAGGCAAAGAGGGTGACTCTTTAAAGGAATTTTATTTGCTTGATCATAGTCATGATATTTTGGCATACCAGGCCTTCATTAGGAGAAAATATTAGAAAATTAAAAAACGGCACTAGGACCACGCAGAATAAAAAATACGTCCAGCTGCTCATTCCTCCTTTTTAAACTGATAGCTTGATGATAATGGCTAGATTATTATTTTTTATTCTCCCCAATGTTGTTTGTTGGGCCTTGTTAGAAACACGGCTTTGCCACCAGGAGGCGCCAGTTGAACGTCTTTTGAACTCTTGATAGAGTTTCTCATGTAAGATGAATTGTCGAGTTGTGATGTCATTGACTTATGGACACTATGGGGGCATCATGACGAAGAAAAGAGTTTGCCCAAGTGACCAACCTATCAACAGAAATTAACTGTCATATATATATTACAAGATATTGAGATATTGAATTACAAAGTCTTGAGTCACCCCTCATTTCTTTAGATTTTGCTTTTCATTACCTTGTGGGTGTAAAAGACTATTTAATGTCTGTCAAACTGCCTTATCTTTCGCAAACTGAGTAGATTAAATGAAAGAAATGGGAACAAATGTTTTACTGCGACAGGCTGCAAAGTGCCTAAAGATACAAGTAGCCTAGATAAAGGTGTACCAACCACTCAGCATTCAGCACCACCAGTATACTGATCACCGCCTGATCATCTGGAATCATCTGCACCTGTTTCTTCACTGGTTCAGTGGTTCACTGTGTGGCTTAACAAACAAAAATCATTCCTCTGAAACTGGTCAGGTTCAAGGACTGGACTGAAAGTGAGAGTCTTTGAAAGTCCTTCAGGAAGCCTGGAGAACTGTTCCTCAAGACTTCATTAAAAATACAAGAACGTCTGACTCTTTGGAAGCAAAACATGAAAAAAGTGAGGGGCGGCTCAGTAATTCACAGTACTGTATATGTATATATCAATATATGTATTGCTTTTCTTTATGCGGATCCTTTTTGCTCCAAGTTTGTCCTGTTCCTCTTGGCAAATGGCCTCTATTCCCTAAGGTCATGAGGGTCCCTCTGATGGACTCGCAACTTCAAAATCATTTCAATTTCTTCAAAAACGGTTTTCAATAGCAGCTACTTGCACTCTTCTAAAGCCCACATGCATAACTACTTCGAATATAAACCCGAATGGATCTGCACAAGCTTCTCCTGGTGCATAAAATAGTTGAGTTTTTGTTATTCTTGGCATGATGATGTTAATCAGGTGGTGTTTATGTATGGTGGCCTACTAACATTAACTTTATTTTCCACTTGTACAAGCATGTAGCATCAGATTCCAGACCAGCTGCAGAGTGATTTTTGATTAGGAAGTGAAGTGACAGTGTGAACAGCACGAAACTCTTTTTCTGCAGTTAACCCATTCATCAAGTGAAGCACCTTGCTCAAGGGTACCTCAGTGGTGCCGCTAGCAGTCTTGGGATTCAAACCCAAGACCTTCTGATCGTAGGGGCAACTTCCTAACCACTAGGCCACCAGCTGCCCAGATTGTGTTTAGATTATGTTCTGCTATTACATAGCTCCTTTTTTACAGTACAATAAATATTTGCTTGTTTGCTCAAATGAAAAAATGACTGTACTGTATGAGAAAAGTTGCCTTGGAGACGAGTGTTGACACCTGATCCTGATCTTGCTGTCCTCTTGACTTTTTCCTTCGTGATTTAAAAATGCTTTAAAAAAGCTTTAAGGTGGTTCAAAAATGTCACTAATTATCAATATTATGCTTTAGTAAGATGTTGAATGCAATTTAGTTGTAAATTTAGTCACTTTGTGCTTTGAAGATGTTTAATGGCTTACTGATAGTACAGCAATCCTGATGTCTTCTCTTTTATATGACAATCTAAAAACAAGAGCTGAAAATGTAGGGACACATCTTGCATGCTACCACTGCACATTTTCCATCTGGCCAACTTGAGAAATGACCATAAACTGGACAGAATAATACCTCTTATTAATAATTAATTTTATTGCACTTAACATTACAGTTATTATGTAAACAGTACATCAACTAAAGACTTTTTCAAGTAGGCCACCACTCCGGACACTGTTGATGATAAACGATCACAATGGCTTCAGGCAAAAGTCTCTTGACTCAGTTTTCGATGCCAACAATGTCCAGGTATTTTCCCGTGAGGGCCTGGGACTTCTTTGTGAGGCTGCCTATGACTGTAAAGAGGCCTCGAAGATGGAAGTAGAAGAAGGCCTCAGGGTCCGCCTCCAGCAGGGTCTCCAGGCTTTTATGCAGGAACGCGTGCTTCTTGACTTCGCCGTCGTCATGGGGCACGAGACCGCTTTCCACGGTGTTCCTGATGACCCTCAGCAGGTGGTAGCACTCGTACAGATCCGTGCTGTTCTCCGCAGCCTTGCAGTCCACAGCATCTTCTGAAGGAACATCTCGGAGCAGGCTGGGCAGCAGGACGGTCTGCTCCATGTTGTTCACCACTGAGCTGTAGCGCTTGAGCGCCAGCAGCAGGGAGTTTCTGTTCAGCCTGGTCTCGGCGTGCTGCATGGTTGCTGGGAAGGCGGTGTTGTGGCTCAGCAAGCGTGAGTGGAGTGCAGAGTGTGTGAGCTGGTGCTCTTATATAGTGTATGATAGGAGGAGGGACTGCCACCCATTACTGTTGTGTAAGTGCGGTGATCAGGCTGAAACATTGCAGCTGGGATGTAGCAACCACAGCTTACATTATCTGATTTTTCACAAGCATACAGTGTTGGCTGGACGATTTCAAGGCCGGCGAGGACACTGACCCCTGATGGGACACTGGCGAGTCAGTGGTTCAGATCACACTATGCTCTTCAGCAAATTACATACAGTATTCAACCTCCTCTGAAAGGTTTACCTGTTGTTGGATCAGTGAAGATCTGCTGTTCAGCACTCAAATCGTTCATCGAAACGTCCATGTTTTTTGGGATTTAAAGATCAAACAACAATCATTACACACTCCCAAATCACTTACACTTGAAGTAGAAGTTGTGGTTTCTCTTGCAAACTGGGAAACAATGTATGTAACGTACTTCTGTAAAAGTAATGTATTTTTTACTCAATCACAGTTAAGTCATTATTTACTATTTACTTTATCATTCGTTTTATTGTCTTTCACTTGGTGACACCATCGGTGCAGCTTTGTGATTCATCATAACTTTGATTTTGAAGTTTTAGCATTTATTTTGGGCTAAAAGGATCCAAAAGAGAAGAACAGAACAGACTATGCTGATAGGTGGTGGATGTACTAACATTTTCTTATTCAGTTTAATAAGTGACCTTTTTTATTTGATATTTTTGAACTTCTCAGCGTGTTTTTTTATGCTTTTACTTCTACCTGGGTCATTATTTCAGAGCTGTAACAGATTTAGGTTAGGTTTTTCAGGTTAGAAAATCGCTGGATTTGATTATGATTCTTTGGGACATAATCAATGACATAAATTTTTACCCACTTTTCAAACTGACTTTTTTATTTTTATACACTTTACAATTATTTTAATACACTAATATACCTGGAGGAATTATTTACACAGTTATAGAATAGAATAGAATAGAATGTGATACCTTTATTGTCATTGCACATTACCTCGCAATGAAATTTGCGAAGCAACGTCTAAAACGGTACATTTAACATACCATGCAGCGTAGTTCAGTTCAGTAATGACTCTGAGCCTGGACGTGTGGGTCTTTAAGGCCTTCCTGATGGCAGCAGAGAGAAGAAATTATAACATGGGTGAGATGCATCCTCCAGAGTGCTGCTGGCTTTGATGTCTTCTAGTGAGGATGGGAAAACTTTAAAACTCTAATTTATTTAAAGTTTGAAGTCACTGCATTTGAAATTAGTTACTAGTTGACTTAACATCTTTAGATGTAAGTATTCTGTAATTCATATCAGGCTTTTCATTTGCATTAACAATTTTGTTGAAGTCTAGTGTGTAGACATTAGGGGTAAGGATGGGGGAGGGGGTGTATTTATGATTATGAAACTTATACATGAACTGTAATATGCTAAAAACATAAAACATTTTAATGTCAGTCAGACAGATTTGTAATCCCCACTGGCTGTGTTTATTTGGCGAATCAATGAAGAATTTTAAGATGAGTTTGCAAAAATGTCACAATGTTTAACTTTTGATCTTCAGAGATTGCGTTGTTTGACCAGTCGGTGTCCAACCTGGAGACCAGTGTGAAATGTTGGCAACAGCTTTGCAGACATTCTGCTTTTAGATCTCTAATCACAAAAGTGTTGCAATCTTTGCCACATTCACGTGATGCCTGAATGTAAAAAGGTTCTCTTTTTTTGTTAGCAGAAAGTAACGTCCATTAACCCATCTGGTGAACCTTCTGAAAACAGAGTCCCTTTTTTTAATAGACTGAGCAAGGGTAATGGGAGGTGGTGCACAGGGATGATGACACCGTGTCTCATCATTTCATCATGGATCACAATGTTCTCGCTTCTTATACAAGACAGTTGCACCTGTAACTTTAAAAAAACGTCGTCCTAGCAATATTGCGAAGGTGGACATAAAATAACCTATTATCTCGTCTTTGAAGACTTGCTTTCACATTAACTTTAACATTCACTTTTGAACATAACCTTTTTTGGCTTTTGAAATGCATATAAAACAAAACACAGGACTCTGTCCGGTTCTAAAATGGCTAAAGCTTTGCAGGTGAGCGGGCTGGTTAGGGTGGGGGGGGGGGATTGTATTTACGTACATGAAACTTTTTTAACCAAAAAAAACATAAAACATTTTAGATGTGAGAGTTCTTTCAGCTCAGTCATATCAGTCAGACAGAATTCATGTCATGTTGCAGTCACTGCTGGCTGCGATTATTTGGCAAGTTAACAAGGAATATTAAGGTGACTTTGCAAAAAATGTCAATGTTTAACTTTTGATCTTCTGGCTAGCCGGTGTCCAACCTTGAAACCAGTGTGAAATGTGGGATATAGCTTTGCAAACATTCGGCAAAGCTGTGTTTCAGCTCTGTTTCAATTCAGTTCGATTCAGTTCAATTCAATTTTATTTACATGCCGCTTTTTACAACCTATGTAGTCACAAAGCAGCTTTACAAAATCAAATACCTTTTTTCAAATGCCTTGCCATTTTCATATGATATCTGAAGGCAGAACTGCTATTTTTTAGCTGAAAGTAACATGCATTAATCAGTAGTTTATGCCTCATCTGGCGAACTCTCTAAAAACAGAGTACTTTTATAGCTTGAGCCAGAGTGGTGGGAGGTGATGTACAGGAATTACGACACCGTGTCTCATCATTTCATCATGGATCAGAATGTTTTCATTTCTTCTTGTATAAGACTGGGCAGGTTCATTTTAACATCCGTGAATTCAGTATATTCTTCAAGATCTCCTGGAATTAGGTAAGCTAAACATAGATTCTGTGAGACTAAAAAAGTGGATGTGTAGCTTAACAGTGGGTGATTTGGCAAAAGCATAACATCATGATACTTTGAGGCATGTTCACATAAAATGTGATCTACAGTGCTGTGCAAAAGTCTTGACCCGGCCCTCATTTCTTTATATTTTGCTTTGAATCACCTTATTGGCAAAACTATTACATATACTACAAGATGTTCCAACCACTCAGCCTTCAGCACCACCAGTATACTGATCACCGCCTGATCATCTGGAATCATCTGCACCTGTTTCTTCTCTGGTTCAGGCCTTAAGTTAGATGTGCTTTGTTATGCTTGAATGATTCATACGTAGGTCACTGTGTGGATTAATAAACAAAAAACATTCCTCTGAAACTGGTGAGGTTCAAGGACCGAACTGAAAATGAGAGCCCTTGAAAGTCCTTCAGGAAACCTTTTGCACAGTACTGTGTATTACATTATTTTTGCCGGTTCAAGGTCTGATCTTGTGAGGAAGTTGGAACTGACACAATGTACCAATTAAAATCGAGTGCAATAGTTTTATTTGTTTTTTATTGTTAGTTATCTCCATAGGGGCATACCTTTTATTCTCCCTCCGTTCTGAGATTTCTTCCTTCACTAGCAGCTCGGAAACAGATCCTGTAGAACTGCTTTGTAACATCAGCTGTAAAAAGCGCCATATAAATAATTCTGAACAGAACTGAACTGAATTCAAAGCTCACACACTACGCTCCGCATAAACAGGACTAACTGTGCTCTCACTCAATGTTCATACACTGACTATATCCAAGATATCCTCAACAGACATTTCATAATACAGATGAAATATTGTCATATTGCCCACCCCTACAACAGATTCTGGTCATGTTACATTCTTGTGTGTTATGTTTTGGAAATTATGTACAAATGTATAGAATGTACAAATGTACAAATGCTGCAGTTCTTTTTTCTAGGACAGTTTTTCCACAGTGATCATATTATTATTATTATTAGTAGTAGTAGTAGTAGTAGTAGTAGTAGTAGTAGTCTTCTTGTTACTGTTGTTGTTGTTGAACAAATACAAAAGGTCATTGTGCATGATAAAATTTATTTAAGGCAGTTATTAGAGACATTTCAAACCATTCAACTCAAACAAAAATTTCTTGCAAAATTTTAGATCAGTAGATCTACATCTTCTCGTTCTCTAAACTGAATACAGACGAGGAGAAGGTCAAGCACATATTCGCACAAACAACACATGGAGAAGTAGTGGCCTAAATTAGTGTATTAAGAAACATGTTTGTTACAGTCTGTTACTATAGATTCTGTAGTGAGATATTTAATTGTTATTTATTACTTACTAGGGCATTAGAAGCCCATTCAAGTCATGAGACTGCATCTTCTGCAGATTTCATAAAATAGTTTCCACCACAAGGACTCTCTCCATCGCCCACAATAAAATATCCAGCTAATCTCTTGTCCATCTCTTGTACCCTTGGGGTCATCTACCCTTGATGAACCAATTCAAATTGAGGGGCTGTTTATCAGAGGCGGAGGAGGGACATGAAGTCCCCTCGACTGAGGAGGCACAAAGACAGAGGAGCGAGTGTAGAGAAGCGACTACTACTTGGAAATTCCTCACTCATTCTCCCTCAGGATTTACAGCCGTCATGGGGGCCCCATTTTCTTCTCTCATCACCCGCACTCTCTTTTTTTTTCTTAAGCACTGAATTTAGGTTGCAGAACACAGTTAGGTGATCTTCACACAATGAAGGGAACAATGTTTTGTTGAACAACGGAAGTGCATGGCACTGCACTGTCAGGCTTTCTCAGGCTTCTTCTGTCCATTGACTATAATCTCCAAAACATGAGTTAGGTCCATCATTTTGGTGAGCATCTCCATGATATCAGGATGTTCCTTAGCTCCAGTGATGAACTCCTCCAAAGTCAGCTCACCTAAGACAGAGAGTAGAATGCATTAAGACACATGTATTACAGTATTTTTTTTATACCTAAGATCCATGTTTAGTCTGGGATCTACAGACAAAAAACTCTAATTCAGGAAAAAACATGATTGCAGGTGCATCTACAGAAATGTGCTGCATAAAAGACTGGGCAGGCCAAGTTGACCTCTGTTTTGGATCAAGATGGCACAAGGGAGAAGATCTAAGTGACTCTGAAAAAAGAGCTTATGTTGTTGCACACACTGCAAAAAATCCATTTGCACTATAACTAATATATAACTATATCACTAATAAGAACCTTCTTAAAATGTTTCACTTTATTCTCAAATTGAGTCTCAATTACAGCAAAATACTCAGTAGTATAAAGCAATATAGCTTGGACATAGAATCTAATAAAATCTATGATGCTCATTTCATATTTAAAATGCTATATTTTACCATAATGGTATACTTTACTTAGAATGTGCATATAGTAAAAATCCTCAGTACGATAAAGTGTAAAACAAGTGAAAACAAGTGAAAAAGCCTTGGTTTAACATTACAAATCTTTGACATCACTCTTGTTTTGTGCTATAAATGACTTACAATGAGGTACAATTTCTAAGCGAGTCTGATAAAGGTAACTGTTCTTAAAGTAAACAAAATAAATTCTTAATAAGTCATCTGATTTTAGAGAAAAAAAGATGTTTTGCCTTGAAATGAGACCATCTCACCATCTCAAGTCTGCTCAACCAGACAGTGATTCATTATGAACAGTGAGGAAAAAAGACTTTAGTGGCTGAGGTGAGTGTGATGCTCATATATTAATGTGATATGTAATAAAAGACTAAAGAGTAGCTGTTCCTTGGGTGACTGAGAACGGGATATGATCAGACTGGGTCAGCAAGACCAGTCCATCCATAACTACATAGAGAGGGGAATTAAAGCAGGGCTACAGTGCATAAAGCCCTTATTATAAAGACGAATGCACATTTGAGTGTTCTGCGGTGCAAAACAGACCCTGATCCACAGAGATGCGGAAAAATGTGATATGGTCTGATGAATCATCCTTCACCTTATCCATAAGTGTGCGGGCATACAAGAGAACAGTAGAGGCCTGAATGGGGTCACTGCATGGTTTGATGTAAATGATGTAAAGCACATACTATGGCCTTCATAGCCTGTTTTCTGTTACTTTCGAGTGTGGGTAGTGCTTTTTGCTTACTTTTACCTTTTTTAATTTGTACAGCACTTTGAGTCAACTTCTGTTGTTTTAAAATGTGCTTTATGAATAAATGAACTTGACCTGACTTGACTTCACAGTCTCAGGTCTCAGTCCTATTGGAAACCTCTTGGGATATATTGGCCCAATCTATTAGAAAGCACCACCACTATCATCAAAACACCGACTGATAGAATATCATTTGGAGGAATGGTGTTTTACCCTTCCAATACTGTCCAAAAAACGTACGCCAAAAAAATCTACACCAAAGCTCAAGGAAGTTATTTAAGTGGTGTGTCATGGCCCAGTGCCTTACTAAGACGTTTATACTGCTTGTTTGTTTGTCACCTAATGTGATGTTATCTAACTTGTCATAATCTAAATTTATAGAGCAAAGTCTAGAAGTAAAATTTATCAGCCTCTGGGAAACTATGACTTTTATAAGTGATACCTTCATTGTTGATATCAATCCTTTCATAAATGAGGGTGACGATCTCCTCAGGAGGGATCTCGTAGCTGCGGGTGATGTCTTGTATGGCCTGTGGAAAAGTGAGGAAAGATCAGTTTTTGCCTGTTTCATTTCTCATTTGCTAATTATCTGTGCCTCATTCGCTCTTTCAGTGGCATCATCTCTGCCAGCCTCAGCTGAGTCGTTTAGCCTGGAGGTTCCCAACCCTGGTCCTGGAGTAGCAACACCATGCAGATTTTGAGGGTTTGTAGCTTTTGAACACCCAATTTGAATGAATAAACCTTTCCTGAGTTGGAAAAGGTGTATATGAGCAGTGGTTCCAGTACTAAGAATCCACTGCCTTCTTTCTTGTATTGTCAGACTGGAGTTGAGAACCACTATGTTAGAGCCAAGAAAACACTAAACATTGCAGACTTTTTTTTCCCCCAAAACCACTAGTTTAGCCCATTTATCAGCAATATACATGGAGCAAACTGGAGTATATTAGTAGCTGCAGTGAGGAAAAAGATAATCATTTAAAAGATATTAAAAAAGAAAAAGATTTAAGAAACAAAGTTACGTGATGCTGTGGAGATTCAAGATGAACCATAGTGAGTTTCTTTAAATGGCTTTAAGTAGAACACATCTACAATTATGGAATACAACATGGCATGCCACGGACAAGCCTTTTTATATGTTTATACACAGTTTATACGTTTATGCATTTATACACCTGCACAGATATGGCTAATTACAAAAATATAAGCAAAAGGCAGGGTGAAGTGAGCAAAAGAAGTGAGAAAAAATGATTTTGGTTAGGATTAGGAACAGTGGGTGAAAAGATTAAGAGCATTTTGCGGAGGGTGGCTGGAGGGATTTTTTTTCCGAGGCTAATCTCTACCATGGCCTACCAAGTCTGTTTCTAGTTTATCCCCATTAAGATTTCCTTCGCTTTTTAAGGTTCAGTTTAGTTCCATTGGTGTCTTTCTTGGTTTATGGGAAATTACGGCTCAGTGGTAGAACTGGGATTATTACTCCTAAGCAGTCCTAAGCATTTATTAATATGAATTATTGATCTTCTAAAGTATAACCTATCATCTAACCTATGGTCTTTTATCATACTGAAAGCAAAGAAAGGCAAAGCAATTGTAAATACCTTGAATATGGTCTCCATCTCATCCTTGTCAATCTTTCCATTTCCATCTTGGTCAAAGAGCTTGAAGTACCATTTGAGTTTCTGGTTGATCTCGCCTTTCAGTAACAAACTTACTGCTGCTATATATTCTACAAAATCTATATACCCATCCTGAAAAGGAAAGAGATGCTTATGGTTATGATTTAAGATAAACACCAGCAAAGTTATCGTTTGTGGACCATCATTAAATAAACAAATAAAATTGGAAGCTTTAAAAATGTCATACTTTTTACTCTGGATTATGGACATTACATGGGGGGGGGGGGTCATCATAAAAGAAAAAAAACCTGGTTGTCAAGCAATAGAAGGATGGTTTTCCATCTGAAATGTTGAATTATAGATTAAAAATGAACTTTAAGAATAATACAGATTATAGCACTTTTAAAATAACTATTAGGTTACATATAGGTCTCAAATTGTGTTGTGAAGATAGTAGTAATAGTAATCAGTCTGGGGAGCTGACTTTAGATGATTGTGATTTGATTCCCATGCTGAAATTACATATTTCATAGTTTTTATTATTAGGTTTATAATATGCAGACTGAACATGAGTAAGCTTGAATTACTGATCAAAGTAAAAATTATGCACTATATAGTTGCTGTTGGAACAAAACCTTGTATCTCCAAAGAGTCCTCTTAACTTTAAATGGAATGATGAATGCACTAATTTGAATGAAATAAATGCAAGAGTCCTTTCATTTCCATTTGTCTGTTAACCAAACGTTTTTCGCATTGTAAACAGCAGCTGGTATTTTTAAATTATTATCACTGGTTTTGTTCTGAGAGCAACAATATGATGGATCTCAGAAACCCACCAATGTACTGAGAAGCAAAATGTGCTTACTACTACACTGCTCTTACCCCATCCATGTCAAAAGTGTAGAAGACTTGGTCCACATAGCTGCTGGCCTCCTCAGTCATGCCTTGCATTTGTAGCATGGTCTTCAGCTCAAAGAGGGTGATGAGCCCTGATGGAGACTCCCTCATAAATTTATTGTACCAGTGGTGCATGTCCTCAGCCAGGATCTCATCCAGGTTAGATCCATGGGCACCCATAATTCCTAAAGGGAGAGCTTGAGCTAGAGCTGTGGTGCCACTTCCTCAGGCTCGCTGGTCCAGGAAACCAAAGTAGTAGCGGCAGGCTCAGCGATGCTGCCGTCGCTGTCTGTGATTCTTGCCTGAACCTGTTGGGAAATGACAGACCTGTGCGAGTATCCGCTCAAGCCCTTAAGCCTTTGGTCTAGTAAAATGGGAGATAACCCCTTAACAAGATAACTGATTGACTCTTCCAAGAACTTGAGGACATCTTTAGTTTGTACAGCATTTGAGAGGAGGAGTCCTCCTTGGAATTCTTACATAACTCCTGCCTCCTGCAAAACATGCAATGCCACGCCAAACTTCATGACCCAAGCTTGGTTAAGACATTTGGCAAAATCTGTTACCTTCTAACGAGAGGTCAAGAAGAAGTCAGTGGGTTCTCATGTGGTTCTGCCTTTACTTTATAAGTCCTACCCGTTGCGCTTAGGAATGGAGGGGATATGTTTTATTTTGATAGCTCCCATAATAAGTGTTTAAATGTTCAAAACAAAAGGTTTGGTGAACCTTTCAAGAGGGTTCCGATTAGGAACAGGGTATCATTAGGTTTTGGGTTGAGGTTCACGTTAGGGTCAGGATTAAGGGCAGGACTGGGGTTAGTGAAAATGAAGGCATATTTAACAAATAATTAGCCGAATGTAAGTGTCGGTTAAATGCAAGATAAGCATCTACAAAGTGTCAACAATGGACTGTCCAAAGAAAGTTTGACCAAATTCTGGTTTGGGGAAATACAGTTGGGCATTATATCAGGGATAGAAAAGCAACTATACTTCATTACTGTATTTATGTATAGTTTTAGGTGATTTGTACTCTCTACAAGTTTTATTGAAAATGAGCATTTGAGTACTTTTGCTTACATATTTAGTACTCTCTACAAAGTATATCATTTCTGGGGGGGGGGGGTTACTTCTAGTAATTATGTGTATTG
>JBBPCZ010000001.1:27020549-27030951 GCA_037974445.1 Brycinus macrolepidotus
GGCGGTGATCAGTATACTGGTGGTGCTGAATGCTGAGTGGTTGGAACACCTTTATCTAGGCTCCTTGTATCTTTAGGGACTTAGCAGCCTGTAGCAGCAAAACATGTGTTCCCATTTTTTCATTTCAGTTTACTTGTGATAGATAAGACAGTTTGACAGGGAGAAAATAGTATTTTTTGCACCAACAAGGGGATTCAAAGCAAAATATAAAGAAATGATTGGTGGCTAAAGACAGTTGCAAATTTGCTTTATACAGTTTCAAGTGTTTCCTCACTGAATTCAGCAACTGTCCAGTATTTTATGTGGGTTTTAAGTCAAGGGAGCTTTCAGCAGGGATACTGACCACCAGGGAAATATTGACCAGCAAAAAATTTGTGCGACAAAACGGTCAAAAATAGCACATTTCATTTTTGACCAAAATAAATAATTAAATAAGAGCAAAAAGGTGTCAAAATCAAATACTTGAATACTTGTCAAAATACCTCTTTTGCTTTCAGCAAAGCTTTAATTAGCTTTAAGGTGCAACGGGAATTCTGAATAAGAAGCTGGGAAGCATGGAGCTAGCTTTGGGCTCAGTTGCTTTCCTGCACAGGTGCTCTAAATTTCAAAGAGTTTGAGTGGAAAGTTCAAGGAGTTTGAGTGGAAAGTTCAAAGAGTTTCTAAGAGGCACATTAGACAGGCAATGTGTAACCACTGTTGGTTCTAAGTATGAAGAGGTGGAACAATGTCCAAGCACTTCTCCAGTACAGGTCTGACTGAACTTGAAAACCCGACTTCCTGTCCGATATGAAGAGGCGAAAGGGAAAGGCTCTGTGAACATGCTGATGCCGTCTGTGACCAGTTTCAAAATTCATTCTCTTGGATGACCAGCCGTTCTCTGTTACGGAGGAAGTTGGATTTTGTTTTACATATTGTGGCCTCCTGAATCACTTCAGTAAGCTTATTTTATGTAAACTCTTTATTGTCTGGTTTTTTGTTTTTGCTGTTTTGTTTCTTTGGGGTAGAGTGTCCAGAATTTCAGTTTTGGTTCTGGCCAAGAATTTTTATTCTAGTGACCCACTAGTTTTCAGCAGAATGCTACAGATACTTCAGCCATGGAGATTTGACAGTTTCTACCCACAAGCCATTTTGTAAATACCTGCAAATGTTGAACACTGTCTGCTATGCATCTCATTATTTTACTATTTATTTTACTTAAGAATACTTTTACTCAGAATATTTTTAAGAATACTTTATTATTTTACTATTTTTACTTGTGTTAAGTCTTTTTTTGGCTCCGAGTCTAAAAATTTCTTTAGTGGTAATGATGTTCCGTAGTTACCTGTATGTGACAATAAAACTGAAACTTTATTCTAAAGAAATAATATGGTTTAAAATGACCTAGAAGGCTAACATGGCTAACAACGCATCATTTGCCTCTATATCTTTCATTCATTGCTAGGTATATTTTTTTTCAAAGAAAAAAAGTCTTTCCTCAAGAAGCAAGCATGTTCTTGTTGTCCTTGATGAATGTAGCGGGTTACAGTCACCTTGGCCAAGGTCAACCAGCTGTGCTTTGTAAGCCACTCACAATTTTCAATACAGTTTTTATATTTATGATATTAAACTCCAGGTTCCAGGTTAAGACTCTCAGCTTCACATTACCCCATTCATTCAATGGTCCCCATTCATTTGTGAATATGATCTCACAGACAGAGGTAAGGATGTAAGGGTGAAGTAGGTTAAAGAGATTACAGGTTTCATCCTCCATTGCTGGCCACTTTAGGCTTATGTGGAGCTTAGGCCCTGAAAACAGCTCAAACTCTGCAGCTCATGTGTCCTAACCAGTGTGTGACATCATTTCTGCTTTAATGTGCAGCGGGCTGAGGGTCTCTATGCGTTTCGACATTTTCTCTGGCGTGACCTCTTTATTCATATAGGGCAGAGGGAGCCCTGCTAAGTCTCTTAGGCCGCATTCGCACGTGAGATAAATACAGATTCAAATCCCCTTTATATCACTAAATACTGTGAAGTTCACACTCAGTCCAGAAGTGTTGCAGCAACAGCAGCAGCGTTTGCATTAAATAGCCCTGTCTGGGACAGTAAACCAGACAAATGGTAGTAGCAACATGCACAGATGTTCAAAAACCTGTAAAACTGGTGGCAGCTGATGATGTTACTTGTCATTTTTTATCACTTATTAAAGGGCCCATTTCCTATATTTTGTGTTTTGCGATCATTTTATAACATTTATGTCTTCATGCATAAAAAAATTGTTTTTATATACAAATGTTACAAAAAATCCTATCTTAATTCCTGAGAATTAACTGTTTCATTTGTTTTTTAAGTCTCATACATGCAAATAAGCTCTAATCTGATTGGACCTGTATTGTACCTCATTTAAAAAAGTAATCCAGGCTGAAACATTCCTTGCAACTTCAGTGTGAATGAGTAGAGTGGACATGATGTTTTCTTATTTTTCAAAGGCACTGAATATTCCGTAATGGTGGGGGTCTTACTAGTTAACATTATATTTCCTGTGGTGTGTGACGCTGTTATGACATGGTTTATAGTTATAGTTTTAGCTACAGAACTTCTACCTTGTTTACTGGAAGCAGGTGTCACATTTACAGTATTAGAACTATTACATAAATGCACACAGTCAGCACTTTTCAATGAGTACTTCACACAAAAATGCCAGCACTGCAGGAAATGAATGAAACTTCCAATCAAGCAGTCAGACCTTATTGATGTTGGGCAGAGGCGTACCCTCAGCCGGCTGCTCGAAGCTGACGGGTATCTCACCCTCGCTGGGCTGCTGAGGGGGCCGCAGCGTGGGGCCTAGTGAGCCACAGGGGCTGATGGGACAAAAAGGTGCAGGCTGCAGCTTCGCCTCAGGGCTTTTGGGTGAGGAGAGCAGTGCTGTGGGTGTCAAAGTGAGGTTGGTCTGCAAGAAACAAACACAAAAGAGAAGAAAACATTGTGTCACAGGCTTTCTGTGAGATAAGACTTCCTGTAATGTGTCTGGAGAATAATTTAATGTGGAAAATAAAAACTTGCCAGATGATTAAATCACGTTTGAAGTGCGTGCCTGCATCACATGGCAATGAGCGCAGCTTAGAGACCTACATAAACATCTGCGCCACCAGAGCTGTCTGATTCGCCTGGCCTAACCTGAATTCAGCTTTGAGAACGTACCAAAGAAAGCTAAAGACAGCCAAAGAACATGGGACAAAGAAATATAACTTTTCTTCTGGAAGGTGAGATGCTTTTGGTGGGTGTTCTTCATCACTGTACACTATAAAACTGTCTACTGTGTGTCCCTGGTGGAGGAATAGCCTTCTAGCCTTCTGGTCGAATAATAGCCTTCTAGCAGCTCTTAATTTTAAGTCTAGGTTTACTAGTATGAGGGACGTGTTTTATTGTGGACTATAAAGCACAAAGGACGTCATTCTGGTTAAGAGCATCTCTCAAATGCTGTAAATGTAAATGTAAATAAAGGCACCATCAAACAGGTTCTTTAGAAGAACAACCTTTGCCCCCTTAAAGAACCTTTCAGTGGATTTTCTTTAAAGAAACATCTTTGTAAATGAGATGTGTGAGGGTGAAGAACCTCTTGTATTGTAAAGGCTGTAATTAAATATCAAGGTTTTCCCTTGAACTGTATACCCAAGCCCATTAAAGAATTATTTTTTAAAAATACATCTTAATAACATGATAACCAGCCTGAACCAAGCACATGTTGGCCAAAGGCAGTGAAATCCTTAAACTGATGGTGAAGAGTCCATATCTGAAAAACAGCACGAGTCCTACCTGTACAGGTGAGAAGAACAAGAGAGAGAAGCGGCAGCCCTTTTGTCCCATGGCTGCTAAATGGAGACGAGGACGACTCAGCACCCCAGGGAACATATCTAAGGCTTTATCTCATTAGCACAAGAGCTTGGTCCGACGCAGCAAGAGCAACAGGGCCCTTCCCCTCCCCCCCTCTTCCCAGCACTGCTGCTGCGTTAGAGCTTTAGCAGTGGTGCTGCTGCTAATGAACACTGTGTGGCAGCACAGCTGCAGGATGTGGAGTGACAGCAAACAGCAGTGTCCTTTATAAGTGCCTGCTTTACAGACAATGTTTCAAAGCTTGGGCACACCTAGTTTTTCAAAAAAATATGCTTTCTTTCATCATTTGCATTCGCAGATTTGGCAGTGGCGACACCCACACATTTACTCTCATTTTTGTCATGTCAGAACTGATCAGTTCTCAGACTTTGGCAAAAAGATTTTAATTCTACGCCTTTAACTATAGCTTGCAAAAGAAAGCTGTCAAATCATTATTCGGGTAATTCTGCTCTTTACAGCAAGGAAGACACCTTGATAAAAACAAATGAGTACTGCAAAATAAACACAAAGTGTTATTAAACTGCAGCTTTGTGGAACCCTTTGCTGCTATTGTTTTTATAACTGAAAAGTAAGAGTTCAAATTTTGGAACAAACGTTGGAACATTGGTGTTCATATGCAGTTTGGGCAACCCCTGGTCAAATACACTTCTACACATTTTAATGCACAATTTCTGTTCATTTGCTGAATTAAACATATTGGAAAAAACATCAAATGCGACCTGTGAAAAAGTTATATCAAATTTTATGGTTTATGTTTTTTTTTTTAAGATATAAACTGTGCACTAACATTTGCAGTAAACTGTTCTATTTTAATTTGTTTATAATAGATATACAATTCATATAATTTTGCATCTCAGTGTACAGTAACACAGTCATACTGATATTTTGAAGATGAACTGACTTTATTAAACAGAAGTAGTGCCTCGTGATCCAAACACCTAGTGAACATGCATTCAGTAATAGCCCATAGTAGCATATCTAAACACTGAACATTTTTAGGTCTGTGTCAGAAATCCTAAAAGGCTTGTGTATTGGGCCTGTATATTGGGATGTATATACTACACACTGATCAGCCACAACATTAAAACCACGGACAGGTGAAGTGAATAACATTGATCATTTTGTTACAAGATTAGGCAGCAAGTGAACAGTCAATTCTTGAAGTTGCTGTGTTGAATTCAGTAAAAACAGGTGAGTGTAAAGATCTGAGCAACTTTTACAAGTGCTAGATTGTGATGGCTAGATGACTGGGTTGGTGTATCTCCAAAATGGCAGTATACCGTGGTCCACCACAAGTGCTCCAAGGAAGGACAACCATTTGAACCGACAAATGGGTCATGATGCGCTTGGGGAGCCCGTTTGGGTCTATCCCATGAAAGAGTTACAACAATGCTACTACGAAAGCACCTACAACGGAAATGTGAGCATCAGAACTGGACCATGGAGCACTGGAAGAAGGTGGCCTGGTCTGATGAATCACAGTTTTTGTATCATGTGGATGGCTGTGTGTGTGTGTGTGTGTTGTTCACCTGCTGAAGAGATGGAACCAGGATACAGGAAAGAAGGCAAGATGGAGCAGTTTGAGACAAACCACCTACCTAAACACTGCAGACCAAGTTCAGCCCTTCATGTCAACAGTATTCCCTGAAGGCAATGTTTTCTTTAAGCAGAATGATGTCCTACCACACCGCAAATACTGTTCAGGAACAGTTTGAGGAACATGACAAAGCATTCAAGGTGTTGACTCTCAATCCAATCAACCATCTGTGGGATGTGCCGGACAAAGTAGTCCATTTAGGCCCCACCTCAAAACTTACAGGATCTGCTGCTAACATCTTGGTGCCAAATACCACAGCTCATCTTCAGAGGTCTTGTGGAGTCCATGCCTCAGCAGGTCAGAGCTTTTTTGGCAGCATGAGGAGGACCTTCACAATATTAGGCAGGTGGTTTTAATATTATGGCTAATCAGTGTATGTGGATATATAATACTTAGTGCAGCTTGAGAAGAACACCAAGTGGTATGAATATATGAAAGTAATCCACCAAAACACACTAAACAGGAAGATTACCTGCAGTTTCTCTATTAGGGGAGAACTCTTCAGCTTGCCTTTGAGGGGATGTGGAGGCACAACAGCAGGTTTCTGTAACAAAAAAGAAAATAATGTGGGATATATGACCAAAGTAAGTGAATACTCACACACTCAACGGTGTTAATGTGGACACGATTACAATTCGCACACCACATTAATGCAATTGCTTCTCTGAGTCAGTATAACAGCTTATTCTAAGTAAGAATACAGAAGCTATCTATATGTAGTATCATATGTTTTGGACTCCATTCGTAAAAGCACAGCAGTTTCTTAGGAGAATCAATTAAGGTTAAATTCTCACCTCCTGCTCACTCTCACCATCCGTCTTGTTGTGTAATGAAAGAGAACTTGGAGGACTCCTTCTAACAGCTTTTCTCTGAGACAGTAACAGGCAGCAGGTTTTTAATCAAGTTTAAATTTACACAACATTTTTTTGGATTGAATGTAACTTGAGTAAAGGTCTGTCAGTTCCTCTGTTGAGGAGATGGTTACAAGATTCTACAAGAACATTGTAGGAACAGTGTGGAGTGAAGCATTACCTCCTCATTCATTGGCATTGGCAATGCGTGGCCTTTGAACTTTCCAGCCAGTTCAGCCACAGACGGCTTGACTGGAGTTGCTTCCTGAAATGATGAGAGAGACGATGTTTATCACACTGGTTTATGGCCTTAAGAAGTCTCAAAAAGTCAACCTGAAATCAAATTTGACCTTTTCTCCTTAGTAGTTTAAGACCCGTAATAATCACCATTCATCTTGCAATTAAAATTCCTGTTTTCCTGTAATCTCCCATCAAAATGTACTTTTGCCCACTAAGGTTTTAACTGGGGAGAAAATAAGTGGGCGGAAAATAATATTAAAATAAACTATGACATAAAGTACAATAAATAACAATAAAAATAATAATTTTAAACATTTTAAAAACTCAATACATTCATGCATTTAGCAGATTCTATTATTCATAATTTAATTATGCTACAGATGTGGGCGAATGTAGCCCACTCACGGTTTTAATTTTTATAGCTACTCTACATGTTTTCCAGAGACACTACTTAGAAATCACCCTGAGCTAGAAGCCTAACCTACAAAATATGCGCAAAGGTTTGCAGAGTTTCCCCTGAAATCAAGAATAGTAATATTTCTAATAGCCTCTATTCTTCTGGAACGGCTTTACACCAGATGTTGGAACATTGCTATGAATTGGATTGTATTCAGCCACAAGAGCATTGGTGAGGGCAAGTTACTAATGATGGATGATTAATTCTGGATCAAAACACCATTCCAGCTCATCATGAAGGTATGGATAGAACTCTATCACTCCAGAGAATGCAGTTCCTCTGCTCCACAGCACAACGCTGGAGGGCTTTAAACTCCTCTGGCTGAAGCCTGGTGATCTAGAGTGTCCCACTTTATAGCCAGTTCTTTTTATGGACATTGTACAAGCTGTGTGTGTGTAACTGAGCACCTATATCAGCAATAGTAGTTAAATTCACCAAATTCACTAAAACTATATTTCTCTTTTAATGGAAAATTTACTTTCATAAAACTGTGTAGTCCTGGACTAGGCTTGATCCATATCTGGGATACAATATATTAAACAGCGCTGCATTTTACATGACAATGTTTATGTGCACTGTTAATGTCAAATAATCAAAAACAAATGACTGTCTAGCAGACCATAGTCACATTTGGGTATTTAGTAAAATTTATTGTTTTTAATAATGCAATACCAAATAGGAAAATGTAAGATTTTATGATTCACCAAATCATTTTTTAAAGAATTGTAATTGAATTGAATTGTTGTAAGGTCAGATATTTACTCCTTGATCACAAAGCCTGCTTCAAATATCGCATGTTCCATGAATTATAGAAGTGAAGGCTTGGCCTGTGTTTGGTTGATGGATTTACTGGAGCGACGATGCTGTTGCTGGTGGATGTTCTCTGACCCGTGCTCTTGAGGCGGTTTAAATCTTACTTACTCTTGTGTTGACACAGTTTTCTCACAAAACCGGACCACCAAGAGAGAGGGAGAAGAAGAATTACAAGCTTGCCATGTGGGGAGCAAACATACCCAACTGGTAGTTTTACATATCTCAGTGTTTTTTCGGCCCCATTACATAAAACCAACCATGATGCAAGGATCAGGTCCAAACTCGGCCAGTGCTTGTTTTATGAGGCCGATCGCGTTTCCCTACTTTTTCACAACAACAGGAAAATGGAGAGGCTTGTGAAATGTGAAAAGCAGCGCAGGGAAATGATGACATCAACCCAGAGGAGCATTAGTAGGGACGGGGAGACAGGAGAGAGACTGGGAAGGTTTGTGTGTGTTTCATAGAACAAAGAGGAGTAATGTTCTGGGAGGGGAACATCAACACAGCTGACTAACATCACACTGACTGCCTGGGGAATCACACACACTGACCGCAGTTTCCGTTATACTCTCTCTCTCTCTCTCTCTTCAAATTCCACATTATTGTGGAGATAATGTCATACCATGTCGGAGTTATTGAATTAAGATTAATCAACATGAGGTCTGTAGTTACGATTCATCAACAGGAGACTGTAAGAAAGTTAGGACTGTCACGATTACTCGATTAAATCAATATATCAATTTTATTCTCTATAATCTATAATGTATCAAATTTATATTCTCTATAAATTGGCAATGGTCAGCCAGAGATTTGTCTGATGGTAATGCATATTCTAAATTCTCCTACTGGCATGTCACAGCAAGAAACCTTATGGATTGACCCATTTACAGTTTATTGTCAATATATAGGACACAATATATAGGACAGCTTCTGAGTTCAAATGCAGGTAATAAATAATAATATATAAATAAATGAACGTTTAATCATGAAAGGAAGATTTGAAGATTTTTTTGGACAGTGAAGATTCTTTGCCACAGAGCGTGTTTATATAATCTGAATGAAGCCTTTTTAAAGACATCCTAGTTTATCTTTTTGCTTATAAAGTTTTGTTAGGCCTATAATGGCTAATAATAATAATAATGGCTGGATTACTCAGTTACTAAAGTAAGCCACAGTTGTAATTAATGCCGACACTTTTCTCTGCTTATTTTCTCTCTCTCTCTCTCTTTCTTTTTGGAGTGAGTTTTTCTGGACGGCGCTCTCTGTGCCCACACACATCCTCCTTGGCGCTGCCCAGAGTTCTGGGTGTCTGGATCACTGAGGTCTTTGGAAACATTAACACACTCGTCCCGTAATATTCTTCCTAAATCTCACAAATACACACACGTTCCCCATTTTAATCTCACACTTTATTTTTGCTGTTTTCAGTTCTCACACACAGTGACCTCACCTACGTTACTCCCTCCACCCAAAAACGGATAACAGCCAGCACCTGCACACACACACACACACACACCCTTATATATACAGCCTATACAACATATACAGAGAGGCAGAAAGAGCAAATGTTTCTCAGTGATTTGCTTCCCTTGAAATTCCTGCAGTTCCTTTTCTTCATCCATGATAAGCAGAAGTCCCCAGAGACCACCCACCCTTGACTCATTATTTTGGCGCCCATGATTGTTAACTCCTTCCTGCCTCTTAAAAAACAAACCATCCCACCACCCCCATTCTCAAGCGCTTGCTAGGCAAAACTTAAGAAGAACAAAAAAAAAAACAATGGAGTCGAGTATTTATTGAATGTTCTCCGTATTGTTGTATTGATTACCCACAGCCGATGTTTTCTAGTACAAAGCACCTGGACAGCAGCCAAAACTCTCCTCCTTATTCAGCCTGGAAAATGACCTCCTCTCCTACAATAGCACAAAAAGTCCACAAAAGAAGCGCGCACTGTGCGGAGTCACTGTGAGCGGCATTCAGAAATGTCAAGTCCAGCCAGTCCAACTACAGTTTTCTGAAATGCTCGTAGCATTTTGCTCTTAGTGTCAGCTTACTGATTAGCCGCCACAAGTGTCTTTTTACAGATATGATTTTTAAACACACTGAAACTTTCCACTGTTTTTTTTTATTAAACATTTAAAAACAAAATATATTTTTAAAATGATTAAACGCTTATTTAAAAAAAGATCCATAGATATATTGGCAAAATGTCTTAATTTTTCGTTAAACTAGTGGGACACTGGGTAACAGCCCATTCTGCTAAAAACCCTCAACACTGACTTAAAACTGAAACTGGGGGTTGTGTGTGTGTGTGTGTGTGTGTGTGTGTGTGTGTGTGTGTGTGTAGTTCGAGGCTCTACTTCAGCTTGGTGCTCCAAATGTTAAAAAGTGCTCTGATGTGAAAAATGGCTTTAGCATTACAGTGGTACCCCGCATAACGAACGCAATTCGTTCCAGCAGCGCGTTCTTATGTGGGGAGTTTCACATAGACTTCTACGGGAAATCGTGTAATCCGTTCCAGGTCGCCGCGAAAAATCGAGAAAATTACTAAAAAATAGAGACACAGCACTTTTA
>JBBPCZ010000001.1:27031051-27045730 GCA_037974445.1 Brycinus macrolepidotus
GGGGAAATGGGGGTTTGGGGGGGGGGGGGGGGAGGGGGGGGATTTAAGACAATTTCAGTCATTCTTACATTCTACTAACTAAAGACATTCAAAAAGTGTCAGGGACAAAAAAAGGCAACAACCAAAAGTGATGGGGACAAAACCAGCCAAGACAAAAAGTGGTGGGGACAAAACAGGCCATGATAAAAGTGGTGGGGACAAAACAGGCCATGATAAAAGTGGTGGGGACAAAACAGGTGGTGATAAAAAAAAAAAAAGTGGTGGGGACAAAACAGGCCATGATAAAAGTGGTGGGGACAAAACAGGTGGTGATAAAAAAAAAAGTGGTGGGGACAAAACAGGCCATGATAAAAGTGGTGGGGACAAAACAGGCCATGATAAAAGTGGCAGGGACAAAACAGGCCATGATAAAAGTGGCAGGGACAAAACAGGCCATGATAAAAGTGGCAGGGACAAAACAGGCCATGATAAAAGTGGTGGGGACAAAAAAAAAAAAAAGGCCAAGATAAAAGTAGTGGGGACGAAACAGGCCACGACAATAAGCTTTGGAGACATATCCCCAGCATAAATGAGGCCCATGTGTCTTGCTGAAGATGAATTTGAATGCAAGTTTTACACTTCGGAAGTTACAAACAGACCACATGCTTTTTTTAAACACGTTTTTAAAGCCATGCGTTATAGAGGCGCTGGTTAAATGCTGAACGGAAGTTATTTTGATCTGCTGATATAATATTTAGCTGTTGTACTACTTATTAAACTTGCATGCATTTCTAATTGCAATGGGAACCAAGCACAAGTTGGAAGGAAAAAAAAAAGAAAGACATAAAACGATGACAATAAAATAAATTAAATGATGCTGGACCGTGACAGTGCAGCTCACTGATACAAACCCCAATCTCAGTGCCCACCAGATGTCTAACCTGCAGCCCCTGAGCCCACCTGTGGTCTTTCTTCATGTTATGTTCTGATAGCAAAACTCAGACTTTGTTCACACAGCAGGACAAATTAGATTTGTGCCTGTAATCCAATTTTTTTGACTGTTGTCCCACTCTAGAAATAATAACTGACAAATCCGATTTGTATGGTCATATATCCACATGGGTTGTCATAGTAACGACACAGGCATGTATAGTGTGACGAGGAAAGGGTGGGAAAATATCATTTTCTTCTCACACATTCTGATGATGAACGTAATCTGATCCAAGTGGTCAAACTCGGCTGTATGACCAGGTATGACCAGGAACATTTACAAATGTAGCCTGAATCCAAACAGAAAACTGGACTTTTTGCTATTCATACTGTTGCTCAAATCAAATTTTGAGGACTGGAGCGGAGCAACTCCATTAGTTTGTATTCAAATAACTCTATCACTCATCTCTCCACTGACAATAAAGCCTGGTCAGGTTAGTTTAAAAAAAGTGAAAAGTCCTGCACTAAATGGTCTTCTGTGCTAACAGACAGAAGACAGCATGGTAGGAGAAGATAAAGGTTTTATGAGGACACTGACTGCAGGGCCAAAACACAGGAAAGACCTTAACAAAACAATAATTAGCCAGCAGTCTGTGGCCTCTGTTTACAGCAGCGCTCGGTGCCAGCGGGATCAGAAAGAGGACAGAGCAGGCAAAAACAAAAACAGTCACACTAAACTGCATTCTTTTGCTTTAAACGCTCGAAAGCATCCAAAGTATATCCTGTCCAGAGTTTTGGTTTCACATCAGTGATGGATTTCTTGGTATCGTAAAGGAAGAAAAACCAGGGGGACAATTTGATTAAACTGCATTCTCTACTGGCAAACCAAACCCACAAAACATCTAATGTTTCACAGTTTGTTTAGAAGGCGGCTATCCAGCTTTCCAGGAACTGAGGCTGGACTTTGAGAAAAGACTGCACACGTGTGACAAAGTGTTGAAACCCAACAGATTTATGAATGCTATGTCAAATGTTCCCTCTTGGATCTCCACCCTGCACACTCCAAAATCCTGCACTAGAACAGGAAAAATATTTGTTCCGATCAACTCAAGAACACAAAACCACTAAATCTGTGAAAATACTATATCCTCACCCCATGAAGCAAATAGGACAGTCTGCATTAAGACTATATCACAGTCTACTAACCTATAAGCTCTTCTGTAAACATTTGAACACAACAAAGATGCAGGACAAGTTCTCACACCTAGAAGATAAACCCACGGCATTACACCATCACCTGAGAAATGTGAAGCATTTACAGCAAACAATATGGAATAATTTACAGCCCCACACACATTTTTGAAGACATGAAAGGATTTGGTAGTTCTATTGAGTTATAGAGGTGATGAACTCATAAAAGGACATTTAAGAATTATAAATTTTTTTATTGTGCATGGATCTTTTTGTAGATATGACTTTACAGATACACTTTAGATACATATTTATGATTATACATTTCTGATCTCATAACGAACATTTTAAAGTGATATGTATGTATAGTATAACAAATTTTTCATTTTGGAATGTAAGGTGTATGAGGTAACTGCAAACATTAAAATTACATAAAATGGTCTTGTTTTTGTGCATATTTTATTTATTTTTGTAGTTTTTTTTCGTTCTCCCGTGGACCAAACGTAGAAGCCTACTATGGTGGGGGGAGATGGTAAAATGGCACACTTTGCAATTACAGTTGATCACTATCAAAAATAGGAATTTTGATTTTTTTTTTTTTTTCCTTCAGTGACAAAGAGAAGACATCTGCAGACTATCTAACAGACCAAATCATAGAATTCAATCAAGACTTCTTGCAAGGTACCTGTAGTTCCTAACGGGTGCGACAGCACCGTTGCCATAACCGAACACGACACTAGACCCCACGTCCCGCTGCCGCCTCCATGCAGCGCCAGCCATCAGTCACAATGACTCAACACAGAGAAAAGGCAAAAAAATTAGATTCACAGGAAGTACATGTAGAACCAACACATTGTATAACTGCTTTTTGCTTTTTCTTTAACATGTTTTTTCTTCGTTTCTCTAGAGATGATTAACTCTGATACTTTACTTAAATAAAAAAATAAACTTCAAATACGTAATCTGAACAAAGAAATTAAGGATAATATATAAAAAAAAAAAAACAAAGAATGTTTCATTATATATTC
The DNA here is from genome assembly GCA_037974445.1 of Brycinus macrolepidotus. Classification (NCBI taxonomy): domain Eukaryota; kingdom Metazoa; phylum Chordata; class Actinopteri; order Characiformes; family Alestidae; genus Brycinus; species Brycinus macrolepidotus. The sequence continues at coordinate 27,034,180 of JBBPCZ010000001.1, forward strand.
AGTATGCAAGATTATGTAAATAATCTAGACATGTAAAAAGTAATATCAGTAAAAGTAAACACAATATAATTTGTGTTTCTAAACCTAAACTCAAAGAAATTAAGAAAACACTAGGCAGAATAAAATGGTTGATTCGAATCACAAATCTGAAATCATTATCATTATCGTCGTCGTCTTGAAATAAAACGCTTTCAATAACGAAGTTTTGTGGTACTACAGTTTAACATCCAAAACACAAGAAGAAGGGCTTGCACAATCAGAGAATGTGTTCCATAAAACATATCACAAGACGCATTCGTTTTTTTTCTTTTTTCTTTTCTTCTCACTAAGGTGCAAAAATAACGACTCGAGGAAAGATTCCGATAAGCATACTTTTTTTTTTTTTTTTGTGCTGAACAATATTTTGGAGCAAAGCAGCTGTATGATTGTAAAATCAAGCTACAGTATAGTTACATGATAGTAAAAATAACTTTTAACTTGTGTTAGGTTTCTGTTGCCCCATCCCCCCACCCTCATAGTCATAGTCCTAACAGTATGCCAAGCCATACTTCAAATGAACAGGTCCTTGCATCACACTGTACAAAAATATACTACCATTTTTCTATTCATTTTTGCATCCCTACACATTCTGCACATCAAAAAAGTTTTGACGAAAGTGCTAAATGAATGTTCTATAATGTGAACAAGCGTATTCACCTCCTGCCTCCTCCTTGTCAAAGACTAAATCTCCCAAGGAAAGCTGGGTCCATTTGGGGCCTTGAGGCTCCTTGTGGCCCTTCAGCCTTCTCCCATGTGCTCGTGAGAGACCGACGCCCTTCCCCCCCACCTCTCCCGTATTCACTGGCCCTCTGAGTCCCAGGCCCAAACCAGCACACCAGTGAACACTGCCACCATGAAGCTAGCTTTGGAACACATATAAAGTGTCACATACTGGACAGATTATAATCAAAACTGAAAATATAAATAACTCCAGCTACACATATAGAAGTACATGATGAGCAGTAAGCTTTACTCCTAATCCTTTAAAGATCACCTCATAGCAAACATAAGAGGAATTACTGTTGTTTCTGACAGCGCTGCAGAGAGAAAGAAGAGATCAACAGCAGAGAAAAAGAGAAGAGAGTCAGAAAGATGAGTCAGCAAAATTCAAACCTACAGTCTCGGCTTCCTTTTCTCATCTTTTTTTTTTTTTCCTGCCAACGCGACTCTCTCAACCTGTGCTGGTGCCAAGAAAGAAATCGTAACTGAAACAGAAACAAACAGAAAAATCGAACCGAAAAAAAAAAGAAAAAAAAAAAGAAGAAATGACAGGTTCCTGCCTCGTGGTTTTTGGAGGCTCACTCGATGACAAAGTACTGGATGGCAACGGCGATGAGGATGGAAGTGACAGCCAGGAGGGCGATAATGAGAAAAGAGAACTGTTCATCCGTCAGGCTACGTCTGGGCCGCTGAGCCTCGGCCGCTTTGGGCCCTGTGGAGCTGGCGGCACTGGGGGATTCGGTGCGAGGGGGAAAGAGAGTGACAGTGGAGCTGTAGGGCCCGATGATCTCCGGGGCATCCTGGCACTGGCGGATGGCACAGACGCGGAAGCGGTACTCAGCAGAAGAGCTCAGGTTGGGCAGCTGGAATACAGCTGCTGAGCCCTTGTAGATCTAACAGAACAGGGAGAAGTTTCAACACCAATGAATAAGAATAAAGATTACCAGGAGATGTAAACATTCTAACTTAAGGCTGCAAATCAAAGCATCCATCTAGTGATTCATCTGTTTTGTAATGTTACAATCAACTGCGATAATGATTAAAAAGGTATGTGCTGCTTTTTGCCCAAAATTACATTGTTTTTACTGTCTATATTTCACTACTGAACAAAGTTTCTCTTGTTAATTCTGAATAATACTAAACTAATCTAATCAGTATGACTTTTGAGTTTGCATAATGTAACAAATAATCAAAATCGAAACTGAATCTATCTGTGGCAGTCTGGTACCTGTCTGAACTCAGAATTTCCTTGCATGCACTGCAGGCAGTAGATAACTGGATCTCCCTTCATTGGTGGCAGAGTTTCCCAACTGATCTCACAAGAGTCGTCTATTCGCTCCACACGTGGTGCTAGAAAGTGACACACAGAAGAAAATGACTTTTGTGTATATATATTACAGAAAGCTGTAAGATATGTGGAAAAGACGCTTCCTAGGTAAGAAGGTGATAATGCTGTACCTTTGAGTGGAGCCGGGGGTGACCGTGGAGTCGTGAACGTGTAAACAGATGAGAAGGGCCCTTCGCCCGCCTCATTAAAGGCCTGGATGCGAAATGTGTACGAGGTAGACTCATTTAGCCTCTGCACTTTGTGAGTGTGGCAAGGTCCCTTATATAAGGATATAAACCTTCAGAGAGTGAGAGAGAAAGGGAGAGCTGGAATTTAATAATCCATTTAAAGTGTTTTAATAATCTTGCAAGGGGCATGCTTCTTTATAGTTACACAATATAAATCACCACCCAGAGCAATGCTGTATCCCCATCTGAGCATCTCAAGTTGACACCTAAATAACTTCACAGCAGATATCAGCGCCATACTTTTTTTTTTTTACCTACTTTACTCCCCAGTTTGGCCACTGCCAATTCCCACCCTCTAGAATAAGGTCAATTAAGCCCTCTTGGACTCCAGGCTGCAGATGGCTGGGGGGCATTGTTAGGAATCAAGCTCATAATCATCAGATAAAAGGACCGTTCAGAAAGTTGCACCACTCATTCCTAGTTCCTTGTTTTTGGAAAGACACATTTATTCTTTAAAGCTGCAGCTATGATTAGTGACAGAAGATCAACCCATTCTTTACATTTTTGCCATGTTGCAGCCTTTCTTAACAAAAAAATGAAAAACAGTTGGATCAGACTTGATGCTGATACAGAGCCTTGAACATAATCATTTGTAAAAATGTTACTTGTTATGTTACCACCTTTACAACTGTATAATTGCACAATTACAATAAAGTAACACTAACAGCAAACTGTGACACTGCTTGGTGGAGAAATCGCTCTATTTCCTCTGAGAGAAGGAGTTTTCTCACCTGCCAGTCTTGTCCTCCATTTGGAGGTGGTACTGCAGGGAGTCTGTGGGGGTTCCTTTGGTTGGGCCTTCACCCCACTTGAGCCTGAGGGTCTGGTGGCTGAATGCAGTGCATTCCAGGCGTGGAGGCAGAGGGGGCAGGGGCTTGGTCTTCAGCTTAAAGGTGTGGCTAAAGGGACCGGCACCCAGGCTGTTCAGAGCCTGAATCCTTATCCTGCAATGCAGTTTCAGACTTTATTTGTATGTTTAACTAGTCTTAATAATACATGTTTTGTAAAATGCATCTTGATACGAGTATGTGTCATTACAATTCATTAGTAAATGAACTATGCGCTTAGAAATGGAACTCGTGTGCACCTGTAGCTGGTGTCAGGCTGCAGGTTCTGTATAATGTATTTGGTTACGGGCCCGGTGAGAATTGGCTGTCTCTCTCCAATGTCAATCAGGTAAGATGTGATCTCTGCTCCGTGATCACAAGGTGCCTCCCAGCGTAGCCCAAGGCAGGTGGATGGGGAGTAGAGCAGTGGAGAAGGTCCATCACCCTCGTCCTCGCCCTCCTCTTCCTCCTCCTCCTCTTCTCCTCTGTCAGAGCTCCGGTCCTCCACTCGCATCTCAGACTCTCGAAGAGCGTGAACGCTGCTGACTGCGGCTGGAACTGAGCACGGCGTCTGGCACAGAACTACGTCGCTAAAGGGCCCCACACCTGCTGTGTTCACAGCCTGCAGAAAGACAACAAAAAATATACAGATCACAATGGGCATGCGGGACTACACAAAAATGATCTCCAACCATAATCTGTTGTTAAAAAGCTTTGTATAAAAGTACATGTGGTAAGAACATAGCAACAAAAGTTGATATTACCTGTGGAGATGCAAAATAAGACGTGTGTACTTCAGTTAAGTGCTGACATTAAACGAATGTCTTAACTGAAAATGGTAACACTGCTGACAATGTATGAAATCAGAGCTACACAACACATCGTCTGTTAATCGTTATCGCAATATCGACCTCTGAAATACTGCAATATGCAAATTAACTTCTAACCACTCACAGTGTTTCTGACAGGGTGACCAATCACAGGTGGGTTACTGGGTGTTCTGATGAATTGAGGTGTTAATGTAATCCAACAAAAGTCAAATTAATCTAATCTTTAACCATTAAAGGCACTGACTAGCCGAGGTGTTTTTAAAAGGTCTCTTTTATTTTTTACCTTGATGTTTGATGGGTGTGTGTACCAAAACGATTTCTTTATTCATCATAATTCACTCTTACAGAATGATTTTCTAACCATAGAATTAAACAGGCTGTTTTTGTTACTGTGCCTTAAAGGCTGATATCTGTAACCAATCCCTTTTCTGATTGGCCGTCCTATTTTGCAGCTCAAACACTCCTTAGAAGAATGGGTGGGGCTAAACTGCTGTAGACTGAATAGGGAGATATATAGAAATATATGGGTTTTGTGACATCACAAAAACTGGCTTGAAAATGGGTATTTACAGCTTAGTTTCCATTGATATATTGAAAATTAATTTTCACTTTCAAAAGACAGGCACAAAACAAAAAAGAAATAATTGTAGTAAGCAGAACTAACCACTTGGTGGAGCTGAAAGCATAACTTTTACTATTATTCAGCCTTCATTTTCATGATTCATTATCTTGAGTCATCACTCCCCCAGAGAAGAATATACAGAAAGGGGTGTAAACATCCAACAGTAATGTAACTGTGACTTGAGTTCCTATAAGACCGCTCAAAAGGATCCTGTATCAAACAACCCACTGGGCCAGGTTTTGGACACCTGGACTACATATAAAACAGAAAATCCAGCATTCAGTATCATAAAATTAGGACTGACTTTAATCCGGCTCAAAAATAAATTAGGTCTTCAAGTTGTATACTGATTAGTTTCAAGTTTGTTATATTGCACTGCATTGCAAATATACAGTATTAACAGTAGCCATTAAGTCATGGACCAGGAAAAAAAAAAAAAAAAAAAAAAAAAGCAAAAACACAGCTACTGCATTCCCTTTTCACAATTACATAAGATAACTGCAGTCACAATGGGTGTGTTGTCATTTGCTCTTTCTTTCCCCTGCTTACCTGCACTCTGCAAAAGTAATTGGTGGCAGGTAGCAGGCCCTTGAGCTCATGGCTCACCCCAGACCCGGTGTAGCACACCTGCATGCTTCCCTCTGCTGCACCCCACTCCAGTCGATACTCTGTCACCGCTGCTCCATTACAAGGCGGGGCCTGGAGCAAAACAAGAATGGTATCTGTACAGCTCTAATACAGTATTTGTGTAAATGTTGGATGAAGAAATATGATTACAACTGAATGCCTGAGATGGTTGCTTCCACACAACAAAGTTTATGGATTCTTTAAAAAAAACCAAAAAAAAAACCGGTAAGGCCGTAATGTGATTTTCATAATATTAAGGTATACTTACTTCCCAGCTGACCACAGCACATGAGGGCGATTTGCAGACAATATGAGGAGGTCGACAAGGCTCAGGAGCTCCTGGTCCTGTGGTCACCTCAGAGCGGTCTGAGAACGGTCCGTACTGTCATTCATACCCACACAGACAGTACACACAGGAGAATAAGTTTACAGGAAATAGAAGAAAGTGGTCTTTCATAAAACGTTATTTTGAAAAATGTTTAGAGTGAAAAAAGTCTTTGGAGCAAAAGTTCATCACAAAATCAAATAAAATAAAATCAAAACAAAAATAATTTTCTGTTAAATTATATGAATATAACACAGGCTTCAATTACTTGTTAGCTATGTTAGCCTCCAAACTCGTCCTCTGATTGGGATAAGAAGACCACATTCAGTCACTACAGAGACTATGTTCTATTTTCTGGTGTGGAACAACTGCTTACCCCAGCTTTATTGGCTGCTCTCAAGCGGAAGCCGTAGGTTCTGCCAGGCAATAAACTGCACACAGTGCAGTCGAGCTCAGAGCCCTGGTACACCTCTTTGCCCTCCTCAGCCTGGGGGGCAAACACTTCCACACTGTAATTGCACACAGAACTTCCGCCATCCACCTGTGGAGGAGCTAATATACACACACATACATAGATAAGTTTGAATGTTAGTATAGATTATAATCAATGATAACATTCAACATAAAATTCAGTCATTTTCTGGCCAAAACAAAATTAAATATGGAAAAAAAATAAAATAAAAATTGTGTGTGTATGTATATATATTTATATATGTGTGTATGTATATATATATATATATATATAGCTCCTACAGGCGCATTTGTGCATTCTGTTTATTTATTTTATAGAAATAAATCTGAAATATAACTAAAATCAAATGAAGATGCATTGAGATTACTTGTAATGCATGTACGCTGGAACGGATTTCCTATAGAATCTTTACACCCCGATACACCTCAAAGCACAGGGGCACACACACACAGAAAGACACGAACATATGCTCACACACGCACACACAAACAGCAAGCTTACCCCAGCGAAGCTGGACCTCTCTGCCTTTGGGTTTACCCACTACTCTGGGCGGCTGACATGCGCCAGGAGGAACAGCTGGCATCTGGACCTGCAGGGTCTCCGACAACTTCAAGACACACATACATAACGCACAAACACAAACAAACGTCATTTTTTAACGGTATGAGTCGTCTGTGGCAAAATGTTAATTGTTCTGATTAATTAATATCAATATGCTTTTCTAAGCATGTAGTGATTGTCACTACTTCAACTACATGATTCTTTATAAAGAGAACAAAATTAGTCCTGTTTGGTTAAACCTAGTGCAGTTCAGTGTGTGAAACACTGAATAAATCACTTGTGCTCTGAAATGTTGCACTACTAGGAATTTTTTGTCTGATTTCTATATATATCAGAGGGGAGAATTCTTTGCCTTTAAAACTTGAAAATTAGGGCTGGGCAAGTTAACGCGTTACACATTATTTACTCAACGCCGACAATTATTTTATCGCGCATTAACGAAGTTTTTTTATTACTATTATTTTGAAAGTTCATTGCTTTTTTTGTGCTCGACCACTTCACCTCACTCTAACAGGGACACTTGCTACTGAACATAGACTGTTCATGCTGCTCCCTGATAAAAAGAAAAATGTTTCTGCTGGTACCTGTTCAGGAAAAAAAAAGAAAACAGGTTTATAAATGATAACTTGTTGTTGCTCGGAAGGTGCCTGTTATAATGTTATGATCGTGGCTCTGAACCATGGCCGGCGGAAGCATTTTTAATGTGGGGGGAGGCAGCGCTCTACGCCTTGGCTGTTTTTCGGGGGGGGGGGTTGGGTGCGGGGTGCGCGGAGCGCTCTACTTCTCGTCCGGAAGGGAAAAAGCAGGGGGGACATATGGTTCCAGCGTCCATGCTCTGGAATCTGAGGGTAACTTGTTTTTCTATAACAAACCAGATAAAACGCAAATGCCCTGGCAGTGGCAAATAGCTTTGGTTTTATATTTGATTGCATTAATGTTTAAGTTGAGATTTACAAAAAATATTTTAACTGCAACTGTGCATAGGGAGTACAGCTGTTGTTTAAAGTGTGTGCAAACCAAATGTTATTGCACTTTTGTTCATATAGCAGTATTTTTTAAATAAGTGCACGGTACACTACTTTTGAATTATTGAATTTTGCGTATAACAATGCAATTGATTGCAATTAATCACAGAAAATCATGCGATTAATCGCGATTAAAAATTTTAATCGTTGCCCAGCATTATTGAAAATGTTTTGTTACTCTTTGCTACAAGGGCTTTCAATACTGCACAAATATATATTTTTGTCATCTGAAAAGAGTAAGTACATGAATAAATGAACAAGAGAATGGAGAATGTCTGAATTAATGAATGAAAGAAAGTCCCCATGAACACAGCTCCTATGAATCTGGGTGAACGCCAGAACCAGTGACTGCTATTTGAAGCCATGTTCACTTTCAGGGCTGTGGAAACCAACACCTAGCAGCATGACTCACTGCTCAGTCCTGGCAAGCCCCACACAGGGGGAAGGAAAACAAAGGCATCCAAGAAAGGCACATTATATGTTAAAATGTCTGAAAATTACACTAAAATGTGTGTGTGTGGGGGGGGGGGGAGCAAACTGGTCTTTCTATGTCTGCATGTTACCAATGTTTGTAAAAACAGTGACTGGCTTGATTAAAATGTATGCAAGTAGACATGGACGCATTACCGGGCTCTGGCCTCCCTCACTGAGGCAGTAGACTCTAGCCTGGTACGACCAACCTGGATTCAGCCCGTCACACACACACTCCATAGCTGAACTCTTGTACACTTTCTCCCAAGAGGAGCCTGAAATAAGAACATACACACACAATTACTGCATGATCATCATAACCAAAGCATAAATATGGGCTATAAACAACAATCACGTACCACCTAGACCTTCAGATAGTTCCACCACATACTCTGTCACATCTGAACCACCGTTATCTTTCGGGGGATCTGTTGGGAAAACAACAGGATGTAAACAGAAAGTAATGAAGTGCACTAAATTTGCCCCAATATAGTCACAAGCAGCAGGCATTTCAAAGAAAAACTCACCCCAAGTCATGCGGAAGCTGGTGGGATGTGGTTTGCCCTTGATGGAGGGTTTACAGGGACAGCTGGGTCTGTCTGGGGCTGTGGTGAACTCAGATACAGGACTGGGGTTACTCTTCCCTTCTGTATTATATGCAGCAACCTGAAACACAAAAAAAGGACCTAAGACCACAGCAGCACTCTTAATGGTCTAGCAGCCCAATTCTGATGGAAAAAAGTTGCAATATTTTGGAATGTAAAGTACTAAAACCCTCTTTCAACAAAGCGGCACCAAGAAAATGTCATCATTTCCAGCAGAACCCAAGAAAGGTACAAAATAACTGCGACAAATCATCAATCTGTTCATGCTGATTCATTGGTATAATCTATCGGTAGTGGAGCTCCCTGTTCACGCGTGGTGATGGGATATAATTGGAGCTGTAAGAGGGGAGAGTTTCTCAGCAGGTAACAAGAGTCTCATCAGCTTACATCCAGGAGCCCTGATCACATTAATACACTTTTGTTTTTGGAAACATAATTGCAATCAGGCCTTTCTCTGATGACACCAAAGAGCTGTGAGGTAGAGCTTCATCTTGTTTTTTTTTTTTGTTTTTTTGCCATGTAGAAAAAGCGCAATATGAAAGGTGAAAGAAAGGAGAAAAACGAGAAAGCATAACGACTGAACCAGCACAGCAGCTGGTCTCTTAAGTGCTGAATCAGTTTTCCAGCAATGCTAAAGGAAAACTTCATCCAAAAATGCTAATGATACTAATAATGAATGTAAGCTCACTGGGGCCAGTTCCATGCATAAGCTCCGATGGCAGTGTTTTGCTGGCCACTGCAGCCTAATAACACTGGCTCAGCAGATAAATGACTCACTTACACCCACATAAAATGTTAAACATTCACCGAATGTGCACATAGCAAAAAGGAAGTCAGTCTCACCCTGAACTTGTACTTGGTGCTCCTATGCAGATTCCGCACAGTGCATTCCAGCTCATCACCATCGTAGCTGGGCTGGAACCCATAACCCTGCATATCCAAAACAAAACTGTCAATCAACAGCCAGCAACAAATGAAGCAGTACTAATACATGCAGGTGTATTGTGTGCAAGAGACTAGAGCTGTACGATACGGACAAATTATCAGTACTGTAATTTTACTGCCATATGCTGTGACTATGAAGCCTTTAAAGACATTAAAGGGTCCATTTAATCCCTTTTCTAGAATTAAAAAGGCATAAAGTCTGAAAATATTGTTTGAAATGATATGTTTACTCTCCCCATCCATACAATCCATATATGGAAAATAACCTACAAAAATTTAGTTTTTCTGATGTCACAAAACCAACACATTTAAATTTATCTCCTTATTCTGGCTACAACAGTTTAGCTCCACCCCTTCCTCCAATGATTTGCCAACACCTTTAACAGTTACAAATTTAGACTTTTGTTGGATTACATGAAGACCCTGATTCAACAGAACACCCAGTAACTCCTGGAGCTGTGATTGGTCACCCTGTCAGAAACACTGTGATTGGTCTGAGACTCATTTGCATATTGGAGCCTTTTGCGATATCATTATTGCAGAGACCAACACCGTTAACAATTAGCAGATGGATATTGTGCAGCCCCACAAGAGACTTACATTTTTTAAATGCAGCCAATTGATCATTTGCAAAATTCAGTCTCTCTTAGTTACTGTTGCTATGTTCTGTCAAACTCTCAGTTCTGGTTACATGGTAACATGCGTAGCACTAATAGACTAACAAGTTCAGCAGCACAAAAGAAAATGTAGAAGCACACAGAAGAATACACCTAAAATGATTTCCTTATTCAAAACTAAACTGGCTTTACAAGATGTTCAGTGTAGACACATGTCTGAGAACTGTCAAAGTGTTAATGAAGGATAATATAAAGCAAAAAATACTCAAATCATTTAGTCACTGCTCACTGAAGCCAGGGTTTCATGTCTAATGAGAAAAAGGCTTGTCAATCACTATTTTATAAATGATCAATAAAGGACAAATAACACGAAGATATGTTTTATGATGTAGTATCATCAAAGTACAGATTTGGACCAATTACAGACTACCGTTTCCCTGTGTGTTCTGTCCATTCCAACAAACTTCAATTAATTTAATACTGTGTATAGTAATATCTTCATGATTTGTCATCTATAGTGATAACCCACCTTTGCAGCCAGTTTAAATCAGAAGTGTAAACCTTAGATGTTTGTGAGTGTATGAGGGCATGAACTTGTGATGCCTCACCGAGCCCTCTTCCTCCATTTCCAGCACATAGCAGATATCGTCTTCTTTTGGTGATCCGATTGGCCTGTTCCACCGCATGCAGAGCCAGGTGACTCCAGCCTGGACCAACTCTGGGCTCTGGGGGGGCGCAGGGACACTGCACGATGTCATCATGTCCACGGGTTCACTGAACTCGCTACACAAACAGAGAGAGGGGGACATTACTGAAAGAGTGTGGCTGGTTATACAATAAAACATTTCTTAAAATAGGAGCTAAGCAAAACTCCCATTGAATGGAATTACATCAGTCTCATACCTGACACCCATGTCATTTTTGGCTGCTAGACGGAATGAGTATTTGGACGCTGGAGAGAGCTTGGTTACCCTGTACTGCTTCTGGGGGCCGTAATAGCACTGCTCAAACACTCCTGTGCCTTTGCCCTGTTCAGACAAGAGCATCACAACAACATCAACAACACACAATTACCACTTTTCACAGGTACACTGCTGGTTAAGAGCCCAAATTATTATTTTTACCCCCTTTTTTGGTTTTATTTACAAAGCCAATCTAGATTACAGCACCAAAGATTATACTACTGACAGAAAATACTAAAAATATATAAATATATGTATATGTATATGTATACACATATATACATACATATATATACATACATACATATAGATACATATATATATATAT
>JBBPCZ010000001.1:27045830-27057388 GCA_037974445.1 Brycinus macrolepidotus
ACATATACATACATATATACATATACATATATACACATATATATACATATACATACATATATACATATACATATATACACATATATATACATATACATACATATATACATATACATATATATATATATATATATATATATATACAGTAATATATATATATATATATATATACAGTAATATATATATGTGTGATTGTCCTACAATCACAAATTGATTTTAAGGTAAAGGCTGTACCTCATCCCACTGTAGAATGTAGTTTTGTATTTTGGAACCGTTGTCACACGGAGCCTGGGAAGAAATATTTGATTTAAAATAAACAGAGTAAAATGCATCTGCTGACAAACAAATACTACAGGATATGGAAACGGAAATTGTTGGTAATATTTTATGAAGGTCAAGAAGTGAATTATGTTCAACTTCAGCAAACAAATGTTTGCCAGTATCTGGAAAAAAAACTACACTCAAAGATGTTTTAGTGAAAAACAGCACATTTATGTGCATCCTGAGACACATTTCACTCAGGTGTCTCTAACAATAAAACAAACAGCAGGACAGACAGTTTGCCTGAGGAGGGAAAGACATCCAGAAAAGACAGCAGCCTTCCTAAGTGGAAAGTGCTCACAGCTCTACATGGCTGAGTAACGTGACCTCAGGGGCAACAGCTCTGATGGAAAAAGGTAAGTTGCAGCATTAAATTTGAGGTGAAGAATGCAACTTTTTCTTGCTAAACCAAAACTTATGTAACAACACGTTTTAGAAGGAAATAACATTGTTACATAAAGCAATTTATTGCTGAAAGTAAAAATACTTCAAGCATTTTCATTGTCATTTGAAATTTGTGGGAAAAAAAAGAAAAGAAACCACAGTTAATTATAACAGTATAATAGGTAATTATCAACGGCATGGTTCTAAGTTAAACTATATTTTAATTAAACTACATTACATCAGTCAACACGAGTGTTTTTAAGTTCAACAGATTTGTTCTGCAGTACAATTCTAATTGTAATAGTAACTGATTAAATGGCAAAAGGTTTTTCAAAAACATTTCTGAAAAAAAAGAGAGAGTGTAAAAAAAAAAAGCAGGATAGCAAAGGTTTTGCAAGGCAGACACTAAGGATGAGGAGAAGGAAGTGTGTGTGGTGTTGAATACAACTAAATATCTACATGATGTCACATATTTGTGGGAATGTGCTCAGAAAGAGAGCTGTGTATGTGTGTGTGTGTGTGTGTGTGTGTGTGTGTGTACCTTCCACTGCAAGACAAGGCTGCTCTTCGTGCCGCTGGATTTGCGAGGTGGGCTGGGTGTGTCAGGCTCACAGCTCAGAGTAGTGAAACTTGCAGGCTCAGAGGGGCTTCCCTGTAAACAATTATACACGGCCTGGACCCTGCAGGTGCAAGTGCAGATATAAGAACACACAAACACACACAAATACGATTTTCATATTAGCTATTAGTGCTCTCAATTGCCATAAAGAGACACTGCATTTAGTCTAGAACTGAATACAAACCTGACATGGTAGTCTGTTGCTGGTCTTAGGTTCTCTATAGTTGCACTTGGTTCCTTACCACTGGGGAAAGAGGACACATTTTATTAAAACAGATACAGCTAGGGGAATAATAGTTCACTTAGGAGATGACTGCTGAAAAGAAAAAGCATCCAAATAACACAACAAAACAAAATTAGTACAAACTGGGTTTTCACTGTCCCAACCAAAAAAATGTAAACCTGGTAAGTACAGTATTAATCAGTTTCCAAGTCATATATGTTTCCCAAGTCATATATATGCACAAAATGCTTGAAAGATGCAAATTCTTCAAACATGCCTTAAACAGAGTGCTCCACACACAAAATACTGGTATCCTTTTTTATATGGTTCGAAAGCGACTAGGGAGCACTTTATAAAGAATACATCACAATTGGTGCAGTATTTATAAAGTTTGAGATAGAAAATGTGTAAAAGGACAGTCAAGTGTGTTTTGCTATTTTTATGTAACTATTATCACCAAAATTAACAAATATTTAATACAAAAAACTGTCATTCCTATAGTCATTATTAAAGTAAGGGCTACTTTTCAAAGAGAAGAGGCAAACCTTTGTAATAAACCATTCTACATTGTAAAAAAAAACATTTATTTATTTTATTGCAACAATTCACAAGGCCATGCTCTGCAACAGTACACCTTTTTCCCTTTAGTTAAATCTAAACTTACATAGCCTGGGTTAATCAAGTTTACTGGGTTTAATCTGGATCCAAAGTACTGAACCTTCTATTTCCATTCGAGAATTACCTGTAGGCAGTGTTGTATTTTCCATCTTTGCCACTGTAGGAGACGGACACTTCATAGCTGAAGCACAGATCATCAGGTTTATCTTCTCCTTCTTTCTGCTCCTCCTCTGCCCCTGTCCTCACTAGGGCCTCCCAGCACAAACATGCTCCTCTGGCTTGGATGTCCGTCACCTGAAGAATTAGTTCATAAATGCTGCTGCTTTAGTGTGTGCGTGTGTGTGTATGTGTGTGATATTTATATATACACAAACACCATATGGACAAAAGTATTGGGACACACCTGTTTTTCAGGGTTTGGGCTAGGCCCCTTACTTCCAGTGAAGGGCAATCTTAATGCAGTACCTCATCAATGCTCAACCTCATAAATGCTCTACAGAATGAATGGGCACAAATTCCCTAAGAAACACTTCAGAATTTTGTGGAAAGCCTTCCAGGAAGAGTGGAAGCTGTTATAGCTGCAAAGGGGGGACCAACTCCATATTCAATGCAATGTCATTAAAGTCCCTGTTGGTGTAATGTTTAGGCGTCCCAATACTTCCGTCCATATAGTGTGTGTGTGTGTATACCTATCATTCTGATGGCCATGTAGAATCTCATTCTAAACGGGTGCATATGACTGTAAACATGCAGTTATGCAGAAACTTTATGTCTGGCTGTATCTTCAGTGTCTTCGAAGTGAGTCATGTAAGATCAGTTTAGGCAACTTACAATTTCTGCAAAACTAAAGGAAACTGTTATGCAAGCAGGAGGGAAGACGGGGGGGGGGGGGATATTCTTTATTTTTAGCTTTGTTCCACTTGGGAAGAATGTCTATCCTTCAGTTACAGCTGCATATCTGTTCATCTTTTTTTATTCTTTGATAAAAATAACCACCATCAGCAGAACATGGACACACACTTCCACACGCAAAAAAAGAGCCACACTAAAACAACTTTTATTCTGTTCATTCCTTTTCAGATTTAGCCTCGTTTCTTTGTGCTCCACGCTATTTTGCATCTACTATGTCTCCTCACCTCCCTGTGCTTATCTCCGTGGAAATAATCCATTCATCCAAGAAGCCCTTCACAAGAGCACCTCGCTCCACTGCCCCTGCATTTCCTTCTGCCTTTTTTATTTAGTCTCTCTGGTCTCTGGTGAGGAGAATGACGACAAAGCTCAACTCATTAGACACTAATCAGACCGCCGTTAACTAAAACCCTCGCGGAAAAGTACTCAGACCAACATGACTTCTTTTACACAACAGGCAAAGGCTCAGAGAAAAAAGAAAGTCAACCTTAAGGTAAGTTATGATTCATGATCTGTCAAACTCAGTCCCATTATGGTTAGGCCATTCACTTGAAAGCCTTTGTTTAAACTCATACTGCCACAGAGGACAAATTATCATGTGAACACTAATCTGCCAATTCAAATCCCTTTTTAACTGCATGGAAGTTTCGAACACTAAGAGAAATGTCAGACAAACATTACCGAGCTATACGTAAAGAGAACATTACACCTCAATTACTGGAGTGAAATATATTAGTTGCAATCTGGCTGTTATTCATTAAGTTACACACAGCTTTAATGGTCCTTAACAGGCATCTATTACTCAGATCATCTGGAGACAGGACTTATGAACGCATATATAATCATTCAAATCATGTAAATGATGAACATTATGAAAGCACCGTTAGGGCATCTTTAGTCAGGTGTGGATGTGAAAACTTTCAGTTTCAGCAATGTTTAAATAACATCTTTTTCTCATGAAACCCAACTCTGCACATATGCAGCCTTAAAGCTCTTCAAATAGTGAAGCATCCACCTGTTGTAGACATAAAATCTTCCAAATACTCACCACTGGCTTGCTGATCTTGTTTAACCATTCTTGAAGAGCCTGTGTCTTTTCATTCAGTTCTGAAAACAGAAAGAAGCAATGTAAGAAAATGTATTGACTTCCTTAATCATTTATTCAGAACATTTCTTTATACTACCTCTACATTAGAGCTGCACAGTATTTCAATATCACAGTGCTAGTCTTTGCTTTGATATTGCAAATGAGCTCTGTAATAATCGCCATATTTTTAATGTGTGTTGTGAGAATCCAAGCCAGTCTCAATGAATTAAAGGCCCATATCATGGAAAACTAAATTTTCTTGTTCTTACAGATCATTTTGTGATGTCACAAAACCAAGCATTTTTACAAATTTACTTATTAGGCCGCTTAATTTTCAAGCTGTTTCAGCGAATAGTACTTTGAATGAGGCATATCAGAACAGAGCTCACTTGCACATATTATTCTTAAAGGCACAGTAACAAATCAGCCATTTTAATTCTAAGTGAAGTTGGAAAATGGTCCTGTAAAAATGAATCATTACTATTTTTGGTCCAAATTAAACCTCTTAAACCCCCATCCAGTGCCCTCAGACCCCTCCCTCCAGACACTGCACATAATTACACACTGCCACTTTGTACTCTGCTATGGACATTAGCATTGTTTGCACTGAACCTTTTTGCACACATCCAATGAACATGCATACAGTATACACTTGCACATCCTTGGTGTCTTTGCACTGCACTATACTACCTCAATACATATCTGCTGCCGTGCACCTGGGACTGCAAGAAATGCATTTTCGTTCAGTCACATACTGTGTATGTGGATGGATGACAATAAAAGCCAAATTGAACTAGAACTTGAAATGTCATAGAAAATACAATAAAAATAAAGATAATAGTCCTTTAAGACATTCAAATGACCCAACATTCTAAATATCTGGTGCTAAATTAAACATTTTTAATTATATACTGCAGGGAATCACAATAACATGGCATTTGTGTATATATTGCGCAAGCCAACTGGACTGAACCCTGCTTTGTGCTGTTCCATGAATCATGTGGCTAAGGCTCTTGTGCAGTAGCTCTGACTCGTCTACACCAGTCCACGAGTCAGTCAGTTAGTCTGGGTTAATTATAGCTGTTAGCTACATTAGCTGCTGGAGCAGAGAGAGAGGGCAAAGACGCACTGCTCGACCTGGATAAACTCAGGTCGGTGAGTCGCTCAGTCCCTAAAGTCCGTTCCCACCAGTTCTAGCATCAATTTCTGCACTAGAGTGGAGATCTGATAGCACTATCATTTCTGCCATTTCTGACTGTTTCAGTAATCATATTTGAAAAAGAAATAGTTTCAAAGGAATTACGGTAAATACATGATCATATCTAGTGGTGTCTACTGAATATGGGTACAAGCCAGAAACACTGTCAACTTGTTTATCTGTCTATATAACAACAGTCTGGAGATCATTAGGTTTTTACACTCCACAATAGGCAACAGTGTAATGTCATTGTACAATAAAACAAACTGTCCAATAGAATTGGTAAATTATTTAATAATGTGCCATGACAGTTACAGTTACTGCATATAGAGCAAGTGATTTAACCACTCTGCTACAGAGTCAGTTACAAAACACACATTTTTGGTAAAATGTGTGAAACAGTAATGGCTGCTGTCACAACAAACCTGCATCACTGTAAGGAGTTTCTAAAGGAATTAATTACTTTGATTTTGCGAGCCTATGCAGAAAAAAGCTGTTGGAATGCTGTCCAATTGCCTTACAGTGCACAAATAGTACGCTATTGTGATGTAATAGAGTCAGAGACGTACTATGTTAAACATTATATACAACTTGCAGAAGTGATGTATGTTGCCAGATCAAAAATGTCTGCTGTGTGTGGAGTTATTGTGTGAAAATGTAAACTCGTAATATCTGCAGTACTGGCATGTAAAATGTCAGTGAGTGGCTATCGTCTGCTACTTACCAGGAGTGGCATGCCACCACAAGTATGTACATAATATGTAGTGTTAACCACCACACACACTATCAAAAACGAAGTGATTTTAGTGCAGAATATTATAATAGTAACTGGAAGCCAAATCATCAGGTAGGACCGATCATAAGAAAAAAAAAAAAAAACACAAATTTAAAAAAAACAAAAAAAAAAACAAACACAAATTAATTCAGAATTTCACATTGAGACATGGCATCTCTCTACCTCCAGGATCTGAATCTCTCCCTCTCCCTGGACATTCCATGCCCAGGCCAGTGACTGCTGCGCTGGCCTGGCTCTGCTCCTCCACCCCCTTCAGCCCAAGGCCATTCTGGAGGTCCCCTCCTGATGGTGGGGTTCCACGACTTTTCTGTGGGGAAAGGGGAGGACTGTCTTTGGAAGGAACCAGACCACCTCCTCCTCCTGCCTGCCCACCCTGACGCTCTTTCAGCTTCTTCTGCAGGCGCTCATAGGTTTTGTTAGCCCTTTCATCCCTGTGAACAAACGGTGTTCGTCCATGTGGCGGATGAGTGTCTGTGGAAACTGGAAACACACAGAGAGATGCAATATATGGGGGACAGGTTACACAAACAAAAACAAATGTATCTCAAAGAGATGGTTTTAAATGGAGGTAGCAAATCTAAAACCTCAAACAAAGAAAGCTGATGGGTACATGAACCACCACACACAAGCAAATATACTGAGACATCGTTGTAATGGATATTTAACAATTCTGACCATTCTGAATTTTTTAAATTCTCAATCTTTCAAGTGAAGGACAGAGAGGGGGTGAGAGCACACATGCACCTCTTATAATCAACAGTCAACAAAGGCAGCAATATTAATTGTGAAAATCATTGTGTTTTATTGTCAATTAATTTAAATGTACCAAAATAAGTCACTTTATAGGTGATATATGTCGTCAGTCGAACAGATTGCAGTACACTACAGAAAGTGTTAGAACAAAAAAAAAAAAAAAGTGTTTCGCTCAAATGGAACATAGAACAATGGAGCTTGTGTTTCACCGATTTCTGTACCCATCGATTTCTGTGACCCTAAGGGGTGTTGTTTTGCAGTTTTGCCGCTGAATAAAAATAGAGGCACTGTCATTCAGGAGTTCGCATCAGACAAGCTTTCTGAAAACTACACACACAATATAATAATAAGACATGCTGGCGAAAGAAAGAAAAAAAATAAAAAAGAAAAAAAATTGTACAAATATTTACAGCCACAAGCAAGTCTGTCCCAGGCAGAGTATATGTATTTACAGTTACTCTCAGACTGTGCTACTTCAAAATAGTGTTTTTGCAGTGGTGCACATAACGCGCTTGCTCGTCCATCATTTAAAAGAATCAAAATTATGAAATAATTATTGGACTGCTTTGCATGGAGTTTATTTTTAACCATTTACATTTATGGCATTTAGCAGATGCCCTTATCCAGAGCGACTTACGATCATTAGTTACAGGTTCAGTCCCTCTGCAGCAACTGAGGGTTGTTTCTTTCTCAAGGACACAATGGTAGTAAGTGGAGTTTGAACCTACAGCTTCGGATCACTGGGTTCATATGCAAGTGTTTTACTTACTTATATAGGAAGTTTTTGTGGTTTTACATGTGTTTATAAACTGTGTTCTAAAATGCGTAAGTAGTGAAGCATAAAAGGCCCAAGTCTTGCATCCGCATGACAATATCAGATGGACCTCGAGCCGGGACTTTAATCAAGGCAAGAGTTTTACGCAAGCTGCGTATCGAGCTCGTGCTCGCTAGGGAGTCCATTCATACAGGAAACTGCGAAACAGAATTCGATGGTCACATAAACTGGTACAACACCAATGCAGTAAACAGAAAAGTATGATTAGCATACTCACCCTGCTCTGAGTAGATGTGGGCTGGGTGGTACTGAGAGATGTACGGGGGATTCATGTCTCCCGTACCGCCGGCCATGCCTGAGTACAGGTGAGGAGGAGGCATGATGGGATGATGAGGGTGGGGAATGAAGGCCTGCAGGTGGGCATGGGGGGGTGGAGGGGGCGGGTGATGCAGCGGAGAGTGGCCCCCCGGGTGGAACTCTGTCTGAGGTAAGACCAAAACCCGCCTCACTCCATTTTCCTCAATGATCTTAGCGAGAATGAAAGACAAAAGACAAGATCTTCACTGTGTTTTTAACAGAAAAAACTTACTTACTTTTGCTTGTAAAACTACAGAAAAACTGCAGCAAAAGGAGCAAAACGGTCTACGCAAACTCACTTGCTGAACGTATCCAGGAGGCACATAAATTGGAGGCACTGAACCATTTGGGGACATCATGGGAACCTGAGCAGGACCTGCAGAAACAAAGGTTACAATAGTGTCAACAACATATAACCAATTTATCACTATACTAAGACTGGGTCTGAATGCAGGCAACAGAAAAAGTGCTTTGCAGTATTAAAAGTAGGCATACGGCAATACATTGATGTGTACTGATGCATGAAATCAGCACCACACTGATGACGTCAGCAGCATTAGTGTTAGACAATATGATGAAACGTTACTAATGTAAAACAGTATGCCACATGGTTTTAGGCACATTGTGAGTATTATAAGAACTTAAAGAACAACTGTATGTTAGAGTGTAACTGTAAGAAAGTAAGAATTTTTTTTTAACTAGATTTGAACTGCTGAATAAAAATCAGTGCACCCACAGTTTTGGTACTTCTTTTAACCATGGCAGAGCTGGTGTCAACTTATCAAACCACAGAAAATGATATGCATTATGTATTGTGAAAAGTTATCATGATACTTTCCCATATCTCCCACCCGTATTAGGCATTTGGTGTAACATTTTTGCTTCTTAAGATTAAGGTTAAGAAAAATGTCAGTCTCATTCGAAGACATCAAAGGTATTCAACCCGCACCGATCATCAGAATGATCTAACTATTTGCTTTTGAATGTATTTGTCTTTCATGTTCATATAATAAAGACGCAGAATGGATGAACTGCTGCAATCACTTAAATTAACGAGATTTCATTGAATGTTTGAAAATCTTTTGCATACTGCAGATTTCTGCTGCATGTTTGCACAGATTATAACCATCTCTCATCTGTAAACATATGTGGTTTGCTTTAACAGCAACTGCTGCTGGCGCTGCAGTGCTGTGGGGAAATAAAAGATGACAGATGCTGCGTAGCATTTTTTTGTGTGCAAAATATCCTGTAATAGTTCAGACACTGGAGACAAACCTGCCCAGGGCTGGATGTGTCTCCACAAAGCATTTGCACAGAGCCAAAGCTGGCACTTTTATTTTCAGCAGAATGGAGGTTTAAACAACACAACAAAAGTGGATTGTGAAAAGGACTGCAGAACCACACTCAACATTATCAAGAAAACACAATTCCTTCCTCTGGCCAAATTGTCTCACCACTCAGGATCAACAAATGAGTGTGACGGTGGCTCAAAGAGGTAAAAAAATTCAGGAATTCTACGTCTTATTGAAATAGCAATAATTCATATAAAGAACTAAGCAAAATATATACAGTACTGTGCAAAAGCCTGGAGCCACCCTCTTTTTTAAATTTTGCTTTGATTAACTTTGTTGGCGCAAAAATACTGAGTCGATTAAATGATAGAAATGGAAACAAATGTTTTACTGCGACAGGCTGCAAAGTGCCTAAAGATACAAGGTGCCTAGATAAAGGTGTTCCAACCACTCAGCATTCAGCACCACCAGTATACTGATCACCGGCCTGATCATCTGTAATCATCTGCACCTGTTTCCTAACTGGTTTTTGGTTCAAGCCAAAAACACTGAGAGCCTTTTGAGGAAGCCTGGAGAACCATTCCTCAAGAAAGTCTGGGTCTTTGGAATAAATATTTATATGTTATTATACTGATAATTGGTATCACCCTTGAAATCTGCATATCCGTGAGTGCCTATAATACAGAGTCATATTCTTTCCCATCCAATAAAATGTCGTGTTTTATTTATGGTTTCTTTGTAAAAATAAAAAGTTCAACTGCACCAGTAGCACTACACCAGAGAACACCACCACGAATACAGACAATCAAAGTGCTTATCTGTACACATTTGTAACAATAAGGACAACTAGAAGACAGCACTAAAGTTTCATAGGCAGCTTTGGTTTCAGGCAATCAGTGAGGGAACTGGGGTTCATCTTGCACAGCAGACACTCTGCGACAAACAGCAAAGAGTTGTTTTCTTCTAGCAACTCAACCACAGCATCAACATTTTAAATGAAACCACAGACGGTCTAGGAGAAATCTATAGGCCTACATGTCATTTACAGCAGGATGTGTATATGACGCAGGTGCTGGTGGCAGCAAAGTCACAAACATCGAAGCTCCAGGGCTGTAAAATTATTCAATCCAGTCCACTTCCACAAATCGATATGATGAGCTGTGATGACAAATGCACGATTTAAAAGACAGGCTGTGATGGAATGATTAGTTAAAGACTGAGTCCTCAATACATCTACTCTGCAACGTTTCAGATGCCAGTGCAAATGTCTCCTGCAAATTCAGTGAGAAAAATCTGAAGTGCGATCACACGTTTTTGCTTATTGATCATGTTTTTGAACAGAAATCAAGTCGTTCCGGTCATGGGGCTCCTCTCTCCTAAAATATGTATCTTTAGCGCTGCAGCACTTTGTGGCTCTGCCCGCAACTCGTAGAGTGACTTGACGTCACAAGGACCCACATTCTACCTTTCAAGTCTGTGGAGAAAATAATCGATTTCCATTCGATAAATGTACAATACTTGGCTCCTGATCAACCCATCAAAAAGCTGTATACACACGCAATACACCAGATATTAATTACATTTTAGCATTGGAACCGTTCCAAAATTCCAAACCGGCTTGGACGAAAAGCAATGCCTTTTTCAGCTATAAAAAGAATAATAAACTTAAGTACAACAGTGTGATTTCACTAAGCAAATCTAAATAACTTTAGATTTCAGGTTCATGTACTGTGCACAGTGACGTCAGGACAAAAGTCTTAAACCACCCATCATTTCTTCATATTTTGCTTCCAAAGAGCCAGACTTTCTGCTGTACTGTCCTACATCAACTTCTGCACGGACTGTGTTACCACTACAAAGTCTATCCAAGTGTTCCCGAACCAGAAACCCTGCTCAGAGCTCGCAATGATGCCTTCAAGTCAAATGATCAGGAGGCTTACAGAGAAGCACATCAGTCCCTGATGAAAGGCATCAAAAAGACGAAGCGCAAGTACAAGCATTGAGGAGCACTTCAACAGCAACAACTCCAGGCACATGTGGCAGGTGATCAAGACTCTCACTGGCTACAAGGACAACCACACATCTGCAGACTCCTCAGACAGCACCACACCTGACACCAGTTCTTCGCCTGCTTTGACCATCACAATAAAGAGGTGCACACCTACCCTGCTCTTCCAGAGAGAGTCGACGCCCCCATCCAGCTGCAGCAGCATCAGGTCAGAACCA
>JBBPCZ010000001.1:27061545-27078081 GCA_037974445.1 Brycinus macrolepidotus
CACACACACACACACACACACACACACACACACACACACACACACACACACACACACACACACACACAAAAACACAGATGCAGAGCCAAGAATAAGCACAAACTCCAAATAAACTCCAAAACAGAAGGCAGGTCTGTTCAGTAAGCAAACATCATTCAAACCCTCACTTTCAGTGTGCGTGTGTGTATGAGTGCGTGTATGTGTGAGAGAAGCAAAGGAAAAAAAAAACGGGTCTGAGAACTAAAGAAAGAAAAAATGAGTTGGAGAGAAAAATAAACAGAAAGAGTAAGAAGAGGAAAGAAAGACTGGGAAAGCAAATGCCAGAGAAATAAAAAGTAAATGTGCTTTTAAGTAAATAAAAAGACGCTCCCAGTTGTGGCGCCCCTACAGCAGATGGCAGAGAGCAGAACGGCTCTCTTTAACCAGTCACCAGCTCATCTGTGTAACTGGCTGACAGCGAGAGAGGAATAAAAATAATAAAAAAGAATGAGTTTTCCTTTTGGACACGTTTGACTGTGCCCCTGGAAGCCTGACATGGTCCTTAATTACAGCTAATCCAGAGTAAAACACTGCAAAAGAAGACCCCCGTCTGAGCACAATTAACAGCGCCCTCAAATCATCAAAAGCAAAACACAGTCTTGCCAAGAACTCCTTCAAAACTGAGAGGTCCAGAAACTAAAAACGCAATGTAATTACTCTGTCAAATAAAAGTAATGTAATGTTATGTAAAAGGCCCAGAAAGAAAAAATGTAATATAATGTATTATAATGTAATGTAAAAGGTCCAGAAAGTAAAAATCTGCCAAATGAATGTAATGTAACGTAAAATTCCCCTCCAGGATTTCGTTCCAGCTGCCTGGATACTTCTGTTTGAGCTCATCAGAGAAACCGGGTGGTCGGAACGAAACCTCGGACTTTCTGGACCTGAATTGTCCACTTCTGCTGACAACAAGCAACCACCTCCGGTTAACCTGTTACTGTCTTAATTCATTACATCATACTCTCATTTCTAATGGTCCAAGCACTTAGTACTGGTTTTCCATTGTTTTGTTAGGATTTATCCCCCTAAATTGCATAGAGGTGACCAAACTGTAGGTCACAGGAACTTGGTGACGGGTTTTGCTACTTTCCAAAACCAAGGAAAACGAGTTATGTATGATTACGCATTTTACGTTTTTGCCCATGACTCCTAAAGTCACTCTCTTTCTGTCAGGCCATTTGTTTTTTGCCTTTTCACAAAGCGTTCGAAAACGAAATTTAGTTTCATATACATGGCTTGCTTTAGAGACCTGAAATTTCTACCTCGTAACTTCTCCAGCTGTAAGCATAATAACAAACAGAGCTCTGAAACAGTAAAGCGTAATCTGTGCAGCCACTAATAGAGGAAACAGCTTCAATGAAGAACACAGTTATGTTTCTGCAGTTTTGAAACTGGGGGCTGAATAATTCATCGTATCCGCCGGAGCCCCGTGTCGAGGGCCCAGGTGACACGTTGCGAGTCCGGTGACGTCCGTGACTGACCCCAGGAGGAAGGGAAGGAAGGACGCCACATGTTTATGAAACAGCCCTACTCTCTCACTTCTGGTGCTTCGTTCTCTAAAAATAAAGAGACAAAATTGAAAGAAGTGGAGGGAACCAGAGAGAAAACAGCAGGCAGAGACTCTGGGGGATAATTTGGCTAATTCCTTGGACAGTATTCAATGGGGAATGCGGCAAGGCTAATTCACTGAGCCCATGCAGATTTATTAGCGTTGTGTGCCCCCCCCACCATTTCACCTCAGCAAACAGTAACACAAAGCCAATCTACACTGAGGCGGAGCGAACTGACTTGGAAAGAAGCTCCTAAACTAAGCCCTCCTAGAAATACTACCAACACATAAACAACAGGCACATGGATCTACACCTCCCTCCCTCCATTCTCATTCAGTCTTTCTGTCTCTTTCCCACTCCCCCTCCGCCCGCCCCCGTCCCCCAACAGCAGAGAGGGATGAGTCACCGACTAGTTTATTCTCAAAGCTACGGACTGCAGATGCTGTGAATGAACTCTGCGTGAGGGTGGATGAGATTTAAAGGGTCCAAAGTCGAGTCTGCAGCGACTGAATATCAAGTCTCACAGCCCTGTTTTGACTACACACACACACACACGCATGCACCACTGTGGTCCAGTGCATGTAACATTTCCGCTGCGTGCGTGTGTGTTTAAGCATGAACTCATTTGTTAATTCACTGTTCTCAAAGGAGCGGAAACATAACATCTCTCGCATGAGTAAGTGTCAGTTGTTTGTGTGTCGAGTGCACACATTCAGCCCAGTGGTTCCAGTCTAAAGTTAAAACTATGGTGCTGGTCTAGACACGGTGATCCCTGTAAAGAACAGCGTGGACGGATGAGTGGCTGAGAGACGGATGCATGCTTTAGTCATAACCAGAAGGCCTTATAAAAACACCCACTCCCAGGTCCACTGAAACGACACGCTCTGGCTTAGGATGAGCACTTTAAGCAATTCTGTGGTTTCTTCACTGGTTCAGGACTTACGTTAGATGGCCTTTGTTATGCTTGAATGATTCATACGGAGATCACTGTATGGCTTAACAAACAAAAAACAGGAAAATAGTCAGGTTTCGGGACTGGACTGAAAATGAGAGTCTTTCAAAATCCTTCAGGAAGCTTGGAGAAAAGTTCCTCAAGACTACATCAAAAAAATATAATAAAGTCTGGGACTTTGGAAGCCACCTGCAAGCAGCCGCTCTGCTAGACATAGTTGCTGAATTGTTAGGTTCCCCTACATGTCTTCCAATAACAGCAATTTGAGGTTGATTTGCTTGTCAGGAGGCTTCCTCTCAAAGTTAGCAGTTCTTGGTCAGAATGTTGAGCGATGGAACATAATCATCTCCGGTAATAGGAAAGTAGCTCAGTCATACAGCTACACTATGGATTCAACTTGTGAGAACTGTGTGAGATATGCACTAGAATGCAAAATATTTTTACATTCCTCATACTTGTAGCATTGTAAGCATTATAAGTCTGGGTTTACAAGGACTACGATTCTAATAGAGACGAAGTTAGGGCTCCACCAGAACCCTCTCAGATCACACAGACAGAAGACAGTATTTCTTTTTCCTCCAAGTAGTACGTGTGCAGTGGTTGGCTGAATGAATACTCAGTTAATATCTGTGTCCATCCGTTAATACGGAGGTAGGCATCATCCTGGAAATGGATCAGATTGTTTTTTTAAACTTAGTATTAGACGTGAGTCTCAGGTTTACCTACATAGCACAAGTGATACATGGGTCCTCTTCCAGATATTTCAGCAATACTGTTTACAGCTGCCAAACAAGAATGGGATCCGCTGGGAAAATGAATCTGACCATCAGCCTCCAGCATGAGTCCAGCAGCTCAGTAGACTAGGTAGACCCGAAGATGTCCAGATAAACAGTTTAGCTTAACCACTGGAAGGTTTTTCTTATGGCAAAGACAGAAACTTTGGTCATTTCAATTTTTGGCACACATTTTTTATGATATTATTTCAATATGACAATGATAATAAATGTGATGCATTGATGCTTTGGTGAATGTTTAAACAAAAAAAAACAAACCAAAAAAAAAAAAAAACAAGAACAAGAATAGAAAGTCTTAAAACATAATGCTAAACCGCACATCAGAGGCTCTGAAAGTGCTATTACTCAGTAATGATTTCGCCTCAACCACTGCAGTGGAGTATTCAGACCCTATTGTTTATAGCCACTTCATATACAAATATATAACTGAAAAAAGATTGAATTGGTAGGTCAAAAAAGATTCAGGAATGACAACTTAATGTTACTACTTTGTTACAAACTTACTCTTGAAGCAATTCCAGCTTCAGGACAGTACAGTAAGAAGTTTTTGGCTTTTCCTGACAAACAATAATAAATTCTGAGGGACTCAAATTTCACAAATCCTCTGTAAAATTTTGAATGGTACAGTTAGAAAATTTTCTAGGTCACATAAGCACCTACATCACACCTTTGTAGAAAGTAGTTTAAAGTTCTTTTAACAGAATCTTCTTTCAGTTTCTTAGCGAATGAGCTTAACTTCTCTTGGTACATCACTCCAGTCATGTTTCTTTCAATGATGTGTAATGGCCCAGCACTGCCTGCAGAATGAACGATTTTTATAATACAATTTCATCTCCGTTTCTTTTTTTAGCAGAGGAGCTTTCATTGAGTGTAGGAACTGAGATAATTGCACAGCGGCTCATTGCTTCCCGTTCTATGTTTAACTGCTTTTCCTGTGACGTTCCAGTTGTCTTGCTAAGTTACTGCCGACTTCTCTCTTACCTTCCTTATCATTTGTCTCAGAGTATACTGCGAAATATTGTACTGTGCATCTGCCCAGGATCATTCAATGTGGTACTAAGAAATTTCCACTTGCATGTTATTGAACCTACAGTACTGACGGGGTTGTTCAAGGTCTTTGTTGTGGCTGTGTAGCATTATCCATTTGCATGTTTAATAATGTCATCCCTGAGGATTTCAGAAAGCTGAATTCTGGTGCCTGATCTGAATTTTGGTGGTTGCTTTGTGGTCAGCATTGTGTTGAAAGGTCCATTTGTGAGTAAGCTTCCAGGCAAAGGTTTATATTGAAAAAACAAACAAAAAAAAAATCACATGTAAGCAACACTTCTGCAGGGCACACTTAAGGTGCGGTGGCAGTTAGCTAAATGTTGTGACTGTGCTTCTTGGTTTCTCCCAGTGGTATTGTGGTTCACCTCTCACCAACCAGAAAAAAAATGACTTGGGATTAAAACTTCCCAAGCCGTCCACCTTTTTCCACCCTCTCATCTTTCCACGGCACTGCCTCTTCATAATAAGCAGAAAGATATGCAGCTTTTGGTTTTGCACGTGGCATTTACGTACTTCCCTCTACTAAAAATACATGAATGAATCCAGAAATAACCTGCGATGGAAACAGGGAGGAGGGAGTGTTATCTTGTAGATTTCAGTATTGCCTCTGGCTCATTCTAAGGTTAAGGGGTTAAATACAACACACACCCCACCCCACCCCCCCTTCACCGCACCATGAGCGGTGAGTCATCAATCCGCCGGCGTCACTGACAGACAAGCGCTCCCAACAACACGCCAGTTAGCACCAGCTCCACTCTTCTGCATAATGCTCTTCCAGTAAAGGAAAGGCATTTCTAAATGCAGCACATTCTCACCATTTTAGTCAGGAAAAGATCCTGCTATCCATGCTAAGTGCTTACTGGAAAAGTCAGAGGTCAGCCATGGGGAAGTGATCTCTCCGTAACACACACTGCACCACATCCTCACCCGCCCAGCCCCACACGTCAGCTTCCAAGTGAGAAAATGGCCTGAGAAAGTTATTTGAGGTGCGCTTATCACATATCGTTGTGGATGTCAGTGTGTGGTCAAGCCACAGACAGCAAGCTGAGTCTTCTGAAATTATATAGCCTACTCTATTATCAGATTGTGTTATTAAACTACTGAACATGTTAACCCTTCGGTGGGGGAGTATTTTGAACAGTTCTACCCATTGCTCCACTAGATTTTTTTTTGCTTGTGCACCAGCGTTCCACACAAAAATTCAACAATCCGTTACTTCGTGTAGTGAATTGCTCTTGGATTTGTTCCATTCGCACCTTTGTGACTGTAGAGCTGCAGAGCAGATGTTTCGCAACAGCAGTTTCAGGCCAGTGGCACTACAGTCAACGACTATTTAATGTTGCAAAAGTATTCCTTAAACAGATGTCTCTTGTCTAAATATCTCCTCATTAGTGAGACAATATTCGCCTCAATGCCAGTGTCACTCGTTTGACTTTGACTCATGACCGGTTCGAAAGGATGATCACATTTGTTGTTAAAAAAGCAACAAATGGTTACAGTGCCATAGTAGCTGAATGAATAAGGGGGAGGATAAATACTCAATAAAGATGTTTTTAAAGGTGTGTAACCCAAACTACAGCTTATTAGGATAATTAGGGTCATGTGTTGCTTTGACGTGTGTCAGATGGCTCAATAGTTAGACAAAATGTAAAGATTTGTTTTACAGTGTCAAACAGCGAGTGTGTGTTGTGCTCTTGAGTATCCTGCACGGCACTCACTCCATCCGTCAGTCAGTACGTCAGCTGCTGGGACGCAGCCCACGTTGAGTGTGACTTAAGCTATCGATCAGCTGTCAACTGTGTAAATATAAAAGCTCTAAATGTAAAGATACAACATCAACTGCAATCCTGAATCTCCATCAAATGACAATGTTAGAACGTGTTAGAATGTTCACTGCTGATCACAGATCCAGATCACACCAGTCTGACGATACGCTTTAAAGCACTCAGTGGCGCTCCTAGGTGTCACTACCTGCTTTAGGGTTGTACTGTGGGTTACTAGCCTCTGCTATTCTGTTATTGTACTCAGCTGTTAAACTTGAAGATGCTTAAACAGAATCAGAATAAGAAAACATAATTGATTCCAGAGGAAACTTATGTCACGACTGCACAGATACACAGAGACAAGAACAATAAAGTCTAAATAAAAGTCAAATAAAAACTCTGCAGAAAATACTCTGTACAAAACACACTACGCCATATACACAAAATACTTTTGTATAAACACGATAGATAAATAACTTACTGCTAAGTGGTTTACAAGTAACACAAATAGTGGTTAGGAGTTTTTCCCCTATACCAAGTCTGTTATTGTACATAATAGACATCAGTAGTAGATAGTGTCTTTGTTGCGGCTCTGCAGCTTTTCCCATTCAATACTGGCGAACTTTTCAGCATGTTACTTTTTAGATATACAGTTTCAGTAAATACAGTGAGCGGCAACAATGCAGCCAAAAATATGTACTAAAAACCCTTAGTTGAAGAGTACAAATGAAGCTTAAAAAGCACAACAAAAGAAACCTGTTGTTTTTTCCTCTCTTAATCAATAGCTTTCCAGGGCACCGCAATCTTTCAATTACAGTCACACTACACTTCCTACTGTGGCTCCAACTGCCACTCAGAGACACTGGCAGAGGCAAGTCTTCTCCCAGCTAGTCACAGTTCTTAGTGTTTTCACACGTCCCACACAATGGCTGAACACAAAAGAGCCATTCAGAGGCAGCGAATGTGTAAGACATCTCATTGCAATCCCACAGAGACCCGACAACACTGTCTGACTGTTGTGACTGAGCTCCCAACACATATAGCAATTAGGCCCAACAATGACTGATGATAGGCTTCTTGATCAAAATGATATGAATGAGCCGATGCCAAGTCATACAGTGCTGGTGACTGAGTGCAAACTCTTTAGAGAATTTAAAGAGGATGATTTATGATTTCAACACGTTCAGTGATGCAATAACAGTGTCGCAACAGAACTACAGTGAACTGGCATTGCTGTAACAGTAACGTCATGCTCTGGGTTTTTGTAAAGGAAACAGTGGTGCAGAAATTAGAGTCAACAATGAAAACATCAATGTACAAGAGGTTTTTTTATGCATGAGAATATTTTTTCAGGAACAAAGCCATGCAGAACTAAAAACAAAGAAGGCAAACGCAGATCTTTCTGGCTTTCTCACAGTCTGGTTTCTCTGTGATCCTCAACCAGTATGTATCTGGATGGTGAAGTCAAAGTTATTTGCCAAGGTTCAAACCATGTTTCCTGGGCTGTCTAGCTAATGCTTGTTTCACATTAGTTTTTTTATGTGGCATTTTATCTGGCCAAAGAGAAATTTAGTGTTATCCATTAAATTGTCTATTTTCAAATATAAAGATGACCTCCCAAGTCAGGCTCATTGATCTAACAGTGTGATAAAAGAGTGTGAGGCAGAGGAGAGCTGGCCTGTGCCAGAGCTCTAATCTTTCCACATCTAGACACAGTACATCTTTTAAAATCTTTGTTTAACAGACTGTATTAATGGCTGGTTTACTGAACAGGAAGTCGAGTTCACATTTCATTGTTAACTTGGTTCAAATTCAGTTCTATCATGAGTAAAATAAACTATAAGCAAACTAAGCAAATCTCAACTGAAATTAATGACCAAGTTATTTGGTTTCAATGTTTTATAGTAAATTCTTATAGATGTACTGTAATCATTTTAAATCTTAACTTAAATATCTATATGATTATAGGTAGGACTCAAATAAACTGACTGGCTACCCTGCTATCTCAGTTTGTCTATGTCTCTACATTAAAAAAAAAAAATTAACTCTCAACAGAAAAGAACATCTTTCTCTGTCAGTTCACGGAAAATTCTAACTTCTAACTTCAACATTGCACTTCATGAAAATAAATAAATACAGAAAGTAATATATAGTCTATTTATAAGTAAAGTGTAAATCCAATGTTTTGTTAAAAATAAATCTGAACTGTGCTGCTACTCTGGCCCTGTACATGGCCCTGGCCCTGATAGTGCTACAACAAATCAGTTCACTTTAGAAAAAATAGGTGAGACACGGTAAATTATACATTAAAATATGAGTATGAGGCAAATGCAATGAATGTCGCACTGTATTCTTTGGTATATTAACCATATTGACTAGAGCAGTTATTGTATTCACTCCTGCATTTCAGACGACAACACAGAAAAGTGATGAATGCGTTAAAAATTGTCACTTTCATGTTACATCAAAGCCTGTGCGAGCCTTTGTTGGCTTTAGTGTGATTCCCCATAGTAAAGTTTGCAACATTCTGTATTCAGTCTTGTAATTCAGATGCTGAAAAAAAACAAAACATCATACTGTGAAATATTATGATGCATAACATAATCAGCAATAACCAGACTGACTGGAACAGCCAAGGTAAAACACACTGTCCTGGCCAAAGCTGAGTTTATGAGAAGTTTTCCACTGACTTAATGCCTGGTATACATTGTACGATTCTGGGTTGTTCCCAGATGAGAAATGACAACTGTGAAACAATCGTGTTGATTTCTTTGGTTGTGACTCCTAAACGGTGGTCCTACATCGCACCATGAGAGAGGTTCAAGGATGGCCATCGTAACGGCGACCAAAGATTTATAAATGTAGGATGGCCATTTCACAGTGTGTGCGCTGCTACAACCTACGTCTACTGACCACCCAATAAAAATACAGCATGAAATGACATTTATCAACACAACATCCGAACACTGCAAGATCCAAACAGCATAGAGGAGAAACGAAGGAACACCGGTACGCCGCCTTTTCTCCCCAGACATTAAAAGCACAATCACTAGAGCACAAGTCATCTTGTTCTGTTAGTGCAGCACCAGTGCTGCTGATACATACCTTCACACACACACCATCATACATCTCCACACCTTCACACACACCTTTGTACATCTCCACACCTTCACACATCTCCACACCTTCACACACGCCATCGTACATCTACACACCTTCACACATCTCCACACCTTCACACACGCCATCGTACATCTCCACATCTTCACACATCTCCACACCTTCACACACACCATAGTACATCTACACACCTTCACACACACCATCGTACATCTCCACACCTTCACACACACCATAGTACATCTCCACACCTTCACACATCTCCACACCTTCACACACGCCATCGTACATCTCCACACCTTCACACACGCCATCGTACATCTCCACACCTTCACACACACCATAGTACATCTACACACCTTCACACACACCATCGTACGTCTACACGCACATTGATTAGATCCAGTGTGATTTGTAATGATCTTATAAGATTGGTGAAAATGCACAGTCTGTAGAAGACAATAGACTAAATTAAGTGTAAGGATTTAATGCAACGCATCTATCACTAATTGTTAGTTCTTGGGTGCCAGTAACTGTAGACATACTTCTGATTTTGAATCTAAATAGCATTAACGGCAGCTCTGTTCATATAAATAAAAAGGAAAGTAACAAAAAAAAAAAAAAAAAAAAAAATTTCCATGGGAAAAACATTGGTGCATCCAGTATATATTCAGCCTAGAAGCACTTTAGCTGCTGAAATCAGACTCAAATAACCAAGAACCAAATCCATTATCTGTTTTAATGCTCATCTAAATGATAAGTCTACTCTATTTCCATGCATCTGCTGAACAAGCTGTCACAGATCAAATATTTATGCCTGTTCAAAATTTAGATTTAGGCAAAACCTACACCTCTTTTAATTGTGTGTACAAATCACAATTCATTGGTGCAACTCAAGATGCTGAAATGGTTCCACAGGAATCCGGGCACATGCTGACTCCAGTGTTTCCCACAGCAGGGCCCAGTCGGCTGCCAGCATTTTCTCAAACAGCTTATTTGATCCTTTTCTAAACCACATGCTGGACTTTTTCCTAGCCAGCTAGTTTAAAGGTAGCTACCTCACCTCTGAGGACAACACATATAGCACATAAATATGTTAGCAGAATAGTCCTCACATCGTCAATTTCAGCAGTAATATTCTTGCGCTGGGACCTTTTTTAAATGCAGCACCTTCAGGTTTTAAGATTTGTAGTGGGTTGTGATTTTAAGCAGTGTGTTGTGAATAAGGCAAGAGACCCACAAAGCAACTCAAAATGTAAAAAGTCAGCCATGGCTGTTTTGTGTTCTGTGTTGATGTCTATGACTTTTTTCCATTATAATTCTGAACCCACTTAAAAATTTAGCAGCAACAAATATTTATTAATCCAACACAACAACTAAAATCAGCACAAATATAAGAATCCCACATCTTAATTTATCATGACACTGCATTCTTATTACTGTGTCGAGATGTTACATGACTTATTACATGTCTACTTTTCCATATGCCTAATCCTATGGAATAAGAGACATGCCA
This sequence comes from Brycinus macrolepidotus, assembly GCA_037974445.1. Lineage (NCBI taxonomy): Eukaryota > Metazoa > Chordata > Actinopteri > Characiformes > Alestidae > Brycinus > Brycinus macrolepidotus. The sequence goes on from JBBPCZ010000001.1 coordinate 27,072,327, forward strand.
AAATGTTTACTGTGAAAGTTTCTGGATGAAGAATAAACATGTGATGTAGCTGCAGTGTTTTAGAGCTGCTGCTAATAGGAACATACAGTATGATGCGGTTAAACATCAAGTAATAATAGACAGGTTTGTGTGATCACTGTTGGTGCTTGAAGTTCCTCTCTCTTTCACATTTTCTGATCAAGAAAATACATACAGAATTTTTGAAATCCCAAAATGTTCATTTTAATGACTGATAAAAATTTCTCACAGCAAAAAAGGCTGCAGAAGGCTTACCTGTGATACACTGAAATTGACCATCCTCTCGCTGGATTGTGAAGGCCTCACCTGGGTTTACTTGCACCAAAATTACCTGAGAAAAGCAAAAGAAAAGACTCAGTCACTTAAATTCACGGTGCAAAATCCTTTTTAGATCTCTCTGCGTTTCCATTTCCATGACCATAGCTGGCTTGATAAAAGAGAGTTAAAGTTGGAGTGACAAGGGCAATATTTTATATAAATGACCTAAATGGCTTATAAAAAGTGCAAAACTTTTATATGCTGGTCTTTGCAACCTAGTTTTAGTCAAAGCTGGAACACAATAACGGGCGGACAAGCTGTCGCCCAGCCAGCCACAAACGCGACTATTATTCTTCTCCTTTTAGTTAAAAATACATGAGCGATTCACAAATAGACAAGAATCACCTTTGAAGAGTGCAGGAAATAGAAATCATTCTGTGAGCCCAAGATATGACACAACGTCTTCCTCTCAATCACATATACACTCCAAACCACATCAAAAAAAAAAAAAAAAGAAGGAGAGAGTATTTGTTTTCAAAAAGCACTTAAAATCACTAAGAGGCATGAAGCAGATTAGCTTTAGTCATTCTGTGGTTCTGCATTTTACCCATATCAGTCAATAAATGTGTTGTGTGTGTGTGTGTGTGTGTGAACGCAGCACATGTTCAATACAATACTTCAGTAAAGCAGGACTATGAACTGTATTCCAGTCGTCATTCTCTAAAATGAACATAAAGTAAAACGCAAATAGCTCAATCATGCATTAAATGTATAATAAGGCTTTTTCTTAACAAGATTTGCTTTTGTTGAAGGATTAAATGTGTTCAGACCCGATTCCTGCATAATCCTCGCATTCCCACACGGGCTGTGCAGTAATGGCATCCTCAACACAAAACATGAGCATTTTCCAATTATACCAAGTATATAACCAGTTCTGACCATCAAGCCCACAACAATATTTAAAAAACTGCTTTTGAAGGAAATTAATGAAATATAGAAAATAATAATAATTAGGTATGATGAGATACGGTCATGTCTCAAATATATGGAGCGTCTGAAAACGCGTCTTATGTTAATATGCTGATGTTTCACATCCTAAAAATGCAATATTTGAGAAAACAGCAAGGAGTAGTTCTGCCTGATCCAGGTAGATTGGATCAGACTGTCTCTGCATCAAATGCAGCAGTTCAGTTCAGTACGGCACAGAGTACAAACAGTTTCACACAAACTCCAGCGTATATATACAAGCCCAAAGAGAAGATGCTATTATAATAAATATTAATTAATGTGTATGAAAGTTAATGTTCACCACTGTTGGTTTTGTACCAACTTAACACTGCAAATCCCACAGAGGCCTGCAGGGTAAACTTGCATTATCATAGCTGAATAAACACTAGCTGAATAAACACAGGCAACTAACAAAGAGCAGGTTTCAACATTAAATAAAAAATTGTGCGGCTACAATATGTCCAAGATATAATTACAAAGTTAAAACAAACACAGTGTATCCCATGCTTTACTCCACGTTCCTATTACTGTTAATTCAAGCTACTGCTTCTGAACACTGCTTTACTACGGGTGTAATGATACAATCGACTCAAGATTCAGTTTGACAGACGATTCGATTCGATACACTCAAGATATATTCAAAGTAAGACTGAAAACAACTAAGCATTCTTAAAATATTTTGAATTTATACAAAGAAAAACAATGACTGTTAAGTTCTGGCAAAATCTGGTTCAACACTGAACAATGCATATACATAAAATACCATAATTAATAGAATGCTTACTCTCCAAGGACTTAGAGGCACTTGAGTGTTTACACTTAGTATCAGTATTGACATTCTGTAATGGCTGAGTTCAAATCAGGTACTGTATCCCAGTGGGGGGGGGGGGGGGTAAAAAATACTGTGCTGCACTTTCAGTTCCACCAACTGACAGAGTTGACACTGCAGACGTGTGCTAACGCCATGAGGTCGCCTTAGCCAGGAAATAATGAAATAGCTATGAGCTAATGCTTTAGCCTTAAGCCTCAAGCTAATATGATCACCCTGACTTAATGCGCTCGCTATGAGTTTGGAGTGTTAGCCCTGAGCTAGCAAGCTAGCCTTGGGCTAACAATTTAACCACAAGAAAGCCACGAGCTAACACGCCGGTCACAAAGTATTACACAAGAAACGCCTCTTTCCCTGTAATCAGTTACAGAGTGAGCTTTTTTTCCCCAGAGAAGAGATTGTCTGTCCTCATTGTGAACTTCACCATCTCATTTATCATCTTCTACACAAAATGAGCAGATTTAAAATAAGCACAGTACTGTTCCAACATTTTGAGCCACCCCTCATTTCTTCCAGACTTTCTTGTGTTTTTAATGTAGTCTTGAGGAACAGCTCTCCAGGCTTCCTGAAGGACTTTCAAAGAGACTCATTTTCAGACCAGTCCCTGAACCTGACCAGTTACCCGTTTTGTTTGTTAAGCCACACAGTGACCTGCGTATGAATCATTTAAGCATAACAATGCACATCTAACTTAAGGCCTGAACCAGTGAAGAAACAGGTGCAGATGATTCCAGGTGATCAGGCTGGTGATCAGTATACTGGTGGTGCTGAATGCTGAGTGTTTGGAGCACCTTTATCTAGGCTCCTTGTAACTTTAGGCAATTTGCAACCTGTTGCGGCAAAACATTTGTTCCCAATTGTTTCATTTAATCTGCTCTATATGCCGAAAATAAGACAGTTTGAAAGGCATTAAACAGTATTTTTCCACACATAAGGTAATGAAAAGCAAAATATAAAGAAACAAGGGATGGCTCAAGACTTCTGCACAATCAGACTCCAGTTCGTTGTACAGAACGTATTGTTTGATGCCCTTGCAAATTCAATCAAGATTAGTTGCAAACGACACAATATACTGTTATATGCTACGACATGCTGGTTAATGAAGCTTCATTAAAGCTTTCAACTGATTTATAAATGCCATTAAAAGAATCTGAAAAGCAAAAAGCTGACATTCCACTCCTTCAACAAAGCATCCTTTCCTTTTCTAATAAACCTGGTGCCCTGGGCTGCCATTAGATCACTCTGGAATGGCAGTTGAGTGGAGTGGATGGCAATATTGCTCGCTGTGACGTCCAAACCTGCGTTACTTGCGTCAGCTTGAAATGAGATTGAAAGACAGTAACGGTGCTCATCACAGGGCCACTTGTTCCATGAAATCAGTCTGAGTCAGCCTTCCACAGAGCCTTTGTTAAGGAGCATTCATGACACATCTGCCTTCGTGGAGAGCAGGAGCACTGATCTATTTCAGCAAAGCAGGGGTCCTGATCCGAGGGCCTTCACCAGGAAGTCTTTTCACTCAGCAAGTAGGAAAAAACATGTAGGGAACAGGCTCATTTGCACATCTATTTATTCTCCATTGCAAATATTCTGATGCATTTACTCCATAGTTTGTATATGTTGGTCTACTACTTGCAAGAACATACTCCTAACCACCACGTGTTATTAGCAAACCACCTAATCGTAAGTTACTTTTCTATAGTATTGATACCTCAGCATTTGTGTAAATAACAGTGTATTTCATATTGAGTATTTTCTGCAGAGGTTTTAGTGGATTTATTTAGACTATTTTTTTTATATTTTCCTTGTCTTTATGTTTCTGTGTCTGTGCAATTGTAGCATAAGCAATTACCTCCGGGATCAATCAAGTTTTCTGATTCTGATTATACTGTTGACATTTGTATATATTTGTCAATTTATTCTATTATTCTATTTTCTAGTTATTGCAGTGTCTCAAGAGATTCAGGGTAACATTTCACTGCACGTTGTTCACGTATAACTGTGTATGTGACAAACATCTTGAGTCTTGATTGAATCTTGAAGTGTCATCCAGACTTGAACTCGCAGACGCTTGGAGCAGAGATTTTTTACGTATGGAAAAAGCACGCAGGCTATGAGGCAACATCAAAGACTCAGGTGAACCCATGGTGAATAAAACGCAATGTAACTGAAGCATTATTCGCCTTTTGTGAGCTGCTCACATTTGTCACAGCAGCTAAGAAACCATCCTGGATCCATTCAGTCCGACCAGAGAAACGGAAACAAATTCAGACCTCCCTCTCTTCATGACAGATTTATTTTATTGCTAAATAAACAGAGTAGGATGTCACAGGGTAATTACACCCAACTGAACGCCACATCATAATGATGAGATTTGAGTGATGTAGAAATCCAAGTTATTAAAGTCCATGATGCAACGTTGCACTGAAACGTTTTGGAATCACCCAAGATGAACCAACACTGAAAAAAATGTATTAAATATATTAGACCTGTAAGAGAAATCAAACTTTTCTAACTAACAGAGAAAAAAATCAAATATGCTGTCGGAAAATGAGGTACTATGTAGGTAAATTTTAGTCCCCCTGGGGTTTAAAGAATGTAAAAGTACCCTCAAAGGTAAAACAATTATGTGCAAATTATGTTCAATTATGTACCTCAAATGCGTTTTACAAGGTACATGACACAGAAGTTACTAAGGAAATGGGGCATATTTGTAAGTTTTGAAATGTAACTATTTAAAAAAATAGCCTGGAGTCAAGACAAGGTGTATGGAGTTGATGTAAATTTTTAAAAAATATGCAAACTGCAACAGAATATGGTCCAATTTCATTCCCTAAGTAAATGTACTAAAGAGAGGAATCAACCCCAATGACAGCATTTGTACCCTGAAAGCTTCCGTTTCTTTCTGAGACTGTAAAACAGGAACAGGAGGGCCTGTGTATCACAGTGTTCTGAAAATATCCAGCCTGATTTCCTTTCCCACTTTCAAAAGTAATGCCAGCAATAAGCAGAAGTAATTCTCTGTTTCGAGTGCAGAACTGAAAGATGGTCGATTGGCTTAAAACAAGCCCACAAAGCTGAGAAGGTTTTACACCAAAGACCCCAAGGTTCACGCTGCTGCAAAGAACCACTAACCACACCAGAAGGAAGAGCTCATACTCAGCAAACCACAAGCACAGCTGCTCTGACATCCTCGAATACACATCTTCGGTTTTCTCTCTCTGAGAAAGGTACGACACGATGAATTCACATAGCAAAAAAATCTAATTTGCCACTCTGAGGCAAAACCCTCAATTTCTCCAAGCCGTAAACAGAATCTTCTCATCCACAGAGAAAAAGGTTTATGAATGAATGCACACACACTGAGAGTGTGTGTTCAATTTACCTCAGTCTTGTTGCTCTCGTACTGCCTGTACTCCCACGGCATGGGGGTCCGGCTGAGGGTCTCCCCCAGCACAGCCATACTCTGCACCTCCTTCTCACTTCTAGTCCCCATTCATGAATGCCACAGAGACGCAAGCAGGGGGTGCGCACACATACGCGCACCAGACTCTATACGCGCGCACACGCGCACACGCACGCACGCACACACACACACACACACACACACACACACACACACACACACACACACACACACACACA
>JBBPCZ010000001.1:27080146-27097740 GCA_037974445.1 Brycinus macrolepidotus
GATGGCGTGTGTGTGAAGGTGTGTAGATGTACGATGGCGTGTGTGTGAAGGTGTGTAGATGTACGATGGCGTGTGTGAAGGTGTGTAGATGTACGATGGCGTGTGTGTGAAGGTGTGAATCAGCAGATCAAGATGCCCTGCACTCTGGAAATTGTGCTTTTAATGTGTGCAGAGAAAAAATACAAAGGAGAGGTGGCGTACCCGGTCTCCCACCTTCCTTCGTGTCTCCTCCATGCTGTCTGGATTTTGCACTGTTTGGATGTTGCGCTGATAAATATGGAATTTCACGCTGCATTTAGACTGGCTGGTCAGTAGATGTAGGTCATGGCAGCACACACACTGTGAGATGGTCGTCTTAAATTTCTGACGTTGTTAGAAAATAATCGCAAGTTATCTTTGGTCGCTGTGACCACGGCTTTCTTTGAAAGTATGATGCAGGGTCACCGTTTAGGAGCCATGACCACAGAAATCTTTCATCTGGGAACAGCCAAAAATCAAACAATGTATACCAGGCATAAAGTTTCTCAGAAGGTATTTGTGTTTGCTCCAACATAAAAACGGAGTAATTCTCAGTCTTGCTTAAAACTGACTGTGGACATCCTGCAGTATGTGCCAGTCCTGAATAAAAAAGGCAGGGAGGAAAAAACACAATGGCACAGGAAGCCGCAGCTTCTAAGTGGTTCCTTACTGTACACTATTTTTGTGTACACAAACCAGGCCAGAAGCTTACAGTTCTTTTCAGATCACTTAGATCACACAAGCAATGAGTGACAAGTTCAAGAAATCAAAAAACTTTCTCTGACAGTAACACCTCAAGGCAACAGGCAATCACTCTATTCTCCCAAAGCAGCAATTCGCAGACACTTCAGCAGACTACGATTAACAAAAAGCTAAACTGAGAAATACCAAGCAATCCTGCAGGGAAAAGAAAGGCTTTGCTCGGATACACAACAGAGCTGCACAATATAGACTGTAAACTGCTATCCAGATATGAAATTGCAGATGGCTGCAATATGCAAATGAGCCCCAGAGTCACAGTGTTTCTGACAGGGTAACCAATCACACCCCCAGGTGAGTTACTACGTGTTCTCATGAATTGAGGTTTTCATGTAATCCAACACAAGTCTAATTATTTTGGCCAATCTTTAACCACTAAAGACACTGACTGGCCGAGGTGTTTTAAAGGGCTCGGATTCTACATTTCATTTTTTCCCCTGATGTTTGTAAACCAAAAAATGATTTCATAATTTATCATAATTCATTTTTACATGACCACTTTCCAACCACAGAAAACAGGCCGTTTTTGTTACTGTGGCTGATATATGTAACCGATCTCTTTTCTGATTGGCTGCCCTGTATTGCAGCTCACTCAAAAGACAGCATGGAGCTTCAGCATGAATGGGTGGGGCTACACTGCTGTAGACGGAATAAAGAGACATATGGAAATATGTGGGTTTGTGACATCACAAAAAATGATTTGAAAATGGGTTTTTGTTGCTTCTCAGTTTCCATTTACGACCTGTGTGGAAGAAGCAGTGAATACGTACATTCTTTAAGCCTTTTTAACTCCAGAAAAGGGATGATATGACCCGTTAATATATTGAAAGGCATCTCAACTGCAATATGTAGCAGTAAAACCACAATACTGATATTCATTCAGCCCTAATACACAAGAGTACTTGAAGGAGCAGCACAAAAGAAGCAAAAATTACGTTCTAAGTATTGTAATAACTTTAGATTTTAAAACCGTGGAACTAAAATGTCAAAAGATAAGAGCTTCAGCATCCAGACCTGTGACTGACGAATGATTTGCACACAGAGATTAGATACAGGGACATGCAATTCCTTCTGTTGCGTCATGGACACAGTGAACTTGCAGGGGGAGAAAGCACAAGACTGTCAGGGAGGGGGGGGAGGGGAAGCAAGAGTGATCAGCAAACACTGCCACAGCAGTTAGCGCTGGCTTTATTACCCTGGAGATAGGCCAGTCATGGCGATGTGTTCACCACTGTAAGCCACTGACGTCTCTTGCCCCTCGGTGAGTCAGGGCTCAGGTTCCTCAGTATTTGTTCCTCTTTAATTGTTTACCATGTAGCGACACGGCACTGCAGCAAAGTGGCCATGACACAGAAGTGCATGGAGTTGCAGTGGAAGAAAGTGGTCGTTAGGGTGTAGCAGGTACAACAATATGGGAAAATTGGGGAAATGGAGGTGATAAGCTGACCAGAGCAGCAGGAAACTAACAAACATTGCTTAAAATCATACCTACCTATGCAGTTCATCAGCCGTGGAAAGCCTTGCCTGAACCATTTGTTTTAATAGTGCATAGAGGAATCCTCACAGTGGGGTTCAAATACAAAAGATTCAAGAATTTTGTGATTATACTGCAGAAAACTGTGTGTTCCATCAGATTACAAGCACAATGGTGATAGTTTGAAATTCAGTAATAGTTTTTGTTTACAGTTTACTGCAGGTTAATCAAATATTTGAATATTTTTGTAGTTGATTATATGTATTTTGTGTATATTATATTTTGTGATTATATAATCACAAAATACTGGAAATATTTTGTCTCCGAAATATGTGAGTTTCCCTTATGTGCTATTTAGGCAAGTGATTCAGGCAGGGCTTTTCGAGGAGCAGCATGGTCTAAGCGTGGCTGATGAAATGCATATTTAGTATGATTCTAATTAACGCTTGTCCGTTACCTGCTGCGCTGCAAGTGTGTTCCATCTGGTTACAAACAAAGTGGTGAACGCTGAGGTTGTTCGTTTGCTGAAGTCTGCTGCAGAGTTTGTAACCCAGTAACAGTTTTTGTAACACTACCTTTTCATTTGGTGCAGTCAGTTTCTCACTGCAACTGCAAAGTGCACCAGTCTGGGTGTCTGTTTATTAGTCATTATGAAAATCCCTCTATTTACCTTCACATTTGTTTCCATTAGTGCAAGAATGTGATTTACCTTTACAGTACAGTATTTGTGTACAGCAATATATTCATGATAAAATGTCTAATCTTTCGCATTACATGAAAATACATGATTTTCGCATACATGTCTCGCAATTAGTAGGAGCGATAAGAATAAACCTTACATGATCTCTACTTTTTTGAGTGATTTAATGTTACATCAGTTCAAATTTAACCAATCATGTTACCAACGCCTGGATGAAACTATCGTAAATATATTCCGCTCTCAGTGTGCCAAAAATCAAATGCATGGCTATTGCTCATCTGCCATGCAGCAGCTCGTACTGGAGGAATAAAAGAGCAGTCTGTAAAGAGTGAAATGATAAATCAGATGCCTTGTTTGGTACAGAGCATCATAAAAACTTGTTTCCACCCGCTAGTGAACTGAAAAAGGGTTCTCTTGCTCTGAAGCAGACTGAGACCTTGCACTTTTTGCACTCCGTGGATTAGTTGTTTAGTGCGAACCCAAGTGCATACCTAACGGTCTGTTGGAATCAAGAAAGTATCTACAGGAGGAGAGTTCACACCTGAAAAAATTAACTGAACCAAAGAAAAAGTTTGCAATATTTTTGTTAGCGTCTGTTATTCTGTATTAATTTAAGTAAAACTAATATAGAATAATTGTCTTATTTGAAATCTTGGAAAATATAATTCAAACATTGTGCTCTGGGGAAAAAAAAAATGCATAAGGCTAGGTTTCATTGCATGTTTGTGAACATACACTCTCATTCGTATTTTTACATAGATCTGATTTTAAAAAAAAAAACAAAAAAAAAAACAAAAGGAAATAGGCCACACATTTGAAACACGTCTCTTGTGTTATAAAAAAAAAAAAACCTAAATAAATAGAATATAAAATAAATATAGTGTATTACGAGGAATGTTTTAATTTGTTATGCTTAGGCTATAATCAAACATTCCAAGCTTAAGCCCGACCCGTCCCCTCAGCTGATTTTGTTTTCCAAATGTTTCCTTATGCAGCATCAGAAAGATTTTCACATACACCACTGCTTAATCAGAACCCTCTGTGATATCATAAATGTGTTCATTGACTAGAACGTAATCCACAAAGCAATTAGGAAACGTTCATTTCCAGCTCTCAGAGGCCTAATGATGCATGTTTCGTCTGACAAACCTAAACATCTTTTGGTTGCTGTTTACATTTCCCTTTTACATGCTTGATGAGAATCTATCTGTAAATGAGTTGATGAGCTGATCTGCAAATGACTGCAAACAACGAAAGCACTTTTCACCAAGACTATCTGAATCACCACGGCACCGAAACCATAAATAGAATAATGATTAAAATTATCTTGGTTACAGTGGAAAAAAGATACTACTATTCTCTTAAAAAGCACAAGTGTGGCTACTGAAGTAATAAAACATCATGGATTGCTCTGCCTAAATGGAAACTGACTGTCCTTCACGCTTTTGCAAATCTTTTTTAAAAATATGTTACTGCACTGCAAAGGCTAATTAAATATTTAAGTCACAGTAAAATAAAAAGACATTGTGCCAGTCTTCAAAGATGCTTTAATTACAAAAATTACCATGGAAAAAGTCTACATTTCTCTTGACTGCTAATGTAAAGGAATGATTGCAGCCATATGGTTGCAACACAAAAGTGCTTTGTTAGAGCATTGCTTTGCATTTTGCAGTTTCAACATTGCAATAACGATTGAGAATATGTTGTGCAGCCCAAACACACAGCGGACTGAATTACGCACAGAACCCTTTGTGTATTTGTCTTGGTATCAATGCTTTAAAACTACACAAGCAGAAAACTGCCTTCCGCACCAAAGTAAACTTCATTCAGTCTGTGAATTTTCTCTTCTTGGCTTTAGACCGGACCCAGTTTAGTAGAAAGTCACGTGCGGCTAACTGCACCATGACAGAAACATAGCAATAAGCAGTGCAGCCCTCTGGGTGCCAGTGGCTAGAAGTGAGGCGAGGGAGTTAAGCAGTGCAGGCAGGGCTCAAGCAGGAGAGTATCAGAGCATCACTGTGGGAAGTATTGACTTACACAGTGAAGCTCCCATGAAATCAATCCGACTGTTGGCAACCGGGGAGGACTATTCTCTAGACAGGCCTCTCCGGTGTGTCTGCTAAAGCTGAGACATGGGTGGGTGGTGGTGTAGGGCCAATAAAGCCTTATGCAGTTAGTGGTTGCATCTTCCGCATGACTCACTGCTCAAACAAACCAAGTCTACTCTCCTGGTTGCTCCTACTCAATACGGTCAGCTGATTGAGGCACCAGGTTTTACCACTGAACCACGGAGGGGAGTGTTAACTCGCCATCTATTACCAAGGTTAAGGACGGCTGAAAATGGGTGGAGTGAACTGCTCTCGCACGAAAATGGGTAGGAAAAGCGCATATAGTTGCATTCACAGGCTGATTATTTGTAATGTTATCACAACAATGATACACATCTTTTTTTTTTTTTTTTATGGCCTGAGCTTTAATGCCTTGAAGTCTGTTTATGAGTCTGCTATGTGTTTAGCTCCACAAGACTGATTTGTTGCTCTGCGTTTTGTCGCTTTCTGGCCACCATAGCCGTGATGTCACAGACTTTCTCTCCGCTACACACTCGGACAAGAAGCAACGCCAAATTCCAGCTATACAAATAATAATAATAATAATAAATTAAAATAAAAAAAAATAAATAATAAAAAAAAAAAAAATCACACTGACAAGCTGTGTGAGCCCAAAGGCTACTGGCTAAATGCTGAAGGTTAAGGTCTCACCCAGATCTGAATCCACATGAGAACACAAGGACATACTATAGCCTCAATCACATCACAGCAAACACATACGTTTAATTTAAGTCACAGTTTCCATTTTCTAGGACATCCAATGAGTTGAACAGGAAGAGGCCAGGTCTACTGAAACCTATTATGTGGAGAAAAAAAATGTATCCTTTTGGTGTGATCAACAGGGACATGGTCTTCAGTGTGCTCTCAGAGACGAGTGAGAATGTGGCACAGTGAATAGAAAGTACTGAAATACATTTTAGCCCTACAAAAATCTTCTGAGCCAGTTTCTCCTTTATTAGTCGTTACATAGACCAGAGGAAGAGAACACATTGCTATGGAAACATTGCTTAGTTTAGCAGTAACCAGGGGGAAGGTGTAGCTTAGGGCTGAGGGGCAAGGGGACAAGATTAATGTCTGATTCTGTCATTTTATGATTTGAGCAGGCACACATCTGGCCGAGTGGCCATAACTCAGCCATTGTAGGCTGAGACACATGAATCCACTCTGCTCTTGAGCTTGGCAATGGTTCCTCTTTATCAGCAGAACGGCAGTCATAGCAGCAGTGATGCACCATCAGGGTCTTAAAGGCGTTCCATTATGGCTCGGAACAATGCAAATGAAAGAAAAAACTAAGCAAAAAACAAAAAAAAACAATCAGCATTTTGAGTTTAAAATAAGCTTTCAAGCTGGGCTGGGTACAATGAAAAAAATAAAAAAAATAAATTAGATGTTACTTCAAGACAGTTTCACAATACACAGTATGTATCAATATTTTGACAGATAAAATGTCAAAACCTCTGGAGTCAGAGATATTTTTTTTTTTCCAAACCTATCTGCACTGGACCAAATCAAATTAACAGGTGTAATTATACTCTCACTGTAATGAAACATACAGGTGATCAGTGTTCTTCAAGGACTGCTGACGCCCATGATGAAAGCATGTTGTGTATCACAATTATAAAAGATAAAAGATAAATAAAATATAATAAATAAAAAAAATGATAGTTTCAAGTCATATAAATTCTACTGTGGGACCGGCTTGAGTATAATCAATAAAGCAAACAGTGAGAAGCTTCTGCCGTTCAATAGAAAGTGAACTTCGAAAGATACAGAGGTGTTAATGTGTCACAACGTGACAAGTTAAACCTGTGAATCGACTTTAACTTGAACACAATTGACTCAGACTTTGATTTGAGGCTCATTACTCGAAAACACTTGAGAGTCAAAGTTTGCTAGCAATTTATTCACTTCATTTCAATTCATCGGGTTTTGTCAGACTGCTCATTTCAATGAACTGAATGGCCGACTCAAACATCAGTAATAAGACAAGTGAGATAAGCCTAAGTATGTGAGTTTGCCACTGGAAACCAGAAAAATTAAACTATCAAAAAGCCTTCACTCACATAGACCAGTCAGCCACATTAAAGTTACTGACAGCTGAAGTGAATAACACTGGTTATCTTGTTACAACGGAAGAAAGAAAATTGGGCGAGAACAAAGATCTGAGCAACCTTGACATGGACCAAACTGTGAAACATAGACAACTGGGCCAGAGAATCTCCAAACTGGCAGGTCTTGTTGAGTGTTGCAAGTATGCAGTGGTCAGAACCTAACGGCGACAGGGATACGGGCCGTCAAGGACTCCTGATGCACGTGAGGAAGAAAGGATAGCCCATATGGTCCGATCCCACAAATTTGTGCTCCTATAGCACAAACTGCTGAAAAAATTTATGCTGGGCCTGATAGAAAGGTGTCAGAACATAAAGTGCGTGACAGTTTACTGTGTATTGGGGATAAGTAGCCATAGGCCTGACAGAGTGCCCATGCCGACCCCTGCCCACAATGGGCACATAAGCAAAACTGGACCATAGAACAATGGAAGAAGGTGACTTGGTCTGATGAATCACATTTTCTTTTATTTCATGTGGATGGCCGTGTGCGCGCGCACCGCTTATCTGGGGAAAGAGATGGACCAGGATGCACTACCTATATGTCTAGTGCAACTTATGCCTCAAAAGGTCAGAGCAGTTTTGGCAAGACAAGGTGGACCTACACAATGGATGATCAGTAAAAAACTTTCAGCGTACTATGGCATTTTAACACGCTTTGCATTTTCCTTAGTTAGTTATAAAACGCGCATTCATCACTGTTTTGTGCTTTTTTCTGCAAACTTTGTCATTTGACAACACACACTACGGTGGTTTATTTCAATTAGCTAAAAATCACAGAACTGACCCTCAGATTATATTGACTTCCAGGACGGACATGGAGATGCTGCATTTCCCAAGCATGGCACTCTTTTATATTTCTGTAAGATCCAGAGTTTATTGGCTATTTGTTAACTTTCACTAGTTATCAGGCCAGAGTCTTCTGATCAAACAAACAAAAAAAACAAACACATACATCACATTTTTGTTTGATATCAGCATCATGAGAGTCAGAGAAAAAATATGGACTGACTGGGAGTCCTTGAGGGCCAGATGGAAAAATCAATTTTGGAAAAACTTAAATATTTCATGCTACTAGGTGCCAAGTTTGTGACAACATGGGTAGTTCTGCTCCTGCCACTGAGATGTCAGGCTAAGGAGGCTGAGTTGATTTTTTATGACAGAAAAGAATCCTCATATGCAGGAAACATGCAGTCACAGTCACGTAATGGAACAGAGTGAATACAGTGTTTCCCCCTGAGGCAGAAATATTAAAACATGGCTCAGAGTTCTTGCTCCACTGGATAGATGGATGACCACTTGCTGTAATTAAAATAAGCCACTTACATGCCAGCACGTGAGAGTCAATGGACATGCCTCTTATTAGTGCTAAATTTGATCAATTCATTCAGTATATTAATCACTATTAACTACCAAATCATGTGAATAATGAGATTTGCAATAATAGCCATTCAGTGGTTAATTTATCTTCGACAGGTAACACAAATTTAAGAAATGTTCCTGCCTGAGCGGTATAGCACAAAATTGTTCAACATATACAGTTTCTTCTTAAAGAAAACCTCAATATTTAGAACGTAAATATCATTTTTGGTGGTTGCACTCCACGCACTTGTTGTCCTACGCTGGCAAAAAATACTTTACACAGATTTCACTGGTGTTTCCACAAGTGCAACCAGCGCCTTAATCCATGCTGTTGTCATGTTTTGGACAAATCTGTTATTTGATACATTTGTTGTGACATTTGGGGAAGAGAAAGCGTGAAGATGGTAGAAGCAAAATGTCAGGCTACATTTAAATAAAAAAAGATTTGTGTGCTGCTAGGCTATAATAGGTTGCATGCTGGAACACCAAAGACCCCAAAACAGGCAACATTTGGTGTATTTAGACCCAGTGGTTTACAACAGCACAACAGGCCCTGGAGCAGACTGCTACAGAGACTGAGCTGCCTAGATAATGAGCCACTGTTGTGATTCTGTTGTTTCAAGGTTCAGGTTTGGGCTGCAAATTCGAGCAGCAACAGCCATGCACACAAAACTTTGATCAAACCAGACAAACGCAGTACTGAGCCAAAGAGTTAGAGTATTTAAAATGGACTTACATGGACAGTATGCATTTATTTGCTCATAAAAACACTAATGTTAAATACAAATAGCATTAATACAATAAGCAGTAATTTTAGGAATGTGGTTGTGTCATTTAACCACTCATGCCAGCCCAGTAAAAAACCCTACTAACTGCCCACATAAACCATTTTAAACAATTTGCTTGAACAGACATACGATACTGAATGTCTACTTGACATATCTATTTGAGCAGCCAGTCCCCTTTATCAGTTGAGTAAATTTCATGCAGAGATATCAATTCTACCCCCACTTGGTTTGAAGCTAGTCTGAACAACCCACGAAGATACAGACACATAAAACCTAAACTGATTCAAAGCTGCATATAAACCAGGAACTGCTGGAGGTTGTGAGAAGAAGGCAAATAAATAAAAAGCATAAAAGGGCAGAACCTACAGGTTGGGCCTTGCAAAAAGAAAAAGATGGGGGAAAAAAATGGTTCTGGCAGATCGTTACAATTGGGAGAACAGCTGGGTACCTGGGCTATTAGGTAAGTATTGATAAACAGGAGTCTGATTCATCTGGGTCCAGCTCCACTGCACACAAACAAGCAAGCAGGAGAGGAGAGCAGAGGAGAATGAACAGAACAGGAGAGGGAGGGGTTAGCAAATGAATGGAAAATGTGAATCACGCCTTGCATATTCCACTTTGTTTTCGTAAAAGAGCGGTGATGATGCTGGTAGGCTGTGACTCCTGCGCAACGCTGATATTTAGCCTCTGGTTTCCGCTCTGATCTGGCTGAAGACTAACGTGCCAGTGGTGCGTTAATGCCATGCAGCGCACTGAGCGACGAGTGTGTTGGGGGAGGAGGTGAATGGGCGAGAGTCTAGAAGAAAGGTCAGGGATAGTAGAGTCAGCCATCGTGGTGAATTCTCATCACCGTTTTCACCCAGCTGCCTCGCTCTGTCAGGGCCACATACCCCCCACCGCACAATCACAGCTCCTTCAGCTGAGATCTCCTGCCATCAGGTGCACCTTTTCACACAATCTGCACCAGCTTTGGTCATTATGAAGGAGGGGAGAGGGGAAAAAAAAAAAAGACGAAATCGCTTTGTCAGTTTTTGTGTCGCAATTCAGTTCAGTTTCCAATGTTGTTTTCTTTTATCTCTCAAACCCTCACTGTTATTTAACAAAATAGCACTTTGTACACTTAACACCTAAAGCCACTATCTTGCAAACAACCTGCTTTACCACAAAGTAGTGTAGCCATGTTATCATCAGTTATGAAGGTAATCTAGCAAAGCAAGGTAAAAAAAAAAAAAAAAAAAATCCTGGCTAGCTAAACAGCTATGCACCCAAAGATAACCAACAGAGTAAGTCAGTTATTTAGATGGCACTTGTCCGATGTCATCACAAAGCAGCTTTCCAAATCCAGGTCCGAGTCTCAAGTGAGAGAGCCAAAGGCGACAGAGGTGAGGGAAAAACTGGTCAGCTGTGAACATTCCTAAAGCTTCAACTCTTTCTTTTTTGGTTTATGCAATAAGTCATGGTAACTGTGCTTTAAAAGTTCTACACTCTGCTTCAGCAAACAGTGAGTTTTAAGAGCTTCACACTGTTTGCCAATGTGCTTAAAAAGTTCTACACTCTGTTTCGGCAAACAGTAAAGATGTGCACAAGTACTTGGTTCACCACTCCAGTTGCTAGTATTTGATGGCAAATCAGAGTAAAAAATATTAATGTCAACAATTCAATGAAACGTGTAAATTACACTTGAGTAAGAATGGCTATCACTAGTCTAATAACTCTTAGTTGTTACTACAAGCAAAAACAAACGATCTCTGTTCTTACTGAGATCGCTAACATGCACACCAATAATATGATCATTATCGGATTGGGGCAGTTTTCTGATTACTTAAGTCACCCCGTAAACAGCGTTCTCCAAGTTCCAAGATCAGATTAATGCTTTTATTTTGGATTTTAGCTAAAGTTAGAGATGTTTTTGTTTTCTGTATGCATTCTGTTCTCTGATACATGATATAAAACTTCCGTCCTAATTGTGCACCCATTGAAACACATATTACTGAGCTGTGGTAAAAGAGTAAATGTCTCACTCACTCCTACATAAAGGAAATCCCATTAGAAAGACACATTTTCATTCTTAATGTTAGTACTAATGTTTAGACACTGTGAGGACTATTCAATACCCAGAATATTTTTGTGGATGAAACATACTGAAACGTTCACATCACACTCGATGCGTTTCTGTTATTAAACAATGCTCTGGAGAACTGGATTCACTGAATTCGGACAGTAACAAATTTTCCTTTTTGCCAATGCAAGACAGAGAAAGTGGGTATTAGTCCATTCTGGTTGGTTAATTAGTTAGTTAGTTAGTTAAATGAATAAATGCACGCAAACGTTCAACAACACCTCACACAGGAGCTCTATAAAGCTAATGGAAGCTTACAGTGCTCCACGTGTTAGGCCTCCGTGATGCAATCAGATATCAGCAATGATTGACATGTAACCCGATTATAAAGTGAATCGCTGAGTGGAGAAAAAGAGAACTAATTCAATCTGAAAGATCTTCTGAATAATATTAAATAATAACCTCAAGGCTTTACACTTTGTCATCCCCATGGTGGAAATTGTCCTAAATACACTGAATATTAAATATTCATTCTTGCGGTTTTATTTCATTCAAAAACATCTGTATTCTGTTATTTCCTTCTACTTATTACCTTCTTCCCACACATTTGCCGTGTCAATATCATAACCGGACACAGTGCACTACACACCTCAAGATCTGAAGAGGTGCACAAAGCCACATACTGGAAGAAATGCCAAGAGTGCTTACCTTCCTATACGGATAATCTATAATTAACATCAAGATAACCCTTCCTCTTGATTCTAGGAAGGGTAATTACCGTTCTAATTATTCTGTGAAGGTGTGACATGGAGTCTCTCAAAACTGCCACCATGATTAATCAGGCGACACACATCCCACCCCCCTCGCCCCCAACAGAATACAAAAAAATATCCTAAATCTGGTTTAGTTAAAAAGGACAATGTAGAGTCTATGGGCTGCCTGCAAAACGTTAAACGATTTCACTAAGCTGCGCATTTATTTTCTGAATGAGGGAAGCAGGAGGCGATAAAATTAACAGAGAGGAGAGATGATGAGACAGTAGTAACAAGGATGGAAAGACGGCTGGCAGGGACGCATTTGGATTTTCCGGCTCTTTAAATGCCCAGTGAACCGTACGGGTGTCTGAACACGACTGGAGGGGGTTAGAAAGGTAACTGAACACCCAAGAAATTGCAATCACTCACACCAATCCCGCTTTCCTTACACATAGTGGGAAATGTTCCATGACCTTCAATAGCAATCATGGCCAGATCAGCACGAGGCCGTTTCATGTCCATAAGAGTGACAGCGCCAACATCAGCCTGGTCATAAACACTCAATCTCCAAATAACAGGCCTGAAGTCAAGAAGGAAGACGGACCTCATGCACAGCCTTTACTCAGACCATAACACCTCTTAATGGCAGTCCTGGGCTGTGACACATGACCCTGTTTACAGCCTGTTACATTAACATAAAATAACACACAATAAAACACCTAAAACTGCAATAGTGGCATTAAATGCTGAAAATGATAGTAATGAATATTAACGATTAACCTGATGAAAATTTGACCAAGTCTTCCTGCCCATTTATAAAGCTAAAAACAAAAACAAATTTGATATCTGAATAAAATGCACAAATAAATCACCGCTGGTGTGTAAAGACCATTTCTTTACAATACAGAAGTTAAATATTAGTGTTTGCAATGAAAACTCATTTTGATTTTTTTTCAAAAATGTGTCATAGTGGGTCCTACCTGTTGGGCTCCATCTCCGTTGACCATGCTGGGTGGTGGTGGAGGAGGTGGAGAGGTGAGGAGTGGGAGATCTGAGCTGAGTAACTGGCCAGACTCCAGTGGAGGGGTGTGGTCAGCCATGGCTCCCTCATTCACACTACACCAAAAATAAAAAATAAAAAAAAATAAAAACTTTAATACAAAAACACATCTTCACATCTTTTGAACTACACGAGAGGTCTTCAGCAACAGTTCTGCATCAAATGAGAATTTTCACCATATACACTATGAGGACTAAGCATAGCAATTTCAGATTTGACAATGTCAGACAATTAAAAAAAAAAAAAAAACTTTCCCTTACTAAATCCCTTCCATCCATAGCCTAAATTGTACATACTACACTTTAGCTTCTACTAAGAACAAATACAGTTTGCGCCATGTTTGCTCATTTCGTAAATCTGCCTAGAATCAATTTGCTTCACAGTGACTGAGGAAAACTGAAACTGAGCAGTTCTTATGCTGGTGAGAAAATGTTTCTCAGGCAGATAGAGATTCTCACTTGCACCTATGCTGTGAGCTCACTGTCAGAAAGTTCCTCACTTTCTGCTTCTGTTTGCGTTAGAGACAAACCTACAAACAGGTCTGCACTCGCACATACAGAGTATGCATTACAGACAAATATAACAGTTATTTCTGTGGGGTTACAAACACAATCACAATAACAATTTTCCTGTAGTAGCGTAGCATTGCAAAAAAACAGGGTACAAAAACTATGCCATCAAAAATCAATTTAAAGTATTGGTCAAATATTTTGTTGGTCCTCTAGTTTCATCATGCATCGCTAAATTACACTTTGGTCTGCTACCAGTGAAACAGTCAAAGGATGTATTTTTTTTCTTTTCATTTGGGATTTTTTTTCCCACAATTTAGTCCAGTTCAAGTCGAGTTAGCTTAGAATCCTCCAATCACACAATAAAACCAACACTAAAAGACTAGCATGTGCTCCTCGGAGTCCTGTGAAAAAAGCCACGACATCTTCAAACTGCTGCCAAGGCAATATAACTGGACAGCTTAATGTGTCTGGATGAGAATGCTAACTCCCAATTCTGTTACATCAACTAACAGATGCTCAAGCCAGAGTACTGGGGGAGAGGGAGGGCCACCCTAAGAGAGGGAAGCCAACTGTGCTCATTTGAACTCCAGGCCATGGATGGCTGTGGCATCACTAGGGCTCGAACTCGCAACCTCGCAGTGATCATGCCAACACTTTAAAGACGTATTTCTACTAATATTTGCACTTACAAATTGCTTTTTGAGGTCAAGACCTACAAAGTCTGGGCATATATGCGGAAAAATGAATTACAGAACTGAGTTATTTTCCTTCATTAATGCTCGACTGAAACATAATTAAACACACTATTATTTTTACAAATAAACATTTACACCAATCAGCCATAACAAACCCGCTGAAAGGTAAATTATCTTGTTACAACTGCCGATTGGCGCAATATATTAAGTAATAAGTGAACAGTCATTTCGTGAAGCTGATTAGAAGCAGACAAAATGGGCAAGTGTAAGGATCTGAGTGACTTTGACAAGGGCCAAATTATGAATGGAAGCAGTCAGAGGAAGTGTGATGCTCTGGGTGATGATCTGCTGGGAAACCTGCATTCACGTGGAGGTTACTTTGACACCACCTACCTAAACATTGCTGCAGACCAAGTTGACCCCTTTGTGATAAGAATATTCCCTAATGGCAGTGTCCTCTTTCAGCAGGATGATGCGCCCCATACACCCGCCTTGTTGGGATGGTTTGAGGAACATGGCCTCCAAATTCTCAAGATCTCAATCTAATTGAGAATCAACGTGATTTGCTGCACAAACTAGTCTCACTCCCCATCTCACAACTTACAGGACTTAAATCTGCTGCAACATTTTACAACACACCTTCAGAGGTCTTGTGGAGTCCGTGCCTCAATAGGTCAGAGCTGTTTTGGCAGCATGAGGGGGATCTACACAATATCTGGCAGGTAGGTTTAATGTTATGGCTGATCTGTATTCAAAGCATGTGCATGTTTCACACAAAACTGAGCGTTTTTCATATTTACAAAACAATAATAAATATAAGGTGTAGTTTTAGTGAGAATATATATGCTATCTAAAAACTGTAAGACAGAAATGTTTACTCTTCCCACCCTTAAGGCACACAGTTCATTTAGATGAGAGGTCAGCTAAGGTACAGTAATAAGTGGGAAGTCAAACGTCAGTTACTCTTGCGCCATTGGGTAACTTGGCGCCTACCTGTTCTTTTGACAGAGCTATGTGTAATGGAAAGCTTATGTTTAGCCACATTCATTACATTAATGGACTGAGTAGTCCAGGTGCCATGCAACAATGCAATGAAACCTCTTATTTTTCCCTGCTCATATCTATACAACCACCCCCGGCATACCCATCCAAGAGAATGCAAATTAAATAACGTCTGCCAGTCACAGGGACTTCAAGGTAGCACTTTTCACCACACTCATCTTTCTCATGCTCTTTCCGGTGCATCGGACTTGCAGTGAGTCATAGAGAGGGAACTAATAAGGAGGAAATGGCTTGTGCCCTTGAAACTAATTAGTATCTGGCGCATGCGTGGCCTGCACCAATGGTGATCGGCTTAATCAGCCAGCCCGCCCCCCCACTTAAGCTCATACAGCAAGTCAGGGGTGATGCTTGCTAGGACAAATTCCTCTAAGATGTACTTTAACTAACCTCTCACAAGCAGAAATATGCTTAAGAACATTCCATGAATTCACAAATTATATATTTTTTCACTGATTAGGTAACATTAACAACAACCACCAACTGGCCATTAACCAGTATGGACAAGTTTTACCATTAACCAGTATGGAAAGATTCAATTTGTATAGATACACATGTATCTAACCCAGTGAGAAATATGCACACAACTCAGTTTGTATCAAAATACATACATTTAGAGTTATATATTGAGTTACTGATTTCATATTAACTACACTGGATGCACATGGCAGGTCACATGATTCATCAGAATCTGAAATCTTTACTGATCCCGGAGGAAACTGCTCATGCCAACAACTGCAAAAGCCAACAGAGACACAGAGAAAATATAATATCTTAATAAATCCGATAAAACTCTGCCGAAAATACTCAGTATGAAATACACTACGCTATATACTCTATGCTACATATAATGCTATACATAAAAATACTCAATATGAAATACACTATACTATATACTATGCCATATCTAAATGCTGGAATATAAATACTATAGATAAGTAACTTACAGTTAAGTGAATTACTAGTAATAGAATTTACTACCAAGCTAATATTAGCATGGTAGTAAATTCTATGCTGTTGTATTCACAGTACAGAATGTAGAAGCTCCAAATAAACAATAAAAATGTGTCTTGGCAAAAACTATGAGCCCTGCACTAAACTATCTTTTAAATGGAATTTCCGTACAGTTAAGGTTATGAGGTAAAGTCCTCATAAGACTCACTAAAAACGAACACACTGCTGGGCTGGACAGTAAAACACTTTTTCTCATATATGAAGTAGAGCTGCTTAATTAATGAAAATTTATTTTCAATAACATTTTTGGCATCCAGCAATTTTGAAAACAACATAAACAAGATGTTCTGACATATTCCGTTTCGCAACAATGCTCTCATTTAGTCTTGTTATCCCTTTTTTCCACCAGGGGGAGCTGCATCGTGTTACGCCTACAACACCATGCTCTGAGCTTAGAATGGCCAATCTAGACCAGTGTGTAGAGCAGACATGTTTTCAGCAATAAAACTACACAAAAACGTTTTAAAGATATTCACCCGAATACACTCCCCTCCACAATTACTGACATTGACACCCCCTTGTTGCATCTTCCCCCTGTGAAGGAACCTGGAGTTTCTCTCATTTGACTACAAAATCCAGTTCCAAAGTTCCCAGAACCCAAACGCCGGCTGCCTACATTCGTGGTTGGATGACAGCAGAGGCCTTCTGGCAAGCCTTCCAAACAGTCTGTTGGCACGGAGGTGGCATCTAATTACAGTTTTGGAGACTCTGGTGACCCTATGATGCAACTAGCAACTGTCCAACTCTGATCCATGAAGAATACGTTGGCTCTCAACACATCCTTCTCCATTTAAGTAGGGGTAAACAACTCTTGCATCATTTTGCAAAGGCAAATTCATCATAGACTCCAGCTGTTTGGACCATCTTAATTACTCTAATTATTCTTAGTTATCAGATGACAGAACTGCACACTCATGTTATGCTTAAATAGGTATAGTAGGAATGGAAATCAAAGTGATTTTTCCCCTAAGGGTGTAAAATACCTGTGGCGGTATATAGCTGGATATATAGCATAAAATATCCCTTATCTTTCTTAGACGGCTGAAGACTTCTGCACACACACACACACACACACACACACACACACACACACACACACACACACACACACACACACACACAC
>JBBPCZ010000001.1:27131660-27145407 GCA_037974445.1 Brycinus macrolepidotus
ACACAAATGTATGTTTATATTTATATAATATTTTGTATAGCGTACAGTTTTTTATATTACACTGTTATACTGTGTAGTTTTTATTCTATTGCTTATGCTATTTTTTTCTCTTATACTGTTCACTTTGCTGCTGTAACAACGCAAAGTTTCCCATGGAACTAATAAAGGGTTATCATATCTTTAATACCTGCGTGCCTTTTATTGCTTTTTAAACATTTTCAGTCAATTTGAAGCACATTACAACATATTGTTATACCACCATAACATCAAAACTATGATCTGATATTTTGATACCTGATTTGATCACAGGAAATAGTCACGTTGGCCCTTCTGTACTAGAGTCAATTTTCCATGTGGATAATATTAAAACTAAGAGCGGCACACATTCAGCACCTTTATCTCACTTTTTAATCACTACTACCTTTTTAATTACTATTTACATTCAGTCGAATCACGGTATGCTGTCCCAAGAGAGCTCTGATGCTCATGTGCAAATTACAAGTGTGTAATTTCTCAGAGGTTTAATAAAAACTCTTGACTTGCCTTTCGAACATTTTCAGTCTATTTGAATCATGTTTCATCATATTGTTATACCGCCATAACATCAAAACTGTGATCTGATATTTTGACACATTACATGTGTGTCATTTCTCGGAGGCTTAATAAAAATATAGATTTAATACCTGCGGTGAAATGAATGATGTCGTTTAGTGCTTTGCAAACATTTCCAGTCTATTTGAACTATATGTGTTCCATCAAAAATAATGGTCAGTGATATTTTGACAGGAAATTGTAACACTGGCCCTTCTGTACTACAGACAATGTTCCATGTGGATAATATTAATACTAAGACTACAAATATTATGTAGTAGTTAATACTAAAAGCTCTCCCAAATACTGAAAACATTAATCATGTCTCTTTGCAAGCGCACAGAGTGCAGGACAAAATACTCAAAAAACAAAAATACAGCAAAAAACCAAAGATTAGCTTTTTCTGCATTGCATAAGCAGCCTAAAATACGAAGAGCTGGCCTATATATAAGCACGTTAAAATTGTTGGCAGGTGAGCTCTTAATCTAGTCACTGGAGGTTTATATAGACCATGTGAAATCCCTTCTTTCTGCTATAGCAATAGCAAGGCCCTCTTTCATCTCCCTGCCATCCTACTGCTTTGGGAGCGCTCGTTTTTATGTCATCCCTTCCTGGTTTACCTCAATGGGAACTCTGGAATTCTCTGCCTTGTGTTCTCTTTGCCCTTTATGCCATTCACGTCTAGTATTCAAAGGGGCGGAGAAAGAGAGGAGGGAGAGAAAGAAAAGAAATAAAGACTTTTTTAAAAGAGTTTTTCGACAGAATGCAGAATAGATGACATGAATAGGGCCGGGGAAGGGACAAACCATCATTCTCAGAGGACCAAAGCATGGAAAAAATGAAGAAGATCTGTGGAAACAGTGCACCAAAGGTGAATGGAACTTCAGGACAAGACATGTCTCTCCTGGAGACACTAGAAAGTGAAAAAGAAAGAGAAGAATGAGAAGAAGAGCAGCACACTCCTACAGGTAACGGTTCCTCAGTGGTTCCTGGGCATTCAAGCAAAAACTTTTAGCTCATTTACAAAATCTACAAAGTGTGGAAGTTTCTAAAAGCTTCAAAAAGATTCTTCACATATCTTCTAAACAACAATGGTTCTAAGAACTATGTAAAGGTTCTTCAGGGAACCTGACTCTTCTGTAATGTTGTTCCAAAGAACCTTTTTTTGGCACCTCGGTTATTAAAAGAGTAGAAAGAAAGTGTGACTTTAATGGCTGTTCATTAAATAAGAAACCTCATGAGCGTGATCTTTCTCCACATTCAGTTCTAAAACTGTCATTTGGTGAAGTGACGGGGTTGGTGAGAAGCTTCGATATTTTTAAAAAACAGAATTTTTTCTATAATATCTTCTCCCAAAAAAAGAAACGCTGCAAGTTCACACCCGAGAAACAACTCAATTTTTTAGAGGCTGTTCTATTTTATCACTTATCCTCTTTCTTCGTGATCTGATTACCAGAGTCACAAACATTGAGTGCTTAGTCTTCTGCTTTTTTTCTAAACTGTTTCATCTCCTTTTAAAACTCTAACAGGATCAGAGCAGAATTTCTCAGAGAGGCTTTATTCCATGGTGAGCTTATCGATGGAGAACGCTTCCCTTAATCCTGTGAGGGGGCGCTGGGGACTCTAGGAAGCCAATGAAAGGATCTATAGCGTAGCCGTTTTGGGGGAGGAGAAACTTCAGTGGGAAAGTTTGGCACTAGTGCAGCGACTGAGCCCTGAGATGATTTTGAGTGAAAGTCAAAGGGATATATCTCTTCTGGCATTAAGATCCTAAACTTAGAAACATGTTACACTGGTCAGATCACAGCTGTTGTCTTCAGGGGTCTAGGAATGAATTCTCTTTCAATATTAAAATACACTCCTAAAAATAGGTACTTCTAAACGGTTATTACAGTTGTAGAAAAATACTTTCAGTTGTTCTAGAACATTAAGCAATGCCATAAAAGAACCATTTCAGTTCCCTAAAGAACCATTCTTATAAGAACCATTTTAGAATCAATTACAGTCAGAATCAGGAAACTGATCAGGAAACTGATCCTACTAATCCCAGAGGAAACTCCTTACAATACAATGCTCTAAAGTATAAAGAACCTTGTTTCTTTACCAGTTCAGGTTTTGTCACAATTCTTTAAACTTGAAAAGGGTTCTTTGAACTCACAAATCCCATCTACAAAATGGTTCTTTTAAAAATAGGCCATTGAAAGGTTCTTTTATTGCATTACGTGAAGAATCCTTACATATAGGGGTACTTGTGGAGGTCCTTCAAAAACGTTTTTTTTAGGTTGCTCATCTCAAAAAATGTTCTTTAAAGAACCATTCACTGAAAGATTCTTTATGGAACTAAATGTGTTTCTTTTATGGAATAGCTCCAAAGAACAAAGCCACACTTCTTTTTGGGAAAAAAATCTTTTCTGCAGTACAATGTGCAACAAATGTTTTCTACATGTGAGTACAAGCAAACCAGACAGGTCTCATCTCTTGAGTCAGGGCTCACCAGGTCAGGTCAAACTTCATAAATCTTCAGACACACTGACCTCGGGGAGACCAGGGTGTAACTGGATATCCTTTAGCTGTTAGACACCCTGTAGAAAGGCTCTAAAGTACCATTATTATTGATTGACCCCACAGAACTGGTCTCAAGAAAGGCAAAAATGTCAAAAAAAAAAAACAACCATTTTATTCAAGCCACTGTGGATTCAAAATGTAAAATTTTTTATGTTTGTCACACACACACATATACAAGTACAACATGTTGTCCCTGAAACATCTGAGACTGTGCAATTTAGTTACAATAAATTAAAGAGAAAATTGAGGGCTTGAACCTTGTAATAGAAAATGTAGAAAACACACATTTAAATAAACATTACAAGTGTAAACAAACATTTACGAGTGTAAACAAGATCTGAAATGTGCAAATGTAACAGAATAGACCATGTGCTATAATGCATAGTGTGCTGGTTGCTGTTGATGTATTAAGACATAAATAACAGAGGGCAGGCGAGATACAACTTTGGACATCTCCTGTTGGTCCACAGGCCATGAAATATTCATACAATGCAAAATGAAGCTGCAGTTTTAATTGGTATAAAAAGAGATTTAGATCTGATAGTGATATAAAGCTAGCTATGATATTTTCCACTGACCAGTGGGGTGCCAGGGGCCGATTCCCATGAAAGAAATCTTCAGGGGTTGACACATGGTCGATTTGTTCAATGTCTCAAAGACCGCCATGTCAGTCCCTGGACCCCCACCCACCACCCTGCTTTTGTTCCATTGATTGGTCTTCTGTTAATGTGTCAAAGGTCTCCCGTCAACGGCAGCTTTTATCTGATTACAAGCACAACAAAGCCTGCACTGCTATTTATTCGACGTGATAATGAATTAAAACATGAATTAATGCTGTTGTAGCAAGACAAACACCCAGATAAGAGATTTAACACTGAAAAAAGTCACCAGGTCAGTATGTGGTGTTCGGTTGTTTAAATTCTGCTTGGCTCTCTTCACCTCGGGAAAGTGCTGTAACCACTTTCGACACGCCGAATTCACTGTGGTCTCTCTGAAATAACTTTAAGATTAGCATCAAGTTTGCGAGCCTGGCGAGAGACCAAACAAACTGAGCCCAAAATGAGAAAAAGGGCTGAGGCGCTCGTCCCCAACACACTCATTTCTTGAGGACTATCTCCAAAAGAGTTTTCGTATTGGCCATGGCTCACTTTTCTAAAGATTACAAATTGAAAAGCTTCATGCTCCTCTGTTGAGGCTTAGAGAAACAGCCTAAAGTAGAATGAGGGGAGGAGAACTCCGGGAGCATCTGGAGAATTAAGGAATGCTCTAGTGCTTGTGAAATGTCCTGCTTTCCAGCCGTCCCTTTCAAAAAATGCAGACAGTCTGCCTCCTCTCCAGAAAACACAGCTAAAACACTTGGCACGACGCAGCTTAAGACACCAAAGCGAGTCAGTGTGAACTTGTACGAACCGACGAGTGGCTTTGCTAATAAGCCAGTAGGGTGTTCTTTGATGCGCGAGGATTTTCAAAAGAAATATTCTGACTGACACGCTCAACAACAGCGAGCAAGCAGAACGATCAGGAGCGCAGCACAGCAGCGCACTTTCTTCAATTGCTTCTCTGAATAATTAATGGCCCTGAACACTGTTATAAGTGTCAACGTTCAAAAGTTTTCCCCCCCACAATAAGGACAGCAAGTTCACTCTGGGATGCAGCCTGCAGTGAGTTTTCTCCATTCCCACGACTCTGCAGCTCCCAGGGAATTCAGAGAGGTTGAATCAGCGATGAGATGGTCTTGGAGCAAGCAGCACAGTCCAAGCATGCATAACCAGTACCATAGTGTGTTTAGAACTAAGCATTTTTAAAGTATTTCCGGAGAGTTTTTTAAAAACAATTATACTATATTTTATATTGTTCTTGTCTTTGTCTCTGTGTGTCTGTGCAGTCGTAGCATAAGCAATTTCCTCTGGAATCAATAAAGTTTTCTGATTCTAACATGGTAAAACTAAGGACATATACACATAAAATAATGGTTTCACTATTCGATGTGCTTTACTAGAAAAAGGAACCTTTGAGAAGGTGTTTGCACATTAAAAGGTTTCTTATACTCATGCATTTCACTTACAACAATAATTTAAGAACTATTCAGCGAAAGGTTCTTCAGTTCCAGTGTCCAGACAGTTTGATGAATTAATCCCTCCTCAAGCACATTTAGATAATGTGTTAATTGGCTGGTTTAGTGGGTGTGTTTGAGCACTGGCTGTACTGGACAAACTCCCTCCAGGACCATACCAGACACAAAATCTTAGAGAAGATTGTTTATTCCTAAGCACTGTTCAACATGGTTCAATGTGGTTTTCTGACAGAGCTGGTTTTGTTATTGTGGTCTTTTAATCTTTTTTATAGATTTGTTTGAGTTTTCTTTTTTCATTGTTTAGCTGTGCAATGAAAATCTAACCCAACTTGTTAGCGATGACCTTCACATTTCTCACAAAGATAAATTTGTTAGCATCACAGAAAACTCCCAATGGAATTTATCTTCAGCCCAAACAGACAGTAGTGCTTGTACTTTGTTGACTTCCCAGTTGTTAGTTTGTATCTCTATTGTTGTCCTCCATGGGTAGTGAAAAAAACAATGGCCTCTTTGCAAGTCCATCTGTTGTCATGACAACACTTCAATCAAATAGCAGTGATGCGGTCAGATCAGCTGCGGCTCACTTTTGGCCCTGCCATCGAGCAGCTCGGGTATGGCCTGGGTACGGGTCACTTTATTTGTAAAGGAAAAACAGTTGTTCATGGTACAGCACAGTTCCTTGTGCCAGTGGGAAAGAGCCATTTGCTTTTGTGGAATTTTCTCACAATTTCTTTATTAAGCTGGTTTGCCAGGTGACTGTTGACCCAAGATTATAAGCAAACTTTTGGGCTTATATTCAGATTTCTTTTTCTTCTGTCAACGCACAGTAAACCAACTGGTCTTGTCTGTAGCGTTGAGGTTCAAAGCACTGCAACGAAACACGTTCATGACAAGCTGTGCTCAAGCTGCAATTACGTATTTTCCCTGACACGAACCAGACTGTCTTCTCCCCTGAGCTTTGCATCAGGATGTCTGAAAGTTTAACTCAGCGGTACACAGACACAGTACAAAAACAAGCACAGTATGGTGGAACAGTTCTTGCTGTTCAAACTATGATCAGCAATACACTTATGATGTTCTGGGGTACGACAGTCCTTTAAATTCAAGATCCTTAATGTGCGGTAGGCTCGTCACACACACACACATTTCTTTTTGTCATCAGACTCTATAACTCCTCCCCCTGTTACACATCCACAAAATAATCTGTACAATAACCTGCTGCTCAGGTATGCAATGTCTTATTGTGTGATAAATCATTATCATTATGTGCAAATAACTTATTATTATGTGCAATACCTCACTATTATGTGCAATAGTTGTTCCATGTTACTACCTATGTCAATATCACTGATCTACTACTGATCTCTATTACATACAAGAACAGACTAGAGAACAACTCAAAACCACAATGTGTGTTACTAGTAAATTAACTGTAAGTTATATATCTATAGTATTTATATGCCAGCATTTGTGTATAAAGTATAGTATATTTCATACAGAATTTTTATTTGACCCTTATTTTAGACTTTATATTTTATTGTTCTTGTCTCTGTGTCTCTGTGTGTCTGTGCAGTCATTAGCAGTTTCCTCCGGGATCAGTAAAGTTTCTGATTCTGTTAAAAAAAAAAACGAATTCGGAGACAGTTAACTTTATGGGAATGAGTCTTTAAGGTGCTGATCAGAAGAAACAGGGATGTTCCTCTGCTACTTCTCTCTAGTTGACTGACAGAGAGAACGAAGTCTGTGAAAACATCTGGAAAAAAAGAGTCCTGCCACCCTCGCCAACTCCTGATTGAAGATGTAACTCATCTGAGGGTTCTGTACCTCTCCTCTCTACAACTGTTTGGCTTTTTTTCCATTCTGGTTCTTGAATATTTCCACAGTACATCAGAAAACACTTTCTGCTCTCTGTTGCAACAGCTCAGATTAAATAAACCTGATAACCTCACAGCCAGTCTCCAGGGATTAAGGAATTAAGGTGTATTGACAGTCTCTTTTTGACCTGAGATGACCCCTTATCAACAATCCTGTAGATTTAAGCTCACATCTTCTTGCACAACTTCCTTTTTAAAGATTCAGAACTTTCATCTGGCTCTCCCACTGTACTGAAGCTTGAGCGTTTCCTCAAACTGTAAGTCACTTTGGATAAAAGTGCCAAGGGAATGTAATGTAATGTAATGTAATGTAATGTAATGTAATAGAATTAAAAGTCAACATGTTCTTGGACCATACCTAGCCTGGGTCTAAACACTTGGAGGGAAATAATATATCCCCATGAACATGAAGATAACTGTTCATTCCTCAAACCCACCAATCCTGTCATAGAGATAAAAGCTGGGAGCCGCTTGCCCCTGGGCTTTCCCAAGTCAAATCACCTCCTAGTTTATTCTGGGTTCTTCTTTTTCAGCCGCTGTTTGATGTGTGCTAACCTCTGGGTGCATGACTGACAGCATGCTTTTATGAGATTTATTTGGAGATGTATCAATATACAGTAGCGGAACACCTTTAGGGGGTGTACAAGTGATCCATGCTCCTGCAGAGGTGTCCTTTAGCCAGACTTTCGGGAAAAAAAGCCTCAGCCTTTACCTCGATTCTTCAAAAGGTTTGAACAAAGAGGTGTGAGGTGTGACAGAACTAAAACTGCAGTACAAACAGAGCTCGATGATGAGGTGTATTGGGTTTTACAGAGGCTGTCTAGGATTATTTCTGAAAGGTATTTCATATTTTGGTCTATTAGATGTGGTATTTTGTCAGAAAGTAAATAAGTGATGAGGGATTGTATCACTAGCTAGAGAAAAGAGCACAGGTTACTGGAATGTTACAGGCCTGTGTGTCAAGCCTTAAGAATTTGAGTTCAATAATGCTTATTACACAGTTGTTAATTTATATAATGACTATACAATTGTTTAAACCAAATAATCCCATTGGTAGAAGAGTGTTCAACTTTTGTCTCCTAAGATCCATGTTTTTCCATTACAGAAGTCTTTATCCACAGAATTGGACCTATTTATTTATTCGGTTCTCAATAAATTACTTCAAATGTGTGTGATGATACCTTCTGATGTTGAAAACATCATTATTTTATTCGTTTATTAGGATCCTTTCGCTTCTGTTGAGGGAACGTTGTGCACGTTTAGCGGCCGCTCCTCACGGAATGTTTAACGTTTTGTTTAACGTCTTGCTCTATACACTTTTAAAGCCCTTCATGGCCTCGCTCTCTCTTATATATAAGACTTGCTTCATGCCTACACCATGTCCCACACATAAATCCTTAGAGCGTATTAGTAAAATCTGATTTCAAAAAATAAAAACGGTGTAAAACAGTCTAAAACCGGTGTTTGCTCTCCTACACGCTCGCCGTTTGCTGCTCTTTCACTCGGTCTCTCTTCGGACCCCCTCCCTCTGCGGATTTTCCCCACCCACTTGTGGGCGGAGACTATCCTGAATGTTCTCCCAGGTTCAAAGATCTTGTGTTTTTTCCATTTGTTTCTAAGACCTAAAACAAAAGTAATGTGGGCATTTTTGTTCTTTGTGAGGATTTGTGAGTGACACAATTTTTAAAGTCGTAGTAGAGTTTTTATTATTTCGGTTTTTTTAAATTACAATAACTTTGGTTCTATGTGACATAGGAATACCAAACAAGACGTCAAGCTCCTCATGACACCTGACACCTCGAGCATCAACACAAACTGGGGGAACTTCCATATAAGGAGTTGTTTTTCCGTATGACGACAATTTACCATTTGTTGCACTGCCAGCACGAATCTGTGCAGCTCGTGCAGTTTAGAGATACTTCTATTTAGAATTCAAGAGTCATCTTAAGTCCTACCTTTTCTCTTTGTTTTATAACTCTGTCTCTGTCTAGTCTTGTATACACTGTTGTGTAGTAAATGTTGTATTGTGGTTTTGTTGTCTCTAAAGCATCCTTGGGTTTGAGAAAGGTGCTATATAAATTAAATTATTATTATTATTATTTGTTCTTTGTATGATTTCTGATATGAGCTCAAACAATCACAGTTGTCTCTGGCATTGGCTTCAACCATGACATCTGCATCTAGAACTTTCTAGCATTTGCATCTCCATGGCAACCCAAATAAGTGAATTAGTAAAGGAGTGGACCATTTCAGATGTAGCTAATTACGACCCTATAATTTAAAAATCCAGTGATATGAGTAATGTTTGTAGCATACAAAAAATTGCTAAATCTATTGCTGGAATGTCTTGAGAACCTCAAAACTCGGATGGTCTCTAACTGTTTAAAATTTAATGACCGTAAAACTCAAGTGCTCCTAATGGGGCCCTGGGATGTCTGTCAAACAGATCTACGCTGCTTGGAGATATTTTTGAAACATAAGATTAAATACATGGTAGTGATAATGGACAGTGATTAAAAGTTGGACGAATAGATTATCTCTAGTTAAACTTTTTCCAGCTAAGGCTTTTAATTAAGGTTAAACCCTTTTTATCTTTCAGTGATCCAGAGGAGGTTATACATGCATTAATTTCAAGCTGTTTGGACAATTGCAATGCCCTGCATGCAGGCATCCCTCTCCTGCCTATAGACTGTCCAAAATGCTACAGCACGTCTTCTTACAGTCACTCCCATACTGGCTTCACTTCACTGGTTCCTTGCATGTTTTAGAATAGTTTCAAATTTTTATATTTGTTTATAAATCACTGCATGGCCAAATCCACCTTACATTTTTGATCAGCTCCGACCCACATGTTCCACTTAGGACACTGAGATCTGCTTTTTCTAGAGTCTAGACTAAAGCATAGAGGCTTTTGCAGTCTTCACCCCTGAGCTCTGGAATGAGCTACCTCTAAATGTAGAGCAGGATCTACATTGTCAGCTTTTAAATCTTATCTTAAATCACTACTTATGTCAATATTACTGATCTACTACCGATCTCTACTACGTGCAATAACATACTCCTAACTACCATTTGTGTTACTAGTAATTCACTTAACTGTAAGTTACTTATCTATAGTTTTACACACCAGAATTTGTGTCTATAGCACAGCATACTTAATACTGTGAATTTTCTGCAGAGTTTTTAGTTGACGTTTATTTTAGACTTTATATTTCATGCTATTCTTGTCTCTGTGTCTCTGTGTCTCTGTGTGTCTGCGCAGACGTAACATAAGCAATTTCCTCTGGGATCAATAAAGTTTTCTGATTCTGATTCTGATTCTAAAAACCCATTTTTATTCCCTGGCCTTTAACTTTAACAGAGCTGGTTTTCACATCTTGTTTTCCTGTCCAGCTCTCAATTTTATCTCTCATCTCTAATTTCCTGTTTTACGTCACTATATTGATTGAATTATCCCAGTTTAATTTTAATTTATTTAGGTCCCTGTGATTGTTTTATGCTAGGGCACTGTCTGTGGGTTTATGCTTTAGGGAATTTTTATAATACCGCTGTATTGCTGTATTCATATTAAGTCTTTATGTGTGTATTATTCATTGATGATATTGTTCAGCACTTTGGCCAACTACAGTGGTTTTACATGTGCTTTATAAATGAACCTGTACTTGAAAACATACAGTCCAAAGAACTATAGATACTATGGCACCATTTTGGAACATCTCATTTGGCCATCATAAAAGTTTCATCCAGTGTAAATGTGTTCAAATGAAACAGCGATACGTGATTTTCTTTGGACAGAAACAATGTGGACTTTGGAACGTGTTTGTTTACCACATGGTACGATAGTGATTTTCAACATCAACATCCATTTTTCAAACAGGGATAAAAGGCTTGCACCCATAATTCTTTATATGGGCATGTCACCAACTAACAAAAGATAATAATTATAATAAATGAATAATAAAATACAATACTTTAGAGGTCTTGTCGGCCTTTGCAACAATCCGCTGAAAACTACATGTAACAACAATGGCATTTTGTGGTTCGTTTATGTGGTTGGACAACTTTTTTTCAGCTAAAGAGACCACCAATAATAAAACATATTTTTGAAACAATGATTATGGCTTTACAATTGCTTTGTGTTTTTTTTTGTCACAAATCTTTAAGAAGCAGAATCACTCGACTGGCCATGTACAATAAAACTGACCAGGTGAAATCTGACTTGGCTTCAACTGGCCATGCACATTTAAATTGGGGTGAAATCTGGCTTGGCTTTGCACACAGAGTAAGTGTCCTAAAACTGAAATTCATCTCAGCAATGCTGCATCTTAACTCTTTCACTATCTCTCTCTCTCTCACACACACATGCACACACTCTTCAGCGTTTGCCTGTGCCTCTTGCTTTCGACTCCCTCTGTTCTCGCCTTCCCAGAAGCCCTTCGGCCTGCTGCCGCTGCTGCCTCCACACTTCCGAGACCACCCGTCCAAACAGCTAATTAATCCCGCTGCAGATTGACTGTAGTGCCCTCCTTCTTTGCTCCTTTTCCAATACGGCACTGCGCTCAGCTGCCCACAAGCCCTCTGACAAGCGTTCAGCTGGGATCAGGAATCCATTACACTGCAACCTCCCAAAGTTCCTCCATCAGCTTCACACAAATCTGTGTACACTCATGCATCCTTCAAGGCGCCGCATCCTACATTTTTCATAGTTTAATTTTTCCCCTGAGGTCTACTTATTATGTTCGTATGGTTTTCTATACCAAAAAACAGCCATAAATCATTCCTACATGACCATTTCCCAACCTCTCTTCATCCCTCATCATTAACAAGAGGTTTGCATTACTGTGCCTATAGGCTGGATGTACATTAAATGATCTCTCTTCTGACTGGCTGCCCTGGATTGTGCTTCAAATAAAACAATCCAGACTGAAACGTAGTATGAATTGGCAGAGCCTGAATATGCAAATGTATGTAAATTAACCAATTAGTTGCTGTCACAGTTTCTCAATTAAACTTAATTGTTTGATTTGAAGTCTTTTTAAAGGCCTCTCTGTTTATCATTTTCCAGTAAACTTTTCTAAAATCTTTGAAAGGTTTCTCAAGTCCCCTTTTCTTATTTGGCCCTCAACCAAAATAATATAGTAGCTTAGTTGATTACTAATAGAATTGACAGTGACAGCCCTATTCTAAACAACTAACTTTTCAAGTATTTGCATTTTTTATGGTTCATATGTTCTTCTGTAGATCTGTTGGACTCCTCAGCTGTTTTTTTTATGCATTTCCCCTCCAACTTTCACTTACTTTCACAGCATGCAGCCTCTTCAAGGTTTTGGAAAACCTTATAAAACTGGATGGAGCAGTTTGGGTTTCTCAATACCACATCTGGGACAATACAGTAATTCATTTCAGTGTGCAGAAAAATCCCTCATGGAACATCTGGAGGCAATTTAGCGAGCCAGAACCATGAGAAAGTAGGTAAAGACACACCTAAAAGTATGTTGCAGTCTGAGTTAAAGTGAATTTACAGGCCCCTCTGGGTCGCTCTGAAATACTTGCCGTCTGGATTATGCTAAGCTGACTTAAATGTTAACTGGAAGCTCAACAGAAACCCAGATATTGTGCGTAAAACCAAGCAATTCACACTTTTTTGCCTCCTTCTATTCCCTCTGAGGTGTTCGAAGAGCATTAGATCATTTAGTGTAATCTTTTTGCTCCAGTATAGCGTGGGCTGTCACTGTTAAAATCCCCGTATTATGGACATAAGGTCTTTTTGAGGTTACAGTTTGCTCTGAAATGACGATGTTATTCATGTTTCTGGTAATAGGCTGGCTGGGTAGTGCAGCTAGAGCACTGAATATACATGGATTTTATCCGTAAAGCACATCCAGATCCAGCACAAAACCACAGCTGCATTTAACACCAAAACTGAAGTGAAAGTGAAATGAATTAGATGCATCAAGGGGATTCAAGGGGGTTCTTAACAGGCAGAGAACATTCTACTTTCTGATTGATGGAGTCATTGAGGGCATGTTTGTAGGCCGATTGAATCAAGCTGATGGGCCTCTAGATAATTGAACAAATGCCATTTGCGCTACAGTGAGTGAAAGGGCCATTTCAAATTCAATCTTTCTTTCTGTTTTAAATAAAAGTAGTTATTTATGTCAACATTGGTGAAGTCTGCAACATATTTACTCCAGTGTCCGTCTATGAAAACTAAGCCCTATGTTTTTTTGTGACGTCACAAATGTACACATATTAATTTGCTCAGTCTGTAGTACTTTAGCCAAGCCCAGTCACACTGAAGTTATCATTTAGCTCAAAATGCTTTTCTCAAATGAGGTGTAATACAGAGCGACCACACAGTATAGAGATCATTATAGGTAAACTAATAAAAACCAATTGAATCTACACTCATTCTCTATTTTATCACCTCCGCTTAACAAGTGCACTTTGTAGTTTACATTTACCGACTACAGTCCATCTGTTCTTCTGACTCATTTGTTTTCCCATTTACTCCCATTTCTATGGAAGCCCATTTCTGGCAGTGAAAGAAAAAAATCCGAACGAAGAAAAGTCGAAATTACGAGATAAAAAGTCATAATTACAAGATAAAAAGTCGAAATTATGAGATAAAAAGTCGAAATTA
>JBBPCZ010000001.1:27155808-27166746 GCA_037974445.1 Brycinus macrolepidotus
AACATGTTTTTTCTTGATTTTTGGTTGATATTCTGTCTCTCTCCATAAAAATGAAACTACCTCATAAATTAGAGACTTCATTTTTTTGTAAGTCAGCAAACTTACAAATTCAGCAGGGGAACAAATAATTATTTCCCCCACTGTATGTATACATCAGTGAACTATAGACAATAAAACACTAAGTGAAGCTCTTCTACTTTCAGCAAAAGCCTGAGAATTTTATTTTCAAGGATAAATATCTTTATAATCAATTATAACCAACGGCAACATTCCAGCGATGAATTTTCCATCTCTGCTCCTCAGTGGTTTGTGCTGTTTTCTGTTAAACACTGTTCTGGCTCTCCAAGAGCTTCCTGACACCATACGGCTGACACCCCCATAGGCACTGGCTTCCACATCATCACCATATGGTGCGGCCTGGACCCCGGCGCCACATGAGATGCCAGGGGAGTTCTCTCTCTTCCCTCTCTCTCTCTCCTTACTTCCCTACCTTGCTCATCCCTCTCTCTCTTCCTCTTCTCAATTTGTTATTCTTGTTTTCCACCTGCATCTTTCCGAGTACTAGAAGGGAGGGGAGGCTCTTTTGCCAACTGGGCCCAGTTCCAGACCTGCAGAATCCCTCCTCATAGATACACAGTCACAATCACAATAAACACTCATCTTCACAATACACTCTCATCTTCACATCCACTTTTTCAGCTTTTGTTTTCAACTCAAATGCTGCATTTATATAATTGATGTGACACAGTAAGCAACTATGCATTGCTTTGCCAAGACAGCCAGTGAAGGGATAGACAAAGAACAACAAAGGAGGTGCTTGGAACTGCCAATGCTGACGACATCTGAAACAACACATGTAAGTCAGCAGTGTGTCCACACTACTGCTGAATTTTCTCCCCAGTTTAGTTATCACCACTTCCAACCCATAAGCCAAATCTCCCATCACATAAAAGCACCAACACTGGAAGAGTGGAGGGTATCAGAAAGACCTCCTGCATTGTGCTCAACTCCTCACACCCCTCTTCACACTGCTCTCATCTGGAAGACACTATCGCAGCATTAAAGCCTAGACTGTGTGAGCTTTTCCCACAAGCCATCAGACTCCTTAACACCCCCCCCCACACACACTCCACCCCCCACACACCTGAACTGTGAACTGACTCAACGTTCCACCTCTGCACTTGTTACTCTCTTATAACACACCTGCAGCTACACGCAAAAAACACATCCATGTTACATTTGTTCTTGAATACTGTCTCAGAGTTTCTATATTTTCATAGATTGACGGTATATTTATATAGAACTGCTACTGATCATTTGCACAATTTTTGGATGTGAAAAATTACCCATTCTACTAAACTGCACTACTACTAAATTTTCTACTTCTTAGATAAGAGTTTATATTTAGTGTTCCTGTCACGTCTGGGCCACCTCGGTCACGCCCCCTACGGAGCCCGTCCCCCGAGTTCTGACAAGCGCAGCCTTGGGAGCAGGGTTATGACATCATGTGTTGTTGCGTGCTTGGTCATCGGGAGCCTAGGCAACCCAGGTGTTAGCACTGAGCACATTAGCTGGGTTGCTAGGCATCTGATGACCTGTCCACCTGTGTCTAGTTTCAGTTAAGTTGATCGTGTTTGTTAGATGATTGTCTGTGTTGCATGATTGGTTGTCTCTGTATGTGTCTTAGTATAAAGCACACCCGGTCCTGAGGATCGACGCGTGGTCACCAAGCTCTACCAGTGCACGTCTCGGGTTTGTACGAAACTTTACTTGTGAGTTCACCTGCGCCTGTGTCTTTGTGTCAGCCTCTGGACTCGTGCTGTGCTCACCTTGTACTCTACACTACAGACAGCTCTCCAAGTGGCAGTTGGAGAGCCTCCCTTTCCACAGCCACGCTAAGGGTGGCTGGAGTCTCTACAAGGCATGTGTATCTACCAGTGACTGTCCACTCTGTGTTTCCTTTCATCTGTCTCAACAGGCGTGAGGTGTGTAGCCGTCCCCACTAACGGGAAATAGTGGATCTACTCGCCTGGCCTTGAAGGCCACTAAACACGTAACTCGGTGAAGAGACCGAGTCTTCTCTCCCTCGGGCTTGGGTTCCTCTTTGGAGTGGAGGTCCTCCTGGAACCACCTTGTACTAGCATTGATTCAAGTGTTCTTGTTTGGAGCTCAGCGAGCTCACCCTTCTTCTATCGAGGCACTTTGACTACATTTTACATCTAATATTAGAATGTATACAAATAATATTAATACAGTAAAAAGTGATTTTTATGTATCTGTTTTCTGAAGCCCAGTATTACATTAAAGTTCTCATCAAATACCTCAAATACTTGGTTCAGCTCAATCAGTACTTCATTACATTAAATCAGGAGCTGCTGATGGAGTTTCACAAATCCATGCAAAGGATGGAGGAATCTGGAGCCGAACCTGTGTTCTTCTTACCAGCTCACAAAACTTCAAGTACTTTTTACAATGAAAACAAATCTTTAATGCTTTCTTGTTTGTTTGCATTCATTCTAATGTTAACTTCTGTATTTGGTGGCAGAAAGTCCCTCACTGCTCAGATAAATTACTTTAAACAGTTTGCACAGGAGCCTAAGACTTTTGCACAGTACTGTATGTTATCACTGTATGCGTGGGTGCCCAGGCCCCCACATGCTGACCCCTGCCCTTGTAGCGTGGGGTCCGTACTTGGCATGCATGAGCGATCACTGTTCTTTAATGTTGTGGTGATAAATGTTCATACGCTAGAATAGTGATGAATAGAGCACATTTCCCTCTGAGATCTGAACCTTTCATTACATCTTTTATTACTGTTCCCTCTCTGATGGCTAAATTGATCCACACGGCTTCTCGTCCTGGCCTTGTAGTGACCAAACTCGAGAGAGGGGAGGCTTTTGTGTTGTGAAAAACGAGGCCCTTCATCCACAGATCCCAGCCTTTGATAAGAGAGGCTGAGCAATGTTCAGGACCACCCCAATTCCACATTCAATCACCTGCCTGTCAGGACAACATAAATCCGGCGAGAGTGGACACCGCGGGGCCTCTGCTGTTTGTGTTACATGCTGCTATACATTTCATTCCCTTTTCCTTTTCGCTTTCCAGCGTTATTAGATTGTATCAAGACAACGAGTAACAATATGTATTCATGAACTGCTGAATGTTTCACCGGGACGCCCAGGAGTTCCAGCCCGCATTGCTGTGGCAGGGGCCTGGAATAAGCTGCGAGTGTTTTTTTACGCTCTGTCTAAAAGCAGAAACGCTAAGTATGTGAAAACAGCACTTTAATCCAGCCGCAGCAGTGGGGCAGTGCTCCCGTGGTGTTGTGCGTTTCCTTGCTTTCTTGTGTTTTTCCGACATATTTATAGCGCAGCTGCTTGATTTAGGCACTCCATCTGGTCTTTCGGGACGGGGACGAGCGCTGAGGCGCTATCTTTGACTGCCTGCTCCTCTAAGTCTGGCTTTCAAGAACAAGGAGGATGGAAGTGGATTATTCATCTCCCACTCACGACCTTAAAACAGACCTCTGTGTGTGTATGTGTGTGTGTGCGTGTCAGGTTAGTATGACCTAGGCTGGTAATGCAGGTTGCTATCCTAGAGGTTCAAGTTTAAAAAGCACAGCAGCAGTAGCAGCAGCAGCGTAAACACTTTATTATGAATAAACCAATACAAATTCTCCAAAATGAATTCAATAAAATTCTATACATAAATTTGCATTAAAGTGGCTTCGCCTGTTAAGTTGCCCTTTTCTAAATCTACATGCAACCATCACAACCATCACATATTTAGAACACCTTTATCTAGGCACCTTGCATATCTAGGTACTTTGCAGCCTGTCGCAATGAAACATCTGTTCCCATTTCTTTCATTTAATCTATATTCTTTCATTTAATCTTCAATATGCCAAAGATAAGACAGTTTGAATAAAATAGTATTTTTTCACCAAGAAGGTGATTCAAAGAAAAATATAAAGAAATGAGGGGTGGGTCAAAACTTTTGCACAGTGCTGCATGTCGCAGTTTCAGTAGCTGTGCTTTTTTGCATTTCTAAATGGGAAAAACATACATATATTCTTGGAAGTGAAAAAAAAAAAATATATATATATATATATAAGCCTCATGCTATCATGATATCTAATTAAGCTACACTTTGTCCACAAAACAAAAACCACCAGCTCATCCAATGTTTCTTCTAAAATCAAGGCTATTAATAGAGAGGTTGCTCTCTACTCTTCTAGGAAGGTTTTACACTAGTTGGAACATTGCTGTAAGCAGCATTAGTGAGGTCAGGTACGCAAACACCATTCCAACTCATTTGAATGGTATTGGATGGAGCTCCATCATTCCAGAGAACTGAGCTCCACTGCTCCACGAGTCAGTGCTGGGAGGCTTCAAATCCCTCTGGGCATGAAGACCTTGAGTTTTTGCTCCAGACTCCAGAGCGGCCAATTCTACTGGCAGTGCTTTTCTATGGAGATTATACAAGCTGTGTGTGCGAAACTGAACGCTTGTGTCAGCAATGAATTTGTGCAACTAAAAGCAACTGAATTCACTAATTATAAGGAGGGTCTGGAAGTGGATACATTTTAAACACATGATGTACAGTACTGTGCAAAAAATCTTGAGCCAAACCTAATTTCTTCATATTTTGTAGGTAAATGAGAAGACAGGTTGGTACAGCGATAGTTCTCCAGGCTTCTTGAAGGACATTCCAAAGCTCTTTTTGGATGTTAAACACCCCGACTGATAGTGTTCCATCATGTTTTTTTTCTACTGAGGTGTTTTGACTGCATTGACAATGTGTTTGGGATCGTTGTCCTGCTGCAAAATGAAGCTGCTGCCAATCAGACGCTTTCCAGACGGTGTTGCAGGGTGGCTCAAGACTTTTGCACAGTACTGTATGCTCTAACCTCGACACACTGACTTTCTCTTTCTCTCTCAAATACATTTCCCTCAGGCTCTGCCACTGCAGGCCTCCAGTCGGCCTTCCCTGAGTGTTAAAGCCAGTGCTGACTGAGATAACAGCTATAAAGTGTTTGAACAAGAAGAAGGTGTGAGAGCTTATTATACCCTTAACTCTCCAGTGTGTGTGTGTGTGTGTGTGTGTTTGTGTGTGTGTGTGTAGTTTATATAAGTGCTTATTGCAGCCTCTCACACATAAATAAATGTTGCTGATGATTTATGGTGCTAAGCACTGCCAGACTGACATTACATCCTGCAATATTGAAATTCTCTGACTAAAAAAGAGGGTACAGCATCTTATATACATACATACATACACATACACACACATACATATATATACATACATACAGGCATCCACACATACATATATTCATAAAATGAACGTGATACAAAACACTCTTTTAAAAAAAACAATTTATCAGCACTGTCCAATGTGTGAAAAGGGAAAAAGACAATTTTCTGAGTAACACAGCTTTAACTGAAACAGTGCACCATAACGTGCATTAGCATTTTTAAAGGATTACTCATAAGCTTCAGAGTGCCTCAATTTCTTCCCATTCCTCTTTATTAAGACGTCCCCTCACTATATCCACCGGAATAGAAGCAATTTCTCTTGGATAGCCACAGATTTTGAGTGCTTCTGTTCCCCTCTCTCTCTCTCTATCTCTCTCTCTCTTGTCTCTGTACTCCGTTGTGAACTGATATGGGTTTTAGCTCCAGTGGTTGACATCCTTCCTCTCCACAGGAACAGACGACTACACAGCCTCCGTCAGGAACAGCTTGTCACACATTGACTGAAGTTTGCACTTCCTTGGCAAACAGCCAAGCGCTGAGCTCCTGCAGAGCAAGGCTCCTGCTCCATTCATATCAAATTATTATTATTATTATTTCATTTTTTATTATTATTATTGTTGTTGTTGTTGTTACATTTATAATGATGATGATGATGATGATGATCATTGTTGCTGTTGTTGATGTTGTTATGATTATTACGTTTATGAAGATGATAATTATTACTATTGTTGTCATGATTATTATTATTATTGTTATGAGGATGATGATGATGATTATTATAATTAGTAGTATTATTATTATGGGATTTAAATAGCCTACCACTGGCTCTGCTTCTGTCTTGAATGTGTTAATGGACATGGCGAATGCGGCTTTGAGTTTGAAATTTCTGTTTGACTGCTCATGTCAGGTTCGGTCAGACTCGGATGTCATTTCTGAAATGAGTGTTGGATGGATTCAAATTTCACACCCAGGCTCTAAAAGCGCACCTCCTATTTTCATACTTCACCCTCCCGCATAAGTGTTTCTCCTTCCTTAATCT
This sequence comes from Brycinus macrolepidotus, assembly GCA_037974445.1. Taxonomy (NCBI): domain Eukaryota; kingdom Metazoa; phylum Chordata; class Actinopteri; order Characiformes; family Alestidae; genus Brycinus; species Brycinus macrolepidotus. The sequence goes on from JBBPCZ010000001.1 coordinate 27,162,106, forward strand.
TAAACCAGTCTTATTCTGGCATGATGGAGACTGACATCCACGTCTGTGCACAAAAAATGAAATGGCAAACGGATCCAGGAGAGGACAGTTCGGTGCAGCCAGAAGGATGTTTTTAAACCGTAGTTGCTATTTTGTGAGCTGGTGAGGAGAACACAGGTTCGGTTCCAGATTTCTCCTCAATGCCTCCAGTCATTTCTTGGCTTTGTGAAATTCCATCAGCAGCTCCTGATTCAATTTAATGAAGGATTGATTGAGTCAAACCTGGTTTCTGATGGAAAGAAACACATTGATATACTGAACATAAAATCACTATTTACTGTATAATGTTATTTGTACATATATATATATATATATATATATATATATGTGTGTGTGTGTGTGTGTGTGTGTGTGTGTGTGTGTGTTTTATTTAGTATATTTAGTAATATTAATGTGAAAAATGTTAAATATTATTTCCACATGTGCCTAAGACTTTTGTAAGTCTTACTGAAAGGCCGGTTTCTCAGAAAGAGATTAAGCCTAGTCCTGCAGTACACAGGACTCAGAATGAGACTTTCCACTGAAAGGAAAATATAGTCCATGACCTTTGTCTGGAAATCCGATCCATAAAGTCTCAGGATTAAACAAACGACCACTGGGATAGACTCTAGCACCCCCGTGACCCTTGATGGGATAAGCAGTTCAGAGAATGGATTGATGTCTGGATAGATGGATGGATGGATGGATGGAAGGATGGATGCATGTCTGGATAGATGGATGGATGGATAGATGGATGGAAGGATGGATGGAAGGATGGATGGATGGATGGATGGATGGATGGAAGGATGTCTGGATAGATGGATGGATGGATGGATGGATGGAAGGATAGACGGATGGATGAATGGATGAACGGATGAATGGATGGATGGATGGAAGGACGGATGGATAGATGGACGGATGGATGGATGGATGGATATTCACACTTCCACATTTACTAAAGAGTGTGTGCTTGAGGAAGACATTATAAATCATTGACCTGTTTGTCCAGTGCACCACTTATGGAAATCCCCACAAACACAGCATTTCCCATAAGTCTCCATTATATAAAGACAAACAGTATTCCTGACAGCACAGCATAATACAGAACAAACAGGTTGCCTTTCATTTGGCCGGTGCTTATGTGTGTGTGTGTGTGTGTGTGTGTGTATATTTGAATTAGCTGTCCAACCCCACAATGAATAAATAAATAGTACCTTCTCCAACATATTCAGTGCTTGAGAATAATTAAAAGTTTAAACTTCTCTCACTAGCTAAGTTTCTCTGCGTATCATTTCAGGGGGATAAAATGTTGCTCCTGGCAGCTCATTTTCAACAAATTGCAATAAAACAGCGATAAAATGCTTCGCATAATGACATAATTTGCCGCAAATACAGCTGATACATTTGCACCATGAGTTTCAAGCACATCACATTGTGCCCACAGTTACTATTGTTTGGCTTCCTGGACTAATTATACAGAATTGATTAGTATGAGTCAGTTTTTATAATCTTTATATATAATCACAGAGAAACAGTTTCTCCTCTAAATTTGAATCAAGAAAAGCTTGATATTAGAACTTGATAGAAAATTGATACTTGGGCCAGCTGGTGGCCTAGTAGTTAGGGAGTCGCCCATGTGATCAGAAGGTTGTGGGTTCGAATCCCAGGACTGCTAGTGGCAAGACTGAGGTAACCCTGAGCAAGGTACCGGCCCCACACACTGCTCCCTGTGCTCCTGGCTGCCCACTGCTTCATGGGTTCAATGGGTTAAATACAGAGAAATTAAATAAATAGAAATAAACTTGACTTGATTATTATTGGTATTATCCACAAAAACAACAATGAATGTAGTGTGGTCTAGATTCATTGACTGATTGCGGATTCATTTCTGATATTTGTAAAGTATTATCAGTAAATGCCATTTCTATTCACACTGCAGAACATTCCACTTTATTTAAACATATTTAGCATATGTTACATGTGCAATATCTCTGTGTATCATTCATTGTCTGCTGCTACTACGCATCTGAAGATGCCCATATATACACAATTATATTTATATAATTTATTGTACTGTGTACAGATCTTTTATGTTATACTGTTATATTGTATAGCTTTTACAGTTTATGCTGCTTCTACTTTCTTCTCTTGTACTGTCCACTTTGCTGCTGTAACAATGTAAATTTCCCACCCGTGGGACTAATAAAGGGGTTATCTTATATTATCTTATCTTAAACCCAGATGGAAATCTGGCTGTTGTGACACACTGTATTGCTCTGCATGTATGGAATCATTTCTAGCAGAACCTGGTGGACACAAATGGAGCCCAGTTTTGCCGTTTGCAGCTTCAGGTAAGCAACAGTCAGCAGTATCGGTCTCTCTGCTCTCCTAGGTCCAAGGACTCCCTTGTGTCCTGAAGATAGATGGGGTAATACACAGCAGCCTGAGGCCACCATGGCCCTCCAGGGATCGCGGCCCCAGGCTGGTGGATTATGCCTGGATCACTGCTGACAAGCCTGGGACAGATCGAGCGTCTGGAGGGGGTTGGGTGAGGTTACTATGGAGGAAAGTGTTTTAGCAGCTCGCAAGGACAAGTTTCAGTGCTGACTAGTAGCGCTGGACATCTCTCACCCCACAACAACCCAATATAATTAGGATTTTTTAGGAAATGAAATCATGAATTTCAACACAGTTCAGTTTGATTATTCTGGTAAAATACAGAATTACAGCACGGAATTTAGACACTAAAAAGCATACAGTACTGTGCAAACTGTTTAAAGCCATTTATCTGAGCAGTGAGGGACTTCCTGGCCGCAAATACACTAGTTAACATGCAGACAAACAAGGAAGCATTACAAAATATCGAGATTTGTTTTGTTTGTAAAAATGTACTTGGAGTTCTGTGAGCTGGTTAGAAGAACACAGGTTCGGTTCCAGATTTCACCTCGATGCCTCCAGCCTTTGCACGGATTTGTAAAACAGAACAACTGCAGAACAACTGATTGAGCCGAATCAGAAATTTGAGGTATTTGATTTACAACTACAATGTAACACTGGGCTTCCATGGTTGGAGGTCTGGGAATGATTAAGCAAACAAAAACATACATACAATCACTATTAACTGTATTAATATTTTTTATATATATTCTAATATTAGCTTTTATACAGTTCAGCTAAACTGAAAACATAATTTTCTCAGGTGTCTAAGACTTTTGCACTGTACTGTACACCCTGGTTTAGGAGGAATAATTGAAATGAGCCCCAAATTTTATTTTGGCCAATATTTGAGGCCAATTTTTGGCTTCAAATATTATTATAATTAATACATTCTAATATTCAAAAATCAGTGTCATCAAATTGCTATGCATTCATGCACTAATATGGTTTTACATTTCTAGAATCTAGCATGGGAGATGATGTGTGTAGATGTTTGCTCGTGGTGAAAAAAAATCAGCAAGAACTCTGGAGTGTTTGAGAGCTGAAAGATGCTCCTCACGCTTTTTTTACCCCCAGTGGAAACAAAAGCTGTGCCTTCATTTCTCCCATTTAGCTCAATTCAGTGTCAAACTGTTCTGCTGCTACTGGCACTGATCTACACCTCCTAGCAACAAGATCATTTTAGCGCTTTTTTTCATGCAGTAATTCTGTTCTCCTTCCTCACACGCGGGTAACTGGCCGTCAGGGTTGTTGTAAATCACTGCGCTAACTTCCACACACAACATCCGCCCTTGGCCCAAAAAACATTAGCATTCCTTCGCGAGCCGTCGGAGAGCTAATTGCTGTGGACTGTGGCGCTGGAATGGACGCCTCGCCTGCTTGACCCAGACATGGTCCGGCCTCCTCTAATGGGACAGCGACACCCAGCACGAGCCGTCCAATTAGGAAGTCTAGAAAGTTCAGCGGTGAAGGCAAGGTGACGGGATGAAGGTTAATTGCCACGTTGCGGGAAGACGTGGGGGGTGGGGGTGCGGTGGGGGGGAGCAACAAAACAGCCTTCCTTGTAATAAACACACACATACATACATACATGCATAGATATGTATGTATGTATGTATGTATGTATGTGTGTATGTATGTATGTATGTATGTATGTATGTGTGCATGTATGTATGTATGTATGTATGTGTGTATGTGTGTATGTATGTATGTATGTATGTATGTATGTATGTGTGTATGTATGTATGTATGTATGTATGTATGTATGTATACATACATGCATAGATATGGGTTTGCTTTTATGCAATTAAAAAACACAGGATTACAGACGTACATGTCCTATATATTTATGGACAGGTATGTATCATATTTTGTTCTAATCGTATATGTTAACAGTGTTTCATGAGACACCACTGTAAACCATATCACATGCATGTATATATATTTCTAGATATACAGTACTGTGCAAAGGTCTAGCGCCTCACTTCTTCATCTTTTGCTTGCATTTTTTTTAATGTAGGGCTTTCAAAGTCTCTCATTTTCAGTCCCTGAACCTGTCCAGTTGCCTATTTTTATGTTTCTTAAGCCACACAGTGACCGACGTACGAATCATAACAAAGCACATCTAACTTAAGGTCTGAACCAGTGAAGAAACAGGTGCAGATGATTCCAGATGATCAGGCGGTG
>JBBPCZ010000001.1:27166846-27185813 GCA_037974445.1 Brycinus macrolepidotus
TGGTCAGCTGGGCTGTCTAATAGTAGACCTAGGGAGTCCAACGGCGACCTCTAGCGGCCGCCGACTAGTCCTGACAAGGTGTTCCAACCACTCAGCATTCAGCACCACCAGTATACTGATCACCGGCCGGATCATCTGGAATCATCTGCGGCTGTTTCTTCACGGATTTTCTTTTTAAAATACGAAAGTTTAATGCATTATAGCAGTATGAAGACATTGTTAAAGTTTCTAAGTTTCCATCCAGTCAATTTATCGAAATTAAGCTGAAAAAACAACCTGATTCGGATTCACTGTTTTCCTGATGCCATGAAAACCAACACATATATCCATCTATTTATCCCACAGCATTTTGGCCCCACCCATTCAAGGTGGAGTAGTGTAATTATCTCAGTGGGACAGTAATTAATGCATCAAAGTCAGAACATTTCTAATTCATTTTACTGTATGGTGTCTTTCTTGGATAGTCCACAATTGTTTTTGCTTAGAATTAACATTAATACCCTACAACCGGAACGTTAATCATTTATACCATTCCAGACACCAAAATGTCCTTATATAAACTCAGCAAACACTTTACTGCGCACACTTTTAAGCAACAAATCAACCAATAAATTCACTAACTAAAAAGTACATTAGGTACATTGCCTGTGCTCTTTATTAATAAGTCCAAAGGCAACAGTGATGTGTCTTCTGTAATTCATGTTTTGGACGAGTAACTTTAATCATGAGATGAATATTTTTATGAAAAGAGAACAGAATTACAATTGAAGTCTAGACAGCAAACACGCTTTATATTTACCAGCTCACCCTTAAAGCTCCAATTAGATTCTGCCGAAAGGAAAAGGATTAGGTGGGTGTTTATTATAGAAGGGACGGTAATGATACACGCTGCAAAGTTTCAGTAGCTGTAGTCTTGTAGCGCTGTAATTATCCAGAGTCTGTACTCAAAAAGCTTATCGGGATAGGAGTGGTGATCTGGGATTAGATCCGATCCTATTTAGTATTACTTTAATATAAGCACTTCTACTCTGAGAGGATTCATGAATATAGGACCTGTTGTTGCTGTCGTTGCACCAAAATGTCCACTGAATCAACTGAAACATATATCCTGTTAATTAGCACTGTCAAGTCAAGTCAAGTCTATTTATATGGCACATTATCATACATAAAGGTCATTCAGTGTGCTTTACAGGATTGGAATAAAAAATTCAATAGGATAAAATGAAATAAAATAACACAAGAAATAAAAGAAGATAAAATAAAAAAAATTAAAAATAAAAATAATAAATAAATAAAAAATAAAAATAAAAGAAGATTAGAAATGTGATCAAAGTCAATATTTTAAAGAAGGTGAAGGAGAATAGCGTGGCTTTTTGCAGCTTTTTAAAGCTACAGTTGGTGCAGATCTGATATTGATGGCTGGTTGGTTGGACAGCATAGTGGATAAACGCTGTTTCACCATGTTTAGTTTCAGCACTTTTCACCACTAGCTGAGCAGCTCCTGCAGATCTAAGAGACCTACCAGGAGTACATACACCAAAACTATCAGAGATGGATTTAGGGCTCAAACCATTGAGTGACTTTTACACAATGAGTAATGCTTTGAAATCAGTTCTGTACAGAACTGGGAGCCAGTGCAAGGCCCTGAGAACTGGAGTGATTTGATCTCTTTTCTTGTGCTAACTGCATGCCTGAAGCTCATACACTCAAATAGATCTTGTTATGTCCTTGAATGTGTTTGTATTTTGTGCCATTTTTGGTGTCTGTCGGCGGCGGGATGGGTGTCTTTTGTCTCCTACTCTTCTGTTAGTGTAAGTGTAAACTGTAAAGTGTAAAGTGTCCATTTGACATACATGAACACACCACAGCACACAGTGTGAACAGCATGAAACTGTTCTCCACATTTAACCCATTCACTAAATGAAGCAGCGGGGAGCCAGGAACACAGGACTCGGGGAGCAGTGTGTGGGGAGAAGTGTGTACCTTGCTCAACGGAACCTCAGTGGTGTCACTAGTAGACCTGGGATTCAAACCCATGACCTTCTGATCGCAGGGGCAACTCCCTAACTACTAGGCAGCCAGCTTTTGGACCCAACCCCTGTAATCACACACATGCGTTTGGACAACTGGGTGATTGTACTTTGTATACGCTTGTCTCCTGTCTCTGTCTCTGAATTGGTTGGCAGTTGAACTCCATCGAAAATCCGAAAAGACTGGGCAGACCGCTGCCTTTGCTTTGTGTACTTGCTGTTTGATATGTGTCCTGAATTTACTGTGTATGACCTCCTGCCTGTTTCTGACCTTGTTTGTGCCTTGTCCCTTTGTGATTGAGTATTTAATTTTCGTATATATGTCTTGAAAATAGCTTAAAAAGTCACTGTTTGTAAATAACTCCAGGCAGTTGCGGTTAGTAGGAAGACGACGCTATTTTGGCTGAAACATTTTTTTTTCCTGGTTGTGCTTTAGTTAGGGAGGGTAAGAACTTGGTTAGAGGTATTTTTGTTTATTAGTACAAACATAGGCAAAATTTAGGCTTCAAGATAAGCTTCGCTTCTGTCTTTTGCTTTGTAATGTACTGCAGGTTTTTTTTATAGATAGCAAGAAAATATCCGGTGTATTTGACAGGCTGAGCAGAAATCATCCCATGACTTTTCTGGCCACCCTGGAAAACACCAGCACCAGTGTGAAGACATGTTTTTATTACAGCCAGAATGGAGGTCTTTAGATCGTATTTTAGATAAATGGCTTTAGGATATAGGAGGAGGCCTATGCCTGCATAGTAGTGGAAACGGGTCCGTGCCACACCTACACCTCCGTCTGCCACAGCGCATCTGTTTCGCTCATCAGGGCTCATGTGGACTTTTACTGACTGACAAAAAGCAGTGTACCCTCTGGAAAGCTCATTATGGAGCTGTTATGGTATGCTGTGGTCAACTATGTATAGCATTAGCAGGTACATTAAACTGTGCATGTTAAAAGACCCTACAGGGCTTTTCCATTGAGGAAAATAATGCACTGAATTCACTTCATTTAAATGTGCATATCATTTCAACACAAACAATATGTAGTACGTAAACCCGATTTAATCCCAGAACTGTGTTTATCATAAACAGCACAGAAATGATGTATAGTACCGTGCAAGAATCTTGAGCAAGCTTCTGTTTCTTTATTTTTTCTTCCAAAGAGCCAGACATTCCTGTGTTTTTAATGTAGTCTTGAGGAACAGTTCTCCAGGCTTCCTGATGGACTTTCAAAGACTCTAATTTTCAGTCCAGTCCCTGAACCTGACCAGTTACTTGTTTTTTTATTAACCTACGTATGAATCATTCAAGCATAACAAAGCACATCTAACATAAGGCCTGAACCAGTGAAGAAACAGGTGCAGATGATTCCAGATGATCAGGCCGGTGATTGGTTAGAACACTTTTATCTAGGCACCCCGTATCTTTAGGCACCTTGTAGCCTGTCACAGTAAAACATTTATTCCCATTTCCTTCATTTCATCTACTCAATATGCCAAAGATAAGACAGTTTGACAGCCATCAAATAATAATTTTGCACCAACAAGGTGATTCAACAAAATATAAAGAAATGATTGGTGGCTCAAAACTTTTGAACAGTACTGTATATTGCAAAATTTCAGTAAAATCAAACTTTCAAGTTTGCTTATTTACTTGAGGGGGGTGTTTTTTTTAAGCATTTACAGATGTTCCCTACCAGTAATTTTGCAATTGTCCCTAACACTGAAGCAGAAGCAAACGCAGTGATAGCGTGTGAGTTGAAGCCATGTTTGTCAAATAAAAGAGCATAATGACGAAGCAGTTCACCAAATTTGTAGTTGTAGTATAGTCCTCTTTAATTTGGCCACAAAACTATAATTATTTCAGAAAGAAAGAACAAACTTTACTGCCTGAGCCCATGGACAGCTGCTTCGCTTAGTCTGATGCCAAATTGTATTTAAAATCAAGACATGACAGCTTCTTTGCTGAGACCCGAAACAGAGCAAGGCCCCCCACACCAACAATAAGCAACTTCCCCCACCCCTCCACTGAGCCTGTTCAACCAGCTCAGCTCAACAGCCTTTCCACCACAGTCTCGTCTCTGCTGGGTACTGTGTATGGGGTACTGATGTAAGGCATCCTATCACGTGACATGTTTAACCCTTAGAACCCTTTAGAGGGTATTAATAAAATCTGATTTCAACAAATAAAAATGGACTAAAACAGTCTAAACCCAGTGTTTGCTCTCCTACACGCTGCTCAGCCACTCTCCTTGCCCCACCTCCCTCTTGTGGGCGGAAACTATCCTGAAAGTTCTCCCGGGTTCAAAGATCTTGTGGTTTTTTCATTTGTTTCTAAGACCTAAAACAAAAGACATTTGGGCATTTTTGTTCTTTATGGGCACATGGGTTTTTGATGCCATTTTAAAACCCCAGTAGTGGTTATTATTATTACATGTTTTTTAAATTACAATAACTTTGGTTCTATGTGACATAGGAACACCAAATAAAGCTCAGTATGACATCTGACACCTCGAGCATCAACACAAACCGGGGAACTTCCATGTAAGGAGCTGTTTTGCTGTATGATTACACACTCTCACATTATAAAAGTTAAAAGTTCAGGGTTGGAATCTTAGTGTCATGCTGTACTAGGATTAAGTTGTTAAGTAAAAATCTCGAATAGTCTTTTTAGGTTGTTTTCCACCACTTTACAAACTACTTGGTCTTTCCGTCCACTTACTTTTGACAAGTGTGTTGATGTAAGATATTTTTTAGTGGAGTCAAATGAGATGCCCTACGCTGGAGAAGTAGAGGAACACTTTTCCTTTCATCTAACGCGACATCCTCCTTTTATCTCCCATAATATGTGAAGTAGTTCTGCACAAAAAACTGATCCTTTACTTCTCCCAAGCATTGTCTATGAACTCATAATAGCAGGTTAACAGCAAGGCTTGCATTTCAAATACACCAGCAGTGTATAAGACATCTGACTCAGTCACTGCTTATTACATAAACACTTTCTCAAGTCGCAAGAATGATGAGAATTTGAAATCCAAACACAGCCACGTTCACAGATCAGGCTGGGTCTCTAAGCTGAAATAATAAGCTGCCAGACTTCTCGTCCCAAAGTCTCTGACACTCCACTCACTGTGATCGTTTTCTCTCTTCTCTGAGTGTGAAAAGGCTGAAAAGGTCATATTAATACTTAACATCATTCATTAGATCATTTTTGAGCCCTCTTTCATAAAGCAGAGCCACATGTGCCGATCAGGATGCTGGCAGGCATGTGGGCTGAGGAAGAAACTGAGGAGAAAAAGAGGAGGATAATATGTAGCCTGACATTTCGAGGCCATGTCAAACACATGGCTTTGTTTAGGATGTCAGCAGCATAGCAGCGTGAAGTGGTGCAAGAGTTGACTACTACAGATTAATAAAAGAAAAGAAAGCTCATAGTCACGATTTGCTCACAGCCTCAAAACACTGAAATGCTTTAATAGGACAAACCCATATCTTTGATCTGCACAGATTCACAGACTCAATCACACCTGATAAGAGTCTATCATGCTTTTTTTAGGCTAATAGTAAATAAATACATACATATATATATACTTCAACTTTGTTTTGCTATACTATTACTGGAAGCAATTACATAATTTACTGCATATAGTGAAATATAAAATGTAATGAATTACATTTGCATTTAATTAATATTCAGTATTATACTGCAGTAACCTGAGGGCATTATGTGAGTCCCAGTATCTCCTAGAATGCATATCTAACTGCAGTGCATTTTTTATACCTCCTTGCAGGTTAACCTGCAACCTAGCAATGATTGCCAGATCTATTTTTTAAATAAACTCCCTTTTTGATCCATTTTTGTCTACATTTGTCCTCAAACGCTGTCCAAAACTATGTATAATTTCAGTAATACACCCCAACCCAAGTTATGCCAAAAGATACTGACACTGGTTTGCCGATCTTGATGAACTGCTCAGAATCAACAGCTTTGAGTCTACAGGTCTGGTCAGTATTTTATTTGGACGTGTGTCTATATCACGGACAATAGAAGGACACGGGCCATTAGGGCTGTGCTGAATAACTGGAATACTCAAGTATTCGTTTGTTATGTTGGTATTTGGTTCTCTGATTAGTTATTTAAACCTTCCTCTTTTTTGAGTCCACAAAATTCATAGCCCAAATTTCATACAGTTAAAAAATTAACACATATTACCGGTAACCAAAGGTTCATGCCATGCATCCAGGTCATCTCGCTTCAGAGCACAACAAACTTTAACGTAAAGTATCTACTCTTTTCTAATGAAACGGTTTTACAGTTGGATTGAAACACGAGTTAAACTATCAAAAAATGCATATTTTGTTCCATCAGATGACCCACAAAAAAATGTTCAAATATTATTATTTACAATGGGTGATTTTGAGATCAGAAATATTCAAAGTCAGTAAAATGCCAGCCATACAAACCCTTCAAGTTATGAGAATGTCAGTTTATAACGAGTAGTTTATTTCAGACTGTTTTTTAAATGGGGTGTAATTCAAAGCAGTCAGTAAGAGGTTGTGTAGTCTTGAAACCACAGTGACAAAGCCTATTTAATTCTAAGAGATAAAGAGAAGAAAATGGTTATGTAGAAAATAAATTGTTTGTTTTTCTTAGATAAAGTCACTAATGTCCTAAATGGACATTATTTTTCCAGCCGTAGTTTATAGTGTGCATCGAAGTGCAACAGCTCAGCCTCCATGTGCACTTCAATAACTGCACTTATTACACCGCATTGCATAATAAAACCTGCTTGCCCCCGGCTCTCCCTCCCGCTGCCATCTGTATTGCTGCATATAGGCCACTGGAGTAGAATAGAGCAAAAAAGAACTATCTAACCAACTTTATTTGCCTTACACAAGCTCAAAGAAATATCAATAAGCTCGCGCAGTCTAGCCAGAATGTGCTCGGGGAATAGCGTCTCGCGAGTCTTAGCACGTTCAAAATGGATTATCACTACAGTATTAAAACTGCATCAGCTACGTTTGTTGTGCTAATAAAAGCCATTCTCACATCTCTGACCCCCTAACCCGGCCTGGCTGGCTCTCTGGGACAGTGCTACTGATAATCGTACAAAACGGTCAGCCCTTATACAGTTTGTGTTTGTAAAGAGAACAGACTGTCAACAAAGGCCGAAACAGTAATTTGTCTTAACCATCCACCTCAGTATGACCACACTGTAATAACACTACACTGCTGAGCTTCTAGCCAATCCAATTAGCCTCTAGCCAGCCATAAGCGATGCAATAAGATTGGGCCTACATGCTTTTAGCATTTATGTACCTACTCACATGACTTGATACAGTCAACAGTGCTGGGATCACTGCTAAAAAAGGGCAATTAAGCTGATAATTCGTTCAAAAAACTGATTTTGACATTTATTTACTGACTCACACAAATCAACACAGTCAACAGGGCTAGGATCACTGCTAAAAAAGGCAATTAAGCTGAAAATTCATTCTAAAAACTGCCAAAAACTTAAAGCCGACCACAAGGTTTGAGGACCAAAATAATGTACATAAGGAAATAAGCTGGTTTTTTGATGGTTACATGATGAAGAAAGTGACCAAATAATATTTTAGGCTAAAATCAGTTGAATCTTAAGTAGAATATCAGCTTGTGGCAAATGTATCTTTTCTCACTTTTTGTGTAAGTGGGCCTAGTGGTGGGCAATTTGTTAAAAATATCATATCAAAATACTTGAAGACATTTTCATGATACAGGTTTATATTATCCGAGGTTCACATTTAAAAAGGTGATAAAACTGTAAGTACAGTGATTGTATTTCTTATTTTCTTAATGTATAAACATTTTATTTTTATTCAGGACTTCAAAGACTGCGAACCATCAATTAAAGAGGACTTTGAACATGTGATCTCTCAAAAAATAGGCCTTAAACACCTACGCCGCTCCACCTCCACTGAATGAAAATGCAGTGTTCTTCACTTCAGAAAATAACCATAACGTGTTCAGAAAGGCTGATTTGTCATAATATCACCATATCAGCCCCCCCGCCCCCAATGTGGTCCCTGACAAAATACCCATAAACTAAACTACTACTCTAAACTAAACTATGAACTAAAATTCAGTGTCCACTGGTAGTGACCTGCCTTTATTAATGTCTGCACTGGGCTAACTGGAAGAATGGGGACGAAGAATGGGGTTTTTTTTTTAAAGGGAGAAGAGTACTTCAGTCAATCTCTTCTCCTCTCCCACGCTCTTTGCAAAACTGAATAATGAATGAAAACTCACTTCTTTGAGATGTGCTTTGACAAAGTGAGGGGCTCAGGGACAGCAGGGGTGAGGGGCAGGCAGGATGTGTAGAGCAGGGCCGGGGCTTCTGGCCGCCCGTTCCCACCGGGTTAGATATGAGGTCGCTTTTCTGTCTGCTCGCCTGTTTTTTTTTCTCTCCTGCTGACATCTGGGTGCTTAGACTTTCAATGTCCTGAACAGTCCTGACAATTGCTCTCGGGTAGAAAGTCAATTTTACAGCCCATCGTTCAGCACGATGCTGGCTCATGCTATCATAAAATAAAGAAAAAGCCAATTAAACGCAAGAAAAAACCCAACTCTATTTCCACTAACATGGAGTAAACAATTTTATGTTTGCACAGTAACACTGTGCTAATCCTTCCCCTCCATCATATCATTTTTGCCTGGTGCAAAAATACACACATACAATGAGACTGGAAGGAGTGAATGTCTGCAAAAAAGAAAGGAACCTTGCTCAGCAGATTGAAAAGCATATAATGACGGGAGATTGGTTTTCACAATGGCTGGGAGGCCAGCCCTGGGCATTATCAGTCGCTCCAGGACCCTGAGAGTGTTCTTAGCCCTCATTATTAATCTGCTCATTAAGTCATCAGTGGGCCAGTCTGATGGAGGGTTCCAGATCTGAGCACATCCTAAAAAAATGGTTCCCTAAAAATACCTTCTGCCTCGTAGCCATCTCTCTGGGGGACGTGGGTAACAGGAACCATTGTCAACATCCTCGAAATGTAGCACAAATGTGCAAATGGCTGTTATTACTGTTCCTAAAGGTGAAATCTGGTCACTAATCTGGTCAGAAAAGGGAAAAACTTTCCGCCCAGAACTGCAACATATTGCATTTCCATTAAGCACTCAGATGTGTAGTTCCATTTTGATATACTCTTCCAATTACATTATCACATATTTAATTTTGTAATGAGTTATGCAATGAATGACATTCACATTCAGTTTCTATTCTGTCTATCGGTAGGTTTAGGCTTACACTTTTTCCATTTGTTTCAACGTTTTCCATTTGGAGTAATGCCAAAAACAGGGCAATAATAAAAACAATCTTTTTTTTCTTTCAGCCAAACAGGCCAAGAAGCAAATAAACAAAAGTGGTATTGATTGCAGGTTTGGAATCTGCAATTTAAACAGAATTTCTCTGAGAAATGAGAAGTAATGACTATCAAATTACGCCACGCTTTTGTTCTTGTGGTGATAATGGCAACTGCTAAAAGCTCTGAAGGTTTTGTTTTGTCTTTTATTTAACTATATTTTATATTGTTCTTGTCTCTGTATCTCTGTGTGTCTGTACTGATCCTCCGGGATCGGTAAAGGTTTCTGACTCTGATTCTGATTCGCAATGTTGCTCTCACAGCAGTTTTTTATTAGGTACATTTATTATACATGCATGGCAAACATGACCGTTTTGGAAATCTTCTACCAACATGAATCCAAACCTCAAGGAGGGTAGTCACGATACCAAAATTTTGATTTCAATACTGATACCAAGCAGAGTTTCACCATAATCAATACCTATGGTATGGTATGGTAAAGTATGGTTAAAAAAATTACTCATCACTCAGCAACAACATAATTGCCATATGTAAAAATTCAATACAAAACTCAAACACAGGCAAAAGACAGTATTGACCTAGTGCTGGCTTATTTGAATAAGCAACTGAAAATACAGAAAGCACTGAAACTTAAGAGGACTGAATTGTTTTCCAAACTGTAATACTGAAAAAGTCTTAAACTTCTACCTTCCCTTGAGATTTCTGTTGGTACAGCGTCTCTACCATGACATGGACCAGCCTTACTGGCCAAAACTGAAGAAACTAGTCCTAAGAAGATATTTGGAAGGACAATATTTCTGGGCGTCCCATCACTCAGAAAGAAGTCGTTAAATCAAGTCCAGCCATTAAAACTCCACATCTTTTATTTATTGCCCAAATCAATCAGCAGTGTGTCCGATATCCCTTTCAAGCCTCGTTCCTATTGTGGAGTGTCAACCCTTTAGTCAGATGATGGATGGGCTGGTGTTCTGGCCTGCAGCAGTGGAGTGGGTGGGTGAGAATGGGATGAGGAGGTAGCGGCTCTGAGCAGAATGCTAAGCATGCTAAAACACCACTAATGGGATTCTCATCACAGTGACAGATTAGCTAATGACCCAGTCTTCAGCCATCTGAGCGGAGACGTCACGTCCAGCGCAGCCACCACAACCAGCAGGCCTGCCATAAATAATGATAACCTAGTCACAGATTGTTCCTGCTCTCCTTACCTTCTCGAGGCTGACAGCAACTGCAGGTAGCACACGGCTGCACTCTTGAAAATAAAAGTGCCAAAAGGGGTTCTTAGGAGCAAAACCACTTTTTAACCCATACAACCCTGAGGGTATTTTTTCCTGTTTCTGCATTACTTTCTTTTCTAATATTTGAAGCCTTAAACAATGTGTACTGTACAAGTGTCTCATATCCTTATTTCAGCACAACCTCGTCAATATGATAAAAAGATCATTTTTATACTTTAACCAACTATTCGGACATAGTATGTCCAACTAATTGGTAAAATGATTAGAAATGTGTCTTTTTTACTGTAAAAATATATATATATTAAACATTTTGGAAATCTTTTGCTTACGCACACACTAGTATTATAATAAAAGATATTGACAGACTGTTTAAAAATCAAACTGTGTACAACTATTTACAATCACAAGTAAGTCCTTTCCAGGTGGAATTTATTTATTTACAGTTCCTCTCAGTCCGCAACGCGCTTCAGAGCAGTCAACAGTGAGGCACATGACATTTTTCCCCGGACACTCACACACACACCCTTTTGGAGTCCCACTCCCACTTCACACACCCCTTCCGCCCACCCACACCCTTACACACATGTGACTGGGCTTCTCACATCATGTTTTTCTGCATTTTTAGTATCAGAAATAAATATAAATCTACTTATTTTGACTTTTAAATAACACCATTTTTAAAACTTGATGCAATTCTGAAAAGTCCAAACACCACATTGTTCATCCGCTAAAGGTAAATATCCAGTAAAAGGTTCTTAAGGGAACCAAAAAGTAGTTGTTCTTAAAAATCACTCTAAAGAACCCATTCTGGGATCATTTTTAAGTCAGAATTGTTTTGTTGTGTGTGACTGACCCAGTTGGGCCTGCTCTGAAATTTTAGCTGACAATAAATTGCCACATAAATTACTGTAATTACCAGTAATTAACTGTCTCTGTTTTTTTATTCAACCAGTAAAGTACAACCCTAAACTGGCTACAGTGCAATCAGGCTATTATGTAATAACTGTTCAGTTCTTAAACACCACTAGCCGGTCCATACTTTTGTTTAATTCTAAGTTCAAACACACCTAAAGCAGTTAATGAGCATTCTACAGCCCCCCTAATAGTCCTCAAGGAACAGGAAAAAGTCTACGTACTCGAGCACATTCACCAGGCTTTTCATCTCACTGCTTTTGGAGAAAACGCTCTGCATCAGCAGGGTTGATTATAGTTGCACGTAATGGAGGATGGAGATGAAAAACGAGAGTGGATGTTTTCATCAGCAGCAACACTCGGCGGCGGAACGCTGGGGGTTTTCTTTGTATGTCCCACCAGGCTCCAGAACCATAAGCACTAAATTAAAACAAGGGAAAACACTTCAGCTGGAGTGAAAGCACCTGGCTGCGCTCTGTTCACCAGACTGCCAAACAGCTCTCACTCCGTCTTTCCAAACACGTGTACTGCGACGACAAGAGGCACTTAAAGCACAGAAACAAAAGTTCACTTTGACTCCGCAAAAACACTTCAATTCAAAGCACACAGACTTTCAAATTACCTGTAGCAGCCGTCAAGTTTTTAGTTGACTCGTTCAGTTATATAACACTTTCACTGTCTTTTTTTTCTCTTTGCGATTCTGTTTCTTTGTCAAACTGTCTGGTCTCTGTCATCTTGAGTAGATGGAAATGGAAGAAAAGGGGGTAAAAAATGTTTTACTGCGACAAGCTGCAAAGTACACTTTATGGACAAAAGTACGAGGACGCCTGACCACTACACCGTCAGGGACTTTAGTGACATTGCTTTCAAATACATAGACTTCAAAATGGAGTGTTTCTGTGGGAATTTGTGCCCGTTCAATCAGGTACTATTGTTGGACGAGGAGGCCTGGCTCACAATCTCCGTTCCAGTTCATCCCAAAGGTGTTGCATGGGGTTGAGGTCAGGGCTCTGTGCGGGCCAGTCAAGTTCTTCCACACCGACCTCATCCAACCATGTCTTTATGGAGCTTGCTTAGTGCACTGGGGTATAGTCATGCTGGAATAGCAAAGTTTCTCCCTCAAACTGTGCCCACAAAGTTGGAAGCATGTCCAAAATGTCTTGGTCTGCTAAAGCATTAAGATGGCCCTTCACCAAAGTAAGGGGCCACCTGAATTCACTAATTAAGAGGTGTATCCCAATACCTTTTTCCATATAGTGTACCTAATTCAGAAAGAACAAGTATATAAATATAATTCATTTTATTTTAGATGGCATTTCTTTGCATTATTTCAGTCATGGGTGCCATGTTCACCTATGATGGCCAACAGAAACCCTGTAGCAGTTACAGCAGTTACAGTCTGTACCCCGTTACTTCATAATGAAAGAGGAGTGCTTCATAGGCAGAGACAGTAACTTTATGTGTGTTGTTTTTCTTGGGTAAAAGCGTTTTTTTTTTTTCCCTAAGTCATAAAGCATCCGGCTTCAGCTGCTGCCTGCAGTTGCAAAACAAATTCTGAGCTCAAACAATGAAAGTAAAAGTGAGGAGAGGGTGACAAAAAGAAGGAGTCTGAGAGACAATCGGAGAGGGGGCAGAGGAGCTGGGCGAGAGAGAACAAGGAATGAAGGAAAAGACAGAGAGAGAGAGAAAGAGAGAGAGAGACAAAGACAGAGAGAGAGAGAGAGAGAAATAGAGAGAGAGAGAGAAAGTACTGGTAGGGAAAGAAAGACACAGTGGGACCAGAGAGAGAGAAAAAAAGAAGGAGAGACAGAGAGAAAAAGAGTGACAGGGAAAGAGAGAGCCACAGTGGAAACACAGAAAGATATATAGAAAGAAGGCCCAGTGGAGAGAGAGAGAGAGACAGAGAGAGAGAGAGAGAGAGAAAGAGAGAGAGAGAGGGAAAGAGAGAGAGAGACAAAAGAGAAGGAAATGGAAAGATAGAGAAAGTGAAAGTGAGACAATGTGGAGCGAGAGAGCAAGAGAAAGAAAGAATGAGAGGGAACGAGGGGGAGACAGGAGAAAAAAGAGAGAGAGACTGTCAGAAAGAAAGAGAGAGAAACAGGAAGAGTAAAAGAGACATAAGAGAGAGAGACATGAGAGAGAGAGAGAGAGAGAGAGAGAGTGGGGAGGGAGATATTTTTTGTTCTTTTCACTCTGATAGTATTTCTCTGTGTTTGAGTGATCCTCAGGAGGCCTGGCAAACATTTTGCAATAAGTGACGACAAGCAGAGCGGAGGGAGAAGCGAAGGGATCCCTGAGACCGGATTAGAGAAGATGAAGGGAAACGAGTGGACGAGGCCTCTGGAAACAGAGCAGTCAGTCAGAGCGAGAGGTTGCGAAAGAGAGAGAGAGAGAGAGGGGGGCATTCGAGCTCCTGTCAGCTCTTTAGACAGGTGAAAGAGGGGAGGGAAGAAAGGCTCTGAAAGAGACCCGGTTTCAGCTTTCGCTCGAGCTAAAAATACAGCCTGTTCCCAAACCCAGCCGAGGGACAGCGTTTCAGAGCCTCGAGAGCGAAACCAACACTACACTTTTATTCCGTTTATCTTTATATCTCATTCCTTTGGAATGTCAACACTAAAGTAAAAAAATTTAGTTTTCCAGACTTGTTTCCAGACATATTACAGGTGGAAACATTACAGGTGGCTTCTTAACCTCAAACTGAGAGAATACGGTATAAATTTAATGTCAAACTCTTAGGAAAGGTTCCTAAATGGTTCTAGGCTGTACAGTTACAAGAAAAACCTTACAGAATCAGAATCAGAATCAGAAAACTTTACTGGTCCCCGAGGAAATTGTTATGACTTCACAGACACATAGAGACACAAAGACAAGAACAATATAATACATAAAGTCTAAATACAATGAAAACTACTCTGTACAAAATACACTATGTTATATCCACAAAATACTGGGGTAAAAAAACTACACATAAATAACTTCCTGCCAAGTAATTTACTAGTAACACAAAGAGTGGTTTGGAAGAACCAAAAGTGGTTCTTCTGACATCACTCCAAAGCATCTTAATAGCTACCTTCATTGTTGAGAGATATAAGCTCTTCTAGGATGAGTAAGACCTGTAGAATTCAGATGTTCTCTGGGGCACCACTGGCCCAGTGCATTGGTTCTGTTTTCTTCTCTCTAATGCAGAAGAACAGCTCTAATGCAGAAGAAAACAGAGAGAGTGCATTTTATCTCGAGTTTAAAAGCACTAGACCATTTATTGTTTGCTAATCATGATTGCGGTTTTGACTTTTTTGAACATTACAAGGCTTGTAAAATGTAAATAAACCCTTGAATTAATCATGAAATGGTTTTATGGTGGGCTGTCCAGTTCTCACACGTCCCAGGTGACTTTCTGTGGGTGGCTTTAACTCACATTATCACATTATCCCCTCAAAGTCAGTTTGTAAATTAATTATTTCTGACTCATTAAAACAGCGCATCGAAACAAGCAGAGGAATTCAGTCTAAAGTTTTGGTCAGAGGCACAGTGCCAGTAAGTAGTAGAGGAGATCATTTTTAATGATTTTTTAAATTGGTGAAATCTTTTATGGATAGAAAAGTCATCTTTTACATTCTTTGACAGGCATTTCATGAAAAACAACTTTGTTTATATAGAACTTAAATCAAATGCACACGTAATTCCTTGTGTAACTCACTATGGACATAAATGACATAAGTATTTGAATAGTATAGCCCCACAAAAGCAATAACTTTTGTTAAAGGGCCCATATCATGGACCCATATCAGTTAAAGGGCCCATACCACCCATTGTATTAACTGTTTTTGTGAAGTCACAAAAACCAACACATTTAGATGCATCCACCAATTCAGCAGTTTATACCCATCCAGTCACACCGAAGTTATAAGTTGTGTTGCAGTACTGCCTGCTTTTTAAATGAAGCACAGTACAGGGCAGCCAATCAGAACAGAGATCATTTACATATATCAATGTTACAGGCACAGTAACCACAACAGCCTGTTTAAATGTAAGAGATACAGGGAGGCTGTCTGTCATTTAAGTCCATATCAATCTTTGATAACTTTATTGCACAGTCTTATGGGCACATTTCACTACATGTCATACTTGTATAACTATGTATGTGACAAATAGAGAATCTTGAATCTTAAATTTTGTTTTGATACATGTAGCCACACAAACATCACATGTGGGTCAAAAATAAAATAAAATAAAATAAAATGCTGAGCTTTGTTTGGTGTTCCTATGTCATGCAGAACCAAAGTTATTGTAATTTAAAAAAACATGTAATAATAATAACTCTTGCCAGGGTTTTAAAAATGGCGCAACGCGCTAATGCCCATAAAGAACAAAAATGCCCAAATTTCTTTTATTTTAGGTCTTACAAACAACAGAAAAAACACAAGTTCTTTGAACCTGGGAGAACTTGTCTCTGCCCACAAGTGGGTGGGGAAAACCCACAGAAGGAGGGAGTCCAGAGAGCGGCCAAGCGGTGCCGCGCCGAGTGAAAGAGCAGCAAACAGCGAGCATGTAGGAGAGCAAACATTGGTTTTACATCATTTGTATTGGTTGAAATCAGATTTTACTCTGAGTTCTAAGGGATGATCACCAATTTAACCACCAGTATGGTTTTAGTACTGCAAGGCCTTAGTATATTCACAGTGTAGCCTCAATACAGTTTACTGTTCATGAATAGAGGCATGGAAACACACCGTTGTGACTAGTAGGCCAAGATATTCAGTGTGTTTACAGAGCATGCTGAGCTTCAGTTCGCGTGCAGAATTCCACAGCTCTTATGTTACAAGTCTATAGGTCCCTACTGAGGCTGCGCTTCAAGTTATTGCTGCTAAGTGTCCACGTGTTTCACCGCGGTGGGTGGTCAGACCAAGGGTCAGTGACTCAGTCAGCAGTGCTGGGGATATCAATATAATCCCTGCAATACCAGCCACATGCACATACCAGCACACATTCAGAACCATATGTGAAGCAAGCCTTCGGCCCATTAGTATGACCAGAAGATAAGTAAGTTCAACGGTGACTCCACATATACTTGTCAACGTCTCATTACACACAGAGGTAAGTTCTCGGCCTGCACTAAAGCACTAAAATAGGCTTAAGTGATAACAAAAAGTTTGAAACCGACACTCTGCCGTTTTGGCTCCACCATCAGCTTTGCTCTTTCATGCGTTTAGGGAGCAGCTCTTTAAACCCAGCTGTTTGGGTTTCGTTTTATCGCTTCAGGATTAAGTCTCCCTCTTATCAGGCCGGCAGTAATATGAAGTCTCAGTTTTTATTTGTGTGCACCGATTTTCGGCCAGACGTGAGGCGCTCCACCAGATTTTTGTCTTCACTGTCTCCATCAGATATAAAGACCAACAATAACACAAACCGGCTGAGTGGATCAGCCCCGCAACAATTCAATGCAAATGGTTCACATTTGCACACAGCTGTTTTAAGACTGCTTCTAAAGGACGTATAAGCCTAAAATTTTCTTTTCTTGTATTTTTCTCCCCCAAAGTCCATTTATGAGATTTATGTGATTTTACATACTAAAAAAAAAGTCATTTTTACGTGATCATTTCTACCCTTACTTTACACCTTACAATGAAACTGGCTGTTTTGTTACTGTGCTTTTAAACTAATATGTAGCAGTCTGGGCTGAAACACTTCTTATAACTTCAATGTGTAAAGAGGTGGGGCAAAACTGCAGTAGGCTGAATAAGAATATATATATATATATACATATATAAGAAGTCATAAGAAGTGTTTCCGGACTGGTATATATAAGTTTTAAAGGCACTGTGCAAACCTCTTGAGCCACCCCTCATTTCTTCATATTTTGCTTCCAGAGAGTCAGACTTTCTTGTATTTTTAATGTAGTCTTGATGAACAGTTCTCCAGGCTTCCTGAAGGAGTTTCAAAGTCTGTCATTTTCAGTCCAGTCCCTGAACCTGACCAGTTTCTTGTTTTTTGTTTGTTAAGCCACACAGTGACCTACATATGAATCATTCAATTATAACACATCGAACTTAAAGCTTGAACCAGTGAAGAAACAGGTGCAGATGATTCCAGATGATCAGGCGGTGATCAGTATACTGGTGGTGCTGAATGCTGAGTGGTTGGAACACTTCTATCTAGACATCTTGCTATCTTTAAGCACTTTGCAGACTGTGAAGCTAAAACATTTGTTACCATTTCTTTCATTTTTATATATATATATATATATATATATATGTGTGTGTGTGTGTGTGTGTGTGTGTGTGTGTGTTTGTGACATCACAAAAACACTGAATTTCAAATTTGTTGCTTTTTCACTGAAATGTCCACATACAGACTCTACTGAGTGACTGTTATGTTTGAAACTGATGATATGGCTCCTTTAACATGCCCTCATCAGTTTTACCTCAGTGGAGATTATGCTTAATCGACAAAAATGGAGGCCAGCTGGTCGAGGGCACTTCAAAACAGTACTGAAACAGAGTTGCGGTTGATCACTGCCTTTTTCAGACTCACTTTGGAGATTTGTGCCTCTGTCTATTTCTGCATTAGCTTGGTTAATGGGGCAGTTATTGATAGTTTGTTGGACGTAGTTGCAGATCCGTTCAGCTCCAACTGTTGCACACCCACTGAGTCTCGCGACCCCCTGCTGCCATGGAAACAAGATCCCATAATACCGCAAGCCCACCCAACTGCTGTCTGACAGAGATTAAACTTTGCAGGACTGGCTGAGGAAGAAGAGACTGAAGGAAAAAAAAAAAAGAGAACTCATTCTGCAGTCCTCTCCTCCACCGCAGTGCAGTTGGTTTATGGTAGGGATTTGCGAGGAGATCCATTTTTCAGCTTAACTCAGCTAAACTGGCACTTAAGGAAAGCAAGCAATCAGAATTTTATGCCCGAGCATAGTTTTCTCCAGCACTGGATAAAAAAAATGAATTTGAATGTTTTCACCCTTTATAAAACTATGTAGCCACAGTTGAAATAGTACTGCAAACTGCACTAAATTCAAAAGAAATATATACAAATATATTTCTTATACAGAAAAAGATACATTTCAGTGTTTATATTACTTACAAATATTTCAAACAATTTAATATTTCAGTTATTCATTATTCAGTATTTGTTGAAAACTGGGGTGTAAAATTTTTAAATATAGTCCAAGACTAGCCTTGGGCTACATTTGTCTTTCAATCGAAAATGTCCATTCATAGTACTGTGTAGTCCAAGTCCAGACATAATCACTATTTCAGAAAACACTCTACACTACAAGAACGACGCCTGACCATTCCACGAACAGGGACTTTAATGGCATTCAAATATATAGACTTTAATATGGAGTTGGCCCCCCCTTTGCAGCTATAACAGCTTCCACTCTTCTTGGAAGGCTTTCCACAAGATTGTGGAGTTTCTGTGGGAATTT
>JBBPCZ010000001.1:27207318-27219396 GCA_037974445.1 Brycinus macrolepidotus
ATGCGTAGAAAGAGGCGTACGCACCTTTTAGGTCCCGTTTTGTGCGTACGCAACGGTTATAAATGAGACCCCTGATCATGTGAAATGTCTCGTTTCTCAAGAAACTATGCACAACTGCAGTCTGTAACATGCAAATGATGATCTAACAGATCACTGGACTGTAAATGTCTGTTGGGTATTAAAATGAAACCGGGTAACGAAATGATACGACCAGCACTAATTCGGCAGGCTTGTCTTTAATGTCTTCACTGAAGTGCTTTAAAGGATCACAGGACATCTTTTCAGCTCCGCTGTGCAATGAAAGATTCTTTTTATGCCAAACTTCAAAATCAGCCAGCAGTCTAAAAATAGCTTTGGCAGATTTATTTGAAGAACTCTCCAGACAAAAACTATTTGAAAGTATTTTGAAGATTATTTAAATCATTGCGGTAGAATGAGTAAAAATAAAATAAAAAGGTAAAATAAAATCAAAGTCAGAGTTTACTCCCAAAGGAAGTAAACTCACCCCCACTCATCCGTTCTGTGCTTCTACACGTTTTTAACCCTTTCAGCAGTGTGAGTTGTTCCCAACTAAGCCTGACCCCACTCTCCCCCCCCTCCCCTCTGTACCTAAGTCCCCCCACAGGGTTTCCTTAAAAAGTGTAAGATAAAAAAATCTGAATTTAAGGTTTTAAGTACATTTAACAAGGCTTTAACAAGGCTTTTGCGTACTAGGTCTTAAATAGCTTATGTTTAGATCTTAAACGTCAAAGTGTATTTAATGTTATTTCAGTTGCATTTCTTTTTTTCTTTTTTTTTTGGGTTGGGGTGTGGGTTCAAATGTTCTGGCATCACAGAATTATCTGATGGCACAGTGTTGGTTCCGTATTGTAGTTCTTTTCTTCAGCAGTCTTCAACTAATGTAGAACCGCTGTAATAAAACCACAAATAGGACCGAGGTGGAACTGATAGCTGATATAAACTTTACAACCTGCTTGGAATCGATCACCGTACACTAAGCTGGGTGGTTTGAAGTAACGTGGCATTTCATGTGGTTTCCTTAGGTACTTTTATTTGATTTTACCATTAGTCTGTGTGGGTAACTCTAGCGAGTCCTGGCTTGAGAATGAAGTATTTAATGACTGGCTAAAACCAGTTAAAAATAGCGAATATGAAGCCCATTGCACATTATTTGAGAAGACGCTGAAGCAGCTTGGTGTTAAAGGCACTGGAGTTGCGAAATCAGAAAAGCATAAAATAGCAGCTAAAAGTCTCCAGGAAGTGCAGGCCCTTACCCAGAATTGTAAAATTAGCTGCCTAGTCACAACCCACTCTGCACAACCCCAGTGTTCACCAACTCCACCGCAACTGTAAGCGACTTCAAGGCAGCATTTGGATCAACGACAACATTAAAAGTAGAGGTGCTCTGTGTTGTTTCCCGTTTTCTCCTAAACTGTGAATACACAGTTTGGTAAATATGAATAAATTAATTTAGTTTGTAAGTAATTATAGGACTTACTTACTTACAACTAATCAAATCTTAACCCTTAGAACTCAATGTATCAGTAAAATCAAATTTCAACAAACAAAAACGTTGCAAAACAGTCTAAAACCAGTGTTTACTCTCCTACGTGCTCTCCATTTGCTGCTCTTTCGCTGGGCTCGCCGCCACTCAGCCGCTCTCTGGACCCCCCCTCTGCGGGTTTTCCCCACCCATTTGTGGGCAGAGACTATCCTGAAAGTTCTCCCGGGTTCAAAGATCTTGTGTTTTTTTTTTGGTTTGTTTCTAAGACCTAAAATAGAAGAAATTTGGGCATTTTTATTCTTTATGGGCATTTGCGTGTGACATAATTTTTAAAACCCCAGTAGTGGTTATTATTACATGTTTTTTAAAATAACAAGAGCTTTGGTTCTGTGTGACACAGGAACACAAAACAAAGCTCAGCATGACGTCTGACACATCGAGCATCAACACAAACCGGGGGAACTTCCAAATCTGTGCCGCTCGGGTTCTAAAGGTTAAAAAGGTCATACGTTTAACTTGTTGAAACCTGCAGAAACACTTGCCCCTCCCCTTCTTCCTGATCTGCCCAATGACCTTAGTATAATCAGATTGATTTTATCTTGTATGTGTGCATATGGTAATGTATCAACGTCAGCAAACGCCACATGGAACCACACAGGCCATCTTTACTCTAGAGGACAAGACTATCTGATTCCGTCTGATTCCGTCTTGTCGCCGTGCCTTGACACCCATGTAGGATTAATTTTCTGTCCAACACACTGGCTGTCCTTCTCATTGCTCCCCCGAAAACAGACCTGAACAACATGCGTGAGCACCGGGTAAGGACTGTGTTGGAACATTCCAGGAACATAAATGTTTAAACCAAAAGTAAATATTACTTCGTTATAAATCAAAACAGATCAAGTCAGATGCTCAGACCATTGAGTTCAGCAAACATGACGAGTTCACCATGTTTCTAAACACTGTTACTGATTTGTAGACTGATGACAGCCATCGCAAATCGTGCTGACTGCCTCAGCTGAGGACAGAGCACATGATTAAATTATTCATTTATTAATATGGAACAGAGAAATAAATACTCATTAAAATCAAACCCAACTCAAACGTTTAGACATAGAGAACAGCTACCTTGAAACATTACAACTTCATTTTTCGCATTGTGTTTTGTCCATCTTATACAGCCCTATAAGGATGTATGTAATTCTTATATATTATTTCAATATGCACTGTGGTGCAAAAGTCTTGAGCCGCCCCTCATTTCCTCATATTTTGCTTTCAAAGAGCCAGATGTTCTTGTATTTTTAGTGTAGTCTTGAGGAACAGTTCTCATTTCCAGTCCAATCCCTGAATCTGACCAGTTACCTGTTTTTTGTTTGTTAAGCCACACAGTGACCTACATAGGAGTCTTTCAAGCAGAACAAAGCACATCTAACTTAAGGCCTGAACCAGTGATGAAACAGGTGCAGATGATTCCAGATGATCAGGTGGTGATCAGTGTACTGGTGGTGCTGAATGCTAAGTGGTTGGAACACCTTTATCTAGACACCTTGTATCTTTAGGCACTGCACCCTATCGTAGTAAAATATTTGTTCTCATTTCCTTCATTTAATCTACTCGGTATGCCAAAGATAAGACAGTTTGACTGGCATTAAATAGTATTTTTGCACCAACAAGGTGATTCAAAGCAAAATATTAAGAAACAAGGGGTGGCTCAAGGCTTTTGCACAGCGCTGTATATATTGATATATATTGCCATTGCAGTTGTTTCTTCTCTAAAGAACTCATCATGAGTATTATGATGGGTTTTATAATTCTGTTTCATTCTACTCTTCTATAATTGTGTGGTTCATTCACAACTGTAGATAAATGTCTGTTTGGTATTTTTGTTGGCCATGAAGGAATGAAGGAAGGCTTTATAAATGATAAATGCTTTATATTTTAAGTCTCTTTAAAAGCCTCCTCATTAAACGTTTTTGCAGATTTATTAGAACTGCATTGATTCTGAGCGGGTTAGGCCTTTCGGGCAGATGAGTTGATTAACCTTTCTCTTCTTATTTTCGTCATGCCTGGAATGTTGAGTTTAATAATGGCCATGTTTGATTGAGGGGGCTCAGGTGCATGACTCTTTAATAGATTCGATTCTTAATGACTCTGCCATCAGTGACTGTAGCAAATTTATTTGCACTTTTTATTTCCAGTCCTCTGTATAGCCAGGGCTTCATCATAGATGCTCCAAGTCATTTGAACCAGACAAAAGAAAGCTCTATCTAATGTGTCTGCGCATCAGACTAGTGTTATTTGCAGAACAGAATAGTGATGCTTTATAAACTCAGCACACCGTTTTCTGTTGCTCAGCCATCAGTGTTTAAAACCTTATCAAAGCAACAAGTCAGATGAGCCCACCTTACCCCAGCAGAAAAATAGCTTAGGGGTTGTTCAACCTTATGGTTACAGAGCCTAGTATTACAGTCCATTGCTTTTTATAACAGTCACTGCAGTTTTCAATTCGCTGAGAGGAATACGAACATACAGTGGTGCTGGAACGTTTGTGAACCGTACAGAGTTTTTCAAATTTCTACATAAATGTGACCTGAAATATGACTAGATCTTCAGTCATAACAATAGATAAAGAGAACTGAGTAAAACCAATAGCACCAACAGTAATATAGTTTTGCAGAGTGATCTAATATGAAATGTCTTTGTTTTCAAAAGTATGCTTTCAGTAAATGGTGTAAGCAGCAGTGACTTCAACCAAGCTGTAACTGAAGTGTTCTGTAGCTGTGGATCTGTCCTGGACTTTGGCTCATTCTTCTTTACAGAACTCCTTTAACTAATGCTGGTGGACTTTCAGTAGGCATACAGGAACCGTTCCGTACCGTGCCTCAGTCGTACTGTGATGGCACGGAAGTTGTAGCACGCTTCCATTTTCCAATATATCTGATAACGGTGTTTCTGACACATTAGCAGCACAATTCTCTCCCTCCCGGGTTTATTGCCGGTCGCCGTCCCAAAACCACATCCATGGAGTCGAACCAGTGGAAGGTTTTTCTGTCAGAACTGCTTTTGTTATTGTGGTCCTTTATTTTTTTGTAGTCTTGTTTGAGTTTTTTTTTTATTTTTTTCTCACCATTCTTTAGGCATGCAATGAAAACATAACCCAGTGGTGTCCTAGTACACCTTCACATTTCTCACAGTGTTAAAAACTTCCACTGAAATTTATCTGCAGCCCAAACAGATAGTAGTTATTGTACTTCGTCAACTTCCCAGCTGTTAGTTTGTATCTCCATTGTTGTAAAAAAAGAAAAAAGAAAAAAGGCGTCGTTCTAAGTCTGTTTATTGTCATGACAACGTTTCAACCAATCGGAAAGCAGTGACACAGTCAGCTCAGGTGCAGCCCGCTTTTGGCCCTGCTGACCAGCAGTTCGGGTTTGGCTCAGGTATGGGTTGCTTTATTTGTAATGGAAAAACATTTGTTCGCGTTACGGCACAGTTTCTTGTGCCAGTGGAAATGCGCCATTTGTTTCCACGCTTTGGCTTCTGCCACAAAACAGCCTCAAACCATGAGACCATTGGGTTGATTTTCGTTTTCTGTAATGCAGTGTTCGGTTTTTGCCAAACGAAACATTTCATTTAAGCATAAAGTTTTATTTTTTCCGGATCAATCCACATTACATTCTTGCTGTAGTTTAAAGGTCCAAGTCTTCAGGACATTTTAAACAGACACTTTTCATATTGTGACTGATTGGTGTATGTGGTAAAGTGTAGACTTCAATAATGTAGACTTGAATGAAGATAATGAGGAAGGGTGGATGTTTTATGAATAGGTAAAAGTCACCCATACTCGCACCTGCCGTCTGATAGATTTAACCCTACCAAATTATCTGATACCAAACTGATACTTCTAGAGGTTCACATGCTTTTGCCATTTAATGTTAGGTCATCTTGTTCAATTAATAATAATAATAAAAAAAAAAAAGAAAAAAAAAAAAGAATTGTTTGTGTTTTTGTTTCTCTTTATCTACTGTGGTTGAGTACCAGAGATCTGATGAGATCTGAGATCTGATTTCTGATTTCCCTAACAGCCAAAACATAGACCTTGGAGAATATACAGATGTCCACATTTCCTTTGAAATAGACTGAACAAAATGTCATTGTCTCTGCTGTCATGAGCTGAAGCCTGACTTTTAAACCAACCGTCCAAATGCTGGGCAGTTCATGAACCTTCGCTGGCTCGATTAGAGCCTGCACGTAGCTGATACACCCATCACATCTCTGGAATGACTTTTACCTTGTTAGCCCCAGGGAGGTGCTGTTCCACCAGAGCGTGTCATTTACGTTATGATTTACATCACTCTATGACATTTACGACCACTTCCTCCCCACACACACACTCCTGTTGTTTAAACCTTGCTAGTGGGGTGTAAAAGCTATAGGACACCCTACATACATGTTTGTACTATTTGTATGAAGGCCTCGTTATTTATTTATTTTTTCCCCCAGCGGTTTTCCGCTTCTTGTTCAAGTTCAGGAATGCCCAGCATCAACCCTCAGGCTTGGAAAAGATGTCATACACTCCCTTTCGCCCAGGAAACAAGGGATGTGTTTCTAGAAAAAGCCTGCATGACTAAACTCATCCCCTCAACGCCCTTGTGAAACCGTAGAGGCTTAGAGTGTTATGGCAAGTCATCAGGCACAAGGCGGTGTGGAGAATTAGAATGAGACCTGGGGGTTAAATCTAGCAGGAGTCATAAGCACAACACCAGAGGACTCAGGATAACCAAGCTGCACAGGCTAATGGCATGTGAAATGTAAGCTTGATTACATCACGTAGCTCCCGATGTATATGCTCCTGGGTTATGGATATTTCATGAAACTGAATATGGAATGTCTTGTTACACTTTTTACACTGCCAATGTTTGATGAACATGGAGAGGAACAACAAAGAATCTGTGTTATTTATTAGAAATCTTTCATTTGGAGAAAGATGCCAGTTTTATTTTATTACTGTATTTTAACAACTGCTTGAGGCTACAGGCTCGAAACACCACAAATTGGTGCAGGAATAGCAAGGTGTGCACATGGAATGCGGGAGATTGCAAAGGCAAGTTGGAAAAGTCACACCTCCACTAGGACAGCAGCCCATGGAACTGCCTTTACAGTTATAGTGTGTTACAAAAACATGGTGTCTATTAGATCTACATGCGTTCAGAATCCTGGTGTTGGTATAATACATATTAGAATATATTAAAAAGACGTTAGTTAAAGGTCAAATCATCTGCTCTGATGGATTACATGAATAACTTGCAACACAAAAGTCTTGAGCCACTCCTCATTTCTTATACGTATTTTGCTTCCAAAGAGTCAGACTTTCTTGTTTTTTTAATGTGGTCTTGAGGAACAGTTCTCTAGGCTTCCTGAAGGACTTTCAAAGCCTCTCATTTTCAGTCCAGTCCCTGAACCTGACCAGTTTCAGAGGAATGTTGTTTGCTTGTTGAGCCACACGGTGACCTACGTATGAATCATTTAAGCATAACAAAGCACATCCAACTAAAGGCCTGAACCAGTAGAGAAACAGCTGCAGATGATTCCAGATGATCGGGCCGGTGATCAGTGTACTGGTGGTACTGAATACTGAGTGTTTTGGAGCAATCATTGATTGGCTGGAGAACTCGTTTGTAAATTGTAGCCTTTGATGATGTCAGCATTGCAAATGTAATATTGTGAAAACAGTTAACAGATCATGTAATGAAAAACCCTAGTCTATTTTTTAGATTTGAAAATTGAGTCATTTTTGTAGGCCATTCTGGGTTAAAGATTAAAGCTTACAGATTACAACTTCACACATTAATGCAGTGTGAGCGGGACTGTGATGTGTTATGGTGAAGGATAAGGCAGCTGACTAAGTCAGCAGGCTGAGGAGGCGAGGCCTTCCTCACATGAGTCTGTGCTGACTTGCCTCCCTGAGGACATTTGCTTGTCAAGGCCACTATTGTTCTCCTGCAGAATCGCTCATACTTACAGATGTGCTGGCCTTGCTATGGAGCCAGAAGTGCCTCCAGCTAGCTCTCTGTGCTACTTTCTGCTCCCATCTCCTTGCTCTTCTCCTCTCTTTCCTTGCAGTTTGCAGCTGATGTATTGCAGAGATTTGAAATGAGCGTTAGGAATAATTAATTATTTCCATTGCCACTGCCATCTAGTGTGAACTTTTTTTTAAAGCTCGCTGCTGCCATCTAGTGCCGAGAAAGTTGTTTAGTTTCATGCAAACTGTCTGAAAGCACTGATTCATAAAGGTGTGGCCATGGGCACGTCATTTGTTATTTAGCCATCATTATAAGCTATATTATTTCACCAAAATATTTTTTTTCCTCCCTCTTCCCTAGTCATCGTCTGGAGGTGCGAGCACAGGTGGCCCAGGCATTCCTTTCGAAGTTTCAGCTGTCCAGTGAAGAAATGGCCACCTTACGTGGTGCTCGTGATGGCCCCATAACTGAGGTAACGTTCTGGTAATAATGTAGGATATTAAATGCTTTATGAAATAAATAGCACACTTTTCGTCTTCAACATACATTAAATGTCCAAAATTCCAAAGACACCAGGGCTGGGTTTGTTCAAATATTTCCAATATTAATGCAAAGATTAGCTTTAATCAGCCTTAAACCTGAAATTTTGGTCTAACTTGTCCAGCATTGAGCAAAACTCTGCCTGAACCCAACTTGGGCCCATCCATCGCCCCGCCCCATCATAAGATGAACAAGACTCCAGGATCAGTGAAAACCCCCTGACTCCACCCCTTTTTCACTGATCCTGGTCCAAAAAATAACTGCTTTTGAAGTTCTTGTGTATATATGTAGGTGCCTCTACATATATATATCGCCAGGAACTGTGTTGGTGATCTAAAACCAACCTTCTCACTCAAAAGATACGTAGGTTAACCTGTGCTGACTTGGATCCCTGGAATGAATGCAAGTTTCAATTTAGTTTGTAAAAGAACAGTGCTGCTTTACGTTCCACCATAATTAACATCTGCTGTGTTCATCAAAGCAAGCGCTAAAGTGTCATGCAAAGGTTTAGGAGTACTTTGACATCTGTTTGAGGAGACTAATGGAGTCTTTCTGGTTAAGTGTAACTCTTTCTGTCTGTGTGGATCTTATTGACCTGCAGGACTTCTTTAAATCTCTGAATCGGGTGAAGACCATCCATGAAGATGTCAAAGTTTTGCTGAGGACCAATCAACAAACTGCAGGGTGAGAAAGAATGAGAGAGAAAAGATGTCTCACTGACCGTTTCCTTTTGATTTGACTATCCTTTCATGCAACAGTATTGGAAAAAGTCGCAGGATTTAAATAAAAAGACATAATTGGAAGTTAATTAAAGGGTACAATAAAAAGCATAAGGTGTTTGTGCAAAGATGTTTGGATTGTTTTTTTTGTAGGCTAGAGATCATGGAGCAAATGGCGGTGCTACAGGAGACGTCCTATGAGCAGCTCTATCGCTGGGCACAAAGTGAGTGTTTACAAACAAACAGTAAAACTTAGGAACAGAGGCAGAGTTTTAGACAGATTCTGAAGAGCTTATCTTTTGGTGAGCAAAAAAGAGCAGAAAGTAGTGTTTTGTTTTTATATCTCAACTAGATATAAAGAGACTAGTCTGTGTGTTCCATATTTGTCTTTTTCTCTTTGTCTATTTTGTTTTCCTTTTTTGTTCTTTTTTCTTCTTCTTCATCTTCCGTTGTTTTTCTTCTTCATTTTCATCTTCTTCATTGTCCTATTTGTCTTCTCTTTTGTCATCTTTTTCTACTTTGTCTTCATTTTTGCCTTCATCTTTTTCTTCATTTTTGTCTTTGCCTCCTTTTTTTTCTTCATCTTCTTTCTCTTCATTTTCTTCTTCATCTTCTTTCTCTTCATTTTCTTCTTCATCTTCTTTCTCTTTTTTATCTTCACTTTCTTCTTCGTCTTCTTTGTCTTCATTCTCTTCCTCCTCCTCCTGCTCCTCCTCCTCTCATCTGTTTCTCTGTTTCTCTGTGACAGATGAGTGTCGGGGTTTGACTCAGGAGACGTGTGATGTTCCTCCAGTGCTGAGTCAGGCCATGGAGGCATTGCAGGACCGTCCTGTCCTTTATAAGTAAGAACACACACACACACACACACACACACACACACACACACACACACACACACACACACACCCCCGCGCGCAAACACACACAGAGGCTATTTGGGCCTGTTTTCAGTGTTCAACATTAACAACTGCCTCATTGCCTGTTACACATAAAATAGTAAAGCAGCAGTGTTTAAAGTGGGTGCTTTTGACAATTTTGCCTTCATTCACTTTTATAAGCAAACACCCCCTTTACAGTTGAATCGGTATCATAGTCTGCTGAATCTTGTCTGTAGCTCACGACATGATTCAGAAAGTCAGGGAAGCTGGAGAAGTGGAGAAAGTGAGTCAGAGACTTTATGCCTTTGTTCTGTGGGTTGACTCTGACCTGTCCATACCGGAGATGTTTCACACAGTTTGTAGGCCTTGCCTCAGCAAAACTGGATCTTTTTAAGACAATACAGTTAATGGAAATCAGTTATGAGAGTGTAATGAGAAATTCCTCATCTCACATGTATTGCTCATCAGGAGCACTGGACACACAGTACCTCTCTCAGATAACAATAAAAAGGACTATGGAAGAGTGAATAGATAATGTCTGGTTTGTTATGTCTGTTTTTGGACCAGAGTAAGTTTATATAAATTTTTCATATATATAACAACTATAATAATAATGGAGACAGTTGCTTCTGTTTTACGAATACAGTGGTACCCCGCATAACGAACGCAATCCGTTCCAGCGCCGCGTTCGTTATGCGGGGAGTACATTGTGCGAAACACAATTTCCCATAGAAGAATATGGGAAATTGTGTTTCGCACAATGTTCCGGGTCGCCGCGAAAAATTGAAAAAATTACTAAAAAATGAAGACACAGCACTGTTAATTTGGGGGGGGAGACTAGTAAAATATTCAAAGAAGCAGGGAATGATGTTAGGTTTTTTTCTTGA
This sequence comes from Brycinus macrolepidotus, assembly GCA_037974445.1. Classification (NCBI taxonomy): domain Eukaryota; kingdom Metazoa; phylum Chordata; class Actinopteri; order Characiformes; family Alestidae; genus Brycinus; species Brycinus macrolepidotus. Next base: position 27,217,867 of record JBBPCZ010000001.1, read on the forward strand.
GGTTCACACTTCACAGAAACAAGGAAAAAATGTGCAGTTTCACTCGCGAAAAAGTTGCCCTGCAACAAGAATACCTTCAATTTTAACCACCAGTAAACACACAGACACCAAAAACACATCAAAACAGGAAAAATTTTTTTACACTAATGGGGGGAAACAGCACAACATGATGCTTTGTCTTCATCTGAGACACATCTGGCTGGGTTCAGCCATTTTTTTTTTTACGTAAAACTCGATTTTCACGTGCGACGTGCGGTTCGTTGTGTGAAACGCGTTCGTTCTGCGAGTCACGCGCGCGTCCAGCGTTCGTTATGCGGAACGTTCATTCTGTGAGGCGTTTGTTAAGCGGGGTACCACTGTATACGAAAAGTTATAAAGTGATATGTATGTGGGTGTATTTATATTTGAAAAATGTAAACTTTCAGTCCTCTTTCTGTGTGGGTAGGCTGAGACAAGATGGCACTGAATCATGCAGTTTCATTGTAGAGATTTTATTCCAATGGCTGCTAAGAGTGTGAAACCCTTCAAAATTATACAATCCATCAAGACTGTTTATGTTCACTCGGCCGACCATAATGAAGTGTGTGGTTTCCCTTATTCACCACAAGGTGTCACAACAGCTTCAAACTGTCCCAGAAAAATATTCTGCTGCTCACAACAGTCTTTTCTTTGTCTCATCAGAAATAAAGCATCTTTTTATTTGGAGATTATTGTAGTCTGACTTGTTTCTCCCAAACCCCCCTTTAGGAGAAATGAGCAAGACTGAAGTTCTTCTGCTTTTCCCTTCAACTTCTCAGCTTCTCTTCTTTTTAACAACCTTATGGATCTCAAAACTGTCTGACTTTGGTCGTTTAGGTTCTTGAACTTGATCACAAAGACCAATTTCAGACGTTGTACAGGCTCATTTAGAAGACAACCAAGTTTTCTTTTGGATCGTATGGTTTATCTGAAGATCTGATGTTCTGAGACAAATAAAGATCAGAGCAGTGAGAGAAAAGAGAGAGCATTTTAGGGTCTTGAATTGGGATCGGGCTGAGATTAGAGGAAGACTCTTTTTCAGGAGCTGAATTAAAGACGTGTGAGAGATAGTCAAAATCTCATATTGATGTTAAACTGAGCTAGGAGAAACAGACTGGACAAAGAAGAGATTTTCCTTTCCGCTGGGGTAGCTTTCCATTTAATAATGATTTTTTTTTACTTAATTTAAATCTTAATTTAGACTGTAATCATTGTGACTGAGTTCGGTAGTGTTTTACTTTGTGATTTTGAGATTTGAATTAACCCTTAGAACGCAAGTGACATGGATCCATGCCGAAGGCACAACAGATGATAAATTCTTGTCATACGGTGAAACAGCTCCTTATATGGAAGGTTTATGGGGCAGCTGGTGGCCTAGTGGTTAGGGAGTTGCCCTTGCGATTAGAAGGTCGTGGGTTTGAATCCTAGGACTGCTAGTGGCACCACTGAGGTTCCCTTGAGCAAGGTACCGTCACCACACACTGCTCCCCGGGCGCTGTGTTCCTGGCTGCC
>JBBPCZ010000001.1:27259350-27272654 GCA_037974445.1 Brycinus macrolepidotus
GGTCACTCTGTTACATTACTCTGTTTACATTACTCTGATCACTCTGTTACATTACTCTGTTTACATTACTCTGGTCACTCTGTTTACATTACTCTGGTCACTCTGTTACATTACTCTGGTCACTCTGTTTACATTACTCTCCTTGCATTGCTCTGTTTACATCACTCTGTTTACATTGTTGTGCTAACATGGCACAATGTGCTTTAGCATCCCACTTGCACATTGTACATAAGTAAATCTGTCAGATTGCTGCTACACTTATAACTTAAAAAAAAAAAAACCTCAAATTTAGCTTACATAATTTACCTCTAACTTGTGTTGCTCCTTGTTTAAACTGTTTTACTTTTTTAGATCTGTGTTTCTAAATTTAAAATTGTGCTCACTTATACTATTGTATAACTATGTATGTGACAAGTAAAGAATCTTGAACCTTGAATTTATTTATTTATTTATTTATTTATTTATTCATTTATTTATTATAAGGGAAATACCATAGAATTTGATCTGGATGTTTTAAAGTGATTCAAGTTGGTATAGATACACTTTTGGATGAACATCTAACAGTATCGATTTAAAATTTTACATTTTTAATCAAGTCTTTTGCTTTGTAAAAAATAAATCAGCAGCGTCTGACCAAAGACTTTAATTTAATAAGTTACAGGATAAAAACCTCAGAAACTGGACGTTTGTGTTTAGGCAATGTCAGAGAACAGATGGATGTAAGGAAGTTTAACATTTAAGTTATAGACCTTAATATGTATATTAATTTATTGTTAACTACTCAGGCACTTGCTCTTGCTGATGATGTTTAGTTAATAAGCTTATGTGTGTTTGCTTTGTCTAAAAAAGTACTATTTTTATATGATTTACAACGCTTCTAGCTCTGGTAACTCTCGTCTTGAAAATTACTCTTCTTGAAACTTCTCATTTTCCCTTGTGCTGTACACTACTGTGCAAAAGGCTTGAGCCACCCCTCTTTTCTTTATATTTTGTTTTACTCAATCTTTGCATATTGAGTAGATTAAATAAAATTTTTTAAAAAATGGGAAAAAAGGTTTTTTTTTCCCATTCCCATACTGATCACCGCCTGATCATCTAGAATCATCTGCACCTGTTTCTTCACTGGTTCAGGCCTTAAGTTAGATGTGCTTTGTTCTACTTGAATGATTCATCCGTTGGTCACTGTGTGGCTTAACAAACAAAAAACATTCCTCTGAAACTGGTCAGGTTCAGGGACTGCACTGAAACTGAGAGTCTTTGAAAGTCCTTCAGGAAGGACTGGAGAACTGTTCTTCAAGACTACATTAAAAATACAAGAAAGACTGGCTCTTTGGAAGGAAAATATGAAGAAATGAAGAGTGGCTCAAGACTTTTGTACTGTACTGTATGCGGCCTTGATTACATAATTTCTTTTCAATCTAACTGAAGTGCGCTATTTTGGCATCGAGATAAGGCCCTCACATTTGAAACGCTGTGGTTTGATCATGGATGAGGTTTGAGTCACATAATTGTAAACACGAATTCGAGGCTTGTTCTTTTTTGTTTGCATTGCACTGAAAAGGCCTTGAGCCCATGAAACACTGATAGGAAACCTCACTACGCTATGACATGCTAATCTTAAGATTTCATGAGCCTTGGGCTGCAGAACGGCTTCTAAAAAAAGGGGGAGAGTTTTTTTTCTGGAGAGTTTTATTTTGACTTTATTATCATTTATATTGTTCTAGTCTTTGTGTCTCTGTGTGTCTGTGCAGTCTTAGAATCAGCAATTTCCTCCAGGATCAATAAAGTTTTCCGATTCTGATTCTGATGTCGAGCAGAGACAGGAATGTAGCAAAAATAAAAAAATATATTGTTCTCAGAAAGAAATAAGGTACTGTATGCGCATCAATAATCCATCCATCCATTTTCTGAATTGCCTGTGATTAACCAGGGTGCTTAATTATAATTCATTATATTTAACCACCTAAAATTAACCAGTCCACCTGACATACATGTCTGGACTTTGGGAAGAAATCGGGGAACCCACACACAGAAAGGACCCTCGACCGCTCCATCTGGGAATCGAACCCACAACCTTCTTGCTGCGAGGTAACAGTGCTTCCCAGTTTTAATCAGATTCAGATCATAATCAAATATCTTCACTTATGAACACAAATGGGGAGAAAATTCAGAATCTACACTTTTGAAAGAATATATATATATATATATATATTTTTTTTTTTTTACTTTTTTTTGTATGTTTTTTTCTATGGTGTACAGTTCTTCAATATTATATTGTTGTAAAGTTTTTATAGGTTCTGCTGCTTCTACTTTCTTCTTTTGTACTGTCCACTATTCTGTTGTAACAATGCAAATTCCCACCTGTGGAACTAATAAAGGGTTATCTTATCTTGCACAAAACAGCCATTTTTGTACATAGCATAGTGCATTTGGTATGCTGTGAATATTTTCTGAGTATTTCTGGCAAGTTTTATTTTGACTTTATACAATATTTTAAATCGTTCTTGTCTCTGTGTCTCTGTGTGTCTGCGCAGTCGTAGCATGAGCAGTTTCCTCAGGATCAGTAAAGTTTTCTGACTCAGATTCTGAACAACTGTGACTTCTAAGGGTCAGAAGAGGCCTTGGTTACTGTTCTGTTAAGGAGATCCAGAGTAAACCAGTTGAGAAGGCCACTCATCTGCTGATGGTGAGGGAGAATGTCACTGCAGCCCTTCACTCGACCACAGGGCTGCTTAGTGGTGTTTCAAAGAGATGACAGTGTGGTGCTTGAATCTTGGAAAAGGTTAATGCACATGTGCTCATAAGTGTATCGGCCACATCATAATACTCCCTCCCACATGTTCATGCTGACCCATATGCCACAACTGGATCATGTAAGGCGGGGATTCTGAAAAACACCTGAAACTGTTCTCATTCCTCAGTACCACTGAATGCATTGCAGAGCCCTGCTATAACTAACATTTATTTTTAAGTTCATTCTAAACAGACAGCATCCCTTTTTCACACTCTTTTTACATCTAGTCTGGTGAAGATGAAAGGGTCATATGTTTTTTGTTATTTACTTGAGATTGCTTACTTTCTGGAGGGTTTCTTCTGTCAGAATTTCAGGCGAAAGAGTGCGCGAAGGAAAGACAAACTTTCGGTGGTGTCACAAAAGGTCACAGCTCGTTAGAGCTAATTGAAAGTGAAACATGAACTCACTCACTGGGCTGTCCAGACATTGTCGTGTTAAATAAATGACTTTTTTCAGTTTGGTTTATACATTAAATGTAAAAAAAAAAAAAAAAAAAAAACTGAAGAAAGTCCTTCAGACTTGAAGTTTCAAGCAAAACAACATGATACTGAACTCTGTTCAAGTTTCTTCTGCAACATATGAAGGTTATCTGACAGAATACTGACAGAACTGTTAGATACTTGAATATGGAAACATGGGAAGTGGTGCTGAAACTGCAAGCAGCATATACAGTTACGTCAAGCAAAATTATTTCACAAATTATATTTTTATTTGGGCCTGGGTTTTTTTTTTTTGGTTTTTTTTTTGGTAACTGACATCAAATTGAACATGATATCCATGTGTCATATATAATCAATAGAGGAAATGTTTTATCACAAATAACATCACAGCCACAGGCCAGTCCTTTATGTGACTGTCATTTTGTTCCAGTCACCCTTGTTAGTCATTTCTGGTGAACTCCAGCTTGTTTAACATTAGATGTTAGATGTTCCCACCATCACAGCTGCCAGCCAAAAAATTACTTAATTTTTTAGCTTAGCTTCCTTATTAGTGCCAGAGGAAAAGGAGGTGATGGGCCCAGTTACAGTCTGGAGAAAAAGAAGCTTCACCTGTGGTTGAATTTCCTACTGTTTGCTTCAAGATATCACTTTCACAGTGGTGATATGAAGTTTTAATCAAAGCTAATATTACCTTTCCTTTCTTTGGCCAGAAATGTTGACTGACCAACACGGAAAACATAATCAAGGCTTGTACAAAACCAGGATGGTTCATTTCTTACAGGAGTGAGAAGCATAGTCTATTTTGATGTGAAATCAAAGGTCTCCAGACGTAACTTTGCTTGGGCCCCTAGAAACACCAAATCCGGGGGCCTGTACCATTACTTAATCACAAACAACTTCTCCAGCTTGACTCCCTCAATACTTATTCATTTATTAGAGAAAATTTACAAATCTAGGAACAAACTCTACTGATTACAGTATCTGCCGTAAAATTGTATTCCCTCACACTAGTGCTGTTACTGCTCCTGTATGTTGTCCTGTAAATTATTGTACAGTTGCTCTTGTGTGTTTTTTGCACTCTCTCTTTAGTCCTGTCCTGCACTAGTGTTTTGAGGTGGTCCTGTTTTTGTTCTCTGTGTTGCACCATGGTCCTGGAGGAACGTTGTTTCATTTCACTGTGTACTGTGTATATAGTTGAAATGACAATAAACACCCACTTGGAAAAAAAAATTGTGAAATAATAAGTGGTTAAGGTTACTTGTGTGGGGTTTTGCTCCAGTGTTGGAATATCACCGCTGAAGCACAAATGTGTGGTCAGATGAAACACAAATGTGTGGTCAGATGTTCTGCAATGCTCACTTAGGCCATCTCACACCAGCGATGACTCTCCTTTGCGCCTTTTCAGCTATGTGTCTTAGAACATCCATGCACAGCTAAATGAATGGCTGTCGGTGAATCACATATGGGAGAACGCTGAGGTCCAAGGCCTGACTCAGAAGATGAATCAGACAACCTGTCGTGAGTCGAAGTCAGAGAGGCAGCTGTCTCAACACTAAGGTTACATTTCTTCAGAGTTCCTACAGGGGGGCTTGTTTTCACTCCTTCGTTTTTTAGACTACTTTTTTTTTTTTTTTTTTTTTTTTTTTTTGGGCTCCTTTTTTTTTTTTTTTTTTTTTTTTTTTTTGGGTGCGAGACATTTCACTCGGGCACTGATTTAAGCAGCGGCTTTCAAAAAACAGGTTCAAAAATAAACACCCAAAGAGCTCGAGCGACTGCGAGGAATAACAAAGGCTTCCACGAGCGCAGAAATGCCTCATATTGTTTTAAGTTACTCTGGCGCCCGGGATAAACTCTTAAGGTCATTTCCTGTCATTCAACTCTGAATGGTATCCACTCTCTCCTTTTTTGTGAGTCGTTGGCTGCCAACAGCACTCTGGAACTGGTTTTATAAATCTGTGTGAGGAAATAACAGTAATAGCACTACTGAGGTGCCCCCGAACTAATGAGGGGAGATCATAATAGGAAATTAGATAATGCTAACACGTGAAAAAAGAAACAAAAAAAAAAAAAACAGGCCTCGGTGAAATTAGTAAACAGATCTTTTCCATTTGCCATAATGGGTGATTCATGTACTCGATAATGCTCCCTCAGCCTTTTGAGTGATTGGGTCTTATGAAACTACTGGACCACCGTCAGATTACAGTTTCTTCCAGTGCTGGCAGATTGCCTTCTAGGGAGCTTTCAGTACAACAAAGCTATAATTGTCGCTGTGGTGCTGGTGGAGAGATTCATCTTTTTCATAAGCCATAACAACCTTTAAATCATAATGATACACAGCACAGTGATAAGGGGGTTCTGGCTCGCACTCAACTGTTTTCTAAAGCTAAAGAGTTTTTCTAGCAAAATTGCAAATAAATAAAAGCTAAAACATCTAACGCTACTTGGCAAAGCAAAGTAACTTTTTGGCTGTAATTTGATCCTATATAATGAAAGAAATTGCATTAATGTTGTTTAAAGCTTGATTTTCATTGCATATCCAAGGACTAATGTATCTGAGCAGTCCGCATGTTTGAACGTATGTATGCGAGGTGTACATTGTGAGGTGATGGACCCAAAAGTATGATTGCTGTTAAAGCCAGAGAGCGCAATAGAGAAGGTCTTTTGCTGGTCGTTATAGAAACTGTTGATCTGATGGTTAGCCAAACATATGAGTCATCCAATTAGACTTCTGAGATCTCATCTGCTGTCACGATATGTGAGGATATTTAGGACTGGTTGCATAATCATTATCACGACTCATGCCTATGTGAACCGGATAGATAGCTGGATCAGTCTTTTTTTTTTCTGGGTAGCATCTCCTCAGGGAATTAGAAAAAGGATCAAGGATGAGACTTTTGAATTGTTAAGAACAGTCTTATTTTGCTTGGATGGTTTAGACTGTGCTCAGTTCTGATAAGCGATAGATCATCTAGTGAGGTGTCTAGTGAAGATTAAGGTTAGGAATAAAGGTTTGCATTTGGAGCTTTTCACTGATTGAAGTTGGGGTCAAGTTAAATTAACCCTTAGAACTCAGTTTAAAATCGGTGTTTTCTCTCCTACTCACTCGCTGTTTGCTGCTCTTTCGCTCGGCTTGCTGCCGCTCGGCCGCTCTCCGGACCCCCTCCCACTGCAGGTTTTCCCCACCTGGGCAGAAACTATCCTGAAAGTTCTCCCGCGTTCAAAGATCTCGTGTTTTTTCTGTTTGTTTCAAGACTTAAAATGAAAGAAATTTGGGCATTTTTGTTCTTTATCGGCATTTGCGTTTGATGCCATTTTTAAACCCCAGTAGTGGTTATTGTTATTACGTTTTTTTAAAATTACAATAACTTTGGTTCTGCGTGACATAGGAACACCAAACAAAGCTCAGCATGACGTCTGACACCTCGAGCATCAACACAAATCATATATGGAATTGTTTTGCCGAATGATGACAATTTACCATTTGTTGCACTAAAATATAACATCCATGCTGCTTGTGTTCTAAGGGCTATAAAAATACTTAAAACTTAGTTTGGTGTTATATTTTAGCTCAGGAGTGCTCAGCTCTGGTCCTGGTGATCTGGAGCTTACTTGCAGCCCTAATCAAACACACTTATGCTGCCCGCTGCTGGAACCAACTGCCCATCAATATCAGATCTGCACCAACTGAAGCTTCAAAAAGCTATTGGTTTCCTATGTAGTCTTTAATTTATTATTTTTTTAACTTTCAGCTATTTGTATGCTTAATACTTTTATTTGGTTCCTGTAAAGCACACTGAATGACCTTTGTGTATGATAATGGGCTACATAAAGAAACTAGTCTGATACCTGATCTCAACCCAGTTAATTAGGGTCTTCTGAGATATTAGAGCCAGGTGTGTTGAAACCTAACAACCTACAACTGTAGATTACCAGGACCTGGGTTAGGCACACATTTGATTTAGCTGCACATCACTAACCATCTACAGTGGTCTACCTAAAACAAGAGTCATTAAAGAAATTGGGCTATAGCTCTAGTGCTCTCAAGAAACTCTCAGAAACCCTCAGCCTGTGAGACATGAAAGCGATGTTCAACCCACTTTGTGTAGGTGTAGTCATTAACAAGGCCTAGATAAAGGACTTGGTGTACTTAGAGCATCTCGGCTCTTGTTTCTGCCATTGTTTTGTCAGGAACCCTCTTCACATCCCCCATTCAGGTTCTTTTCAGAAACACTTGATAGTGCATTAGTCACCTGACTGATTCACTAAAGAGCACATATCCTACATGTCTTTTATCATTTTTCCCCATAGGTTTAAAAACGGCCATAATACATTTTTACATGGCCATTTTCTAACCTGTTCCTGAGAATAAAACTAAATGTTGTTACCGTGCCTTTTTGACTGATACACATAAGTAAATGATCTCTATTCTGCTTTGCTGACCTGCTTTTTGACTCATTGAAAAATCAGTCCAGGCTAAAACACTTCTTCACTCCTCATTGGGAAAGAACAGGGCTAAACTGCTGCAGGCAGAATAGGCAGATATGTGTAAATGCACAGGTTTTTGTGACATCACAAAAGCTATTCATTTAAAGTGGGCTGTTTTCAAGCCAGAAATGTGGGCCATACAGACTGGTGAGTGATTCTGAAGCTTAAAAAATACTGCAGCAAAAGACATGAGGAAGGTGTTTGGTTCTCCATGAAATGTTCGCCTTAAATCAAAGACAAAGGTGAAGAAGAAACCCAGACCTGCACAGTGAGTCACCAACCTGTTTCACTAACCTGAACCCAGATGGAGGCCTACCCATGATCCTCTCATTTCCTCTAAATCCCAACTGAAACACTGGATCCTGTTCAGACTTGTCATTGTACAGTCAACTCCCACTGGTACCGACCAGGCCTGTTTTTATCTAGAACAGCTTCAGCAGGAATCTCAAGTGAAGTGATTAGCAGAGCCCGCCTGACTTCAGCTGGTCTATATGGGTAAAGTAACATCAGTATAACACTGGCTGATTAGTTCATTATTGCTCAAGTCAGCCGGAGGTTCCCTTGTTACGGCTAGTTTCCTGTGAGCGTGCTCGCTAGAGAACTCTGACTCATTGCAGGAGTTAGTGAGTTCGTTTGTGGGTCTATTTCAGTATTTTTGTATGATGAGAAATGTCTCCTATGTTTATACACCATTTAGGGTCATATTGGAGTTTCATCTGTAATGAAAATGTTGATTAGCTAGAAAGTCTGAAATAGCAAAATTTGGTTCTACTAAAATCTAGAAAAAAAGAAAAAAAAAAGAATTACTTTAGGTCAGGAGCCTTTGTTCTAGCTAAACATGTGACTATAGATCATTTAACTTCAGATAAATTTGTTGAATTAAAAATAGGACATTAACTTTTAGCATAAGCAAGTAATATAATCATGGTAATGTCTTGCAGCAACCCTAATCCTGCTTCTTAGTTTACAAAAATAATAATCATTTGACCAAGTTTGTACGAGGAGTAATGAAAAATTATTTTGTGATAACTTTGTGAACGGTTTGTCAGACCTGACTTGACCCATGCAAGTCCATGGTACCTCATTTTTTAAAATGTGGCATTCGTTTCAAAAGTTACATTTACAAACACGCCTCCAACTTTAATCCACTGTTGGTGCTAGAGTGCTCGAGGTGGAGACATGAAACATGGTGAAAAGATTCAGGGGACTGTCCCTAATCAGTTCGCCAAATTTCACAACTTTTTACTAAACAGTTTTAGGGACTGCCATAGAAACCGAAGCCAGAAGATTAAGAATAAGAAAAAGAAGATGAAGAAAAGGTAGAAACACACTGGGTTCCTACACATCATTGGCGCTTGGTCCCCAAAAAATTGCATTCTCTGCACATGGCCATCCTCTGGAAATTAATGTTACCAGCATGAACAATTCAAACATGTCGTACACGTTATGCAATTCAATACACCTTACATTCATGGCTATTTTGGTACTGATGACTGTGGTGGATTCTAATAGCCTGGTCAGTGCTGGTGTTAAAATGGGGTTGTGGAACAATTACCCAAAACACTGCCACTGATTTTAAAAGCTTTCGGTATTTATTTTAATTTTACACTGATTAGGGATTTAGTCATTAGAGTAGCGTGTGACCGAAACCACCTCTTTCCCCTTCCACTGTTAGCTCACATCAGAGTGTGTTGCATTTAACAGCAGTGCACATTGTATCAGGATGCACAAATAAATAAGAGCTGTGACCGGTCAAACTCGAAATGGCTGCAAAAATGGCAAAATCATTAAATGTAACATTTACGGAGAACTAATTTTTGGTTTTTCTGATGGTTTATTTTGAGGCCTGCCCATAATTAGCCAGCTGTAATGACAAGTCCATTTTCCGTCATTTTCTTACTTTAAAAAGAGCCACACGCATGAAACTCCCTCAGTGGAAATGTGTGCTGTTAGTGTCCCGTCTGTACATCATGTGTATTGTGCTTTGGGGTTCCATGCGATATTGGACATATAAATTAAGACAGTGAAATCTTTTTGTGTTTGAGTGTTTATTTACTGAACTTTTTTCGTGTGTTTTTTAAAAGTTCTTTTCACTGTTAATTTTATAAAGTAGTTTTGAGGTACAGAGAGACTATATAGTTTACTATATAAAGTTTATTGTTTTTATTATAGTTAAGTTAGAGGCGCCAGAATGTAACCGCTGCACCATTAGTAACCACCTAGCAACACCATAGCAAACGCCTAGTAACAACCACAGTTACCATAGCAACCACGCAATCAAACTTCACATTTTCTCTCAGAAATGCATTCTAGTTATTATTATTCCTTATGGAGTGTCATCTATATTTCATATTGTATAAAGGGATATCTAAGTAAACTTTATTATTATTATTTTATTATTATTGTTGTTGTTCTTTATAAAATGTCATCTAGATTTCAGTCTGGCACTAAGATGTGGGAGACTTGAACGTAAGCTCTGTTTAGCAGTTTACTATTGTGGATCTAATGAGAGGTTAATATTTTTACTGCTCTGGAGCGAAAAGCTCTGGGGAGCTGACCTGGCCGTGTCATTCTTACTGCAGTCTGGACACAGAAAGAGAAAGACAGACAGTATTAATTAAAACTGAAGACTACAGAACTCTCCAGGGAGGGAGGGAGGAAGGAAGGAAGGGAGACAGAGAGAGAGAAAGAGAGAGAGATCTTCAATCATCATTATGAGCTCTGGGCTCTGAGCTGTCAGTCTGGACTACTGTGATAATAAGTGCAGGATGGTTTATGGTATGCTGTTGTGCCTGTAATCAGTCATGGTATGTTACATAATCTCACACTAAAGTAACTTACGCCAATGTAAAGCCGATGCTGAAACTGTGGTCATTTTTGATTCGTTTCATTCCAGACTTGAGTAACAGTATTGCAGGCTCCTTTCCTTATGGCTAATGTGATCCAGTGCAGAATCCTGTTTTTGTGCATTCATGCAGCACACAGTTGTGAGTGCATGTTTGTTTTCATACATTTTCAGGACAGACAAAAGTAGAGGAAAGCACCACAAATTGCAAGTTCCAGCCAAGTTCTCCTGACTATAAAAAAATTGTTCTTTACATAAAATATATCCTTCATTTTCGAAAAATGAAGTTTATCACTCTTTATTGGATTTGGGATTTTGTCTTTAATATTCTGGTTACATCAAGGTATTTATATTGACTGTAAAATCATGTCTAAAATTAAAATTAATGCAATTTACGAGTAGCAGTTTCTCCAGTAATTTACTGTTTATTCTCAGTACTAATACCGTGTTGAACAATGATAACACTTCAGTGTATTTCTAAATATAACTGATTACTGCATTTGTGCAGTTTGCGCTGCACTTACACCAGTCATGAAGACTACAAAAGCGAATTACATTAGTAAAACAAACCATCACTGGAATATCAAAATATAAAATGTAATTTAAAAACGTGTACAATCTTAAAATTATGTCACCGACAAAAAACTCATGTGAAATGAACTGTAGATGAAAAAATAAAAGCAAACTAACAACTAACAATAGAGCAAAGCTGGGAAGCTACAACCCGCGTCTACAAAATTCAGAAAAAAGCTGCTCAAGACTGCACAAAGTACTGTTCACTTTTCAAATACGCTTTGCAAATAACAGCTAATAACTGTAAAATCCCACAGTTTACCACTTTATCAAGACACTGGACCTTTATGTCCTACAATGTACCATTACTGGCAATCATCTGCTGTAATTAAGGAAAACAGTAGATTCCACTGTATATTTACACCAATTCTTACAGTGTTGTTTCTGTATTGTTAACATATCCAGTGAATTCAGTGTTTCATTTTACACCATTTGAAAATTCCAGCTACCCTTTTACATTGTTTGAATTTTTTTATTATAAACTGACCAATAGAAATGGTCTAAAACTACATGGAATAAAATCTCATTACTAATATACTGATGGTTTCAGGGGTGCCAGCTTGTTGTGAACATTGCAGGGGGTGATGATGTTGACAGGGAGGTGGGATGGGGTAAAAGAGTGGAGGGAAATGGGCCAAAAATAAAAGAAGCGGGTACAAAATGGCTCACGATTAAAAGTAGTAGGAATGAAATGGGGCACAATTAAAAGTGATTGGGGACAAAATGGCTCACGATTAAAAGTACTGGGAACAGAATGGGCCACGATAAAAAATAGTGGGAACGAACTGGGCCACGACTAAAAGTGTTGGGGACAAAATATGCCATGACTAAAAGTAGTGGGAAAGAAATGGGCCACACTTAAAATGATGGGGACAAAATGGGCCATGACTAAAAGTAGTGAATAAAATTTCATTACTTTACTATGAATCTCGTTACTTTAGTATTAATACAGTGTTAACAGCGAGGTGGGGGGGGGGGATCAGTTTTAGATTTGTTGATCGGTAAGTTGTCTCTCTTTCTATTAATGACGTAAAACATAATTTCATTCATTACTACGCTCAGCTGACTGAAGGTATCAAAAAGTATTGGGAATGAAGTGGTCTAAGATTAAAAGTAGAGAGGAAGAAATGGAGCACGACTGAAAATGGTGGGGACAAAATAGGCTAAGATGAAAAGCAGTGGGGACAAAATGGGCTAAGATTAAAAGTAGTAGGGACAAAATGGGCCAAGATTAAAAGTATTGGGGACAAAATGGGCCAAGATTAAAAGTAGTGGGGACAAAATGGGCTAAGATTAAAAGTAGTGGTGACATGTTCCCAGCATCCCCAGCATAAATTATGCATATGGCTGGTATTTATAGTAGATGTGCAAGACATATTACATATCCCTCGTCCTGACATTGTATAACAGTGTGCATGAGTGTGTGTATGTGTGTTCACGCTGTGTGTGGCTGGACAGTATGGAGGCTGGAGGTTGCCCGGCAGGTTGTGATGTCTCTGAGATGATGGATGGGTCTGGAATGGCTCGTGGAGAGAAGTGAGGGAGCACATGTGCGGTACGACGTGGCAGGTGGCAAGCGCCGACTTGACAGCAATTAGATGTACAAATCTTTGATTAGGCTCCGGGGAATGGAGTCATTAGCAATGCTGAGTACTCCCCCCACTTCTCTCTCTCTCTCTCTCTCTCTCTCTCTTTCTGTTTCCTTCCGCACTCACTCTGTCTTTCTGTCATTCCTTTAACACACTCATCAAATTAAGCTAGCACCTTTTAACATTATTTAGAGCACTCTGTGTGTGTGGGAGAGAGAGAGAAAGAGAGAGAGGGAGGGGAGCGACATGGTATGTGATTATGTTTAATTTACATTAGGGGGTAACCGAATACGCCTCATGTGGCCTAAACCACATCCACACAGCTATGCTGAGATCTTGTCATTTCTGGTCATGAAAATTGGTGTCATTCTTTCCTAATGTGATCATACCCCAGAAAAAAAAGAGATCAGATCTACAAACTGCAGCTCAGAACTGAGCAAAGGCTGAGATCTGAAAGGACCTTTTACAGGATGAACGTGAAATTCCAGTCATAGGAGGTTTGTGTCACGCCCACCAGTCCGTGACGCGCACTTGGCACCGGAAGTGAAGCGCGTCACACGGTATTTAGACCCGGAAAT
>JBBPCZ010000001.1:27282715-27299745 GCA_037974445.1 Brycinus macrolepidotus
TGGAATCATCTGCACCTGTTTCTTCACTGGTTCAGGCCTTAAGTTAGATGTACTTTGTTCTGCTTGAATGATTCATATGTAGGTCACTGTGTGGCTTAACAAACAAAAAATGAAACTGGTCAGGTTCAGGGACTGGACTGAGAATGAGAGCCTTTGGAAGTCCTTCAGGAAGCCTGGAGAACTGTTCCTCAAGACTACATTAAAACATAAAACAAGAAAGTCTGGTTCTTTGAAAGCAAAATAAGAAAAAATGAGAGGCAGCTGAAAAAAAATAGCTCAGCACTGTGTATCAGTTCTAGAGGTGCCATAAACACATATTTCTGTGAAATTTTGTTGTAGTTATAAATTCTATGCTATTCACTTTTATCTGCTTTGTGTATGAGATTAAGCACATTAAAAGAACATCTATTTCGACATGTTTCATTTTGTGCCCATAACTGCAGAGGGTGGTGCTTTCTATGTGTAATTATCTCTCTCATGTGCTGTGCTTCGGTCTTGAGCATCTCTGTGCACTCGGTTAGGGTCTGGAGAATGAGAGAGAAAATGAGAGATGGCCTGTTTTTCCTAAAACCCCTTTTCTCTGGCATTTTCAATGCTGTGCAGCATGACATAAGACTATGCTAATGAAACCCATTCGTGACGAGCAACCGCTCAAATGCCTGTGAGTCAGAATCATATGAGAATGGAACTATTTGGGATCTCTTTTGTTTCTTGTTTTGTATAGTTAAATTTTTCTTAATTTTTTTTTTCTTCTATGATGCACCCGTCAGTTAATACGTCATAAGTGCTTTCAGTTCCATTCAATTCAGTTCAGTTCAGTTTGATGCTAGTTTTCAGTTCAATTCAATGCAAGGGCTAGTTTTGTCTGTCTATTTTTAAAAAAGTCACAGTTTGCATTGCATGGATATGACCGAATTGGTTCTTACTCTCGAGCTGGACCGCTTTCCACAGCTCTGCGGCTCTCATCTCCACAGAAGAGTCATCTGAGGACATTCGTGTCTGCGCCAGTCTGAACACACCATTCCAACATAGTCTAACTGCATCTGCTTCTGCTTTTCCACATCTCTTTCTCTCTCTCTCTCTCTCTCTCTCTCTCCCTCCCTCTCTCTGTATATAGGCTGATGCATTTGTTGGTCATGCTCACTCTTTGTGCAGCTTCTGAGATCTGCAACATCAGTGCTTAAATGTCTAGAAATATTGGAGCGGAAATATCCTCTATTCAAACCTCCAGACCCCTCATATCTCGTAACCAAGCTGACAATAATATTTTTCCAAAGACATTTCTAGATATTTGTGCTTTTTACGTAATATTTAAAGTATAATTGTATTTGTCCATGCTCTAACATGCTCCCAGGTACTTAAAAGACCTTCCGTGAGCACGGAATATAAATCAATAATGAATATGCAGAATTGGCCTTGAATTCTGGCTTGAATTCTGCCACGGTAAGCTGGGCAGCAGTACAAACCGCTGAACTGCAGGGGCTCAAAAATGTGAGATTGGGGGAAGCTGTGACATAAACATTCATAATAAAAAACTTTTATTAATATAATTCCTTTTATTTATATACTTTTTTACAGCCTCAATAATTAGTACATGATATCACAGTGCAATATGCAACAATATGCATAGTGGGGAACTATTATTCTATTAATTATGATGTTTTATGCAAACGCATTGTTTATAGTGTTCAACCAGTGCAGATCAACAGCCCAGTCCAGCTCATTCAGGTCACAGATCACAACCCTGGACCTTCACCTTCCAGCTCTAGTTTTATTAGTAAACTGTTCAAGTACTAAATCCTAAATTTTCGTCATTCAAATTTTATTCAAAATACTGTGAGAATACTGAACTGTTTTCAGTCTTACTTTCTTAAATATATTGTGAATATATATTGAACTGTGAGCCCTGAATTGTCTATAAAATCAAGAGTCGACTGTATTGTAACACCTCAGTCAATAACTCTATGTGAGCCAGGGATGTCAAACTCAGTTCTTGGTGGGTCACAGCTCAGCAGAGCTGTTAGGGACTTCTGTCATCGACAGCTATAGTGATGGCCACTGCCACAAAAAATATATCTTCAATATATACATAGCAACTCTACACTGAACAGTGTTTCATCTTTTGACATACTTTCAGAAAAATGAAAAATAGGCTAAATTAATCAGCATCCTTAAAATATTCGTTGAAGGAATTGAAGGAATAATACTGTTATCATCTATTTCAGTACTCAATAAAAATGTTTTGGGGAATAAAACCAAACAAACAGCAGGATAGATAGAACATGGGTCTTTGAAAATGTTGCATTTTGATTTTATGTGAGTCAGTGTGTTAGTTTTTCCGAACCTCTCCTCAAGGCAGACCAGAACTAACACTGAGTTATACTTCATTAATTAATCTGATGGAATTTCACAAACCCATGAGAGATGCAACAAGAAAAAGAGGAGTATTAACAATATTAACAATGTCCTTTTATATGTATATTTATTTAAATGTCTTTTTATGTAAAAATTTGTATATATATTCTTTTTTTTCCTGTAAAGTGACCTTGAGAGTCGTGAAAGGTGCTGACTAATAAAATGTATTATTATTATTAATATTATTATTATTATTATTATTATTATTAATAATAATAATAATAATAATAATAATATTTTAATGCATTTTATTTAATGTTTTTAGAACTTTTTCCATTTATTTGAATGTAGTCTAATGTCACAAAGTTCTTTTTAAGTAAGAAAGCATTTAGTGTCCAGGTAATTCGTTTTAAAGTATTTATTCATGCTTAATCATGCTGATCAAGTTATCTGCATGGTGCAGTATATCATATGAAATAGAAACGTTCCCCTCATTGCCGCCAGTGTGGCTGTCCCTATCCAGTACTCTCCCCAGACAGTATCCCAGCAGGTAGCAGGAGCTGCTGGACCCTCTGCTGCGTCCCATTGTGCCTTATTTACTCCAGTACAGAACCCAGAGGAGCCTGCATGATAGATGGGAAGCTGGAGTGATGAATAGAGACACAGAATTGTATCCTCAAAGAGAAGGAGAGAGAGGGAGAGAGAGAGAGAGAGAGAAAGAGTGAGAGACAGATAGAGATAGAGAGAGGTGTTAAAGGTTGAATAAATGTGCAGTAGTGATGTTTATACAATGTAAATGCATAAGTGTGTTTAATCTGCTTCATCTAAACATCAGTTTAAGTCATATGAGCATTATATATTTATTTTTTTGGTAAATGAACACTTTAACCTCATGAAACACTGGGCTTAGTATTCAGTTATTATTCTGAAGATTTATTATTCAGTAACAGTGTAGAATCTTCTGTAACTGATATGAAACTCATGTAAGTTACGAGAGTGAGGAACTGAAGTGTGTTTAAGTGGGTTTGAGGGTTTTCATTACGATTTCATTTAGAAACCAATGCATGGCCAAAATACGGTTCTGCGCACGAAAGAGGAATGTTTACCACTTAAAAGCAAAGGTGCCGAAAAGAGCCCTTTAAACCACTTTCTAAAGACCTTAACGGTGGGTGGTTCTGTAAATGAAATGTGAGTGTAAAGAAAAACCTCCAAATAACAAGAAGTTTCGATGCCAGTTACAGTTTTTCTTACAACCATGCCTCCAAGCCAAGAATCATTTCTGATACCTTTCTTTTTAAAAGCCTTTAAAAATATTAAAGGGCCCGTTTCATGTAAAGTAATCCTTGACTTTTTAGGAACGGAAAATGGTTGGATGTACTATGTAAACATTGTTAAATGTTTTAAAGCATAACAGTCATGCGCCAGTTCAAATTATATATATAAATTATATATACATATATATATATATATATATATATATATATATATATATATAGCTACACCCATTATAAGGACAGTCTCAGTCTTCCCAAAATGCTTTTGAATGAGCCAATCAGAACAGCGGGCATTTATCTTCAAGGCACAGTTACAAAACCAGCCTGTTTAATTCTAAGGACTGAAAAAAGGATAACCATCAAAAAAGAATAATAATAATGAAATATGACTGTCTTGATGATACATCAACCTCTGCAGGAGTAATACGTGGGCCACAGAGGAAAAGATAAAACAAGAAAAATGTAGGAAATGGGCCTTTAAGAGGAGAAAAAAACATGAAAAGGAGTTACTTTGCACGAATCAGAGGTGGTTTAAGTTCTTTCAGCAATCATACCCCCTCCAGGTGGCCCACCGAGTGTTGCTTAAGAAAAAAATCAAAGACCACGAAGAGAAAAAAAAAGCTAATGGTGAAAATAAAAAAGGTTTTGGCTGTGTGTGTCCTGATGTAGCTTTTTGTCCCTGGAAGAACGAAAAGACCTGCATATGCTTTAGGCTGCTGTCTGCTGCCTCACACACACACTCACACACACGCACACAGTCACACACTCACACACACACACAGTGAATTCCACAGGAGTCTGCTCATAAGCGGCCTCCGAGGGGGGGGGGCTCTGTCCCTCCCTCTCTCTCTCTTTTGCTCGCTTTTCTTCCTCCCTGCACTCTCCCTTCTGTCAACATGCACTGTTTAAAGGGAACATCGGACCACACTGCTGCACGAAGATAAAAAAAAAAGGAAAAGAAAAAGAAAAATAAAGCTCAGGAGAGCAGCGAGGAGGAGAAGTTAATGCCAGCTCTCAGGCTGAGCTGAGCTTTCCCACCTGTCGGCTCCCAGCTGCGGCCGAGACCTCGCGTGAACCGCTCTGGGGCCTTTTTCAGCTTCATCTGAAGCATCTGAAGGGATGAGCAGTTATTTGGTAGCGAGCTGGTTGGCCGAGAGCTCCTGGCTTTGCGAGTTGGAGAGGTAGGAAGGCGGCGGGTTCCAGGCTGGGACGGTTCCAGCCGTGAGGCCTCAGCTGGAAGCCAGAGCCATAACAGAAACTCTACACTCAGATCTGGAGGAGAGAGCAGAGAGGAGAAAGTGCCAGACCTGCACATATTTTCTCCCCGCTGGCCTCCTATACTATCAAAAGCGAGGGGTTTCGGATCCCCACGGCTTTTCTCACGGCTTCGCTCTCGCCGGTGCCATCTGGCTTTGAAGCCCATGGCTGATCGTATCTCGGCATCACGAGAAACCAAGAGCCGAGTTCAAAAGGACACGAATCTACACAGGGGTGAATGGGTTCGCAATAAATAGACGCTTCTAATGACCCGACTGACTTAAAACACTGATCAGCCCCATCTCTCAAGGCTTCCATTCATTATTGCGTAATAAAAAGCGGACTTTACCCCGAGACGTATACAATTGAGGTCAGAAGGTTCCTTTAAAGGGCCTGAGTTTCACGTAGTATGTAAACACTGAAAGTTTCAAAATATACTCTTCGCTCCCCAGTCTGTCCAGTCCATACATGGAAATATATTCAGCCTGTTGCTGTCCATCATGAAAACCAACTCATCTACATATACAAACGCTTGGCTCCGCCCATTCCCACTGAAATTATACGAGGTAGCCAATGGCAGCCAATCAGAAAAGAGGTCACAAACAGAAACCTGTTTGTGACCTCTTTTTTCAACTTTTTTCTTTTCCAGTACTGATACCAATGTTTAAACCTTGAGTATCAGCCGTTACTGATACCAATATGATATTTCTTCTCTAAAAATGACTCAGCTTTGAAATGAGCTATTTTAATTAAAGCATTATCCTCTCAGACATTTGATCTTTGCTGAAACTGGAAAATACCATGTGCATCAATAACAATATGCCATTCCTTATTTAAATAGTGCATCTTGTATTATATGTAGCTCTTTAAAAGACCCATTAAAGTGGCTCAGTCATAGTCGTAGAACCCTTTTTGCTAAGGGTTTTATGAACAGCCTTCGTTGCTCCATTCGCAAGAGCAAAAGCTCGATAAGGCTATTCTTATATGTGTTTTATGAAAACCTCACAACTCCATTTTCTTCTTTTTCCGTTTTTTGCAACAGTTGTTGCCCTTTATAGTGACAAACTTCCATAAAGGATGGACTGAATCATATCTGTTTACATTTAAATACATTACATTAGATTTTTTTCCTTCCATTAAAGTTACCATTTTGGAGATATGAGGTGTTTCCTTCAACAGTAGCTCTGTATGAACAGTCTTTGGCTTGGCTCCAACTGGAGAAGTTCTGTAAGGCTCTTCTTATTAAACTTACAACTCATTTTCTTCTTTTCTTTCTTTTTCCATGTTTTTTAATAGCAGCTGCCCTTCATACTGACCAAATTCCAAAACGGATGAACAAACTTCACATTTAAATACATTAAAGTACATTGGGTTATTTCCTCCCATTAAAGTTACTATTTTGGAGATAAGAGGCGTTTCCCTCAACAGTAGCTCTATATGAACAGTCTTTGGTTTTGCTCCAACTGGAGGAGAAGTTCCATTAGGCTCTTTTTATTTGTGTTACATAAACACAACTCATTTTCTTCTTTTCTTTCTGTTTCCATTTTTTTTCAGTTGCAGCTGCCCTTTAAACTGACCAAATTCAGTAATGGATGAACTGCATTTACATTTAAATACATTAAAGTACATTGGGTTCTTTCCTTCCATTAAAGTTACTACTTTTGGAGATATGAGGTGTTTCCCTCAACAGTAGCTCTATACGATCGGTCTTTTGTTTTGTTCCAACTGGAGGAGAAGTTCTATAAGGCTGCCTTTGTGGGCCCGAATCAGGCAGCATCAGCATCACACAGCAAGTCCTCACAGAAGTGTCTTTGAGCCTTTGAGCTGAGCCGCATGGAGCTCAAACCCGTGACCTTAAACAACCCCGGGCTTCGTTCCCAGCAGAAATAGAGCAGCAGCTATTCCTGACAATGTCATTAACTGGAGGCGACGCGAAGGAATGGCACACATATGAGACGTCAGTGCTTAAAAAAAAAAAAGCAAGCACACAAACAAAAAACCAAAAAGCTATTAATTAAAGTTTTTCATTATGTTAAATACCACCCCATAACCTTCAGAGGTGGCTTTGCAAAGAAAACAAATGAGAGAGAGGCACACTGTATTCTTCTTTATGTAAGATCATTTATGTACACATATGGCTTCATACAGCAGCAACATAGTCATGGTTGTTTTAAGGGAAATACAAGCACATCAGGCAACTGCGTCAAGAAGTAAATCAGAGAGCTGTGGCCTCACATTATACAAACTCTGACTGTCGCTCACGGCCAAGAAGCTGAATGTAAAACAAAGATGTACTGGATCGCACAGGGCATGTCAGCATAACAGTGATCTCCAAACAATATCCTTTTCTTTCTTATAAACATTTATTATTTTCTACATAAGCTGATTGCACATTGAGATGCATACATACATATATGTATCTACGTACGTATGTATGTATGTATATACACAGACGGTACTGTGCAAAAGTCTTAGGCACCTGTCCAAAGCCATTTTTCTCACCATCTTTCTGCCAGTTACCATTAGAATCAATGCAAGAAAGCAGTAAAACATTTTGTGAGCTGGTCAGAGGAACACGGGTTTGGTTCCAGATTTCTCCCCAGTGCTTCCAGTCATTGTGGGTATTCGTGAAAGTCCACGAGAAGCACATCTGATTTAATTTAATAAAGTCTTATTTCAGCCTAATCAAGATGATAACTACAAGCAGTATTAGTCACAAGGAGAGGTCTAGAAATAGCTAAGCAAACACACTGACATAAAATCACTATATGCTGCATTAATGTTTTGTATTTATTCTATTAGTGATTAAAAATAACTTACTGCCCAGCTAAACAGCTTTTAAATATCATTTTCTACGGCTTCAGAGTATCCAATGACAGAGTGTCCAATGTGTTAACCTTCATCCTCCCAGTGTTGGTGGGATCATGTGATGGGGTGACTGCATTACGCAGAAAATCAGGAACCGCCCCCACCAAAAAAAAAATTCAGGTGACTAAGACTTTTGTACCGTACAATATATATATATATGATTGTGAACCAAATAATTTCTGTACATAAGTTAAGAAATGTAACAGTTTGTTTCAAAATAGGTCACATCTTCACTGTTTTGTCCCTCTATGAAAGTGCAATGTCTTAATTTATAGATTCTTTTCTATAAAAATTGGTCCAAACCCCTCAGTGTAAATAAACATGATTTTCTTTACTCCAAATTTGATTTAGATTACATAGTTTTGCATTTTTTATATTTTTTTTCTACATTTAGGTTTAATTTAAAAACCGCTGCTAAATACAAGAATAACAGAGTCAGTTTACAAAAAAAAAAAAAAAAAAAGCTTTACATGTAAAAGGTCATCTATGGTCTAAATACTTCATATTCTTTTTTCATAACATCAAAATTTCTCCACAACTCCATAGTACATGAAATATATCGTCATCAGTAAAAACAAACCGAAGGTAACAAAAATAATAAAACGTACAAGAATGCATAGGTGTGAGCACTTGCTGAATTAACAAAGCAAATACAATACAGATCAGGTTTTATCCACATGTGAAACATTTATACAGATTAATATTAGTAGAAGAGATCGGTGATACAGTCTGTCTCTGCTTTAAAATGAGTGGCCTGCACAAAAAAAGTAGAATTCATAGGTTAATCAATAATTTTCTATAACAGACTTGCGCCAGCTTTCGAGCTACTGCCTGTGTCTCTGTGTGTGTGTGTGTGTGTGTGTGTGTGCGCGCGTCCCACACTAACCTCCTGCTAAAGAACTAAAATGCCACTATTTGAAGACAGAGCACTTCTGTGACAACTTCAAGGGTCTGACATTTAAAGAGTAGCCACTGCACAGCACTTCAGACTGCAGACGCTTTCAGATGATGTTAAAATTGCTTGTTATGTAAGTCAGTATTCAGAAGTCTTGATTGGGTAGTTCAGCCTGCGGAACAGATTCAAGTCGAACAGTTATGCGCTTCTTAATCTTTTAAAAAAACTTGTTTGTCCAGCCTGCTTCAGGACACTCTTTGGATTTTACTGGGCCAGGTTTTTACTTTTAGAAACTCGCAGGTAAAAATCATCCCAAAAAAGTGCTAAAATGTAAAAAAAAAAAAAAAGCAGCTATGTCCTCGTAAAACCATCTGGAACTTGCAAACCTTTATTTTGTTTTATTCCACCATTGAGATCTAGGAATTGTGAATTATGGTAAGAAAAAGGCCTTAAAATGACTCAATTGTTAAATGTGACTGGAAACTCATTATTTATTTCTTTATTCTGGGCCTTCATATCTGTGTGTTGAGTTACTATAGTCTTCTGGAGGCTCAGTAGGGAAATGTATTACATGCTTAGATCCACTATATGCAATGCGTCCAGCCCCTGCTCTGCTTTTCATTAATTCATTCGTTCTTTGAGCTCCAACTCTACACACCTGCCATTCATAATCTTCTCCTCTACATAGCCAGACCAGTCAGTGTCAAACCCCAAAGTGGAGACACTGACATTTCACCAATTGTAACAGAACTGAAAAGAGTAACTGCTTTGAAAAAACAGTAACTTTGAAAGCTTTGCTCCAAAGGCTTTTCTTCATTTTCTAAGATGTTTTCGCTCTTTTCCCAGCTGGGCTCTCCTGAAGGCTGATCCAGTGATTCAGACAGAAGGTTATGAATCGCCCCCCTGGCTTTGCCAATATGTATAAATACTAGAGGTGTCAGAGCGAATAAAACAAAACAAAAGCTTGTGGGTTTCGGAACGGTACGAGGATCATGAGAAGTGTCGGCAATATTGAATCTGATCCTCACTGCCGCTGAGGACTCGCTTCAAAACAGCCGTGAACGGAAAAAAGAAAGAATAAAAGTCAGAAAGAAGGCAGTGGGGCTACTCTGTCAACTCTTAATTAAGGCATCTTTTTTCTATATCGTTAAATTTCAAGGCAACACAAACTCAGAACATCCCAAACAAACTGACATGTACATCACAGTGCCTGCATTTCGAGAGAAAGAGAGGAAAGAAAAAATACATTTGTGATAATCTGCGATGTGATTCAATCACATCTCTTCTCCTTCACTCTAATAAATAAACAAAAGTAAATAAATCTCCCTACGCTTTCATAAAGGCAGAGGACTGTAGCTTGTCTGCCAACAACACAGAGGGAGGCCCATTCTTTGCTGTCACACTGGCTAGAGCCTACCTGCACTGTAGTTTTTAACTACACAATTAGCCATGATCACAAGACTCTCGTGTTTGGGACCCTCGTGAGAAATGTTAAAGGACACGTCCAGCAGTTCATCAAAATTTCTACGCTCTTCCCCACCTCGAGAGCAGCCTAAGTTGTTTTTGAGTTTTAAAACGTGTCAAAAAGAGTCTGTGAGGTCAAAATTGTGGTCCATGGATGGGTATTCCTCAGAATGTGTCATAGAATGTGGGCTGGACACCCCAGATGCCAAAAAAACTCATTTATTTATATACTCCCCCCCCCACCCCCTGTATGAGAGCTTTCAGGCTAAGAACATACAGAAACTTTGAAAAAATGGGTGGACTTGTCCTTTAAGGACCCCAAGCACTGCTGAAATATGATTGCATTATACACAGCTTAATCTAACCTCAGCGAAAGCCAACCATACACAATAATAACAATAAAATCTCAAAACAAAATCTCAAATATATCAACTTTATGCTTCTGCCATATGTATTTACCATGTATTTACAAAGAAATGTGGAACCGTGTACACAGTCTGAATGAGAAGCACCCTTGCGAGTGAGAATGAGCCAACAGAAATGTCAAGTGTCAGATCCAGTTTCTTTCAGATTTACAAAACCTGTTAAATCTGCTGCCCTGATTGCTGAATTCTTTGTGTAAACGCTCTGTACAAGACATAATCGCAATACACTCTTTTAAAAATGTAGTACATCTGCCCCGATTCGAAAACACAGAGAACAGAAAGTGTTATAAAGTAACATAGTCCGAGTAGGCCCATTGCTTTTCCTAACTCCTTCCAGGTCCTGCCGTGGAGGACCTTGTCCAGATATGACTATATACACACACTCATTTTCTGGATCCAGTTCTGTTTCCCAGTAAGGCCAGCTGTGGAATATCCAGGGCATTTAGCACTGCATTCAAACACTAAAATGCCCAGTGGGAAGCTAAGGGCAACAGTATGAGCTCTAACAGCACTAGCTCTGACAGAAAAGAGGACAGGTTACCACGCAATGGTCAATTTAAAGGGCTGTGGAGCATTAAGGGTCTGATTATTATTCTAGGAAATGTCATCTGATCACAGTTTGGATTTAATAGAGAATCTGATTGTACTGATCATCATGTTGTTAATTGTGATGCTTGGTTGCATATGTTTAACTGTGTATGTGAGTGTGTGTACTTGTGTGTGTGTGTGTGTGTGTGTGTGTTATGGCTGATATGTGGGCCATGGTTTCGGACCATGCCGTTTTTTGCCCTGATTTGACCACTGGTTCTCCGAAGCGAGAAAAAAGGCAGCGAAATAAAGCACATGTGATTTGGCTAAAGGAGTTCAGGCACCTGGTTTGGCACTTGGTTTGAAGGTGCGTTATAGCGACAGAGCAGATGCAGCCCTCTGCTCCTCGCTGAGCTAACGTCCTTGGCAGTATGCGGTCCTGTCACAGCCACGGCAGAGCAGAGGGAGAGCAGGGAGAACGTCTTTGATGTGAAGCGAGAGAAGAGTGCATTGCTTGAATGGGGGTGGCCTCTTTGGGCTGTTTCTCTCCAGTCTGAGATGCAGCAACATTTTACCTGTAAGAAAAGAGAGAAGGCACTTAACTGAAGAAACAGAATGTTAAGATTCTGGAAAACAAGTAAGGCAAAGCAGACCATGACACCAAACACTAAACCGAATTCTCGGTTTCACTGCAATCCTTTATCATATGTTTGGACAAAATTAAAATAACGGTCCAGCCAAAAATCCAATCTACCTCTTACTCCAAAGGTAGCTGGTCAGGTCATGTTCAAATTGGATTCGTTTTTTAGGAGGATGAATAAAACGGCAAAAATTTACTTGCAGTACAAGTTTGTTTCTAATGGGTTGTATTTTTTCTGATCCTGGAGGTTTGCATCACAAAAGGACATATGTAAAGAAATGTCCATCTTTGATTATCTTTTTCTGACTGACTTCTACTGTTCTCCCAGTGGAGAAAACATTGAGAAGAACTTCTACCGCCAAGACCAAGTAAATGGTTGAGCGATTCTTTCAAAGCATCCATCATTTCATGATTCGGATAATATTTAATGGGACTAAAATGATCAGACCACTGCAGAGTTTGGCAAAAAAAAAAACCAAAAGGTAATTTGGTAATTTTTCAAAGGATAGCAAAAGCACCTACACGTTTCACCTGGGCAGAACTAAAATCACTGGGAGAGCACCTGTTAAAAAGGCATATACCTCAAGAACCATATGCAGTGGTGCTTGAAAGTTTGTGAACCCTTTAGAATGTCTGCATAAATATGATGTAAAACATTATCAGATTTTCATAAATTATTAAACAAACAATTAAACAAACAAGACAAAAATATTACACTTTTTAAAAGATTTTTTAGGCCATTTTTTTAGGAAAATTATCTATTACATATCTGTGAATGGCAAAAGTATGTGAACCTCTAGGATTAGCAGTTAATTTGAAGGTGATTTTAGAGTCAGGTGTTTTTTAGTCAGTGGGATGACAATCAGGTATAAAGGAGTTCCAGGTTTCATTTAAAGAACAAGGATCTATTAAAGTATGATCTTCACAGCACATGTTTGTGGAAGTGTTTCATGGCACAAACAAGGGAGAATTCTGAGGAACTCAGAAAGAAGTGTTGATCATCAGGATGAAAAAGGTTGCAAAATAATCTCTAAGGAGTTTGGAGGATGAATGGAAGAAATTCAAGACCACTGTTACTCTCTCCAGGAGCAAGATCACGACAAGAGAAAGAAGTGTAATAGCCAAGTTGCAAACTGTAGCTTCTAAGCAACTAAAGGTCTCTCTCACATTGGCTAATGTTAATGTTCATGAGTCCACCATCAGGAGGACACTGACAAACAATGGTAGGGTTGCAAGGAAAAAGCCACTGCTCTCCAAAAAGAACATCACTGCCCTTCTACAGTTTGTTAAAGAGCATGTGGACAACCCATAAAGCCACTGGAAAAACGTTTTGCGGACAGATAAGACCAAAATAGAACTTTTTGGTTTAACTGAGAAGTGTTATGTTTGGAGAAAAAAAAACCCTGCATTCCAGCACAAGAACCTTATCCAACATATGAAACATGGCGGTGGTAGTATCAGCTTTGGGACTTTATTTTGCTGTATTTGGGCTTGATTTGGAATCTGTCCATGAATGGAACCTGAGAGCAAGACAACGACCCTAAGAACACGTCATTCAACCACAGAACAGTTAAAGCAGAATATACTTGATGTTCTGGAGTGGACAAGTTAAAGTCCTGATCTTAACCCTGTAGTAATATTTTGGAAGGACCTGAAGCAAGCAGTTCATCTGAGGAAACCCAAACACATGCCAAAGATGAAGCTATTCTGTATAGAGGAATGGTCTACAATCCTTCAAGCCGATGTGCAGAACTGTTGCAGAATTGTGGTTACTGCTGCACAAGACACCTGAAGCATAGGTTCATATACTTTTGCCACTCACAGATATGTAATTTTGCCATCAGTATCATTATGATAGTATCATTTTTCTCAAAAAAAAAACTTTGTTTAATTGGGTTATCTTCATTTACTTTTAGGAATGCTGTGAAAATGTTTTAGGTAATTACGCAGAAATGTAGAAAATTCAAAAGGGTTCACAAACTTTCAAGCACCACTGTAAATACAATTCTGTCCAAACTGAGCTCAAGATACATTTGGTGTCTAAAGTTTGGTTCCTTAGTTTTGCACTGAAGCTTTGTGACTTATAAAAAAAAGTGTTTAACCCATCAGTTTACCTTTGTGCAAACTGTCTGCCTAAATTATCACTTGCCTTAAACCGTGTTGGGTTAAATAATCTTAAATACACTCACTTATGAGGCTTCTGACTCTGTATGACATACTGTTGACCAAAGTAAATTGCATATATAACAACAGTATTAGCAGTCATCTTTTATTTTATAGAGGACGTTATGTGCAAAACTAAAGACATCCCAAACATGATTTTTGGAAATCGGTGTAGATTTTTCACCTAACTACAGCTTTAATTTTTGCTAGCCCTGAACGCTGAAGAAGTATCAGCTACGTGTATGTGTGCAGGTTTGTGTCTTTACCCCGACACCCAGCTGTGAGTGGTGGTCTTGACACCGTGTGGTGGAAACCCCTGCTGGCTCGCCATGGGGTCAAAGTTGAAGTCGAGCGAGTCTCCATCCATCAGAGTATCATGCAGAATAGACTCCATGTCACACTCGAATCGCTCCACGGGCATGCCATCCAGATCGCTGGGCAGTTTCTCCATGTGCTGCTGGTGTTGCTGCTCGGGTGGCAGGCTGTGGCCACGGCTGTACCCATTGCCATTGAGGCTGCAGAAGGAAAGTCCTCCTCCTCCGCTCAAGTGACTGGACGCCGCATACTGCATCTGCATGGCTGATTTGATTGACCCAAGGCGCCCACTTACACTCCCATGGCTCATGCTGGTTAGGGGGTGCAGCGTGCGCCCGTTCATGGCCACTGAGGTGGGTGGAGCCTGGCTATGCATTGTGTGGGGGTGAGAGAGGGTGTGAGTGTGAGTGGCTCCACCCCCCATGAGTTCACCCCGGGTGCTTGTGTAAGGGGGCAACAAGCGGCCTGCTGAATTGGTAGATTGGGACACCACTGTATCCACAGAGGGCATCAGGTCTGCACCATGTGACTCAGAATCTGAAGTCAGAAGCTCCTTCAGCAGTCCTGCTGTGCAGTTAAATTGAGCCATGGTTCCAGGACCGCCTCCAAAACTGGCCTTACTCTCTGCCAGTGGCTGCATGGACATGGGAGACAGGCTGCTCATGCTTGCCTGGCCGTACAGGCACTTTCGGTAGTCTTGCTGCGGTTGCTGGTTGACGGCAGCCAGGCCTGGTGAGGTGTAAGGTGGGTATCCAGGGCTGCTCTGTAGGAGAGACGAGGGTGAGGACTGGTTAGAGCCCGTCCCGGGACCTCCTGCAGGCCCCACAGCTGGGTTCTTGGGCGAGAGCAGATTGAGGTTGTCCAGGAGATTCTCCATCACGTTCTCTGAGCTGCTGTGGCCCAGGGAGCCGGCCATCTCTGACAGACTCGGGAGAGTGGAGGTCATCTTGGCGCCAGAGCCGGGGCCCGAGTAGACCATGTGCATGTCCGAGTCGCCCAGGTCGTCCTGCTCTGACATAAAGGGTGAGAGGCGTCCGCTCACCGTGCTGGCATTGGAACTGGTGCGAGGGCGAAAGGCCGTCCAGGCATCAAAGTCATCGTTGCTGTGGGAGTTCGGGCTGCCAGGCCACTTGCTGTACTGAGAGCTTGGGCTGTCCGCACCCCCATCAGGACCACCCTGAAGAGCCAGCTGTGAAGAACAGGAAAGGAGTCAACGCACACAACAGGCACTGTAAAGGATAACGAAAATAGTTTTGCTGCCATGTTTTATTTTAAAATACCAGGTGGTCTTTATGATGTAGGAACATTTCATGAGGAATGGACTCAAGCAATGTTTTCATAAATCCCATTACCATAGGTTAAGGGTGTTTTCTTGCTTTCAGTGGTGAAGATATCCTCATGAATGTGTGCCTTGTTGGTGTAAACATTATAAGTGCATGACATCTAAAGGCTTTCTCAGTTCAAGCATTACTAAATATGTCTCCAATGTGTTGACCTCACAGGATTACTGCATGAATAATAGCTGGCCAGGACGCGAGGAGGAGGATGAGGACAGACTTCGGCAGCGTACCTTTTTCTTGGCCGCACGCCCTCTGCTCTTGGCGAACTTGCCGGTGTTGTCCATGGAGGCGGCGCGGCGGCGCGGCGACTTACCGCTCTTACCACCTTCGGGGTTGAGCATCCACCATGAGCTCTTCCCCGTCCCCTCATTCTGCACCCGCACAAAGCGGCTGTGCAGGGACAGGTTGTGCCGGATTGAGTTCTGAGAGAGGAAGAGAGTGAGAGAGAAAGGGGGGGGAGGAGAAAGAGAGAGACTGTTATGACCAGCATTTGCCCTTTTTCCAGTAAATTCTGCTCTGACGGTAAATCACCACAGTGCAAATCCTCATAGCAGCTGTTTTCTATTCAGCTCCCTCTTTTCTCTTGACCTTTTCTTTCATATTTGCACCCCCTTCTCCCCAATTCAACTTAACATCCCTCTGGCCATTTGACAATAGTTAATAAGGTCTCAGTCACTTTGACTCTTTAATGTACAGTAGTCACCCAATTTTCATAAACAAATAAACACAAATATTTTAAAACATAAACGCACGGGGCTACATGCAAATGCCTTCACAAGTAGTGAAAGGTAAAAGCATCACAGAGTGTCTGGTTTTTCATTTTACTACACATTACGAAAGCCATGAAAATCAACAAATGTTATTTATAGGGACGCCGGTCTTTGCAGCTAGGTGTACATTAATAAGCAAGAAGAGACTATCTTTAATCAAAAGGGAAGCCATAGAGATACACATTCCATATGCAAATTCTGCATGTGTTCTCTTATCTACCGAGTGACATTAAAAGGCACAAGCTGAGTTCTCTTAAAAGCGGGATGCCATTTACACTAACCAGAAGGCCCGGGCAGGTAACAGAATCCTCTTATTTGGATAAACGTGTGGAAAATAACCACATTAATGGTTAACCCTACTACCCTAAACCTCCCTGTGTACTAGGTCTACATTAATGTAAGATATCACATCACCTTACATGTTTAATGGTTCAGTTATGCTCATATACAGTGCAGTGCAAAAGTCTTGCGTATTTCTTCATATTTTGCTTCCAAAGAGCAAGACTTGTAGTCTTGAGGAACAGTTCTCCAGTCTTCCTGAAGGACTTTCAAAGTCTCTCATTTTCAGTCCAGTCCCTGAACTGACCAGTTTCAGAGGAATGTTTTTTGTTTGTTAAGCCACACAGTGACCTACGTATGAATCATTCAAGCATAAAAATGCACATCTAACTTAAGGCCTGAACCAGTGAAGAAACAGGTGCAGATGATTCCAGATGATCAGGCGGTGATCAGTATA
>JBBPCZ010000001.1:27312317-27336496 GCA_037974445.1 Brycinus macrolepidotus
AAAAATAAAACCAAAGTTTCTCTGAGATTATGTGTTATGTAATCTTGTTAAAACATATTTCTTGAAATAAAAGTATCAAAAAAAGTATCGTTCGGAACCGGTATCGAATTCAGGGTATCGGTATCAGTATCGGTATCGAAAATTTTGGAACAATACCCAGCCCTACATATAGTATTTATACCCAGCATTTCTGTATATAGGATAGTGTCTTTTCATATTGAGGGTTTTTATTTCTACATATTTTTATTTAGATTTTATATTTTATATTGTTCTTGTCTCTGTGTGTCTTTGCAGTCATTACATGAGCAGTTTCCTCCGGGATCGATAAAGTTTTCTGATTCTGAATCTGAATTCACCTCTACGTTACTCCCACACCAGCTGCTACATTTCACTTCTACAGATTTTTCAACGAAAGTCGTGTTAGTGTTGCTTTGGTTAGCCAGCTGTTCTGTCACAACATTAAAACCCTGACAGGTGAAGTGAAGAACACTGATGATCTCACTACAATGACTCCTGTCAAGGGGCAGGATATATCAGGCAACAAGTGAACAATCTGAGTGACTCTGAAAAGGAACAAACTGTGATGGCTAGATAACTGGGTCAGAACATCTCCAAAATTGCAGGCCTTGCGGGGTTTTCTCAGCATGAGATTTAGATTGTGTATTATATTGTACTGTTCATTTATACACATATATATATATACATACGTATATTCATACATATATTTACACTTATAAATAGTATAGACATATGTACAAATAATACTTATATACATTTGTTAACATTTATCTTTAAATTTATAAATATAAATCCATATTACATATTCATATTGTAGATTGTACATTACTGTATATTATATTTGCTCAGTATATTGTTCTTTGTGTCTTTACTTACTGTTGTTGTTTTTATACTGTTGTGCTTGAGAGACGCCATCGACCGGAATCAAATTCCTTGTATGTGTTCGCTCACATACTTGGCCAATAAACGCGATTCTGATTCTAAATATCATGGGCAGTATCACTACTTATGTCACTATTACGTGCAATAACGGACTCGGTATAGAGAACAAGCTCCAAACCACTATTTGTATTGACTAGTAAACTCTTTCAGCAGTAATTTATTTTTCTATAGTATGTACATCCACCTCTCTTACTGACCACAGCATTTTGTCTATATACTGTAGTATAATGTATTTAGTACTAAGCATTTCCTGAGTACTCGGGAGAGTTTTTGATTCTTGAGCAATTTCCTCCAGGATCAATAAAGTTTTCTGATTCTGATAATATTCTGATAATATCATAATCAATCCAGATAAAGAGAAAAAACGAAAGAAAAGCAAACTTCTGCCGGAGATGCGAATGAAGCAAGTTCCCCCGAGGGACGTGTGCGGGTTTCGCCACATGGTGACGAGCCAAGGAATGACTAACGAAGCAGTGTGACGTCAGCATGAAAGTAGGTGATGAATCAAACTGAGAGCGCTACTGACGGCTTGGGTAAGTGATTCTGGAGGAAGCAGAGAGATAGCGCCTCTCACGCATCGTTTCTCACAGGCTCTGTAGATCCACCATGTTCCTCCAGTGACAGGAAATACCTCAGTAACCTTTATGTGGGCAGACTAGTGCAGTGCTTCAGGTTCTTCACACAGCTGTGCAGAGAAGCCTATTGGAACAGGCTGATGATGAATAAAAAAATACTCAAAACTATTTAACACTGTTAGCAACACTGAAAAGGTGTTCGTCATCAAATGAGCTGTCAACTGTTTTGTTTTTAAACTATTAGCCATGCATGCTTTTTATTACGTAATCCTTTAAGAATGTAATACATATTGAATTTTTTAAGCTCATTTAAAGTCTTGGTTAACAGACAATTGAGTTCATGATCAAAGTCTACCATTTTGCTGTGAAGCATAATGTTTTCTTAAATTAGGGTACGTTACTTTATTTTACAATGTGATGACCATCCTTAACAGTATACAGTATAATTTATGGTAAAGTCCAGTAAATGGTAACTATACCATATTGCATTCTCTATAGAAGAAAACTGGACACTTACATTAACACAAAACATCCAAGATCTTGTGGAAAGAAAAGTGCGTAATGTTGAAATACATTTGAAATAGTAGAAAAGTGAGATACTAGCAAGGCAGTAGATCAGTCAGACTTTGAGAATCTGTGTAAAAGAGGCAGAGTCAGTGAGTCAGTGAGTTGGTTTTGTAGTCTGAGTGATAGCTGCGTATCTATAGAGCGAAGCCCCCAGAAGGGTTGCAGTCACTGATACCGGTTCACTGTGGTACTTCACACCAGTAGCTGTTGTACTGTCATTTGCTGTAATTTTAATTATACATCTTTTACGGTTACTCACTGTGATTTTACACTTTTCTGTAGCCTCTACTCACCCATAAAACACATCTAATATGTGGATATACAGGAATATACCACTAGAATGCATCGTTGCGAGAAAATGCAATGTTTGATAGCACAAACTAGCTCAACTTGAAGAAAAAAATAAAACAGTAAACAAACGGCTGGCTTTTTTTTCATAACTGACCTGTGCTCTAGTGTCTTAAAGACTGTTTATGAGCTGCCATTTCTTTAGTTTGCACTGTGGTTGCTCACAATGCTCACTTGGAGAATCTCTCTCCATATTCACTTCCAAGGTGACTCACCCTTACATTAATGAGGCGACTTGATCACAGCATTCCGAAGTTTACTTCGCCCCTGGCCATTCTATCGAAAAGTTGTATACAAGAGCAGTAGGGGGGTGGGGTATAATGCATGTGTCAGAGTTGGAATTTTGCCAATATCTCAAACGCCTTTGAAGGAGAAGCGGCACCAAAATTCAGCTATAAAAATAAGATAAGATAAGATAACATAAGATAAACCTTTATTAGTCCCACAAGTGGGAAATCTGCATTGTCAGTACAAAGGTAAGAGCAGCAATAATGCAATAATGGCAATAATGATAAAAATAAAACTTGGTGTGATGCAGTCACGCTAATAATATGTGTTCACAACAGACACTATGATCTTAATGCCACAGTATGACAATAAAAAAAAAACGTAAAATGTCACAAATGCTTAGGGTAACTTTATGTGTCTTGATCAGTGATGCTGCATTAGCCAAAATTGGGTTATAAATCCAAAGCAAATCAAATAAAGTGAAATAAAGAGTTGATCTTCAGCTGGAAAGGATCATTTTATCCATTTGTACAGAATTATGAGACAACATTTGGTACTCTAAACATCATTAGATACTTCGTTAGAGACACATTTCACAGGTCTATAAAGCACACTTACTGGAAACGGTATAAATTAAACCTTTGCTCTAAATCACACTCGCCATCGCACAAGCATCTGTGCTGCTGCTGTCTTCTCGAAATGACCCCGTGAATGGACAGAGCCAGGTTTGTGGCGGTCAGGGGTGGTGAAAGTGATATTTTGGAGCGTGTATGCGTATGTGTCTGTGTCCTGGGGGTAAAGTGGCTATGTTGTACTGGTATAAAGAACCAGTGTGAGAGTGACACACTAGCTCATGTCAGTATTGGCGAGGCGGGGCTTCACTGGTGGGTTCGCTTACAGTCAGCGTGTTCGCTGCCGGCAGACTATGGTACAGTGCCTAAGTGTAGCCTTGCAGACTTCTGCCCCTGGGGTGTTGTCACAGCCTGGCCACAGGAGACCTGCTTTAAGACCTGTGGACATTAAGTGAGGGAAACTGTCACGCAACCTTCACTGTTAAGGTGTGGGTGGCTAGCCTGAGAAATTTTAGCTTGAACAAAATATTAGAGAACTATTTCATGGACAAGGATGGTATAGACTGGCTGTCCTATATTGTGCCAGTAAAGCAATCTTGTGAACAAGCAGGGCTAAACCGCACAGCTGATTATAAATGGTTTGATTTTTATGGCACCACAAAAACAATGAATACAAACAGGATGTTTCTGTAGCTTCTATATATGGACTGTGGACAGGGGAGGTAAACAGCATGTTTTAAAACTTTTACTCTTTCTTCCATGATATAACCTTTAAAGTTTCAGTAACATGATTTATCCTGGTTGTAGTATCTACAGTTACATTGTCAGGTGCTGAAATACAAGGGCCAGGTATGAGAATACTGCTATAGTCTTCCATATTCCCCTATTCTCCTGAAATATAGGTTAGTCTTAGTTGAGCAAAACAGCTGTGCAGCAGCTGAGCCTATTTCTAACACAAATGCTCTTTTAAAATAATATATTATTATTTTATCGTCATTCTTCTGACATCTAAAGTTGGAACGGAAAAATAACCCCAGTAGTAATGAAACATGCCATCAGTGATCTTTAATTACTGCCTATATTCATGAAGCATACTGAGACATACGATACCAGACAAAGGTTTTTGCACACCACAGGTTTTTACCACTTCTTTCATAAACTGCAAATTTTCATTCTTGTTAAACATTGGAAAAATTATTGAGTGAACAACTATAAATGAAAATATGTCAAGTTTCCTTTATAAGATGAAAGAATCTGTAACAGTGCATGTCTGGCAACTGGTTGTGTGGCGTTGCAGAATCAAATTGCAGACTTTCCTTTACCTTTAAATGTACTCGTTACTGTTTCATCACTGAATATCTCATTAAATATCTAACACTTGACTGGTGATCCACATTATAATTATCATTATATGAGGAGGCTCTTTATATATCAGTAGTGAAGAATAAAAAACTGACATTTCCTGGCACTCAAATGCTGTAAATTTACATACTGTACATTTATTTATTAGTAAAGAATACTGAACGTATTTCTAGTAAAAACTGAATAACATGCAAATTTAAAATATCTCAGCGTGTGCCAAAATTTTTGACTGGTAGTGTATCGTCATGTAATTTGCCATGAAAACGTAAAATATCGTCATATTTCTACTGTCATACCTCTACTCTTTTCTTAGAAACTTGAAGCAAAGTTCTCGATGTTTCTATAATAATTAGATATATTGACTCTGAAAGGGCCAGAACACAACAGATGTGCAACACTACTTACATCGACCACAGAAGTACATCACACTACTGACGTCGCCAGACAGACACAGGCCAGGCTACAAAACCTTCACTGCATTAGCAAAGTCCATGTTGAACAGGTTATGTCTGCTTTGCGTTAATTATATTGTTTCTCTTGAATACAGTGCGTGTTAACTGTGGGCAAAAATCTGACTCAGCTCACGTTCCACACCCAAACCAACAGCCAGACATATGTATTAAAGAGCATTATGAACTAAGAATGCATTCTGGTTACTTTAAGGTGATAACAACATCAGAACACACAGATGTCGGCTTACAGAGGAGAAAGAGAGAAAAATGTGAGTCAGAAGAGAGCTTCAGGCAGCTGGCTCTTCGTCTTCTCCTCTCAACTCCTGTACATCTCTATCCCACATGGGACGATTTCAAATTGATAGTCACTGCTGACCCACATTCTGCCTTTTTTTCAAGGGCTCTGACTAAGATTACGCAAGAGGAAGAGACGCAAGTAAATGACCACAGTCTTTAGCTAAATAGAGGATCTATGACGGGTCATCTGATTTACTGAAACATAGCTGCACAATATATTGTCTATTAATTGTTATCACAATATCACAATATCAGTCTCTGCAATGCTGATATCACAGAAGGCTGCAATATGCAAATGAGCCTCTAACCAATCACAGCGTTTCTGACAGGGTGACCAATCACAGCTCTAGGTGTTCTGATGAATAAAGTCACTGATTTGCTGAGGTGTTTTTAAAGGGCCCGTATTCTACATTTTACTTCTATTTAATTTTTTCCGGACGTTTGTGTTGTTTTGTGAACCAAAACTGTAACCCGTAATTCATCATAATTCGATTATCTTCCGACCTCTGTTTATCCCTTACAGTTAAACAGGCTGTTTTTGTTACTGTGCCTTTAAGACTGATAGATGTAAATGATCTTATTTCTGATTGGCTGAATCTGACTAACTGAAATTCTCTGTAGACTGAATAAGGAAATATATGTAATATATTTATTATTTGAAAACATGCCCTTTTTCCAGTTAAGTTTCCATATATGGACTGAATGGGCAGGGGAGTAAATGTACATTTTAAACTTTAACAATATTTACATAATTCAAGCCTTTGTAATGACAGAAAAGTGATGATATGGGGCCTTTAATGTATTGTAACTCGCAATATACAGCAGTATAATCACAATACTGATATTCTGTCCATATCGTACAGCCCTAGGGTGTACCTTTGGGAAAACGAAATCATTTCAGTTCATGTCGGGGCAAGCAGACCCGTTACAGTTTCTTATACGACTCCAAGAACGGCTGAAGCCCTAGATAGGGGCTTCCACTGTGCTTATACGTAAGTAGTCTTTCCCAAGGCCTCTTACTGCATTCATGTATCTATTATTATTTATGAGCCTAAAAAACACAGGGGCTGAGCATTTGAGCCTTTCAAACCAGAAGAATTTCTGGCTCAGGGCATGTTGTAGGGAAGACTGCTTATCGGAAGTTGTCCGCATTCCCTCTTGGCTTCCAGTCAACCAAAAAAAGCCATCATGCAAAATCCACAGCAGCCGCTGTAACATTCCAGTCAAGCTTTGTGGTGGAGAGGGACGGACTGAGAGGGAAGAGGATGAGGGGTGGAAGGATGAAAGGTACAGGAGAGAGAGGAAGTAGAACAGGAAGGGGCCACTCGACTGGCGTCAGAGTCAGAAGCTCCGCCCCGGTGCTGACGTCACCAATGCACTGCTGGTGCCTTCTTTAAAGCGTCTACTTCCTTTCAGCAGTGAGGCCAATTTGAATCCACTGGACTTTCGTGAGAGAGGGAGATAAAGGTGTTTGATGTGACTGGACATTGTACAACCTCGTGCTGCTGTGACCAAGATATAAAGTTACGCTTTAGAGGCCTGAGGTCTTTCTTCACTCTATAATATCTGTCTGATCTGGGCTGACTAATCCTATTGGTCTCCACTGCAATCACTATAGTGATAACATTGCTTGAATGAACTGGCATAGAGGGACCTCAATTCTATGGAACAGGAAAGCTATTTCTCACTTTTCATTGTTTTGAATTACTGTGCAAACAGTACTATTCCGAAGTCTTGAGCCACTACTCATTTCTTTTGCTTCCAAAGAGCCAAACTTTCTTGTATTTTTAATGTAGTCTTGAGAAACAGTTCTCCAGGTTTCCTGAAAGACTTTCAAAGACTCTAATTTTCAGTCCAGTTCCTGAACCTGACCAGTTTCAGAGAAATGTTTTTTGTTTGTTAAGCCACACAGTGACCCTCATTCAAGCCTAACAAAGTACATCTAACTTGAAGCCTGAACCAGTGAAGAAACAGGGCCAGATGATTCCAGATGATCACATGGTGATTAGTATACTGGTGGTGCTGAACGCTGAGTAGTTGGAACACATTTATCAAAGAACACCTTCTTCATGCACTTTCCAGCCTGTCAAACATTTGTTCCCATTTCTTTAATTTAATCTACTAAGTATGCCAAAGATAATGGCCGTTTGGTTGTTTGCATAAAATACTACTTTTGCACCAACAAGGTGATTAAAAGCAAAATACAAAGAATTGACGGGTGGCTCAAGACTTTTACAAAGCAACGTACAAACAAAATGAATGCGGAAAAAGTCAGAAAAGCATGTCCCAACCTGTCAAAACAGAATGTAAATTAAATGTAAGCATGTAGTTCACTATATAATTGCCATTATGCAGCAGCATCGGAAAAAAACATCAGTAATACCTCAACAATTATAAGCATTTAAAGACGCCTAAAACCACAAAGCATGGCTTTAAGTCTTAAAATGCAAGGCCAAGGAAAAAAAACAAGTATTCTGAAAGTTTTGGCCTTCAAAGGGACTGTTTACACACTTAGTAAAATCAATCTGCCTGAACTGTGACTGTGACTTGCGAGAGGGCACAAACTTGCAGCACCAGGTTAAAATATAGACGCGCAGGAGCTTCGGGTTCAAGCAAATATTTACCACTTCAAACAGCAGCACCGCTTTGTACAGTACTACTGTTTTTGCACTTAAAAGAGACATGTTAGGGCCCATATTTGTTTTCAGGGTAAGTAATGATAGTGGGAACCGTGTCTGTACGCGGAATCCAAACTGGGGCAGGAGTTTATGTTCAGTGGAAGCTTTGTGGGATTAGTGAACACAGGATGAAGAATACATGAAGCAGAGCCACAGCTAAGAACCCAGTCTTCTTTCGTTATTTCCGAAGACTGTGAGGTAAACGATGTGCGACAGGGAAACGATGTCACACACAAATCCCATTTCATGAAAGCGTCAGCAGCGCAAACAGGTCAGAACTCGGGCCTGTTTAGTTTCCTCTGCGCAGGCTGGAGGACCAAACACAACATCAATGATTCATTGAGACAAAAATGAGTGCACATGTGGGCACACGGTTAATCTGCCTGACTGGCTCGGAGTCAGTTCAGGAATTTACCATCCTAAAAACAACCCCCCCCCCCCCCACACACACACACACACACACACATGCCGCAGAAAAGTTGGTACAAACAGGTTCCATTCAATTCACTTTTATTACTATTGCCCTTGAGTTATTAAATTCAGGCCAAAAAATAGGACCAAGCAACCGGCAGAAAAAGAACTTTACTATTTTGTTAGTTTTTCCTGGACCTTTACGGCTGTAAATTGAGTTGTCACAATTGTACTTTGCTGTGTTTTGACAATACAGCACCTGATAAAATCGGTCCAGTAAAGCAGTTTTCAGTAGAAAGACAGAAAGAGAAAGAAAGCGAAAGAGACGTGAGGGTTAGAGAGAGAGAGAGCAAGTAGAGAAAACAGATGCCGGAGTAGACAGATACGTAAAATGATGTGAAAGGAATTCCCACAGCGTGTGCCAGATAAGCCCAGAGGAGGAGCATGTTCATCCACTCAGGACAGCAGAGCAGTTTATGGGCCCTGCTACCAAACCAGCAAGCATTTTCAGTCGTGGCACTTCTCCCAGTAAAGCTGGCAAAGAAGTATGTGTGTGTGTGTGAGTGTGTACAGTTTTTATATAGAATGTAAAGCAGTCATGCAGACAATATCAGTGCAAAGATATTTGTCCACGTTTCCCTGTGTGTGTGTGTGTGTGTGTGTGTGTGTGTGTGTGTGTGTGTGTGTGTGTGCACAGTTTATATATAGAATGTCAAGCAGCCATGCAGACACTATAAGTGCAAAGATATTTGCGCACATATTTCCCTGTGTGTATGTGTGTGTCTGTGTGTATTCGTGTGTGTGTGTGTGTGAGCGTGATGCAAGCTGGGCAGCGTGTGCGTGTGTGTCATAATGGTGGGCCAGCCTGACAGGCACCACTTCTAATCACTTTAGGGCAGGAGTTGCACAACAATGTGGAGAGTCTAATGCCTGTGGTTTGGGCTCTTGGCGGCCAATGGGCTAATAAAAAAATGACTGCGAGGAATGACACTGGAAGCCAGTATTATATTACTTATACATATTATTTATATCTCACTCTCAAATGCACACACACACACACACACACACATACACACACACACAGGAAACATATGGAGGCCTGCTTTACCAGTCAGAACAGTGACGCTCTTGCACAGTGTCCAGCTGATCTCCCAGTGTTGTGGATGGTGTAAATAACCACCTATATCAGCATTTATCAGTCACTTTTCCCACAAACAAATTACTGTAAGTCCTGACATCACCATGGCACCTTAGATACCCCTAAATTTCCCAGAAGAGTGACTGATAAATACTGACAGATAAATTTATTTCCCAGTGCCTAGAACTCTGATGCTCTTGCACAGTGTCCAGTTTGTCTCCCTGCGTTGTGGATGGTGTAGGTGATAATTGCTGTCCTGACTTCGCCAAGGCAACCCTAAATAAGATAAGGTGCCCTTGGGCACCACAAGGAATGTTCAAAAAGAGAAGGTCGAGTCATCAAGTTACTACAAAGCTAAAACTCGTACGTCAGAGAGGCTGGGATTCTCCGTAGTCTCGCTTGCCATCGACGTCAAGAGCAATGACGTACTTTCAGTTTTCAAGCCAGCAAAACTGGTTACAGGAACGAGTCCAAAATCAGTTTATTTATGAGAAATGCAAAGACTTCCACTGCAAGAATGGGGTTCAAACAACTGAACCAACAATCTGATATTAGTTCTTAAAGCCTTATGTCTCAACATATTTAAATACACAGTGAGTAACACAATTATTTCAATTTGTTTACATTCTGTTAAAAGTCTGGTTTTCATGGCAAACACTGCAAAAAAAATGGCAAAAGTATAAAAAAAACGTTTCAGCAAAACAAGACTGTATGCAGTAATGACAAAATGTTTCAATTTGTCTTACTATGCAACACAATATTTCGTTTTTCTGAGATCTAATGAGTTGGAACAAACAAAAAAGCAGCAATAGGGGCACATAAAGGATCAAAAACTATAACTGAAATCATTTTTATTCAGTGTTTCACATCGTGTGCCACAGGAATCCTGTTAAACTCTAATTATACCCTCTTTGAAGCGCACTTGTTTGGTGTACTCACAACATCCATGATATGGTCAAAAAAGCATGGCATAATGCAACATAATGAATAACAAAAAAGATAAATATGATTGTATTGCCTTCACGATTATGGGATAAATGTTTTTTTTGTTCATTCTGAAAAGCACACCAGTAATGTGTGGCTGGGCCTGGTTGGTAACTGAGGCAGCTGAAGTGTGTGAGGGCTGGGGGGGGAGGTGGAGGGCACAGAATGAGGGCAGCAGGGCAGAGTTCCATAGCATTTCTCTTTCTCTCTTCGCACGCGTCTCCTCTCCTCCCGCCGCCGTCCAAAACAGCTCCGTGACTCACTCTGACTCACGCGCCATGACTACTTGCTTTTTAAATGGTCCAATATGTCTATCCTCGCCATCAGACACTTTCCTAAACGGAGCAGAAAGAGAAAAACAAGGCGGAGAGACTGGTTTGCGCTAGTGCCCTGGAATAAATCAGGCCGCATGTGGAACTGGGGCTGGATCTGTTTGAACACACTGTCTGTGGCCCGTTCCGTTTGTACCACGCAAAGATATTCGACCTGCACTCTGACGTGTTGGGAAACTCGGAAAGACCCGATTCAGACGAGTGTTTTCGTGCTCGTTTTGGAACAGTCAGTGACATAATTTTATTCATCCCATGACCAAAACATTTTTCTTTTTCTGTGATCTAGACTTCAGGAGACATACAGACATCATGTCACTCCCTCACTGTCTTGCTCACTCACTCGCTCGCTCACTCACTCCCTCAAGCATCTGTTTTTGGGTTTACTGGTGAATACAAGTCATTACTTTAACAAACTAGTGTTGTTTTCAAATTTGTTATTTCACCATCTGCAATTTTGGTGGCCAGTATGAACAGCGGGATATTATATATTACACATTACATAGAGTGGTATTTTAGTTAACATCCCATCTAATATATTGTTGACAACTTTGGCACACAGGCTTACATTCAAATCTGGTGTTTGAGTAGTGTGGACACCAGCATTTCTACACTCTGCATGTCGAAGCAACTGGAATTGGAGCGAATTTATTATTTTTATTTTTAGGATTTTATGATGTAAATAACATGACCCAAGTGCAGTTATGCTGTATCTATAATAAAACGTTATAGCATTATTATACATGACTCATTGTGTTAAATAGCCTGTTACCTCTTACTTTGCTGGATTCTTGTCATAAGTTTTCATTTCTGAATTTAAAATGCCTTGTTAAAAGAGAAAAATAAGTGTTTTAAAGAGAAAAAATAAATGTTTAATAAAGAGAGAAATGAATGCTAATTACTGTATGTTGTGAGTTTGGCTATTAAAAAAATACTGGTAATTTGCAAGTGGGTCATTTATTCATGTATTCATTTAGCCCACACAGCATTATAGTCAGGTTAAAGAAAAAATATCATTTGTGAAAAACAGCTATCAGCCAATTCGGCTGTCAAAAAATTGAAATTGCCCATAAAATTCTTGATCGTCACATCTGGACGCCGCTGGAAACTGTCGGCCCTATTATACAATATAATACTGGGGTCCCAATATTACATAATATTCTCTTTTAGTGTACTCTGAGGGCCTGACCACCCGCACTCCCACCACCCAATGGTGCCCCTGTCTATATCTACACCAAAAATATATGAGTAGATCTTGGCATTAAGGGTCTGTGTATTCGCCCACTCTTCGGTTCCTCGCCCTCTTTATTCTCATTTCTCTCAAGCTTAACAACTATATAATGAGCTTGAAGATCAATTAGGTTAAAGAAGTTACAAAATTACATCAGATCGTAAGAATATATGATGCATGACAGGTTATCATTATATTTGCATTTGAACAGATGAGGTA
Organism: Brycinus macrolepidotus; assembly: GCA_037974445.1. Classification (NCBI taxonomy): domain Eukaryota; kingdom Metazoa; phylum Chordata; class Actinopteri; order Characiformes; family Alestidae; genus Brycinus; species Brycinus macrolepidotus. The sequence goes on from JBBPCZ010000001.1 coordinate 27,324,669, forward strand.
ATGACACTAACCCCCAACCCCCCCTCCCCCCCCGGTATTATATGCTCAATGTCCACTACTCAAACAGCAGCATAGTGAACATACTGTTCAACCACTCTCTCTCACACACACACACAAACACACACACTCTTCTGCGCTCCTAAACTGAATCATGAGGTTGCGATGTTCTGTCCCTGGACTTTGGCCAGCGGTGTGCTGAAACAGCGGAGTGTGTGCTGTGGTTTGAGCAGGAGGGCTCTGTTACGCCACCCTGACAGGGTACACGGATGGGCACAGGGCGGCACAGTTAGGGGGGAGGGGGAGGGTGTGCGCCAGCGCTACTCTGGCTCTGCTCTCAGGTCCCAAAATACTTCCACTCCCTTTACCCCCGCCAGCGCCCCCCTCGGCTGACATAGTGCTTGTGCCACGCTCCGCTCTGTTGCCAGTTCTGTCCTACTTGGAACCATCTGACCCATCAAGCTTTCACTTTCCAGCTTGGGAACACAGACCACTATGTACGGCTGCTGGACGCGCTTGGCTTTACCTGATTGGCTGGATGGGTTAACACATGCTCTTGTTTGATAAACAAAATCAGTACGCGAATCAGAGCTCTCTGAGTTTAAAGGGTCAGAATCAGAGCAAATGAGTTACAGTGCCAAGCCAAAGCCTCAGACACCTGAGAAAATCATATTTAAAAACTGTTCAGCTGAGTAGTATGTCTTTTAAAGGTTAAAATTAGAATATATGCAAATAATGTTAATACTGTGAATAATGATTTCTATGTTGTTTATTTCTATAGCCCATTATCATACACAAAGGTCATTCAATGTGTTTTACAGGAATTTAATACAAATATTTAGAAATCAGGAAGCATAAAATAGTAGGAAGAGTAAAAGCAAAAAAAGAAATGAAAGAATGCCAAGAAAATCCATAAAAGAAAATTGAAAGCGAAACAGAACATTTAATATGTATAAATAAGATATTTAAAAGAAGGCAGAGGAGAATAGTGCAGCTTTTTAAAGATACAGTTGGTGCAGATCTGATATTGATGGGCAGTTGGTTCCAGCAGTGGGCAGCATAGTGGATAAACAGCATCCGTTTCAGCAATAACTATATGTTTGCTTAATCATTCCCAGACCTCTTCGTGGAAGCCCAGTATTACTTCATAGTTCTCATCAAGTACTTCAAACACCTGGTTCAGCTCAATCGATACTTCATTAGATTAAATCAGGAGTTTCACAAATCTATGCAAAGGCTCAAAGAACAGAGGTGAAATCTGGATCAAACCTGTGTTCTTCTAAAAAGCTCACAAAACATCAAGTATTTTTACAAACAAATCTTGATATTATCTAATGCTTTCTCATTTGTTTGCATCTATTCTGAAGTTAACTTGTGTATTTGCGGATGGAAAGTCCCTCATTGCTCAGACAAACGGCTTTTGCACAGGAGCCTAAGACTTTTGGACAGTATTGTACTGTACTAGTTTCTGGAAAAGACTGACGTAGCAGAAGATCAGTGAGGGCTTTGGATGCTTCAAAATAGACAAATATAATGTTTTGAGAACAGATTCTGTTTGCAGCATAAATCAATCCTGGCTGGAGGAGCCTCGAAAGGTGCTGAAAACGCATCCTCCGCTTCACGATCCTTGGAGGTCTCCTGCAATCCATGAATACTAAATACTGCTCGTTTTTCTTCTGCCCTTTCTTTTTCTTTGTCAGTGGTATGTTTAGTCTGGAGAAGGGGCATAAAGACATTCTCTCCCTCCTTCTCTCCCTCCTTTTCTCTCCCTCTCTCGTTCTAGGGTGACGGCAGGCCAGAAAGATAAACAAAAGGTGCTGAAATTTAGAAATGTCAACCGGTGAATCTAACCTGAGCATCTGTCTGCAAAATCACCAATCGGCATGTTCAGACAAAATAAAATTCACAATTTGCTCTGATTAACAGGGAAATTCACTTTGTTTTATTTAAAGTGTTTGCTCTGTTAGATCAGGAGGTGCATGCAAGCTCATAATACACTCCTTTATAGTAGTACGCGCGCACACACACACACACACACACACACACACACACATCTGCTTTTTAAGACTCCTAACCCTCACGTGCCAGGAATAGTGATACAGCACCTCAAACATCCACCAAAAAAGAGTTTCGAATGGACGAATGAAAAGAAAAAAAAAGAATGAAATGAAAGGTGATAGGACAGGATGATGTGAGTGCGTATGAAAAAGAAAGTGTGTAAAAAAAATTAATAAAAAAGATGTGACCTGCATGTCTATTACTGCTTCCACTTTCTATGTCTGTTTATCTTCTATCTGTCAAGGCCAGGGTTGCCAGATTGGGCCATTTTGAGCCCTACTAGATATCACCTCCTTCAACTTTGGCCTAATTACTGAGCTACCATTATTATCCAGTAACTACTGTGAAACACTCTGTGCCTAATTTACAGTTAAATGAATATATAAATAAATATATATATATTATATGGAATGCCTGCAGGTCCAGAGTTTAATGTGTTAATCACATTTTTAATCACTTGTTCCTTGGTTTATAGTGAACCGGGTGCATTTTAAACCATAATAAATCTGTACAGAATGCCAATTTATTTTTAGCAGCACGACTCATATTTTCGCGTGTATCTGAAAAAGGCGCCCCTCGTGCCTCAGACGCTCTGCTGCAACAGTTCCGCTCACTAACAAGTGGCACCAGACTTTGGCCTGGGGCTCTCGGATTCCAGTAAGTGTTTCGTTATGCAACCTTTAATAGGTGTCACCTTAAGTGAACCCGGGGTGAGCGGTCAGAGCCTGGGGGGACGGGAGAGAAGCGCCCTGTTCTTCAGCTCGCTGTGGGCGGCTGTGACGGCTGAAATCCACCGCGGTTTGTGCCAAGTCACGTCTGAGAGAGCGCCTCGTCCCGTGCCGACGGCGGGATGAGCGGCGGAAAAGCAGTCGTTGGCAGGGTGTTAGAGGAGGATGAAGCAGAAAACACAACCAGACCTCATGTCCTGGTGCGTCCCTGTGGGAGCTTCACATTCAAGGCGTAGTTCCTCTACCCTGATGTCATCTCACTCTCTAAACTGCAGTTATTCTTAGAACATCTTGGTTTAAAAGAGTGCAAAAAACATGGTTTTAATTAAAAATAGAAGACTAAAAGGCCACAAAGGGTCCTTGAGGGAGCAGATCAGGGAACTCTCTGGTCATATGTAATGAAATTAAATCATTGTCTCACAATCAGTACGCGTGTTTTTGCAGAAACAGAATTAGCGACAAGAAGCCGTCTCCTAATATGAAGGTTTGATGCGGGTAAATCATCGATTTGGGGCCTTTAATATATTGAAAGGCATTGCAATCGCAATATGTAGCACTGTCCGTATCGTGCAGGCCTACATAATATTGCATATAGATACTATGTACACTTAGTATAATATACACCAATTTTACAGTGCACATTGTCTCATAAACATGGTTAAAATTGATCCACAGTTTTCTTTATGTCAATCTTCAAGACCAAAAGTGCTCTTGAATCACTCCTCACAGATCCTTCAAGAGCTTAGAGAAGCTTTGCCTCTTGCTTCAGCGATCATCTGCGCTCATTCAGTTTTGGCCATGGAAGACGAAAGTGGTCACAAAGCGTTTTAATGAAATGTGATAACCTTCAGAAGGACGCTGGAACACAGAGTTTGTTTTGAAAACAGCCTCCACTGTTTTCATGAAGCGTCAGGTGAACTGGCTGAGGTGGCGGCAGGACGAGAGTGAAGCGTGACGTACGACGGGGCAGGAAAAATCGATGAAAGTCGACACTGCTGATTGGTGGCCATGTGCTGCATCAAATATTTGCACTAGCGGAGTGACGTCCGTTTCGCATGAAAGTAACAGGAAGAGCAGACACGGGGGGTCGCCTGTGTGTGAGACGAAGACATCTGACATCTGGACAGGTGTGTTTGTGTGGAAATACGTTGCTCACATGCGACCTTCTGAATTCTAAACACACTTCGCACCACACGAGATCACGCTGGACACTTACAAATACACTGAGGGACTTTAAATATGTTTTAAATACACAATCCCACTACAATAATAAAATACTCCAGAGGGGAGAATATTAATGATATTGACATTTTATCAAATTACAGTCTGCTTTTAACAGCAGATCAGTTCACTAGAGAGATACAGTAATCAACAGAGAGAGAGAGAGAGAGAGAGAGAGAGAGAGAGAGAGAGGGAGAGACAGAGAGAGAAGAGAGACAGAAAGAGAGAGAGATAAGGAGAGAGAGATAAAAGTGAGAGGGAGAGAGATAAAGGGAACGAGATAGAGAGACAGAAGAAGAGAGAGGCAAAGAAAGAGAGACGGAAAGAGAGATAAAGAGTAAGAGAGAGAGAGGGAGAGATAGAGAGATTAAGAGAGAGAGATAAAGAGAGATGAGAGAGGGAGAGAGATCAAGAGAGAGGGAGAGGGAGGGAGAAAGAGAGGGAGAGAGCAGAAACACTGGGATTGGTTAGAGGCTCATTTGCATATTGCAGCCTTCTGTGGTATCAATACTGCAGAGACCGATATACAATTAGCAGATGATACATTGCGGAGCTCTCAACTACAGGCATGCTTTTAGTTATCAAAGCATCTAAACTGTGTGTGTGAGAGAGAGAGAGAGAAAACCCAGTAAAAATAAACTTTTATGTTTGTTATTATCCTTTCTTTCCCTTGAGACACTTCTTTCCACCAATACAATGAACTGAAACGGAATTTACAGTCAATTATGACTAAAAAGACATGAAAAGGGTTCAATCCAGTGAATGTAGCAGCGAGACGTTCAGGGAGGTTCGGCATTAAAGCAGCGCACAGTTACTTTGTAAAAAGAATGGGTTTACACTCTGGACTCCGGTCCAACTGGAACCAGTTCAGAGTTCCTCTCTGCTCCACCAGTCAACAGTTTAGTTCAGTGAATCAGCAGGAGAGCCTGAGTGTCAGAGAGACTTCTGTTACCAGAGCAGAGCAGCCAGCAGCTTTGGATCAGCCTCTCTCTCTCTCTCTCTCTCTCTCTCACTCTCACCCCCTCTCTCTTTCTCTGTCTCTATCTCTCTCTATATATATATTTCTTTCTCCCTCCCTTTTTTCTCTCTCTCCCTCTTGTTATCCATCTCTCTATCCCCCTCACTCGTTCTCTGCCTCTTTGAGTCTCTTTCTGCCTCTATCACTCCTTTTCTCTCTCTCTCCTCTCTATCTCCCTCTCTCTCTCTTTCTCTCTCCCTCTCTTATTCTCTCTACCTCTCTCTCTATCTGTCTCGCCCCTCTCTCTGTCTCTCTCTCTATTTCTCCCTCTTTTTACCTCTCTGTCTCTCTCCCTCTCACCTGTTTTCTCTCTACTTCTCTCTTTCTCTCTCGCCCCCACTGTCATTCTCTCTCCCTCTCTCTCTCTCTCTCTCTCTCTCTCTCTCATGCTCACTATCCGTGAAGAACAGAAGAACAGATCAGGGGAAAAAAAAGCAAAGCGTTTGTGTCTCTGTCCTCTTCCTTGTTGCCGAGTGGCTCATACACGACGACAAGCGGCCCTGAAAACAGAAGCTGAAAAGCCCCTTCCGAGTTCAGTAGGACATCTAAGAATAAACAAGGGATGGGCAGTGAATGCCATACCGCTCTCCCACACTCTCACCTACCATGGCCACACACACACACACACACACACACACACACACACACACACTCTCTCCATCACTCAAGACTGCCTGTATTCCGAAGTAAATGGTAGCAAAGTGTTACCCTGGCGATGGCACTGTGCCCGCAAAGTGCCCAGCAAAGACTGTACTGCTGCCTTAAATGTGGATATTAGTCAGAAAGCAGGGGAAACAATATATTACCAAAATATTACCCAAATTTTCTAAAGTTGAACTAGACAAAATGGACCAGCAAAACAGTCATGTCCCATTTAAAAAGAAATGAAATTTTTGCAAATTACTTAGCTACTAAAAAAAAACAAACAAAAAAACAAAGGTACAAATAAATATATGGATATAACATTACAACATCCAATCATCCTGCTACTTGTTACTATGCAGTTCCAGTCTGCTAGTTATAAACTCTCTATAATTGGACAACATTTGCTTTTTTTTCTGATACATGCAGGTGTTTACTGTTAGTACTGTCAATATCCACGACTCAGGAAAGAGTAATGTGACGTCAGTCATCATGATAACAAAACGGCATATGGTCATTTTGCCCACTCTGATTCCACTGAGTGGCTCTGGATGCGGGAGCTTGTTTGCAGACACTCTAAGCCGTCAGGCCGAAGTATGTTACTGAAAACTGCCTGGTTCAGGAAAACCTTTCACATATAATGTAGTTCAGCCAGATGCCTGAGCCGCAGCCTCCTTTCAACAGGAGCGGGTGAAATAAGGTCATGGTTAAGTGTATGTTAGGTCTCTGTGGAGCTGTTAAACCAATCATTACCCGCTGCACATTTCACACAACTTTATAGTACCAGAGAGTACACAGTGTGACGCTTCACCGGGGAGCTTTCGTATGGCATGTTGCCCCATGCACTGTACACTACAGGCCCACCCTCGGATTTTTAAAAAAGTAATGATAAATTAATTAAATTTTATTTTTGCCCACCATTAGCACTTGTGTTAGAAATAGGGTCAGAAAATGGGAATATGGAAGAGAATAGCAGTATTCTCATACCTGGCCCATGTAACTATAGGTACTATAACCAGAATAAAAACTGTTACTGAAGTGTAATGATACACACTGTAAGTGCAGTTTAATGGATGTGAAAGGTTACGTACGAGTTTCTTAAAAATAGCCCCCCTTGCCTTAATCACAGCAGCACAGATTCACCACATCGTTTCCAGCAATTTTTGGAATTAACTTGTGTCCAAACCCTCCCATCACCTTTTCAAGCCTGCAGTTTTGTCTCATTTGCTGCACACTCATTTGAAACTTGTGGGTCCAGGTCATCAGTGCAGCTCGATGGAAGAAAGATCTGGACACTGGGCAGGCCAAGACATCATTCTTTTTGCTTATTGCTTCAAACGTTTTGCTTTTGCTTAAAACTTTCTGCTTTTCTTTGGACTGGATTTCATTTTGGCACCTTTCTGAAAAACGTTTGGCATCATTATCCTGTTGAGGAATGATTTTTTTGTCCAGTAATACCCGAACCCGAAGGAATTGTGTGATGTTGTGAACAAAGTGAATGTCGGTGCACTAGAGACAGACCTGATATGTCTCTTCACAAGCAACAGTTTGCGTCTTTGTGGCTAAATAATGTTACTACAGTATTTAAAACTTTGAAAAACAGCCTGTTACATTCAAGTATTTCTGTTATCTGGTAATAAACTATCGAAACAACACACTGTAATATCTGAGGGAGGGTCCAAACTTCTGGCCTGTAGTGTGTGTAACAGCCCCCAAAGGATCTCGAGCTCCACAGACTGTGTCCAGTCCTGTGTGTCAGATATAGTGGATAATCTAATCAATGGCACTTAGAGATGAAGTGACTTTTCAGCTTTTACAACCAGCGTCCTTGTGTATCCCATATCGCCGCAAAGATTTCTCTCTGATAAACTCGGCGGGAAACACTGCCTGTACTATCATGCACTATGTGTCATAGAATTCGGGCGAAAAGCAAAGTCTCCTCACAATAGAGAATGCCCGCGGCATTACTCATACCCCATAGTAAAGTCAGTCGTGGTGCTTTGAGCACAGCAAAGTTACAAAAGCACTAAAGCTTGAGGAATGTCGAGAGAACGCACCCAAGTCTGTGGGCGGAAACAGAGCTTTACCTGCGTGTGTAGTCTTTTATGCACGCATACTTGGCAAGCATCACCGGGGCGGTTATTAATAGCGTGTGGTGTGACGAGGCGCTACGCCTAACAACGTAAGTCTGGTCCTGTCTCACGCGCCCGTTTCCATGGATTTTCACTTAGATTGTTTTGGTGTTTCTCTGGTTGTCAGGTGGCTTCAGTCACTACAAAGCATGGCGGAGTGTGTGCCATCCTTGCTTAACAGAACCACTTCACGCAGACACACACACACACACACACACACACGCACACACACACCTCACTACACAGTACAGCCATAAATGTGGCAAGAGCCACAAAACCTCATTGTCAGCAGACACCTCATATCAAACATTACTCGGGACCAGTCATATGACTGCAAATGGTCACGGCAGGCAAGTGGTCTGTTGCCTCCACTCAAACTCACCATGTGCCACATATAACAAGAGCCCAATGCCCTTATACAAATCACTGAATGGAGATTTATTGACTATCCCATGACAAAAAAAAAACAACAGTTAAGGGACTCACAATGAGCTGCATGCTTGGTTCCTCTCCACCGGCTGATAAGTGACCAGCGTTTTCCTACTCAGTCCATGGGGACCCTCAGATAGACTCTATCCTAACTCAAGCATGCTTGAATGGGGAAATCGATAAACACTTAGTACCTGCCACAGGTATGCTGGAAGCATTGGCGTGAATAATAATTTTTAAAAATCTAAACATGAACTTACTCAAAACAAAATAAGCACTCAAGCAGAAGCAAAAGTTGCACTTGAGTAAAAACTCAAGACCTCAGTACATTTTCTTTGCACATGCAGCATCACCACAGACCTGTTGCTGGTTATTCTACACCAGCTGTGTAAACCTCACAGAAGTAAAAGTATCTACTCAAATACTTTAGTCTCCAACAGATTTGCAGTGGCTCTTTACACATCCAGCATCCGCACAGACCTGTTGCTGGTTGTTCTCCCCTTGTTGGGACCCCCTTTAGTCTACAGCTCATAACACGAAATCATAATGAAATTTTAACTAGATTAAAAAGAGATTAGGGGAGTTGAATGGGAGGGACTGAAGTGGATGCAGGCGCTGTGCAAAAGTAAACGCACCCCATACTCTGCAAGTGTGTGCATTAAGTGAACAGGGATGCAACAGAAGTGTGTGAGTGTGTGTGTGTGTGTGTGTGTAAAGGACTGGAGAGGGCTCCGTGGTCGTATAGAGTGCAGGGGGGGTACCTTCCAGCCGGCAGAGCTGTTGCTGTCTCCCTTGTCCTTGAAGTAGGGCACGCTCTTCACCATCCAGTCGTAGATCTGGGAGAGGGTGAGGCGCTTCTCTGGGGAGCTCTCGATGGCCTTGGTGATCAGGTCCGCGTAGGACATGTTGCCCCACGCGTTCCTGCGGGAGGAGCTGCTCTTCCTCTGCGCCGAGACGGAGGACAGCAGGGGGACATGCTGCTGCTGCTGCTGCTGCAGCTGAGGGCTGGAGACCTGCTGCTGCTGCTGGCTCTGCTGCTGCTGGTGGACACAGTCGAAGTCCAGCACCTTCTGCTCCTCATAGTCCTCACTCTCCTCCAGCAAACCGAGACCACTGACCAGGTCCGCGTGACCTGCAGAGCCCACCACGGAGCCCCCCACCGACGCGTCCCCCCCACCGCGCGGTCCCGCGGAGGACGCGGGAGAGCACGTGCCCGAGTCCCCCGGGTTCGCGAGCTCCGGCCGGGGCAGCGGCCACGTGCACGAGCGCGGCCGCGAGAACGGTGCGAAGTCCGGGTCAATTTCTACCGAGGTGTGCTGCGGAGCCACTTCAGCCATGACGCCGAGCACATAGGAACGGCGGAGGAAAAATATAAAAGTAAAATAAAATAAAAACAAAACAAAACAAAAACAAAACAAAAATAAAAAATAAACAACTAACTCAACTGCCCCGTTAAAACGCACCGGAGGCGAAAAGAAAACAGTCTCTACTTCTTCGAGCAGAAATAAACTACTAACCTACATTTGAGGAGGTGGAACAAAAAAAGTCAAAAGCCGGATGGAAAGGAAAATAAAGCGATAAAATAAACGCCACACAACTAACTTCACTGTCCCGTCAAAAACGTAGCGAGAACAGAAAAGAAAGCAGTTTCTACTTTCTCAGGGCAGAAATAAACTACTAACATACAGTGGAGAGGTCAAAAGCTGGATGGAAACGAAAGCAGCCAGTATGTTGTTGTTGTTTACATGACAACAACAAAAAAAAGACGAAAAGAGGTTTTTGGTGGAATCTGCAGCTCTAGGTCTGGACTCCGGCTCGCTCCTGTCACTAGTGTCGCAAGTGGAGCGGAGTGTGTTTGTATATGAGCGTGTGTGTGTGTGCGTGTGCGCGCGCGCGCGTGTGCGTTCGAAGTGGGGTTAGTGGAACTAGTAGCGCTCATATGGCTCGTAGCCCCGCCTCATTGTTTAATTGACAGCTGGTCGGGCCAATAGGAGCTCTGCGTCCCGAAAGTGAAAGAGGCTTCCCCTCAGCACTTGTAAACACAGCTTTGCTTTTTTTTTAAAGTGATGTTTTTATAAAGTCTGGCACGAAAAATACGCTTCTCCTCATCACTAATCTACCCTAAAGAGAACACCGGGCTTTCAAATATCCCTAAAAAACATCACGGAGTTCATATAATACGACATTCGGTGTGTTTGAGCGCCCAGGAATAGGAATAGCGCTCATAGCTGCGTAATTACAGCGTAATTGTGTAATTATAGCGTAAATGGTGTAATTATAGCGTAATTGCGTAACAGGCAGATAACAGCGCCGGACTAAAGTATAGTTTACTTGCTCGGACAGAAGATAGGAAGGACTAAGGACATTTTTGTTTTCTTTTTTCTTTGAAATGAAAGTCAACAAGTAGTGGTGATCTGAATTGGAGGGCAGGTGGCCAAACCGGGGAATTCAAAACAGAAGCGTCCCAGTAGGGAATCACCTAACTGGACACACACACACACACACACACACACACGCATATAGTAATAATAATCATAATCATAATCACAACTAAACTCGACAGACTCCTGTTATTGGGACTGACAGCTCTAGTATCACAGTGCAGCCCAACACAATGTGTGGTTTGTCCGAACACAATGTAGTTTGTTAAAAACACAGTGTGTGGTTTGTCCATGTGGCAGAAACATGCTTGGGTGTGGGTCCAATCAATATAAACACCGCACTGTCTATCCTTAATTACTTATAAAAATATAAAAATGTAAAACGGAATGCAGTATGAGTTACTCAGACTGTATCACTGTGTCTATCAGAGATTTTGTAAAGTGTTATGAAAATGATCATTTTTGAATGGTTATAGTCTCAATGTTCTGCTAAATTTTTCAGATGCTTGTAATATACGGTATTATAGTTTGCGTTGGTGCATATATTAGAGGTTACGCGGTAATGAGACCTGGGTACGTTTTTCCTATGTGGGTTTTAGTAAACGTAAATATATTTTATGGGAACATGTAAGCTATAAACATTTAACACACATAACCTTTATACATGGGATAAATGTATTAAATGTACCAGAATCTTAGGTCATGCAAAAAGAAAGTTAATAAAGGCAAACATATGCTGTCAGTTATGTTTTGACTGGAGATTTGTAGATATAACCTTAATCTTTAAATATGTTGTGGATATTTGAATGCTGATGAGCTTAAGATAATAATAAAAAAAGATCTGATCATTAACGAATGAGTCCCATTAAGTTATGCACTGCATATAGGGATAGACAACAAGCTTTTATTTTATACAGCTACATTACTTAGGAAGATGAAGATCGGTTTTTAGTTTTAGAAATAAGATAAGAGAGATAAGATAACCCTTTATTAGTCCCACAGGTGTAAAAATATATATAAATATGTATATACATACATATACATATATATGTATGTATATATATATATATATATATATATAAACTAATATAAGTGTATGCATGTATGTACACATTGGATATATGTGAGTATATATGTGCATAGTGGATATATATATATATATATATATATATATGTGTGTGTGTGTGTGTGTGTGTGTGTGTGTGTGTGTGTGTGTGTGTGT
>JBBPCZ010000001.1:27353649-27373763 GCA_037974445.1 Brycinus macrolepidotus
AAAAAAAAAAAAAAAACTGCGTTAACGCGCGATAAATTAATTGTCGGCGTTAAGTAAACAATGCGTTAATGCGATAATAACGCGTTAACGTTCCCAGCACTAATACACACACACACACACATATATATATATATATATATATATATATACACATGTATATTTATATTAAGAACACAGATATTCTAATGACGATTCAGTCAAACATGGCTGATTATATTAATAATCAAGTCATCTAGATATCATTTTGACAGTAATAAACTAATCATATACACACAATTTAAATTACATTACATTAAATTTGACTTAATATACATGGCAATCATTCATGTATTTGTGAGCTCCCGATGGTGTGGGTCTTCTCTTTCAGTGATGCTAGCAAAAGCAGTTTGAGTGCTAATTGCTGCCCCTTGTGGAGAATGTTCAGACTGTTGAACATGACTTTGTAATGACCTGTGGATCCACTGTTTATCATTTAATTTGCAATTACATTTCAATCGAGCAGTTGTGATAGCCCTCTAGCTGAGTAGTGCAGGGTCTTCAGTAACAGTGAAATAGATATAGAGGCCCATAAGGGGCATTAATGGGGTACTCACCAACAGGAGAGCTTTGGGGAGGAGGCAGCAGAGAGCGGCGGGTGGGGGTGTGGCCACTGGGGGGCTGGGGGCTGCTGCATGTTGGTGGTCTACTGCTGCCACTGTGACTGGGGGAGAAAGATGAACGAGGCAGGAGGGTCTCCTCACTTTCACTGCCTGGACCTGCACAATAAAACACGGAGACTTTAATGCCACTCCTTAACATATGGAGACTAAACTACTGTGCAAAAATCTTGAGTCACCCCTATTTTCTTTATATGTAGCTTTTTTTTAAAAATATATATCATCTGGAATCATTTGCACCTGTTTCTTCACTGGTTCAGGTCTTAAGTTAGATGTGCTTCGTTCTGCTTGAATGATTCATACGTAGGTCACTGTGTGGATTAACAAACAAAAAACATTCCTCTGAAACTGGTCAGGTTCAGGGACTGGACTGAAAATGAGAGTCTTTGAAAGTCCTTCAGGAAGCCTGGAGAACTGTTCCACAAGACCACATTAAAAACACAAGAAAGCCTGGATCTTTGGAAGCAAAATATGAAGAAATGAGACTTTTGCACAGTACTGTACCTTATGAATAAAGCATGCTCGATTTATAAATAACTCTGTGTCTCATAGCTGTAGTGGATTTAAATAAAGGAGAAAATCAGACACCAAACATGGCTTGAAACGTGGCATTCGAGGTGAGGGGAACATTTCTGACCATTGCTTAAACATAGTTTTCTGAATCTAATGTATTTCTTACTGTAATGGTCAAGCTGATCTCTCAGAGTCAATCAAAATATCTTATCAGATCATAAAATCTGTTGGTTTGATGTGACTTGAAGTTGGGATAAGAATCGTAGACTAATTCTTTATTGCCATTCAAATGTCTGCTAGGAAAAAAAAACCTCCATCTTTATGGAAAATACTAGAGAAAGAGAAGAACCACAATGTGACTGTTCAGTTTTTTTTTTCTTCCGCAAAACAAAAGAGTGTAGGCCTTGGTCTTCAAGATCAAGGTTGATCATCATATTTAGACGACACCTAAAGTAAAATCAGCAGTTTTGCGCAGTAGACTGTGTAAAATAATGAATATGCTCCAAATATGCAACACTATAAAGCACCAACAACCAAGTATATGGACTGTTTCATTTCCTCTCACTGGAAAAGGAGTGTACATAAAAGAAGACTCCTGTGACTCTTCTTATAACTCAGATCCATGTTGTACCGTATCATGTTACACTACGTTTAATAGTGAACAGGGCGTCTTAAGAAATGTGTAGCATATTCAAAACGTTCTGCATATTTGAAAGAAAAAAAAAACTACATTCCTCCAGAGAGACAATGTCAGAAGGAATGCTAGAGAAGGGCTGCTTTAAAATTTCAAAGCCAAAAAGCCCCCTGGCAGTGCTCAGAAGGTAGTCCTAACCACGGAGGGGGGGATCAAGGGAAAGGGCATGGAGACTTATACATAGTGAACTATATGAGGCTGAAAACAGATATATGTGCTATTTATAAAACACCAACACTGAGCATAAGTCACATTTAGCTTACATGTTACATGTGTGTAGTGTGTAGCTCCTAAAGTGAGCCGAAATTATTCAGTTCTGCTCTTCGTTCTAAGAAACATTTAAATTTAATTACAACCACGACTTCAACCCTTAACCACCTGTAGACCAGTAAGACACAGATCTACCACCCACCAAGTACCAGCCTGGCAAGAGTAAACATGAATGTAGGCACCAAATCAAGAGCAAAAAGTAATTTAACAAAATCCTTTAATTCCTGATTCTGTGTTTCTACCAACAACCAGCAAGGAGATGAAATCTATGTGCATTCTAGCACTGGCAATGTGTAGCATAGCTTTAGCTGTACTATAAAAACATATACACTTTGTGTCCAAAGGTACCAGGACACTCCTTCTAATTGGTGAATTGGGCGAATCTGAATGATGGAGCTTCATCAAATATCTTTGGGGTGAGTTGGAGTGACATTTGTTCCCCAGATCTAACATCAGTACCAAACCTCACAAATGCTCTTGTGTGCACTAATGCCATCAAATCCTCACAGCAAGGTTCCAGCATCTAGTGTAATGCCTTTCCGGAAGAGTAGAGACAGTATCGCACAAAATAATGCATAAATGTCCAGTTGGTACCATTGATTTCAGAGAAAACTTTAGATGAGAGGATTCTTTTGGGCATGTAGGGTATAACACCCATTCCTTCAACTGAAAAAATGAATTAACGATAAAAATACGTCAAGCTGTTGCACACAAATAAAACATGTGTAAAGTATCATTTTGTCTGTGTAGAATTTACCATGCAGTCCTGCACAAAAGATCAAAGCATCATCACAGCATCATCATAACTCACGTACATGAAGTCAAGTCTTCCTTCGGAGGGACCTTTTGAAAAACAAAAGTAAAAAGAGGTACAAAGTACCCCAGTAAAGTGAACATCACAGCATCAGACCCGACGTTCTTCCATCGAGGAGGTGCCTCTTTTCTAACAAAGAACATAAATCAGTTTTTCTTCAAGGGAGAGGCACTTTTACATGGCGAGAAGATGACAACCACAGCAACAGTTAGGAATAATTAAGGAAAGTGGTTGTACTTGAGGTTTAAAAAAAGGGGGAAAGAGAGAGGTTCCAAGCACGAGACACAAGGCCAACAGATTAACTACTCTAACAGATTATCTCTTTCTCTGAACACGTCTGTGCCAGAAAGTAAAAGTGGTCATGAAGGCATGGACAAGAGATCGACTCGGGTGTGGACGACAGCTGTTCTTTATTTCTTACTTAGGATTTCCATTTGTGGCTGCCGAGCCCAGCGTCTGACAAAAATGCTACTGTCACACACCTAAATAACAAGCAGACGAGTTGCAGTTCCGTCGGGGGGCTGTAAAAGTCGGCAGCGCTGGGAGGCGCCGCCACTGACCCTTCAGCTGTTAAAGAGACAAATGTGTCCTCACTATAGAATCAGACAAGCTTGAACTTCTCCTCACGCCACATGACGGGAGTAACAAATTGTAGACTTGGAGGTTGACAACATTGCTCAGTTTAGTTTCCCTGATCCAAATCTCACGAAAGGCTTAGAGTTTGTATACTGCTTCTATACTATCCCTAAGTCTCTATACTAATACTGTAAAAAACGGACATTTTTTACTTCTTCATTTAATTTTTCCGCCTTCAATATTTCACATTTTTGCATTTACACCCTGAGTGTCTAGTCAGCCACGGAAAAAACCCCTAAATCTGTCGTGTAACACTGGGTTGAGAATCCATCGGCACTGAATGGCAAACACATTTTTTCCATTTGATTTTGATTCAAGGTGCTGAGATGCATTTCTAAAACAATTCTGTGTGTATCCTTGTGTCACATCTACAGTAATTTACTTACTTGATTCATCTACAGTCCTACTTTTTTATGTTGTACCATCTACTAAGCTCAAACTAAAGCCAACAAAATGAGAAGAAGAAAAAAACAGTAACTATAATTTGATTTTTTGTTGTTCATGTCACATTATATAGCTTTTAGTACTCATTTTTTCAAGCGTGGTGTTATTGACATTTGTCAAAAAAGTGTACGCGTAAGTGTACGGAAAAGTGTGATTTTTTCAGTCACTGTCCTTAACAGTTAAAGTTCCACTTGTGTTTTTAGGGATGGGAGAAAGTTAGAAACACCAATAAACAGAAACATCGCTGTGAAAGTTAACAAGTCCACTTCTTCAAGGCTCAACTTATGTATATCACCCCTGGAGAAGTGGTGCCCCTGCTTTAAGCCATAGTTGCACTGTTATTGATGGCAATAAGAAAATCATGGTAGAAACACCCTAGCAACAACATAGAACATTATAGTAAACACCTGACAGCCCTTTGGTTAACCACCAGATACCACAGAAATTGACCTACAACGTCCTAGCAACTAACTGGGACACCACAGCAACCATCCTGCAACCACCTGAGAACTGCCTCAGATTTCTGTCAGAAATTTGGTTTCTACCTTTCAATCAACATCATCAAACGCCAGTATGAGAGGAGATACTTTATTATGATCTGAAGATGGTGAAAAGTCATCTTGGATCTTTGCAGATCCAAATCTTTCTACGTCGAGTGTAAATGTCATTTATTACATAACTAACTGTGTAGGGCTGATGTGATCACTTTCCATTAAAAAAAATCAGTTTCCATTAAAAAAAAAAAAACATGTTCTAGATTCTAGATTCTTAAAAGGCAAGGACTGAAACAGGGAATCTACAGGTAATTAAACAGAACTGTGCAAAAGTGTTGAGCCACCCCTCGTTTCTTCACATTTGCTTCCAAAGAGCCAAACTTTCTTGTATTTTTAATGTAGTCTTGAGGAACAGTTCTCCAGGCTTCCTGAAGGACTTTCAAAGACTCTCATTCTCAGTCCAGTCCCTGAACCTGACCAGTTTCAGAGGAATGTTTCTTGTTTGTTAAGCCACACAGTGACCTACGTATGAATCATTCAAGCAGAACAAAGCAAAATCTGAGGTGTGGCTCAAGACTTTTGCACAGTACTTTATATTTTACTGTTAAGGTAAAATAAAAAAAATTACAGTAGCACACAAAAAATAATCACAGTATTAACTGTAGTATATGACTATGGATGCCTCTATGGATGACTAATAATAGTAATAGTAATAGCTAGTGCAAGAACACAAAAAACACTGTAGTCAGGCTGATTAACTCCTATTTAAGTTACACTTTCATTTAATCTACTCAATATGCCAAAGATAAAACATAAGTTCAACAGGCATAAAAAGTATTTTTGCACCAACAAAGTGATTCAAAGCAAAATATAAAGCAATGAGGGCTGGCTCAAGACTTTTGCATAGTATTGTACAACTGGCTACTGTTAAAAGACAAAGAGGTCAAACGAACACAGTGCCCAGGACCACAGACAATACTCCAAATGTCTCACTGCAGCAATTCAGTGTCTTTTGATGGGATTTAATGAAAGGCAGAGCATGTTGGAGTGTGTGTATCCGAGAGAGAGAGAGGGAGAGAGAGAGAGAGGGGGAGAGAGGGGGAGAGAGGGAGAGAGAGAAACTGCACTGACACTGCAGACTGCAGATATTGACTCAGCACTGGCCTGCAGTAACGAGGGGAGTGGATGTATGCATGGAATGCAGTCAGAAAAGGGTGGGAGGATACACCCCGACTGTCCAGACAGCACAGAAACCTAAACCTAAAGTTCTACAACACAGGGGTGAGAATCCATCGACACCGAACGGCAAACATGTTCGCTTCCATTTGATTTTGATTCAGGGTGCTAAAATACGATGTACGATGTCCGTGGCACCTTATGATTCCTATGACTGGGATTGTTCATTTTCACAGGCAGCGATAGCTAGGCTGTATTTTAACGTAGTCTACACACTGTGCATCTACACCTACAACTTTGTTTCACCAGCTTAAATTAAAACTAAAAAAAGAGAAAAAATTGTCAACTACAATTTGATCTTTCTGTTGTTCACATTACTGCATAGCCTACAGTAACTGTGCATTAAAATGTGCACAAGCGTGTCCTTATCTTTTGACCAGGGGTGTGTAAACTGTGTTTATATACGTAGATATACTGTACTGTGCAAAAGTCTTAAGCCACCCTGCAATACTATCGGTAAAGTGCCCAATTGGCAACGGCTTTATTTTCCAGCCTGATAACACTCCCAAACACCCTGTCGATGCAGTCAATGCAGCTCGATAGAAAAAAACACGATGAAACACTATCAGTCATGGACTGGCCTCTCCAAAGCCAAGATCTCAACATTACTGAAACAGTGTGGGATCAACCGGACAGAGAACGGACCAAAAGGCAGACGATGTCCAATGAAAAGCTTTGCAATGTCCTTCAAGAAGCCTGGAGAACTATTCCTGAAGACACTTAAAAAAATTACAAGAAAGCATGTCTGAGAGTTCAGACTGTGGTCATAATGGTGGTCATACCAAATATTGACTCTAAAGCTTGTTAAAATAATCCGAACTTTCTTTGTGTTTCTCCTGTATTTACGTTTACGTTTTCACATGGTGCAGTAAATCACTGTACTGACCTATTGACTCATTTTCCTAGCAAAATATAGAAATGAGGGGTGACTTCTGCACAGTACTGTACATATACACACTGATCAGCCATAATATGAAAACCACCTGCCTATCTAATTTTGCGTAGGCCCCCTCAAGCCACCAAAATAGCACATGAGGCATGGACTCAAACAAGATCTCTGGCCTCATCAACACTGACTGAGGCAAATGGGGAAAACTGTCCTGTGGGCTGACCCTGCGTCCTCCAGGCTAATGAGGAAAGTGGCCGTTCAGTTATCAGTGCACAGTTCAAAAGTCAGCACCCATGATGGTATGGGGGTGCATTAATGTACATAGCAGGGGTAGCTTGCACATCTGGGAAGGCACCATTAATGCTGAACGATATATACTAGCTTTGGAGGAACATGCGCTGCCATCCAGGCTACGTCTTTTCCAGGGACAGCCTTACTTATTTCAGCAAGACAATGCCAAACCACATCTTGCACACATTACAGCAGTACGGCTCCACAGTAGAAGAGTCCGGGGGCTAAACGGGCCTGCCTGCAGTCCAGACCAGCCATTCACTGAAAACATTTGGTGCATCATGAAAAGAAAAATACAACAAAGAAGACTCCTCAGCTGAAATCCTATATGAGGCAAGAATGGGATGACATTTCAGCTTCAAAACTCCAGCAAGTGGTCTCCTCAGATCCCAAACGTTTACAGAGATCTGTAAGAAGAAGAGGTGATGCAACAAAGTGGTAAACATGGCCCCGTCCCAAATTTCTTTTTAATGTGCTGCTGACATCACTTGAAAATCAGCATATATTTCCCAAAAAAAAGTTTCTCAGATTGATATGACTGATTTTGATATGTTGTCTTCTCTTTGATATGCTGTCTTTGTTCTGTTTTCTGTTAAATACAGGGTTTACATGATTTGCAAATAATCACATACCGATTTTATTTACATTTTACATAGCACAGACCACGTAAACTCACAGACTGAGCTCACTGAGAAGCTGCAAACAAGCCTAAACCACTATGTGCAACACCAAGCGTCATCTGGAGTGGTGTAAATCCACGCTGCTAAACTCTGGAGTGGTTGAAACAGGTTCTCTGGAATGATGAATCATGCTTCACTATCGAGCAGTCTGATAAACAAATCTGGATTTGGAAGTTGCCAGGGCAGCACTACCTACCAGATGCATAGTGCCAACAGTAAAGTTTGGTGGAGGAGGTATAATGGGCCGTGTCTCACTATTTGGGCTAAGCCCTTTAGTTCCAGCGAGAGGTAATACAGCATGCAAAGACATTTTAGACAATGATATACTTACGACTTACGGTCAACAGTTTGAGGAAGGCCTTTTACTCCTCCAGCATTGTGAGTGCGAGCCAGGCCTTCTGGTCCAACATCAGTGTCTGACCTCACAAATGCCCTTTTGATATGGGTACAAATTCCACCAGACACACTCCAAAGCTCTTCCAGAAGACTGGAGGCTGTAGCCCCAAAGGGGGTTGGGGGGGAGGGGGGGGGGGTTGAGGGTCAACTTTATATTAATGCCAATGGTTTTGGAAAGGCATGTCAAACACGTTCATATAGGTGTGATGGTCGAGTGTATAATTTTCTTAGGGTGTACAAACTACTTTCCAATCTAACAATGACACAATAGATTGTGAAAAGTAATAGAAGTTACTGAGAGAAACAAGTTATACTTATATAAGAAATCCAATACAGTTTCATGGAGAGTAGGTGGGCAGACCTGAAGAGAAGCAGTTTACTCCACATTTCCATTTTATGAGTCAGTCACACCAAAAGAGTAGTGGGCGTGTACGTGTGCGTGCATCATGCATCATCAGTGTGTGTGTGTACCACTAACAGTGTGTTATCAATCTCTGAAACCTCTGAAAAAGAAGGATCATAAATGGTTCCTGACCCTTTAATTGGTGTATTGGTATAGATCCTTTTATCTATTATGGAAGTTCTTTAAACATTCAAAAATACTCTCGCATCTCATTTACTCAACCAGTTCTCAAAAGAACCATTGAAAGGTTCTTTAAGGAACCAAAAGTGGTCTTTTATGGCACTGCCTTAAAGAACCCTAAGAGTGGATGTCAATAAATCTGATAATAACAAGGCACTTGTGATTTGATGTGAATTTATGCAGGATATCTCACAAACAAGGCTGTTTTTGTCATTCGTCACTCTCTTAAGAATCAAAGAATCAAGAATCGTTCCTGCGGATAAGCTTGCATTATTGCGGTGAAGCATTTAGAAACTCCACAAGTGGAATGGCTCGATGACTGATCCAATATCTGAGTCCAGAAATGGCCTGCAGCTTTTTCAGCTCATGTGAATGAACCCTCTCTGTTCTCCAGTGCGACTGTATGTGCCTTTGGATTAATCAGAACAGACATCATACACTGCTTTGAAGTTCTTCAGCTTTTGCCTGTGGTGCCAAAAAAAAAAAAAAGAAATCTTCACACAGAGGGAAAAAAACACGCAGAGAAATACAAAACACTTAAAGATTAATGATAAGTGTACTTCCCTAGCAACAGTGGTATCGAGAAGAGAAGGGAGATGGGAGGGGTGGAATGAAATCCCACTCAGTATCACACACGGATCTGTCCTTACGGGATTCTTGTCTTCTTGAGGAAGACAAACTCACCATTTCTGTCACGATCACACTCCCCTGGATATCCTACGACATGGCTTCAGTCATCTAGCCCTGCCTTTGCTCTGCCTCTGCCTCTGCCTCCACACCATCACCGGCACAGTTAATGATGAACATTTGGTTTACCTGTGTTTCACTACTTCTGGATAATGTTCAAATGTTTCAGTACAGACACCAACAGCAATAACAAGACGTCAGTACTAATTCTTCAATAGTCTCTTCAATATCTTTTTTTCTCAATCCTCATGTCATCCAAGAAAAATCTAATTGGTTAATCGGTGCGTGAATAGGCGGGATTAAACGGCCTTAGCCAGAATAAGGAGATATTTAAATGTGTTGGTTTTGTGACATCACAAAAACTATGATTTGTTGTTTTCTTAGCTTATTTTCCATATGTGGACTGTATGGATTGAGGGAGTAAATATATCATTTGAAACAACACTGACAGACTTTAAAAGCCTTTGTAAGTCCAGAAAAGTGATGATACAGGATCATGAAAGGCATCGCAATTGCAATACATAACAGTAAAATCGCAATATTGATATTTTCCCATATCGTGCAGCTCTATTGGATAGCAAAACACACTTGGAGGAGAGAGCTAAATACCAACTACCAATCATGTCAGCTAACAGGCGCCTGCACTGCATTTAATTGACAAACCAGAAGTGGGAGCAGCTGAAATGAGATATGAGTGTGAGGTGCTGGAAGTGGGTTTATTTTCTGATTGCAATGGGTTGCAGACTAAACGAGAAGGTCTCATATTAATGACAGAAAGACAGATTGGTAAAGGCCTTTATACACTAAGAAAGATTGATTTGGACGTTAATACCTTCACGAGTGTGCATGAGTGATGATTTTTTGCACACGAAACACGATTTTCCAGACTGAGAATATTTTCTGTACCCTCAGTGTTCAATTCTTGGAAACTTTCACAGGGGACGTGAACTCACTGGCCAATGTTTCTGCTGTTGGCAAGCTGACAGATCTGTCGCGTAAATTTAGAACTAGAATTTTCTCACAAACGTCAAAAGGATCAGGTTTTCCTGGCGCTTTCACACGGATGGTGAAGCATCTCCAAGAGCAGCTCCAAGCAGGTTCCGGAGATCCGGAGCTGTTATCAAGTATGTGGTGGTGAAACTCCCCATGCTCTGTTCCTCATTTGCTCATTTTTGTGAGAAGCAAAGAATATCTTTTTGCACTTTTTTGTCACAAACAGCACTGCAAACATTTTCATGTGGTTTATTTATATCAGGTTTAGTGTATAACATCTTTAAGACAGTCATCAGAAGTCTAGATTTGAGCAGTCTAGTTACTGACTGCTTTGGTACTGAAATTCAGTATCGAATGGCAGTCATTTTTGATTATTGGAAGCAATACTGTCTGTACAATGAAGGTATCACATTTCAATACCCATCCCTAGTCCTAAATATATTGCCATATCTTTTCTATGATTTCTCCTCTGAACTAACTGATCCACATAAAAATCCCTCAACTGTCTGTTTGGTCCAATATTCTCTTTAGTTTACCTAATTATAACTAAGAAGTTTATTTCCAGGGACTTTATTAGTTTAAAGTTACCTGCTTTTATCTGCCTGATCTACTAGTTTTAAGGGCCTTAAAAGGTCAGACAGTAAAATGACACCATAGAACCAACAGAATTTTACTTAATGAGAGATACGACTGTTGGGCCAATTTACCCCAATTATATTTAGATTTTTATAAGTATGTTAAGTATGATTTTATATTTATGTTAAAATTCATGCCTTTAAGACCAGCACCACAACAGGATTACACTAAGAAAACAGACAACAGTTACTCACTTATTCCTCTTCCCACTCCCACCCATATCTCCCTCTCTCCTTCCTCCCTAATGGGAATACGCATGAGATTTTAGCTCCCCTCATTACTCATATCTGTATAAAAAAGGAGCAGTCATGTGCTGCTCTGGTAACACTGCATGTGCCAGTTGAAACTGAAGAAAAAATGCTTTTGTAATGTGTGCCGTTCTGAATGTGTTGCTCTTAAGGTTCATTATCTGTATAATGAGAGGAGAGACCCATAGCTCATTTGTGTGTTTAATGGAGTTGTGGACTTGTTATACAAGCTGTATTTCAACTGCAATAACATTCTGCAGCTCAGCGAAAGCAAGTCATCTTTCTGGTTTTTCCGAAGTCTTTAAAGAACACACTATTGCTATTTAAAGAGAACTAAACAGCAAGCACTGCAAACAATTAACCACAGGTACTGGAACTGTTATATGTGATGTGCAATATTTATGTATATATATAGTACTGTATAGAAGTCGTGAGACACCCCTCATTTTTTTTATATACTTTGCTTTGAATCACCTTGTTAGTGCAAAAACACTTTTATGCCTGTCAAACTGTCATATCGAGTAGGTTAAATGAAAGAAATGGGAACAAATGTTTTACTGCAGGCTGCAAAGTGCCTAAAGATACAAGGTGCCTAGATAAAGGTGTTCCAACCACTCAGCATTCAGCACCATCAGTATACTGATCACTGCCTGGACTGAAAATGAGAATCTCTGAAAGTCTTTCAGGAAGCCTGGAGAATTGTTCCTCAACGCTACGATAAAAAATACAAGTCTGGCTCTTTGGAAGCAAAATATGATGAAATGAAGGGTGGCTCAAGACGACCTTTGCACAGTACTGTATCATTTCCAGTACTGTTGTTGGTGATGTATGGTCAGATCTAATATCATCAAGCTACTGTGACCAGTTCTCACAACTGAAGAGAAAACAACAGCAACAGAATATCCACACCTGGGTAGTAAAGTAAAGTGGTCCCTTATAGTCACACGTGAACACACCACAGCACAGCACATAGTGTGAACAACATGAAATTCTTTCTCTACACTTATCCCATTCATGCAGTGGGCAGCCACTGACGGCGGAGCCCGGGGAGCAGTGGGTGGGGACAGCACTTTGCTCGAGGGTACCTCAGTGGTGAAACTGGCAGTATTGGGTTTCGAACCCACGACCTTCCAGTTGCAGGGGCAACTCTATAACCACCAGGACACCAGCTGCCCCAGATGCAAATTCAAATATAAACAATGCATTTCAATGAATTTAAGGCCAGCATATGCCACTTCCTTTATTCTACTCTAAGTTTTATGAATGGCAGTAGGGGCACTTACGTCTGGTGGGTCGGCAGGGGTCACTGTGTGTGCTGTCGTTGGATTGATTACTGGACACGGAGGACACACTGGCGCTGCGGACGAAGCCAAAGGCAGCGAGGCGGGCAGTGGGCAGGTGGGAGAAGCCAGGGAGCCGCAGGCCAGACTGACCCGCTTTAGGGAGGAGAGATTTGGGAGCGACCTCTAACAGAGGCTTCTTCACATCCCCTGCTGAAGTAATTAAAAAGGCGTTAATCTGGATTACCTTAAATATACATTTCATATGACAAAATGATAAAATGAAAACAATAAAAACAAAAGCACTCATTTAAGTTCAAAGATCTGTGCAAACTGACCTCCTGATCCAAACCTGACTTGTACAGAAATCCCCTCGGCCAAACTCACATATTTTGACATTATTCTTACACTGAAATTTAACAGTGTTTCTCCTTTCCGTGTAAAGAAACTTATTGCTCAGACACCAACAGTATTTTTAATATGTCCTCACTAATTTGCTCACTCTTTACTTTCTGCCTCTTATTGCCACTTTAACTCAATTCGCCCAGTCTCACAATCTGCTGTAGCTGACCTTTCCCAACGAAAGCTGCTCCTACAGCTCTCACTGACATTACGTTCCTATTTAGCAACTACCCAAACACACTCAGACTCAGACATGCGGAAGCTTCATTTCATCTACAAAAGAAGATCAAAGACGATCTGGATCTGCTTCATGATTTCAAAATCATATCAAATGCCATTTGCTTAGGACATCAATTATTCATAAACAGCTAATTATGTCAATGATATTAATATACTGTGTAAAAGAAATTAGTATTGCCCCACAAGGAATCAATATGATAGTAAGCTAAACATGATTTCAAATAACAGAAGGTATTCAAGTAGTGTACACAAGAATAACTTCATTAGTCTTGGTGAAACTGGTGGCAGTCTTTTGAAGTAAAAGCAAAACTCTGAGTATGAAAAAAAGCAGATTACAGACGTATAAAAGCTCAGTAAACAGAATCAGAAAAGCCAGTGGCTCGGAACTCTTGAACTGAACTGCTATGGTGAGCTTTACACTTCAAAGGCAAAAGCTGTCAGAGGCTTCATGCATATGCAGCCCTTGAAGTGATAATAGGACAAAGTCTCACAGCTGGAGAGAAGACTTCTTGCATTAGGTTAGATAATTAGAGAGGGAACAGGTTGGTGACAAGCATCCTTATCCTTAACCAGGGTTGGAGAGGCCTGTCTCAGTGGTCACAGGGCAAAAGGCAGAGAAAAACCCTGGACAGGTCACCAGTCCATCACAGGGCAAACACAAACAATCACATCTAGGGGCAAATTAGCATCTCCAGTCCACCTGACATGCATGTTTTAGGACTGTGGGAGGAACCTGGAGCTCCCGGTGGAAGAACATGCAAACACCCAGAACTTTCTTGCTGTGAGGCGACAGTGCTAACCGCTGCACCACCTGGTAACAAGACTTTGTTTTGGTTAGTGAATGCCTTCCAACAATTTATCTATGTGGCTTAGCAGACATGATTATATATTAAATATAAGGGAAAACCATTCATTTTCTGCAACAATGCATTAACTAGAAATCCTGGCAATTAAAACATTTCAATTCTTTAAATTCAGTACTAAATACTGCAGTCCACTGCACTTTGTGGCAAAAGTTTTTGGAAGGCCCTTTTCTGTTTCAGTATGACTGAATCCCTGTACACAAAGTGAGGTCCATAATGACATGCTATGATGAGAGTGGAGGTACTTCAGAGACCTGACCTCAACCCATGACGTATAAACTGGAACATTATTTATGAGCCCAGTCTTCATCCAACATCAGTGCCTGACCTTACAAATGCAATTTCAATGAAGGGACATCAAGTCAAGTGTACAAGACATCAAGTGTACAAGAGTTTTCAGAAAAGTGGAAGTTGTTATAGCTATAGGAAGGCAACTCCATATTAAAGTAACTTGTTTTGGAATGGGACAGCCAGCAAGTTCTTAATGGTGTTGTAGTCCGTACGGTTTCCATATGGTTTTGCCATATAGTCTAACACAGATTTATAGACTGACTTTACATTTATATTGGACTGTTGCTGATCATAGACACATATAATGCACACATAATGACATCCCAATATACCATTAATGTTTTTCCACTTGACTGCTGACGCAACATTTGCACAATTTCTGGATGTTAAAAATACCTTTGTACTAAATTGCAGATTTTGTACCTTTAGTTAAGAGTTTATATGAACAGTTTATTTACATATATATATATATATATATATATATGTATTCTTTGTGTGTTTTCTGGAGCCACATCATCTTATCTCACTGTATAAACGTATATAGCTGAGGCGACAAAGTTTACTTTGACTTTGACTTTAACTGAAAATGTCTGGCATGAACTCACATCATGATGAAATTTTGGCTAGCGATAAATACAATAACTGTGACAGGCCTAGCATAACTGGATCAATAATTAGCAGATTAAACGTGAATTTATTTTCATGATCAACTTCAGACAACAAGTAGGTTTCTTATGCTTGTTCGCTTAATACAAGCAAACAGTTTCCTTTCACTTCTGAGGGTTAAAGCACTCTAGCATGAATCACTAACAAACCTGTGGGATCCAGGTAGCAGTAGGCGGGCTGACCAGCAGGAGCTGCGTGGCTCAGGGGTGAAGCTGACCTTTGGCTTGGTATCATCATCCTAGTCTTGGTTATAGGTTGCCTAGTTACAGCTCCTAGACCCAGTTGGGGCCTGAGGGCCCTGGGTGAACGGTAGACACCAGCTACTTCAGGCATACTGTGCTGGACACTCTTGCCCACCTGGAAAGAACATAGGTTCTCTTAAAATCAAACGGAAAGCCAAGCAAAAAGATTGACAAGAGGACTTACAATGAGGATACATTGACTGTGAATGTGAATTGATTGCATTCTCACCTCATGCATACTTCTGTCTGGAAGTTCTCCATGGAAACTTTCTGACTTTCCCACCAGCTTGTGAGGCACAGTGTGACTGGGAGGTCTGATCCCAGACATCATCAGGCCAGGTGGAGAATAGTATCCTGCTTTCTGGAGCTCTTGACGATATTTATCATACAGGATATTGGAGGAACTGAGCACTGGTGAGCCTTTAGGCCCTCCAACTTTCTGTTCTTTAGTGGTCGGTGAGCTGGTACATGCAGTAAGCCCTGAGGGTAAAGTAGATGTTTCATATGGAGCTTCTGTAGAATGTAGCTTTGCCGGAGGGCTCTTCCGGACGTAGGTGATGATTTTTGGACGGACATTTTTAGGCTTCTGAGGAGGGGATGACTTCTGGGGAGATTCTGTTTTCGTTGGCTGTTGAGGAGGAATGGGTTTTGGGATGCCAGTGGTGAGAAAGCTTTTACTTGGTAGCTTCAGACCAGTTGAGCTTCTCTGTGGAGAGCCAGTAAGTTCATGGTTCGGAGGTCTTGTGGTAACCGTCTTAGCTGGTGAAGATGGTGGTCGTCTTCTTGGAGAGCCACTGTTTTTTGGAGATGGAGGAGCAGCAGGGTTAGATGAACTGCACCACGGCTTTCGCCTTTCTAGACTGGACGGGCTAGAACTGCGGGTTCTCTCAAAAGACGCCTGCTTCTGGTACAGTTTGGGTTCAGCCACCACACATTGACTGGGTGTTCCCTTTGAGCCTGGCTTCGAGGATTTATGACTCATGTCACAAGTTTCCTCACTTTGGTATGATTTTTGTTTTAGTTCATGACTGGAATCATCAGGAATCTTTGTCTCTGAAAGAGACTGTGTATCTTCTGACCCACATGGTTTTTGCTTCACCGCAATGGGTTTTGCATCTGGATGTTCGCATTCTTCTCTAATTACGGCCTGTTGCTCCTCAACAGGATATCCACGATCTCCAACATTGTCTTCACTGGCATGCTTTACATCATTGTGCTCATTTTCAGCATCTGCAATGCTTGAGTTACATTCATGTATGCCATTTTTCAGCTGACCTGAGGTTTCCTGGTTTGGAACTACATTTTGAGCTAGTTGTTTATCTTGTGCTTCTGAAAGAGGTTCCTCAGGTAAGGTCTTAGTGTTAAGATTGAGATCAATGTGAGTTCCATCAGTGTGTAAAGAACCTCTGCTCCTGTCTGAGACAGTCAAATATGACTGCGAGGCAATGGTGAGGTCCTCTGAGAGAGTTCTGTACGGTCCTGTTGGTGCAGGCCAAGAGTCTACCGTTCGGGTTTGACCTGCATTATCCAGTGCACTTGCAAGACTGGATATTGTGGAGTAACAAGATATAAATACATCGTCAGAGATGACCTCAGATCTAGTGAGGCACGTCTCAGCTTCTCTGCTGATGGACTTGTGGGGAACATCTCCATGCTCCTTTGTGTTCGGTTGGGAGGCCTCATTGTTAATAGACCCTTTCGGGCCTTCAGTTTCAGAATTGGTGGAAAGAGTCCCTGTTATGGTTAGAGCATCTTTAACACAAATATCTTCTGTTTCCACAAGGTATGCTTCCAGTTCTTGGCATTCCAGCATCTCAAACTCTGCCAGTTCTGGGTCATCATACTGAGAGTCGGTCCCCCAGATGATGATTTTATCCTGTTCCTCACCGTGAGAAATGAAAGACGACTCAGTGCCGATCTCCTCCGAAATTTTACCATCCCGTTGGATCTGATTGGCATTGGCATCTCCATCCTGAGAATCCTCAGCGCACCTGTTGTTGTTGCTGAGCTCCCCATGGCTTTCCTGAAAGCTAGATCCAACAGGTCCAACAAGCTTGTCACTCATGCTCATATTTCATTAAGATTCGGAGTCTCTATGCTCGCATGGCTGTCACATTCATTGCAGCACCATTGCTCTCTTGGGACTTGAGTTTTTTACAGTGTCTCAAGCTCCATCCAAGAATACGCACTTGCATCTTTCATTAAGAGGAAGGAATCGCTGCTCCTGGGCAAACATCAGGGACTGTTATTCTCAACCTGCTGACAAGACAGAAAATATCTTGTTAAATTAAGGCCCATCTGATACCAAGTCACACCCCTGGACACAATGCAGAAAGCGAGATGTAGAAGAAGCCTTTTTGGTGACATATAATTATATAGCACTACAACAATTACAGGCCAGAAAAGGTCTTGACGAAACCATGGATGCTTAAATTAGCAACATATCTTCAAGTCTGTTTTTTAAGGTATTACTCATGTTCAACTATTCATAGTAATTTAAATATAGAATTTTAATAAAGTATTTTGCCAGCAAAATAATGTGGCCTATTTCAGTCACTCATTTATTATAAGTCATGTTTACTACTGGATGTGAATGTGCTGCAGAATTATCACATTAATCTTTTAGTTTCAGGCTCCGGAGGTTATTTCAAGACCTATTCTGAGATAATACGCTTATTTATAGTAATTACAACATCTTGGCATCTTCCTTATAGTGGCACATGACACACATACAACTGCTGAATCAGAATCAGAAAACGTTACTGATCTCAAAGGAAATAGTGCTACAACTGAAAAGACACAAATAAAGTAAAGTGGCCCCTTAAAGTCACGTGTGAACACAGCACTGCAAGAAATTCTTTCTCTGCATTTAACTTATTCACCAAGTGAAGTAGCGGGCTGCCACCAACGAGGGGTGCCCTGGGACAGTACCTTGCTCAAGGGTAACTCAGTGATGACACTAGCAGTGTTGGGATTCGAACCCACAGCCTTCTGATTGCAGGGGCAACTCCATAACCACTAGGCCACCAGCTGCCCCAAATACAACAACAATATAAAATCAACAATAAAATCTAAATATATATTTAATAAATGTTTTATTAAATATATTTATTAAATATATGTAATTCATTAGCACTGTATTATAGATTTTGTATATTTTGATATCTCAAAATGATGAAAAAGTACAGTGCCCACAAACATAGAACAAAAAGCTCAACTTCCATTTTTCCCCAGCAACTAAGCAGCTTCCAGATCCAAGCCAACAGTCAGTCATTCCCTAAGGTAAAGCCACACAAATGTCCGGCCTTTCGGAAGAAAAAACAGGTGTGCAAACCAGCTTGATTCATAGTTTCTGAGGATGAGCTGATATTTTTAGATTGTTTACAAAAAGCCAATGTTCAGGCAAACTACTCTGGACTGCATTAAACTCTAAACTGAGTTTTCTAATGATACTTCAGTAAGGCCACAAAAAACTAGAAAAAGGAAACATGATCCTATCAAATATTAGTTGATGACTCTTTGAGTAAATGAATAGAATAAATCGCACCATGAATTATCTTATGGGCGACTCATAATTGTATTCTTAGTTGATACCACTGATCCCACCAATTATCTCATTCCGTTTTCTCTGCCAATTCTGTCCATTCAGTGTCCTAAATCTAAACAACTTGCTCTAACCCGGATGCTTAATGTTGCTGTTATTATTTCTCATTACGGGTGGTTAATATGATGATATTTTATTGTTTCATGAATCATTCCTACATAATACACCACAATACTGTTTTCTGAGCATATGTATCATACATCTTGAAAAAGCCTTCAAATTTTGCAATACTGTAATTCTGGCATATTGTCATGTCATATTGCCATTGCTAGGTAGATATAAAATGTCACTATAACTACATATTTTTACATGTAATAAAATACTCAACTTCAATAAATGAGGATGTCTCTTCTTCTTCTTCTTACTATTATTATTATAATTTTTTTTATGATCATACAGCTACTGTGCCCAAGGATGGAACCATGCTTAAAACTTAAAAAAAGTTTTTTAGAAAACTGCCTAAATACATGAATGCTTTGTCCAGATGGTCACGATTTTCCAACTCAATCATTCATCCCCGCATGGAGCACCTTTAAGGCATATGAATGTTCTCTAAGACAGATGAGGGAGAAAGGTGTCAGATACAACAAAAAGCTTTTTAAAACACCCCTAGTTCTTACCACTAGTAGCAGTGTAGTGATTGAATAATTTCAATTATGTCTGACTAATACAAACATGCTCTAAAATGATTCTGTACATTAAACACTGCTCACTGAGGACCGATGTCAAGTAGAGAGGACTGTGTCTGAAGGCCCTGTCAGTCACATGTGACAGATACTGCCATTATTAGGTCAGCAGCAGACTTGCAGCACTCAGAGCACTTGGCTTTAAATAAGCACTAAGATGTCCCAGAAACATGCTTGCCATTGGTTATAAGTGGGTAAAGACTAGATGGGAAACCAGTCTTCGTTTGGTGTGCTGCAATGGAAATCCCTATTGATAAAGAATGTACTGGATTCATTTAGCGGATAGTAAAAGCAGCTAAGGAGGTTATCGGTGCACTTCTACCTCCTCTAAAAGACATGACCCAAACCACTATAACAGAGTCAGTAACATTGTGAAGGACCGTTCACACTCGTTATACTGTTGTTTCAGGCCCTCAGAACCCTGAATTCACATAAATGTCTAGTCCCTACGCTCCTAGCGTTCTACCTCACTTTATACTTTATATACTTTATATACTATACACTTCATTTTACCCTCTGAACTTTCAACAGCACCTGCACTTTACCTTCTGTTTACTCTTTAGCATCTACTATGTGCAATACTGTGCAATGTTCTTACCAGGGGCTAAAACATTATCATGTGCAATATCATACGTTGTTCTTTAAATGAGTGCTAAATCACTTAATTACTTGCAATATCT
>JBBPCZ010000001.1:27373863-27385282 GCA_037974445.1 Brycinus macrolepidotus
AAAAAAGAAATCTTGATACTTTTTACTGCTTTCTTGTTTGTTTGCATTTATTCTAAAGTTCTCTCGTGTTTTTGCTGGCAGAAACAAACCCACTGCTGGTATAAATGGTTTCAAACAATTTGCACAGGTGCCTAAGACTTTTGCACAGTACTGTATATATATATATATATATATAGTATCTGTAAGTATCATCAGGAATAGTTCTCGAGGCTTCTTGAAGGACATCTGAGGGCTCTTCTTTGGACATCAACTGCCTTTTGTTCTGTTCTCTGTCCAGATGACCCATGACTGATAGTGTTCCATCATGTTTTTTCGATTGAGGTGCTTTGACTGCATTGACAGTGTGTTTGGGATCACAAAAACACAGAGCAAGAACAACCGAGCAGAAACATCAAGAACCAATTAAATGGGACTGAAACAGAGGCTTTATGGATGAACTACTAAAGGAGGACATGGGGCTAGAATTTAGAAACTAATGAGGAAAGCAGGGCTAGGGTTGAGAAACTAATGAGGAGGTGGGGCTAGGGTGGAGAAACTAATGCGTAGGGGGGCTAGGGTGGAGAAACTAATGAGGAGGTGGGGCTAGGGTGGAGAAACTAATGAGGAGGTGGGGCTAGGGTGGAGAAACTAATAAGGAAGGCAGGGCTAGGGTGAAGAAACTAATTAGGAGGTGGAAATAGGGTGGAGAAACTAAGGAAGAGGCAGGACTAGGGTGGAGAAACGAATGAAGAGGCGGGACTAGGGTGGAGAAACTAATTAGGAGGTGGGAATAGGGTGGAGAAACTAATAAGGAGGTGGGACTAGGGTGGAGAAACAAATGAAGAGGCAGGGCTAGGGTGGAGAAACTAATAAGGAGGTGGGACTAGGGTGGAGAAACAAATGAAGAGGCAGGGCTAGGGTGGAGAAACGAATACGGAGGTGGGACTAGGGTGGAGAAACGAATGAAGAGGCAGGGCTAGGGTGGAGAAACGAATGAGGAGGCAGGGCTTGGGTGGAGAACTAAGGAGGAGGTGGGGCAGGGATGGAGAAACAAATGAGGGGCGGGAAGGTTGGAGAACTTCAGGGGGATGTGGGACTAAGGTGAAGAAATTAAGGAGGAGGCAGGACTAGGGTGGAAAATCTATGAAGGAGGCGGGGCTATGGTGGAGAAACGAGGAGGAGGCGGGGCTAGGCTAGAGACTTACATCAAAATAAAGACAATGCAGACACAAACAATACCAAACAGAAAAACGGGGCAAAGACAGGAGAACATACAAAGGCTGAGAAACATAAGAAAAGCCAGGGCAAACATTACAAGAAACCAAGAAACAGGAAAAAAGACGGAAGAATGTTAAACAGTTCAGTATTTTCAGTGTACAGGTACTAAATTCTGCATTTTTGGTCCTCATTATGTTTTTATTTGATCTTTTACATATGTTTCAGTTATGCGGTTGTATTTCATGTGTCCTCTTTTTGCATTTCTGTCACGTAGTCGTGTGTGGCTCTGCATGCAGGATTGGTGGACTCTGATTAGAGCGACCACAAACAATCTAATGACAGCTTTGAAGTAGCTGCAGGCCTTTACGACAAAGAACTGCCAATTTGTGCGCGGTGCAAGAATTTCACACAATTCTAGCCTGGGGAAGAGGAGGGCCGGTACAGGAACAGGCTAAGCTTGCGCTTTACATTATGCAAAAAC
Source organism: Brycinus macrolepidotus (assembly GCA_037974445.1). NCBI lineage: Eukaryota > Metazoa > Chordata > Actinopteri > Characiformes > Alestidae > Brycinus > Brycinus macrolepidotus. The sequence continues at coordinate 27,375,542 of JBBPCZ010000001.1, forward strand.
CCACAAGCTAGAAAAAAAGAGGGATTTGTCATCTAATGAAATCAAAATAGGGCATTTTGGCTTCAGTGCAAACTCTGTCAACAAAAAGAGCCCACCACCCAAAGCATGAATTTGCATTCTTTCTCCATTTATTATTATTTTTTTTTTCATTTTTGTGCTTTCAGAATAAGAGAGAATGAATATTCTGTCATGCAGTGCAGGTCTTGCATTGAAAAGTAAGTGAATGGAGTCTATGGGCACTTCAGAACTCTCTATCTCACTGTATCTCGCCTACTGTATGTCATTCAATCTACATGTCAACCAGTAAACTAGCACAGATATTCCTGTTCAATTACATTTTGCACACTGTACAGATCTTGCTTCTGTTTGTAATGTTTGTAACATTTGTTTACAGTTGGAATATTCTTTTTTTCTGCATATTTTTATTACTTTAGTTTAGCCTTTCCAAATTTCTCTTTCATTTAATTGAAATTATCTGATAACTTTCTTACAGGTTGTCTCAGGGGCACATTTCACCACATGTTGTACTTGTATAACTGTGTATGTGACAAATAAAGAATCTTGAATCTTGGACCAGCCAATAGAGGGCAGCATGATATCACAGACAGGGCCAATCTGCTTTATGGGGAGTGAACTTCACTGTACCCTTTATGAAAATGAGGACAAACTGCAGTCAGTGTGTGTCCTAGAAAGACCTCAGAGAGGGAGAGGGGGAGAGAGAGAGAGAGAGAGAGAGAGAGAGAGAGAGAGACTGAGAGAGAGAGGCAGAGAGAGAGCTGGGTCAGACAGTGTAACACCTGGGTAACATCACAACACCTGGGGCGCCGAATGTCCCCAGTTCATTTCCTATTTTTAAGAAAAACGCTGTGTATGATTACACAAGCGTATCGCAAAAACAATGGTGATGTTTAACATTTAGAGCCTAATCTGCTGCAGTTTCATTTTCAAATTCTGAATGTACAGTACAGTGTAAGTTTTGAGCCGCCCTTCAGTTCCTCATATTTTGCTTTGAGTTACCTTGTTGGTGCAAAAAAAATTTTTATTCCAGTCAAACCGTCTTATCTTTGGGATACGGAGTGGATTAAATGAAAGAAATGGGAACAAATATTTTACTGTGAATGAAAATGAGACAATTTGGAAAGTCCTTCGGGAAGCCTGGAGATGTAGCCTCAAGACTACGTTTAAAAAAAAATAACAAGAAAGTCTCTTTGGAAAAACTAGGAAGAAATGAGGAGCTCAAGACTTTTGCACAGTATTGTAGACAAAAACACACTTGTGTATTACATACACATAGGTGTATTATATTGATATTTCTAGATTATAACAATAAGATTTAAAGGAATAAATTACAAAAAACAGACAAACAAAAAAAAGTATTGCACAACTGATCGTAAATCACCACATCACAACACACAGCAGCGGAACTCAGGGATGTTAAGTTTTACTAATAATCTGCAGCAGTTTCGATGAAAGGCTCCAAGGTGAAAGACTTCAGAAGTCATCACGGCTGCTAATGTCAATAACGTTGCCAGAAAAATCATGTTTGATGCTGCCGAGCCTGTTAACCATTCTGAACGACATGAAGATAAGGGAAAGATACGACTAAGTTGATTTTTTCTGCCACACAGTAACAATCCTAAGTAATAAATGGTCCTAAAGCATAACCCTGTTGAAGTGAGATCAAGTACAATAACCCTGCTTTCACATCAAGGAAAAGACAAAGAGGTGGACTTACTGATGAGGCTGCAGAAGAAAAATCAAACGTTCCCCTGCTCCACAGCAGAGGCGTAAAAATGAACTCAGCCTGCTTGTTCTTCCACACACTCGTAAAAAATAAGGATGTCGTGCAGGGGTTTTTTGGACAGAGCTGCAGAAGAGCCACTTCTGGTTCACTAAAGAACCTTTTCAAACGGATGGTTCTTCAGTGAACGGGGACGATCTGACATGAGACTTTGATTTGAGACACTCTGACATTTTATCAGCTGCAGTACATGCAATTGGTGGGGCCTGTACTTCAATTTTTGGGATAAAAATAGGTGAGTATGGACGATTATCAATGCAGAGCCACTTGTGGTTCACTGAAGAACCTTTTCGAATGGATGGTTCTTCACAGAAACTACAGTCATATGTCCATTTTAGCAACAAAAAAAAAATTGCATAAAAATGTCCAGCAATGTCTTAATTGACGTGTGCAAGTGTGAAGAACCTTTTAAAAGATGAGCTTTTGCATAATGGACACCACATAAAGTCCAGAAAATCAGTATCTAAGTCGAGAACCATCCAGGAACCTTTATTTCAAGTAAGGAACCAGAATGTTCTAGCGCACAGGAAAAAAAGAAGCAACCAGAGGAGGAGGAGGAGGAGGAGGAGGAGGAGGAGGAGGAGGAGGAGGAAGAGCCTGAGCCACTGTCCCACACATCGGTGCCCTTGTGGAGGAGATGGAGGCCATAACTGGCCTCATTCAGTCTTGATTTCCATACCTGCTTCTTCACCGTCGCCGCGGTGATTGATGACGAGGAGCGGACTTGATTAGCGAAAAGGGGAGCAACCGTAACAAAGTGGCCCCGGTTCTCCACACGGACTCCTCTGTTTCCATTAACGCATTCAATTTGAGAACACTAATGAAAATGCCATTGGTGGGGATGAAAGGTGCGATTAAGCAAAGACGTACCTCCTTGTTCAAGACTCACAATGGCGCTTGTTCATGAGGCGGATATTTATGCAGAGTGATCCTCTCAAGCTTCTCAAGAGCTGAAAAGGGAGATATTAAAAAAAAAAAGGGAAAAAAAACCTTTTGGTGTTACATAAAGGAGACTGGGGATTCAGAGCTCTAGTGGTGAACCGTTAAAGGGATGGTGGCGGAATATGAATGTTCTCTCTTTTTATTTATTTATTTTTTTATTTTTTTATTGCACATGCTAAGAAAAGGAGATCAAACCGACCATATGGTAGAGCAGTTAAAACAGTTTAGGACCTGCTGCACAGCTCTGAAATTCAACGAAATTACCAAACGGCGAGGCCTTCCTGCGTCTTAAAAAAAAAAGAAAAAAAAAAAAAGACACCACTGTGACGAAAATGGAAGTCAATGAAACATCATTGCCTGCTGCGAACAACAGCGCTCCATTGTGCAAAATGATCAGGTAGCAGGACTATTGATATCTGGCGTGGGGCTTGTTTTAATGATTTTCTATAGCAGTTCACAGGCCTAATGTGATACATCTCATATCGGAGAAGGACGCCCTGCCATAAACAAAGCTACTGTTTCCACTTCTGTTGCACTTTCGATCTTCTTTTATCGATTTTCCATGCATTCTTCTATTTCTTCTATTATTCTATTTTATTTTATTCTATTTCTGTAAAGCACATTCAATGGCCTTTTGTGTATGATAAGGTGCTAAATAAGTAAATTTGACTTTATTCAGATACAGAAGTGAGTTCAGTGTTGCTAATAGTTTATGTCACTCAGTGGTTAGGGCCCTAAATGTATCTCCAAGATGTTTGATGATGATCAGCCTTGAAGTTCTCTTAAATGAGCTGGAGATGGACAGCTAGCGAAGCCAGCACTGCAACTACACAGGGTAAAATGGTATTCAGTCATTATGCAGCCCCCTGCTGGAACCAGATCGCCATGGAGATCAGATCGATCGGTTTTAACAAAGAAACTTAAAACCCACCTTTTTTTTTCAGTTACCAGTAAGATCTACACAACATTCATGCACTCTTATCTGTATACTTTTATATCACTTTATTTACCTTTAACTTCATTTGATTCATCATACTTTTATTCTACAAGTCAAAGGTTTCGGCACCCGCTGAGATTTTCTACATGTGCATGTTACTTAATATTTACTAAAATGCTCAATATTCTTTGCTAACAAAAACATTTCCAGTATGTTCAACATCTGAGTACCTTTATTAGCCAGAGAATGTCAGATTTTTATTCATCACAAAAAGCCACCTATTATAATGTTAGAAATTTAACTAGCCATTAAGTGACAGCCAGTGAGATAAAACAGTTAAACTAGTGCATTTAAAGTTAAAGGACAGTCTAGAATGTGACTCTGCATCACCACACAACCAGTTAACAGGATGTCAGACATGCACGGTTACAGATTCTTTCATCTTATAAAGGAAATGTGTTTTATTTGACATATTTTCATGTATAGTTGTTCGCTCAACAACTGTCCAGTGTTTAACAAGAATACAAATCTGATGTTCATGAACTAAATGGATACGTGGTAAAACCCTATGGTGCGCAAAAAACTTCTGACTGGTATTGGATATTAATTGTATGGTTACTTTTATTGCTTACTTTTCTTTTTTATGCTTATTTTATCTCTGCGAAGCACACTGGATGACCTCTCTGTGTTTGTTGTAATGTGTTATGCAAATACATTTGCCCTGCACACGTCCCACAAAATCTCAGCTCAATACAAAAACACCAGCAGTGATGTTGGGGGCGGTATTTCTTTTGCATAATAAAGAATAACAGGACACATACAAGCGTTATACATGTGTAATGTTACTTTTCACACAAAGCTGGCACAGTTTGCTGACACAGCCAGGAGGAAATGGCCACCCTTTCCACTGGAACCTCTGTTAAATTACAAAGACATTTTTTACTATGACATATTTACTATTTACCCCCCTTCACAAATTAAAAGAATATATTGTTCTTTCAAGGGGAAAACAGCTGCAACATGTTTTTATCCACAACATCGGTAAGGAAAAAAAAAAAATACACACACACACACACATATATTCGTTTCTGTAGACTGACAGACATGAAGAGGCTAATTATTGCTATCTAAGCATCTATTTTTTTCCCCCCTTTTCCGGTGCACAAATTAGACTTGTTTAAACCATAAAGCAGAGAGTGAGAGGCGCATCTCTTCATTATGGGGGCACACGAACGTCAGACTGTCTCCTCACAAGAGCTGGTTTGTGATAATAACACTAATGTGTTTATACACAGACCCGTTCCGTTTTCTCTGCGGAGAATTCAAAAAGCAGGTCAGCGCTATCTTGAAGCAGCTACTCGACGTTAATGAGAAAACACTGTTGTTGATGAGGCTTTGGGAAGGACCATAATAGACTAATATCATAATAGGACAGCGGACTGGCCATTGATCACGTATGGTACCATGCAGGTTCATTAAAAATGGGAAAATAAAGAAAGAAAGGAAGACTTTGCAATACTTTGTGGCAATACTTCGACCTCCCTGCAGTAGTTGGTTAACAGTTCTTATTCATAGCAAGTGTATAAGCATCTTATTATTAATCATGGCAGGTGAATGCATCCTGAAAGCAGGAAGTATGCTGAATTATTCTCATTAGGAAATTGTCACAAGAATGTTATAAGATTGTTGAACCTATTTCTGTACTTTTTTTTTTTTTTTTACCTGAGGCCTTTGTTTTAGTGAAATGATTCCACCTCACTTTATGATTGAACTCGTTTTAAAGAAGTAACTAATGTAATTAACATATTATTGTAGTACCTAGTTCTGGCCCAAATAGCATTTCATAGGCTCTGAATATTTGTTCACTCTGAAAAAATATACACACTATAATTAACCACAATTTTAAGAGTTTTCTTTAGTGCAGTTCTAAATCTATCCAGTAGGGGGTAACAATGTATTGGAAGTCAGCTGCACACATGTTGCCCATATGTTACTATAGAAGCTGTGATTGTAGCCTCTCATTCGAATACAGCTTTTGAGTGCCACTTTCTGATGTTTTATTTTATTTATCACCATCAGGACATTACTTAACACCTCCCCAAAATGCCCAAACACCTCCCTCCCCCCCGCCCGCCCCCCAGAATATATATCTTATATCATTCTTATAGCGAGAGTATTGTAGGGGTTGGCAATATGGCATGATACCATTATCATAATGATTACAACAATCTCTTTGCTACCTAAGGTTCTGGCCTGTTGTCGGGAGATTATGCTGACTATGCCAGGAGTCCAGGAGAATAGCAGTGCATGCGGAATTGCTGTTACTTTTGCAAAATATTATGATACATATTGTTTATTGCCATTTTCACCCAAACTGGTTACCCCTACTATATTATCCATATGTAAACTGAAGAAGTGTAAACCAACTACAGGGTACAATTCAAATAAAGTGGAACTTTATCACAGTGTGTGTGGCCATCACACTTTTTAAAGACACAAACTGAGTGTGCGCTGAAAATCAACTGGTGCTGTAAAGACTCCCACAACATTCAAAGAAATTATTATACAGCACAGAGGAAGCAGGTGCAATTACTGAACAAAGCAACTAATTAGTGGTTTTACAGGATTACTCAGTTTACCTGAAGAGAACACCTCATTTACTCTCCCTAAAATCCAAGATTATCAAAATCTCCATGCTGGTTTTCCTAACTGTGCTTAAACTGCATCAATTTTACAAAATTTCTGCATAATTAAGTCCACAAAACGTAAGTAATTTAGAGTGGTTTGATGTGAAAGGACCATTTTTGAGAAACTTGTCAACTCGGGATTTTTTTTTAAAGTGGTAGTGATAGAAACCCAAATAGTTTAATGCCAAAAAGTTTATCAACAAATATGTTGCCCAAATCATTATTTTACAATAATAAGACGCTTTTTTTAATCTATACTTTTTAAAGCACATTCATGGCAGGTACATGCAGCCCACTGTAAGGCAAATTGGTCCCCAATGATGACTTTTAATTAACATTTTACCATTTTATTTACTATTATATTACCATAACATCTAAAAACGATGTACGTTTACTGGTGGTTTCGGATACCAAATAAACTATATTTGTGTTTTAGACATCTTGACTCCTGGTTCCCATCACCACCACTGTAAGAGTTATTGTAGAGTCAGGCTCTCTACAGTTAACCATTTCAGATCAAACCACAATGAATGACTGTTTTTAGGACTGAATTATGGCACTGTGCAAAAGTCTTAGGCACTTTGTTAAAACCATTTCTCTCAGCAGTGAGTGTCTTTACTTTACACAGCTAACATGAGAATAAATGCAAACAAACAAGAAAGCTGTAAAGAAGCCTCCAGTCATTGCATGGATTTGTGAAAGGGCATGAGCAGCACATGATTTAAATCAAACCAGGTATTTGATGGTAACTTCAAGTAACATAAAATCACTATTGTTGTATTAATGTGATTTGTATTTATTCTAACATTATTATTAATGATATTATCATTACTCCCCAGTTAAGACTTTTGCACAGCACTGTTTGCAGAAACTTTTTGAAAAGTCAGTGGACAAAAATCGCACCTTGCATAACAAGCTGAATCAACAGTCAGCAAATAAATACAAAATACAGCAAACGAGATGTTACATTTTCAAGAAAGTGCTCTCTTTTACATAGATTAAATAATATAGGCCATCTATCTTACTATTTCCTGGTGAATTCTGAACATAATTAATTACAACAAACAGTTACAATATGATGGTTAATTTGTTAATAACGAAATGTGCGGGAGTGGATTTTCTTTTGGAATAGTGATCCAGAGCAGCGCCATTGGTGGTAATAGAGTAATACAGTCTAGAGAGGCATGGTGGTCTTTCGACAGCTTTAGAAACACTGTGGCAACGTGTGAAGAAGGTTATAAGCCATTATTAGATTCATTACAACTAACAGTAGGTGCGAACATCTAATAATTGATGCCTAAAACAGATGGGCGTTATCCATTATATCAATACGATACACTGAAATGTGAGCGCGTGTTCAGAGTGACCTCGATAACATTCGGAAGTCTTGACAGCATCATCTCTGGGAGAGGCGAGGAAGCGGAGGCAGGTTTTCGGGCTGAGGCCGGTGGAGAGGCAGATGTGCGCTGAGTATCAATCTCTCTGTGAATCAATGATGGTGCTTCAGTAGCAGTAACTGATTTCCTCGTTGGCCAGAACAACAGCTGTTCTGCAGGGAATGTAGACCTGAGAGAGGCAGAGGAAAACACAGCACGAGTCAGAGACTCACTTCTGAGAACGGAAACCTTTCCGCCAGACAAAATGTTACCTTTAAAACACGTGTTTATTGACTAAACAGGAGATCGTGGTTCAAGAAGAAGAACCAAAACACTTAATTCAGTGATGGGATAGCTAGGAGATTTTTTTATACACAACATTTAGACCAAGTAATCAACGTATTGCATTAAATAGCTTCATTCACTGGTCAGTTTCACCAAACATATGGGTGCACTTGGGTTGGGTTACTGACTTGTAGCCCAACTGTACCAGCCTCCTCTTTCAAGAATCAGAATCAAGGTGACAATTGATGCTTCACTCCATACAAACAAATGTTAAAAATAAAAATAAACGTAAAAGAAACTACAGGTATGAATCCCTACTGTGAATAGTGAATATATACATTCTAGAAGTCCACACAAACTACATTCAGAATGTAACAAAAAGTGGAATGCAGTACATGACATACTAAGCTATGAATTGCACAATGTGGTCAAAGCAGAATTTTTTGCATTCGGAACGTTATTAGGTGTACATTGTGTGTCAAGATGAGCAACATACACAGTACTAAATACTAAACATACAAAAACGAAAGTTTTTAGCCATGCTTGCCTGGCCATTATATCGGAAACACAAAACAAAGCTGGTTACTTACTATAGCCCAACTGTATCAGCCATCCTGAGCACAGCAGTGACGACAGCAGTGGTGTGGCATGTTGTGTGTGTGATGGCAGTAATGGTGTTTTGTGTGTGTGTGTGTGTGTGTGTGTGTGTGTGTGTGTGTGTACACACTACTACAAGTAAGGTAAGGTTCACTTTGTCATCAACAACTGTGAACAAGTACATAGTGACATCCCTTCATGATCACAGTACATATACCAATACCACACAATAACAATATACACACTAATACCACAATAATAATACCTCACAATTACAGTACACAATACCAATACCTCACAATAACAATACCACACAATAAAATCACCTCATAATAACATTACACCACAGTATCAAGACCTCACAGTAACAACGCCTCACAATACCATTACCACACAATAATACCTCACAATAAAATCACCTCATAATAACAATACAACACAATACCAAGACCTCACAATACCAACGCCTCAAAAATACCAATACCACAGAATAACAATACCACACAATACCAACGCCTCAAAAATACCAATACCTCACAATAACAATACCACACAATACCAATGCCTCACAACAACAATACCTCACAATAACAAAACCTCACAACAAAATAACCTCGTAATAACAATACAACACAATACCAAGACCTCACAATAACAATTACTCACAATACCTCACAGAAACAAAACACAATACCACATAATGACAATACACATAATGACAATACACCATAACAACACCACACTGTAACAAAACTTATCTAAAGTTCAGACAGTGGGCATTAGGCCTAAGATACAAGACAATTTAAACAATAAAAACAGTCTGACTGCTCCTAGTACATCGGTCAAGTCAAGTCAAGTGGAGCTTTATTGTCATCCCAGCCATGTACATTAAGTACACAGTGAGACGAATTATCGTCCTCCTCGACCATAGGTGCAACATACAACACAACACAACAGCTGCACACTCAGACAGATCAACAATCTGGGGATTAAAAAGGGGCGATGAATTATAATTAAACATATATCTATATATATTTAAATATATCTCTGAATACACACATGCTTTACTTAAAAAATGAAATACTATGGGGGGGGGGGACATAACAGGGAGACTAT
>JBBPCZ010000001.1:27390319-27402040 GCA_037974445.1 Brycinus macrolepidotus
CACACACACACACACACACACACACACACACACACACACACACACACACACACACACACACACACACACACAGTGGTCTTTGGTACTGTTGATTCATTTGAATCTTTTTAATCAACACTGTCTATCCACCTTGCTTATGCATTTCATTTGTTTTGGGTTCAGTCCAGTAGATGCTCAGATCACACTGAAAAACAACACCAAAGACCACCCAGTTCCTCTTAACTGAAAAGAAGAACTGGATGGTTGTTGGTATTGCTCATTCACTGCTGATGATTCATTTGAATCTTTTTAATGAACGTCTTATCTATCTGACTGGTATCATCTTTTAATTTGTTTTTGGTTCAGTGCAGTAGATGCTCAGATCAGACTGAAAAACAGCACCAAAGACCACTCAGTTCCTCTTTACAATAAACAAGAACTGGGCAGTCTTTGGTTCTGTTGATTCACCTGAAGCGTTTTAATGAACATGATTTATTCAGGTTGCTTATACATTTCGTTTGTTTTTGGTACAATGCAGTGCATACTCACACCAGACAGAAAAACAGTACCAAAGACCACCCAGTTCCCCTTTACTGAAAACAAGAACTGAGCAGTCTTTGGTACTGATGAATCACTGTTGATTCATTTGAATCTTTTGAATCATTTTTGGTTCAGTGCCGTACATTCTCAGATCAGACAGAAAAACAGCCCCAGAAACCACCCAGTTTCCCTTCCCTACAAACAAGAACTGGGTGGTTTTTGGTATTATCGATTCACTGTTGACGATTCATTTGAATCAATTTAATGAACCCTATCCATTCAGGATGCTTATAAATTTACTACAAACGAGAACACAGCAAACAAGAACTGTGTGATTTTTGGTCCTATTAATTCACTTCTGATGATTCATTTGAATCTTTTTAACGAACACTACCTAGCCAGCTTGCTTATGCATTTCATTCATTTTTGGATCAGTGTTGCAGATACTCAGATCAGACAGGAAAACAGTACCAAAGAACACCCAGTTCCCTTTTCCTGAGAACAAGAACTGATCAGCCTTTGGTGCTGTTGATTCACTGTTGATTCATTTGAATCTTTTAAATGAACACTGTCTATCCAGCTGGCTTATGCATTTCACTCGTTTCTGGTTCGGTGCAGCAGACGCAAAAAGAACTGAGCAGTATTTGGTCCTATTGATTCACTGATACCGATTCATTGGAATCTTTTCAACACCTTATCTTTTTAACTTGCTTATGCACTTCATTTATTGTTGGTACCATGCAGTATATACTCACACCGGACAGAAAAACAGGGAGTGCCATATTCCGAGGACGTGGCGGGGAAGGGTTTTGCCTGTGTCTCCTGCCTTGCTCCGAATCTTTCATTCAACTGGATTCTATCAGTTTAAGTGAGCGACGCATCTGCCTGCGCAACGCCCACAGACAGTAAATGAGAGTTTATTGTCACTCACTGAGAAGGGGGTGTGGGAGCTGATGGACCCATTAAAGGAGAAGAAGAAAAAAAAAAAAAAAAAAAAAGGAGGGGAAAAAAAAAAGTCGACGCCAACTTTTGAAGCCGCGGCCCTTAAATAAATCATGGTGAAAAATAGAGCGGATATAAAAAGGGACCCTCTTTGTCAGTACCTGCCAAAAGACACAGTGATTAATTTCCATCATACTGAGGCATACAAGTGACATGAGTCGGGGGGAGACTGCAGAGTCTGACAGGAATCTGGAGGAGCCTCGTCCCGAACCCGCCTCAGTCCTGCTCCGGCTCCATCCGGACCCTCCTGGGATCGACATTAGCCAGACTTGTTAAACCACACTTTGCATTTAGCTGAAAATGGGGCGGGAGCGAGATTGTGGCGTTTGAATTAATAAAAAGTCGGGAAGAAAGAAAAAAGAGAATACATAATTCGATGTGTGTATGTGTGTGTGTGTGTGTGTGTGTGGGGGGGGGGGGTTAACTGATGAAAGCTGTCTTAATACAGTTGAGAATTGGAGCCGAGATAAAAGAAGGCCTGCAGCCTGAGCAGAATGAGTCTCGGCCTAATGCACTTCACGTGAACGTGGTCAAACATTTACCGAGCAGAAATGAATTCAGGAAACATCTGATCTCTCCAGTTTATTATCTGACTATTAAAGCACTTTAATCCCAGCAGGGTCATATAAGAAGTAGATTGGACATTTTGGGTATATTAGTACATTAAAGTCCCAGTTAGGAAATGCTGTGGTTCCCGCGGTTTAAATGCAAGATCACCGAAAATGTGGTGGAATATTATGCTCGTCACGCTCTCTGGAAACTCTGGAAGCTAATTGGAGCACTGTGTCGGGAATTCTTGTTTTGGTTCACTTCTTTCCAGTGGAACTAAAATAAACCTGAGACTGTAAATGCTGTAGTACATTAGTGGCAAGGGCACTCGAAGGTGTGTTATTTCTAGCTCACACTGCAGATCAATACGTATTGACCCTCCAGGCCTGGGTCTCACTATCAGTTTCAAGTACAAATGCTATTACTATGATTACTCTGAATCTGAGAGGAGAGGTATTTATGTCCACTTACATCATAGACTTTATAGCAATTTTTCAGTCTTCAGTCATGACACTGCTCTTCGACTTTGACACGGCTGGTAAATATTTAGTGCTCATTTCTGAAATCTTTTTGGCTGGATAGATCAGTCACCCATTCGGAACCACATTAAGCATCAATAAACATACTGAAGGCAAGGCTGAGGGCAAAAAAGCAGGAACCGAAACAGGCTGTTTACACCAGAGAGGATCTCGAGCAGCTGGTGTCTTTGGGTTACAGTCATTATTTACGAAAAGATGAGGAGCTCAATACTAAAGATGACAACTTTCTACAAGATTGTGCTAAACTATAATATTAGTTAAGAGTCCCATGAATCGAAGAAGTCCAGCAAAGAACTGTATACAATATCAATTTTAAGCCACGAGCAAAAGTTGTGGCACCCCTGGTCAAATTATATTTTATGCTTTATTTATTCAATATGTTAAACAATTATATAAAATTTACACACACACACACACACACACACACACCCCTCCGGAAAAAATAAGACACCACTGCAATTTAATTTTAAATCAGCATCTCTATGAGTATGACAACCATTCCATGCCAGTATCTGTTAAATTCCTACACAAGCACCTCATTCTGCTTTATGAGGTACTGATTAGTGATCGCCTGAATCAAATCTTATTTAATGAGGAAAAGTATAAAAAACACTGCTGTAATCAACACTCTCCTCTCGCAATGTGACCAGTTGGATGGCAAAACACTACTAGAAGTACGTCAAAAGTAATTATTACCTTCAATTATTATTAAAGGTATATACACATTATACACACACACACACACATTGCATATTAAAGTTTTGGTTGTATTTTTTTTTAACATACAAGATTATGTTAAACTGCACTATTACTTTTAGTCTCATTGAATAAAAAACAAACAAACATAGAACCGTATACAATATAAATTTTAAGTCATGTCCAAAAGTGTAGACACACCTGCTTTATTTCTTCTATATGTTAAAAAAATATATATAAAAAATATGTAATATAAACATACAGCTTAGAGTTTTGGTTGTATTTTTGAGCCCCAGAGTTCTCCTCCACAGTCTGCTTTTTTCACTACAAAGTTTTACAAGTTTAATAGCATCAAAATAACAGGGCTCATAAATAATGCAGGTTTTCAAGATGCCTAAGAGTAGCTCGCATATCAGACATCCGACTACACAAATATCTGATAACAAATGATTTTTTTGAGTTCAGCTTTACTCATTTGAGCCTCACATGCCTAAAGCATGTTCTTACTCAACCTGGATGGTGCAACTTTGCCCAATGCTTGTTTTTTCCCCCCCCATGCTTTTAACCCTAAGGGCTCCGTTTGGAAGCTGTTTGTTACGAAAGGTGCTTCGGATGAGACACGATATCAAAAACACACTGTACGTCGCCTTGAGATATTTCTCACTGCGAGAAACCAAAGTAAACCACAAAGACGCCCTGTCAATCACAGCATCGACACATCCAGCATTTCTCATTCAGAGTGAGGACTCCCACCATGCACTTCTTCCTCTGGATATTACACTCAAACAAACAAACGCCAATTATGCCTTTGTCCTCTCTCCTGCACAGACACTTCAGGCTCTCTTGCTTACGTATAGAAGAATGCCATAAACTGCTTGGCCCTCTTAAAAGTCAGCAAAATGGAATAATTTGTTCTCTCTTCTTTTTTTTTTTCGCTCCATCTAAATGTTTTCCAGGCCCCAAGGTTAAAAAGAGGAGAATAGAAGAGAGGAGAGGAGGTGAAGAAAAAAAAAAAAGGCCAAGCGAACGGATAGAGACAGAGGGGCTGCGCGTCAAAAGCCGCGGACTGGAAATGAGGGGTTTAAATTTCACGCTATGCACTTAATTTCAATCAGGCCCCTGGAAATAAAATACACAACGCAAAAAAGCTTCAAACCTAGAGGGATAGAGAGGGAGAGAGAGAGCACAGGAGAGAGGGAGAGGGAGAGAGAGAGAGAAGGAGAGACTCCTTTATCTGATATAGGAATATGAATCAGATTAGCTGAGCTATGACTTTCCCCAGACAGTGTTAGACTGGATTCCCATATATTACTGCTGTGATAAGGGCTTTATTACAGACAAGGCCCTAAAATAAGACTCTTAAGGGGGTCGTAATAATTTTATTTCCTCGCCTTTATCGCAGTCTTTCTGCTTGATGTTGGTGGTTTCAGTGAATTGTGTTGACCCGATATGCATATTCAACAACTCAGTCAAAGTTACGTACTAAACAACTGCAAATTCATGCCACCTAAGATGTATGTGTGTCCTCAAATAGGTGTGCAATTAATGTAATTGTCTGGTCCAGGGCATTTTGAATAATCTTACATTCAACTCAGTAGATGATGTCTGCATACTAATCAGTGAGCAAGTCAGAGCTGATGAAACGGTAGATGCTTGCAAGCCCAATCTCTATATGTGAACCAATGTCTGATGCCAAATGGAAACCAGTGAGTTTTTCCAGTTTAGTCCCATGTCCAGAGATCAGGTTCTCTTAAAACATTACAACAACCAACTCCAAACATGGTGAAAGAGGCTAAAAAGGAGGCAAAATTCTGATACACACGTTTGACTTTGGCCCAGAAAAGTTCAGAAATGTTTCTATTCCATTCCCATAGTGGCAAGTTCCACCCAATATCTATCTCCCCCAATCACATGATACCAAGTTAGGAGTATAAAGACTTGTACATGAATAACACATTATCATTTGACAGCTCCACAAACTTTGAGGACGAAGCTAAAAGCCAATATTGTTATGTTATGTTACACATACACCAATCAGCCACAATACTAAAACCACTGATGTGTTGAAAGGGTAAGGGTAAAGGGTAAACTTGGGTCCAAACATCTCCAAAACAGCAGGTCTTGTTGGGGGTTCCCAGTATGCAGTGGTCAGTACCTACCAAAAGTGATCCAAGGATGGAAAACCAATGAACCGGCGACAGGGTCACGCAAGTCCAGGCCGTGAAGACCAGCCCGTTTGGTCCCAAAGAAGATGTGCTGTAGCACAAACTGCTGAAAAAGTTCATGTTGGCTCTAATAGAAAGGTGTCAGAACCTACAGAGCATAACAGCTTATTATATACGGGGCTGCGTAGCTGCAGACTGGTCAGAGTGCCCATGCTGACCCCTGTCCATCACTGAAAGTTCCTGCAATGAGCATCAAAACTGGACAATGGAGCAATAGAAGATGGTGGCCTGGTCTGATGAATCATGTTTTCTTCTACATCATGCGGACGGCTGGGAAGACACAGGACCAGGATGCACTATGGGAAGAAGGCAAGGCGGTGGAGGCAGTGTGATGCTCTGGGTGATGATCTGCTGGGAAACCTTGGGTCCTGCATTCATGTGGATGTTACTTTGACATCACTTACCTAAACATTGCTTTAAACCAAGTGCACCTTTTTTTGCGGGAACAATATTCCCTAATGGCAGTGGGCAGGTGGTTTTAATGTTATGGCTGATCTGCGTGTCTAAATTATTCAGTATTTATGGCTTCTTATCCTTTAGTGAGGAGGAAGGTGGTGCCGATTTTCTAACGTGAAATGCTGTGCTGATGTCCTGTGCGAAAGCCTGTTAGCCAGTCAGAGTGAGGCCAGTCTCTTGGCCATGGATGACCAGGAATCAAACTTAACCTCCTGATGATGGGACCAGTTAGCAATTCTGGAGCCCCCTTTAACCCCAAACTACAGTTTCTTTACCATCCATATCAGGCATGCTTCTGGTATAATGTGATGTGATATTTTCCCAGATATTATTTGATTTGATAAGACTTTACTAGACCAGCAGATGTGGGCTGTTTTGTACGTACCTGCATTGAGTTGGGCAGGTTATTAAAAGGCACGGACTCTGTGAAGAATTCAGTGTTGTGGTCCAGCCTGCCGTGGCCTCCGTACAGAATCTCATCAGTGTCCAGCTTGATTTTGTATCTGGAGCAGAACTGGGTTAAGGAACTCAAGAGGGAGAACTTACAAAGAGAAAGCAAGAATTAAGGCATTTCAATGCAAACATTGCACTTGTTATGGGTGGGAACATTATTACAGGCCTGGAAAATCAGTCTTGAGCCACCCCTCATTTCTTTATATTTTGCTTTGAATCATCTTGTAAGTGCAAAAATACTATTTTATATCTCTCATACTGTCGTATCTTTGGCATACTGAAAAGTTTAAGTGAAAATAATGTGATTAAATGTTTCGCTGTGACAGGCTGCAAAGTGTCTAAAGATACAAGGAGCCCAGATAAAGGAGTTCCAACCACTCAGGATTTAGCACCACCAGTATACTGATCACCGCCTGATCATCTGGAATCATCTGAACCTGTTTCTTCACTGGTTCAGGCCTTAAGTTAGATGTGCTGTTTTATGCCTGAATGATTTATATGTAGGTCACTGTGTGGCTTAACAAACAAAAAACAGGTAACTGGTCAGATTCGGGGACTGGACTGAAAATGAGAGTCTCTGAAAGTCCTTCAGGTAGCCTGGAGAACTGTTCCTCAAGACTACATCAAAAAATTAAAAAGTATGGATCTTTGGAAGCAAAATATGAAGAAATGAGTGGTGCCTCTAGTACTTTTGCACAGTACTGTATTTGGTGCTTACACATGCAGTGTAGAATCCAATCCATTCACCCCAAAAAACTGCTGCAGTAACTTCAAGGTTGGACAAAAAGGGGAACAGAAAGTCACATAACGAGAAATAAGAAATAAACAACATTTACAAATTAAAGAATCAATGATTTTTGCACAAATTCTGAACATTTGCTTTGGAACCTTCTCACTGTGCACTAATTGTCCACTCTCAGGAGAAGCCTCCACACTCTTTAGAATGCAGCGCTGTACAACACATCAGTGGCGGTGATTGCTGCGGAGCTCCAGGGAGGCAACGACACACACACACACACACACACACACACACACACACACACACACACGAACGCAAAACCGACGAGACGCCACGCAGCCAATTCCAGGCAGAATTATTTATCCATTTCAATATATTAATAATGTATTCCATCAAAAACTGTTTCAAACAACAGCGAACACACACACGCACACAATCTGTCTGTGCTACACTGACTAAATTAAATATTTAAAAAAAGTAATTGCCCAGACTCATGACCGGAATAAAAAAAAAAAAATTCATAAACGCAGAAAAACAAGACTATAAAAGAATAACGCCGAGATGTCGTGGAGAAAACTGGCAATACGTTTCACTGGGAAATCTCTTGATGTTCTGGAGAACTTTCTCCAGCTTTTCCATTGGCAACAAGCTGTCTCAGGTTCAAAGCCATGCTGAGATAATGCCGAATAAAGCTGACATACTAGATATTAAATTATGAATCACAGGCCTGATTATTGTGAAAAACGCTGGATATGCTTGACAACATGATGCAGCAGTTCCGGTCTAATCTCCTGGTTTGCTCTGTTTTTAACACCACAAGCCGCCTGCTCATAGTTTAATGGGCTCTGATGTCGTCAGTGTCGGAAATCTTGTTAATTTAAAGAGATTTTTTTTAACCCTTTAGTGCATAGTGTCCCACGGTTGCACCACCTGACTGCTTTCCATTAATAATTTTAGTTTTACATAACTAAAACCGCACTAAACTCCGTCTGCGTATGAACAGCTGACGTACCAACTGACAGACGGAGCGAGTTTGTCCAGCACGTCCCTCAGATACTCATACTGAGATCTGGGGAATTTGGAGACCATGTCAACAGCATGAACTCGCTGTGATATTCCTCAAAACTGTTCCTAAACAGTGTTTGTGGTGTGGGGGGAGCATCACCCTGCTGAAAGAGGACACTGCCATTGGGGAAGCAGCATCTCCATGAAGGGCTGAACTTGGTCTGCAGTGTTTGTGTCAAAGTAACATCCACATGAATGCATAACCCGAAGTTTCCCGGAATTATATAACCTAGAGCATCACACTGCCTCCACCGCCTCGCCTTCTTCATAAAGTGCATCCTGGTGCAGTCTTTTCTACAGGTAACACACACACACACACACACACACACACACACACACACACACACAAACACACACGCATGCACATGCACATGCACGTGCACGCACACACATGACTGTCCAACATGATGTCAAAGAAAATTTGATTAATCAGACCAGGCCACCTTCTTCCATCGCTCCATTGTCCAGTTCTGATGCTCACTTGCTCATTGTAGGAGCTTTCGGTGGTGGACAGGGGTCGGTATGGGCTCTCTGACTGGTCTGCAGCTACGCAGCCCCATACACAGCAGGGAGCACTGCACTGTGTGTTCTGACTATTTTCTTTTAGAGCAGCATGAACAACTTTAATAAACTGTGTTACAGCAGCTCTTCTGTGGGACATCTTTTGGAGAGGTTCCGACCTATTTGTTTAGCCCTCGACAAAATCGCAGAGATCCTTACGCTTGCCCATCTTTCCTGCTCCCAACATTAATTTCAGGAACTTTGACAGACAGGTGTCACTGTAATGCGATAATCAATGTTTTTCCACTTCACTGGTGGTTTTAATGTTATTGCTGGTCAGTATAAGGTGCTGGCTTTTGTAACAGCACAAAAACAACAGACCGTTTTTGAAGCACATACATAGACTGTAAGGACGTTTTGAAACTTTTACAATATGTACATACCACCCCAAACTCTTTTCACTAAAGTGAGAAACATCTGGGCTTCCATGATAGGAACCCTTTACGTAAAACACATGTTGATTCATATGAGCAGACCAGCAAGATTTGTGTTTGTCATGAGTAAACAACGTCTGTCCCGTGGCTCACAGAGGACAAAGGAGAACGGCGGAGCTCTGATGCTTCTCTCTTTCTTTCACTCTCCCCTCTCTCTTTATCTCACACACTCTGTTTCTGTCTCTCTCTCCCCCTGTTTCTCTTTCTGACTCTCTCTTTGTCTCTGTTTCGTTCTCTTTCTCTGTCTCTCTCTCTCTCTCTCTCTCTCTCTGTCCCTCTCCCTTTCTTTCTCTCGCCTCTCTCTCTCTCTCCCTTTGTTTCTCTCTCCATCTCTCTCTTTCTCCTCTCGGTTTCTCTCACTCTCTCTCTGTCTCTCTCTCCCCCCTTCTGTTTCTCTCTCTCTCTCCTCTGTTTCTCACTCTTTTTTGCTCCTCTCTCGGTTTCTCACTAGTTCTCTCGACTCTCTCTCTCTCTTTCTCTCCCTTCGTTTGTCTCTCCATCTCTCTCTTTCTCCTCTCGGTTTCTCTCACTCTCTCTCTCCCGCCTTCTGTTTCTCTCTCTCTCTCTCTCTCCTCTCTCTTTCTCTCTCTGTTTCTCACTCTTTTTTTGCTCCTTCTCTCAGTTTCTCACTCTTTCTCTCGGTTTCTCTTCCTCCTTCTACCCGGCTTTCTGTGTGTCTCTCTCACTCTCTTTCTGCCCCCCCCCCACCTCTCTCTCTCCGTTTACCTCCGTCTCTCAGAGGTTTAAACAGTTGTGTATTGTAACAAACATGCAGGCAGGCGTCTAATTGGCTGGCTGAATAATCTCCTCCTCCCTCGAGGGGCGAGTGCAGGGTCTGGTGTGATCTTCAAAAAGCCTCTCTCCCTCTCTGCCCCGCAGCCCGAGAGCGCTCGCCTTTTACTGCCTGCTTGTCGGCTTTGATAGCGATGATTAAAAGCGAAGTGTTGCTCTGTGCATTGTTTCAGCGAAGGAGGACAAGAGAAAAAAAACCACTCTTCCTTTCCCTCTCCTCCCTTCATTCCCATCAAACTCCTGTTTGCACTGAATTCTCTCACTGACAGAGCAAACATCCTTTGTTTGGATATTTTGGGCATATTGTGTATATGTGAGTGAGAGTGAGAGTGAGAGAGAGAGAGAGAGAGAGAGAGGGGGGGGAGAGATAGAGAGAGAAGGAGAGAGAGACAGAGAGATAGAAAGAGAAAGAGAGAGAAAGAAACAGAAAAGAGAGAATGAGAGAGAGAGAGAGATTTGATTTGATTTTAACCAATACCTTTATTCACAATATCCAAGTAATCATGCACAAGTAAACACTACACACACATCAAAGTCAAAAAACAAAAACAATCAAAGCCAAAAAAAAAAAAAAAACGAATGTGGCGCTTCATACAAAATTCAACACACATATTAGTGATTCAAACCAGACTTGACAAAAAACACATATATACCCAAGTTGTGTACCCTGTTAGCCCCACGGACTAACAAACCGTAGCTCCCCTTCCACTACAGCACAGAACAACTCTTTATAACACCATTCGAATATAAACACATCAAGGTTACACATTTCTTTATAAAAATTAAATTCAAAAACAATCCTGGACTTAACTAGAGCAGTGAAAAGAGACAAGGCATCCTGGCCAGATCTGTTCTCCGTTCTGTTCCTTCTTGAAAGGTACGCTGCAAGTTTGGCTTGGCCAACCGCAAAGTTTAGCAGCTGCCATTTCACCCTGTCCTTCCGCCTGTAACCCGCCCCAAAAATAAAACCATGAAATGAAAACACCTCCCCACTCTTCATAAACAAGCACTTCAACACGGCAAACAGTGGCTGCAGTCTAGTACAATCCACAAAACAATGAAATATCGTCTCCCGCCCACCGCAGAAAACACACTGATCAGAAGCATTAGGGCTGATGACAGAAACAAAGGAGTTAACAGCCACCGCTCCATGCAGAATTCTCCACTGTAAATCTCCTGTTCTCTTTATTAAAGGTGGTTTGTAGAGCACCCTCCATACTGGCCGCTGCTCCAAATCCAACCCAAATTTCTCCCTCCATACAGTGTCAGCCCTCCCATGCAATGCAGATTTATTTACCACCTTCACACAACCCCTATACAATGTTTTGCCAGAAACTGTATGTAAACTCAAGTCCTTTAGTCCAGTCAAGTCCAGTAACGGACCAGACGTATTCCCCAAGTCCGGTGTAAGTCCTAATGGTGGAAAAGCGTCATCCGCATTAGGCGCAACGCTGCCCTTCCAGTATTCCTGCAGCAGGGACCACTCCTCCTTCCCCAGACACCGCCTGCACCGCTCAAGAATGACCTTGGTGAGGCGGAGAGAACTCAAGCGCAGACGGGAAGCAACAGCCTGCGTATTGCTTAGGCCAGGTCCAGCCACATCCACCAAATGTACCAGTCTAACACAGTTCGAAGCACACAGTATCTGAGTGAGCCCGGCCACACCTTCACTTGCTATGTCCAATCGCGCC
>JBBPCZ010000001.1:27425239-27438666 GCA_037974445.1 Brycinus macrolepidotus
GAGAGAGAGAGAGAGAGAGAGAGAAAGAGAGAGAGAGAGAGAGAGAGAGAGAAAGAGAGAGAGAGAGAGAGAGAGAGGATAAAGAATAAGAATGAAATGGAAAAAGGAAAAAATGGAAAGAAAAAAGAGAGAGCATGCGTGAGATTAAAAAAAAAGCAAAGAGAAGAAGAGAACAGAAAGAAACAGAGAGACAGAGAAGAAAGGTAAAGAGAAGGAGAGGGAAAGAAAGAAGCAGACAGAAAAAGAATGAAGTGAAAAAGGAAAAACTAGAGAGAGAAAGAAAAAGAGGGAAAGAGCACGTGTGAGAGAGAAAAGAAGGAGAGAAGAGAGAAAGAAAATAAGGAGATGGGAGAAAGAAGCAGAAAAAGAGAGAGAAAGAAAGAAATGAAAAAAGGAAAAGAAAAACGGAAAGAGAGAGAGAGAATGGGTAAGAAAAAGAGAAAGGCATAGAGAAGGAGAAGAGAACAGAAATGAAAAAAATGACACGGAGAGAAAGGAAAGAGAGAGAGAGCGCATGTGTGAGAAAAAGAGCAAGGCAAAGAGGAGAAGGAGAGAAGAGAAAGAGAGAGAAAGAAAAAGGAGAGAGATAGAAAGAAACTAGTGAAAGTGTGAAGAGAGGAGAGAGATAAGAGGAGAGAGAAAAAGAGAGAGAGAGAAAAAGTATGCGTGAGATAAACAAGTCAAGGAGAAAGAGAAGGGATAGAAGCAGAGAGAAAGGCAGAGGAAAGAGACAGAAAAAGAGAGCGTATATGACAGAGAGAGAGAAGAGAAGCAACAGAAAAGAAGTCAGAGAGAAAAGAGGAGAGAAAGAAAAGGGGGAGGGGGAGTAAATACGGGGTGAAAACAAAAAATAAAAAGAAAGAAAGAAAGAAAGAAAGAAAGAGTTCCACCAGAAGACAGACGTTGCTTAATCCCTGGATACAGCCCCGATTTGAAATCCTGAAAATATGGAAATGGGGAGATAACCAGGGAATTTGAACAATAACAATCGCAGCAGGTAGTGTGTTCTCACTAAGCCTCTGAGGAACACACACATCCCACCATGACGGCAGAGCGCAAACTTCCCAGAGCAGAAAGTAAACCTCGTTTGGAGGATGAACTTCTCTCTCTCTGTTCCCCCGTCTGACTGCGGGAAGTGTTCAGGGGTGACTTCTCCCTTGTACTTTTGTTCAAAGAGTGTTCTGCTCTTCTGTGTGTGAGGGGAGGAAACACAACACCGACGCTGTTCAAACGGGACGCCAATTTTCTGAGGTGAGCTTCTGAGAGACGTCCCAATAATCAAATTCTCTTTGTCTTGCGCTGCACACGCCGAAGTGCTTCTCAAGAAAATCTTGCTGACTGTACTGTACCTGCATTTCCAACACGTCGGTGCTCCACACCAAACTCCCAAAACTAATATTTATGAGTAAGGCATGATGGCACACATAGAACCCGAAGCTTCAAAAGAAACCTTCCCCCTCTAAACTGGCCTGACCTAAGCGTAGTGTTCTGCTGCATGGTCCTTACAAAACTTGCCAAGATCGTCCCAACAGACGAAATGGCACACTTTAATGATTCTGCTGCTATAATATAGTGTGTCAGCATAATGTATTCATACTGCTGGCTGCACTGTATATTATCTTGTCCTGTAATATTGTATTGTATAATACTATTGTGTTTGTCTTACACTCTCTTTCTATTGCTCTCTTTGCACTCTGTGTAGTCCTGTCCTGCATTTCTATAGTCTTGTTGAGTTTCTGGTTTTTGTGTTGCACCACGGTCCTGGAGGAACTTTGTGGACCTGGAGGAATGTGGCGGTCCTGGAGAATTTTGTGGCCCTGGAGGAACCTTGTGTTCCTGGAAGAGCCTTGCGGCCCTGGAGGAAAGTTGAGGTTTTGGGGAAACATTGTTGACCTGGGGGAACACTGTGGACCTGGTGAAACGTTGTGGTCCTGGATGAACATTGTGGTCCTGGAGAAACGTTTATGTTCTGGTGAAATCTTGTGATCCTGGAGGAACAAAACTGGCCCTGGAGGGATGTAATTGGTCCTGGAGGAACATTGCGGTCTTGCAGGAACATTGTAGTCCTGGAGGAACCTTGTTAGATTTCACTGTAAACTGTATATAAGGCTGAAATGACAAGAAACTTGACCTGACCTGAAGCAGAAAGCTTAGTCTGAGGCTGCTGTTTGCTTAGTCAAGGTGAACAGGCTGAAAGTCAAAGTGGGTCTAAAAAGTCAGGCTCTCGGCTGAAAGCGTCTCTCGGCATGGAGGCGCGCTGGAACTGATTCAACAGAGAGAAGGGCAAGAACCGGGAGCACGAGGCATGATATAAATTTCCCAGGGCTTGTAGAAAAGATCCCACATGAAGCCTGTAATAAATTGCCACAGACTTCCTTTTCTGCCATTGAAAGATGTATCATTTTTTATTATATGTGCTGCTTTGGTTTATTTTTAGTTTATCTGCCCAGTAACTAATTGGTGGGTGGATTTAAAGGGCCCATATCACAAAAACCCAAACTGTCCCCATAAGAGGCATGTTCCATGGACTATACAGCCCACACATGGAAACCAAGCTACAAAAACAGACCATTTTGATTTGGCTGTTTTTGTGATGTCACAAAAACAACTATATTTCATTTCGCCGCCAATTAATCCTACAGCAGTCTAGCGCCACCATTCAAATTGAGTTTATATGGAGTGCTTCAGTCGGGGATACTTTCAGAATGAGGAACAAGGCAAGAGAGCCAATCAGAGTAGATGTCATTTACATAAATCAGTCTTAAAAGCACAGTAACCACAACAGCCTGTTAAAAATCCAGGGAAGTAGAAAAAAGGCCATGCAACAATGAAATATGACCATTTTTGGAACACAAAAACCACACAAATGTCATAAGCAGACCTCAGGGGAACATACAAACTACAAAAAAGTAAAATATGGTCACTTTATATATATTCTTAGAGTCCCTTGTTTTGAGTTTCAGAGTGTTAACAAAGCCATAACAGGCCAAAATGCGGCCCATTTCTTGGCTAAATTTCTTCTCATTATCAGGCATCACTGTTGGCAATCAGAAGGAAAATCCCAGTAATGAACTCTGTCCCTGCCAATCACGTAAACATGAAGAAAGGACGTGTTCGTGAATTTATGAAAGTGACCAAATCTTCCCTAATACACAGATTCAGAAGCAGACTGTAGATAACAGCATGTCAAATCCACACATGGAACATCAGCTGGAACCAAACACATGAAAAATAAGAGGTCAGCAATATCAAACTTACTGTAAACACACACAAGGGCAGCTGCCCTGGATGCAAAGTTGGCAAATATGACACGTAAATAATTGGCATGTAATTCCAGCCTAACGCAGGATGCTACGAGATGAAGGCATCCCTTCTGAATGTGAATCTAAATGCAGCTTTGAGAGCCTACAGCTGGAAAAGTATCTAAAATATGCATAGACTCAACTGAAGGATCCAACCAATTTAGGCTTCACAGTGTACAAGAGACGGGATCGGTAATGAAGATGCCAATACATGTGCTTTTATCAGGATCCATATTAAGACGAGCCAACAGTCTTTAGATGAAAAGGAGAACCTTTATGAATGAATAAAGCGACTTCCCACACTTTCAGAAGGATAAATGTGTGATATTCACTAAAGGGAGAAATTCTTTTAATAAACATCACAAACAGATATCCTTCAAAATTCTGACTACAATTACAGCGTTCCACAGTCGCTGCTCTTGTGCGATTAGTGATATTTTGTCTACACTGATACTGTTATTTACTGGCATACTGCTTTTCAGTTTTAGTGGTATAGATAAATGATTAGTATTATATGCATGATAACATTTCATTTTAGAAATAAGCAGTGTACCTGTTGCCAAACTGATCTGAGTTTAGTTTCTATTCTATTATGTGCACTTTAAACATGTCTAAAATCTGACAGTTGCAATGCATGTTTCGAAAGGAAGTCCACGCACAAAATGCACAGAATCTAGCTTCATACATGACAATACTAACCCGAACTAAACACTTCTGGGACATTTTTAATTCTGCAAACTGAAAACTCAGGCCAAATGACTACAGCAAAAATAAACGACTTTACCTGCGTAGCTTAAGGTCACGGCTTGCTCAAAAGATGGTACACAACCAGTACAGTGAAAACAGTTAATCAATTTGATAAACTTTCATGAGCACTTGGAAATATTTGAATGGAAATATTTAAATGTGGGTTTTGTGACACTAAAAAACTATTATTAGAAAATGGCTTGTTTTTGTACGTCTTACTTTCCACATATGGACTATATGGATAAGGATAGTAAATGCACCATTTGAAGCAGTATTTATAGACATTACGCCTTTTTAATTCCAGAAAAGTGATGATATGGATCTTTTTAATATTATGAAAGGCATCACAGTTGCAATATGTAGCAGTAAACTTGCAATACTGATATTTTGTCTGTATCATGCAGACAAAATATCAGAAACATCTGAAACAGTGGAGTCCATGTTAATCTGCCAGGCGAATAAGGGACAGATACCAGTAGAACTCTATGTGCCTGAATGCACTACGATAACTGGAAAGTTTGGTGGAGGTGGAATAATCGTCTGGCGCATTTTGTTTTTCATGGTCCAGTGAAGGAAAATCCAACAATAAAGTGACACTTCATCAGTACCATCTAGCATTTTGTGCAATTGGGTCTGACATCTTCCATCATATTCAATGTTATTGTATGGTTTTCTATTAAAGACATATCTATTATTTACACCGATCGCACTCCAGTTGAAAGAGGGGTTCTGCAACCACAAAGCTTCGATTTGAAAGGTCTACCTTAGTTTCCTGAAAGCTAGATGGAAATTCCTCCTGCACACCCACCACTTTAACGGTAGATCTGGTAAAGTACTTGCTCCCTGGCTCTCAGCAGGAGGGAGTGTGTTTTTAATGCCACATGCTGAAGTTACAGTACCTTCCGCGAGCAAACACGGCCACCGCCTTGATGTCTGGCTTTTTGCTCCTAAGGCTCCTCTATTTGCTGGAGAGTAAACAGATTTGGCCGACTAAGGGAGTGGCTCAAATTGATTCGCTTGCTCAAACAATTTGTTCTTGCTCTGCTCTGGGTAAATGACTCCACAACCATTGATCCATTGACATGACATGTCGGCCTGTATTTACTTCTGTTTTATTTATTTAATTTTTTTGTCTTTCTTTCCGCCCTGGCGTTTTATTGCACATTCACTTGTACAACATACACAGCGAAAAGCAATAAAAAAAAAAAAAAAAAAAAATTTTCAAGCAGTAGATTTGGAATTATGGTTTGCTTTTCTTCATCAGAAATGAAGGAATAAATGGGACAAAACAACATTTCTTAGCTGGTTATTGCCACCGAAGAGACGACGCTCTCTCGAAGGGCCGAACTTGTCTGGCTGGAGGTGGAATAATTATAATTTAAATTTTTATTCTACATTTTGGCTGAAACGCAGCTCTGAAAAAGTCAGGAAACCTCCGAATCTAACTACAGTCAGTTGTCGCAGACAATACTTCTGACAAGTTTTCCTGGACTTAGAAAAGAGAAGCCTATGGGCAGTTGCTGAATTCCAGCAGTAAACCGTTTGAAGAATTTTTTCATTCTTCATTCCTAAGTCCAAAATTTCATCAAAGTCTTATTTTACAGACGCGGCTAGTCTTCCAGAGTGAAGAATTTTGCGGTGCTGTGCTTCAAAAACAAAAATCATAAATAATGTCACCAAAAACAATTCATTCAAAAGGGTTTGTTTGTACTGCTTAGTTTCCATATATCATATAGAAAAGGAATAAATTTAACAAAAGAAAAAAAAACATAACCTAATATACAGTACTGTGCAAAAGTATTTTTGTCCAGCCCTCATCTCTTCATATTTTGCTTCCAAAGAGCCAAAGATAAGACAGTTTGACAGACATAAAATAGTATTTTTGCACTAACAAAGTGTTTCAAAGAAAAACAAAGAAAAGAGAGATGGGCTCAAGACTTGTGCACAGTACTGTACTTCAACAAACCTTTTTCAGAGTTTTCTATTCAAATACAGGACATTGTGACATCCTTCACAATTCCATAATTATTGCTTTTTAAGACATTCCCCACGTCTGTCTCATTATATAGCCTGCACTGATGGCAGAAGGTGTTGAAGGGTCAAAAATGTATATATTACTAAAATTTCAGTTGGTATACATCATTATGTAGTGGATAGTTTTTCAATAAAATAATTAGATACTTAAGAAAAACACTGTTAAGTTAAGAATGATTTATTGTTCTGGAATGTCCCTTCACACAAAACGTTAAAAAAAAAAAATATATTGTAGGATATTTTCATTACACAAAACAGTAGAACTAAACACTATAGACCAATCAGCCATAACATTAAAACCACCTGTTTAATATTGTGTAGGTTCTCCTCATGCTAAAACAGCTCTGACTCATCAAGGACCACTGAGGACCAAGACACTGGCAGCAGATCCTTACAGCAAGTCCTGTAAAGGCACTTTTCCATATTTATACAGGAACCGTACCGTACCTAAACTGTACTGCGACAGCACGGAACTCGGAGCACGTTTTGATTTTCCAGTGTATCTCAGCCCAGTAACAGTGTTTCTGACTCAGTTCTCTCCCCACA
Organism: Brycinus macrolepidotus; assembly: GCA_037974445.1. Taxonomy (NCBI): domain Eukaryota; kingdom Metazoa; phylum Chordata; class Actinopteri; order Characiformes; family Alestidae; genus Brycinus; species Brycinus macrolepidotus. The sequence goes on from JBBPCZ010000001.1 coordinate 27,431,869, forward strand.
GCTTATGGCCGGTCGTCGTCCTAAAACCACGTCCATGGAGTCGAACCAGCGGAACGTTTTTCTGTCAGAGTTTCTTTTGCTACTGAGGTCTTTTCTTTTTATAATCTTGTTTGAATATTTGTAATTTTTTTCTCAGAATTCTTTAGCCATGCAACGAATATCTAACCCAGCTAACTTGTTAGTGATGTCCTGGAACACCTTCGCGTTTCTCACAGTGTTAAAGATAAATTTGTTAGTGTCCAAGGAAACTCCCTCTGAAATGTACCCTCAGCACAAACAGACAGTTGGTGCTTGTACTTCATCAACTTCCCAGTTGTTAGTTTATCTCCTTTATTTTTTTTTTTTTTTTTTTTGCACGGGCAGTGGGAAAAAAAAAACAAAAAACAATGGGCTCTTTCCATGTTGTGATGACAACATTTCGACCAATCAGAAAGCAATGACAGTCAGATCTGCTGCAGCCCGCTTTCGGCAGTGCTGTCGAGCAGCTCGGGGTCAGCAGGTCACTTTATTTGTAATGAAAAAACATTTGTTCGCACAAAATGTTTTTTCATTACAAATAAAAAACATTTGTACGGCACGGTTCCTTGTGCCAGTGGAAAAGGCCATAAGCTGCAAGCCGTTGCCGGATTGAACTAGTGTGCACTGTGGACTGTGGCTATGCAGCCCCATACACAGCTGAACTGTGTGTTCTGACACCTTTCTATCACAGCCAGCACCTTTTTCAGCAATTTGTGCTACAGCAGATCGTCTGTGGGACCAGATGTGCTGGCCTTCATTTCTCCACGCACACCAGTGAGCCTTGGGCACCCATGACCCTGTTGCCAGTTCACCAGTCGTCCTTCCTTGGAGCACTTTTGGTAGGTACTGACCACTGTATGCTAAGAACATCCCACAAGACCTGCTGTTTTTGGAGAAGCTCTGATCCAGTCATCCCGCCATCACAATTTGGTTCTTGTCAAAGTGTCCCAGATCCATACATTGATTTTTCCTGCTTCCAACATCGACTTCACGACCTGACTGTTTGCTCGCTGCCTTATATATGCCTAACAGGCGCCACTATAATGAGATGATCAATATTGTTCACTTCACTGGTCAGTGGTTTTAACGTTGTGGCTGATCGATGTACAACCTATAGCACGTCTGAATAATTATGCAGAGGCTTTTCTGTGCTAAACCTTGCTTTATGTCCAAATACCTTCTGCCAGCCACTCGTGCTCACATCTACAACGTTCAGACATTGTTGAAGGTAAATGTTCAGTAAATATTTGGTAAATAATACAAGCCATTCATTATCAGTAGCAGTTGCTTGATGTTTGTTGAGCCCAAAGACCACAGAGTTGTCCGATGCAGCTGACAGAGGGAGGCGGTGCGAGAGAAAACAGAAGGCTGGTGTCCACGCTCGGCTAAAGGTTAACCCCCAAAGACCTTCTGTTCCTTCAATACATCTCTCTAATGTCTGCTCCACTGGCAACAAACTGGACTAATGTTACCTCAGACAGCAACTGATGACGCATCGAGAGGTGAGAGATGGCCAAAACATCCCTGACTCAGCAGTTTAGCTACACAGGATAAGCTTAGTGTATTCTGCAGTGTGTGTTTGTCACATTATCTGTGCTTATTTGTGGTATAAAGCTTAGACTAAACTAATATGAAGAATTTCTGTAATACTATATACTGAATGCTGAATGAACTGGAATATCCCCCACTAATTGTTAGACAGTGTAATAGTTACAGGTTTGGCGTCATGCTGGGTTGCCAAGTATTTCCATAATAAGTGTGTTTTGATATAATAGATTTCTAGTTTTTTTTTTTATTTTGTACAGGAAAACATGTCTGTGGTTATAAAATGATTTTCACAGATGTAGCAGAGAAATATTCAGTTAAAACCACTGGAAATAGTTTAAATTTATTTATAATAATATAGTCTGTGGGTTCCAGGTTCAAAGAAAACTGCCCAACAAAGACAATACGTTCTCCTCAAGGGAGAATTCTGTAGATTTAATTCCTACATAATTAAATGGTAATATGTAAATTTACATCAGCTTTAAGTGAAATCACCGTAGAGAAACTTGCCAACTCAGTCCACTTTCTTTGGGGACTATTTTGCCTTACAGTGCTCTGCATGTACCTCTTTATAAGGGTTGGGTTTAAAAAACTATTTATCTAAAAGGTTTGGGGTCAAAAGCTTCTCCAAACTATCATAAAACGCTATCTCGGGCATTAAGCAGTGTATCTGTAAGCATAACACGTAATAAGGGGAGTTTTTAGAGGCATTAAGCTCTTCAGGCATGGTCCGACCATTTTACACTAAACAACTCTCAGTGACGATGTTTCCATCTTATTCATTTATTTAGGCAGCAAGTTTGAAAAGTGGGGCTCCCCTTTAATTAGAAGACTCGGATTCCATCTTTTCATACATTTCAGCTTGTTTCCAACTCTCACTTGTCTGAGTGCCGAGTTCCTGGCTGAGTCTGAGTTCATGAGGGACTCGGAAAGGCAGATGGTAACAAGTACAGACATGAAGAGGAACAAACAGCTGCTCACTAAAGAGCACAAAGCCCTATTCAAAAGACGAACAGAAATTAATACAAACGCTTCAGTCACAAGAGGGGAGCCGGCACTTTTGCTCACTGGTGTGTATGAGACGATCGGCGTGCTGGGGCCTGAGTCCCCAGGGCGCAATTTTCAGAACATAAACCAGCTATATTTTCAAACTCTGGTACAAACACCCCCGTGCCTCAACTTCAGCTCTATATCTTATTGCAGCATCTCAATACTGAGTCTGCAGATCCTAACGAGAGGGTCAAGAAAGTGTAGCGTCCCCATACAGGCCATTCACCTGATCAGTAGGTGGGGCTAGAACACCGTACAAAGCCGACTGAAGTACATCCCGTCCCTAAACAGAAAAAAAAAAAAAACACAGGCACTCTCTGTTATATTGACCGTATCATAACAATAAACTCACTGGTCATTTCAACGGCAAACAAAGTCCAGACGGAGCCCAGCAGTGATATCTTACGCGCTGAACACTCCTAATGTATATTCCATTTAAAATGCATTAATGGCGCATATTACTCAAGGGGAAATGAACCTGAAATACAGTATCCAATTGCTTTACATGCATTGCTGGAAGTGTACAGAGGAAGATTTTTTAAACTGTTGTTTTTATATCTTTCAATTGCACGTTATAAGTCGCACTGAGTAAATACAGCTGGAAAAATGTTTGTGTGTGTGTGTGTGTGTCTTCATTTCAGGCTGCAAAGCAAAATGAGAATATTTTGAAGGGGGGGGGAATTCTTTTCTATACCGCCTGTAAAAGGTAAAATTGTGAGAAAACCAGGTTTCTAAGAGGCTGAAACTGATATTGACCAAACTGCAAAGTCCAATACAAAAAAGATCTTAAAAATGCTGCTTGAAAGCGAGATGCTTTGCAGAAAGTCGTACCACAGACAGTCGTTTATTTCATGTCCTTGAAACGGATAAACCCAGAAAAACGGCCTGGATGTAAACAACAAACAAAAACCGTGGTCCCATTAAGAATCTCAAGGCAAAATGAAGGGCATAATCCATGTATTCTCGTATTTATGATCAAATCTATGCAAATATATGCATTTATTCATTCATTTATGATCAAATCCATGCATGTAAATGAAACCTCTTTGGATGGAAGATGGCCCTTTGAAGCAGATCTAAGACCAGTTTTCTCTTTTCTCCATCACATTCTCTGCATCATGAATGAAATGGGTCCAATAAGAAAAAGGGCTTTTGAAACTGGGAGCCTATGGAGAGACTCACCCATGAAGTTGAGGTAGCCCTCCCCTCCCAGGCCGTGTGTGAGCAGCCGGATCATCTTGTGCAGCTGGATGCCCCGATCAATGATGGGGTTCATGGGAATTAGGGTGCTCATGCTGGTGTACATCTCCTTATCCATCAGCCAGAAGGCCAGGGTCTTGTCTCCCACCAGAGCCTGTCAGAAAGTCGCAGGATTATGAGAACTAAACACATATGCTCCATAAGTTGCATGAGTAATGATTATCGAACCAGCTTATGGATGTCAGCAGTCACTGAAGGTAGGCCTATACAGTCGCATGGAGTCAGATAAGATCATGACAAGGATTAGACTGTGTAAAACACAATCTAACACAACAGGATGCTATCTCACACTTTTACAGCAACTCAGACTAGCGCTGTTACACTGTGGAATAATAAGAACCTACTGTATAATGGTGCTTGAAAGCTAGAATTTTCTATATTTCTGCATAACTGTGACCTAAAACACCACATATTTTTACTTTTAAGTCCTAAAAGTAGACAACGAGGACCCTGTTAAACAAACAAGACAAAAAATGTATACATTGCCATTTATTTATGAGGTAAATGATCCAATACTACGTATCTGTGACAGAAGTATGTGAACCTTCGCTTTCAGTATCTGGTGTGACCAACAACTGCTGTCCTCATCAGTCCTGCACATCAGCTTGCAGGATTTTAGCCTATTGTTCAATACAGAGCAGCTTCATTTCTGGGTTTCCTCACACGAACTGCTCTCTTCAGGTCCTTCCACAACATTTCTACTTAGACTCGGCCGTTCCAGATCTTTACTCTTTGGTATATCGACTTGTGTACTTAAGGTCATTGTCTTGCTACATGAACCATTTCTCTTGAGATTTAGTTCATTGGTAGTCGTACTGACATACAATTAAAAATTCACTAAACAATGAATCAAACCCAGATTCAGGAAAAACAGCTCCAAATCTGATACTACCACCGCCATATTTCACAGATTGGATAAGGTTCTTTTGCTGGAATGCAGTGTTTTCCTTTCTCTAAGCATAATGCTTACACCAAAACGTTCTATTTTGGTCACATACATCCACAAAACATTTTCCTAATGGCTTTCTGGCTTGTCCACATGCTCTTTAGCAAACTGTAGATGGGGAATGAAGAGTAGTGGCTTTCTCCTTGCAAATCTGCCATGCACACCATTGTTCTTCAGTTTCCTCCTGCTGGTGGAATCATGAACATTAATATTAGCCAACATGAGAGAGGCCTTTAAAAGGCTACCCTTCACCACTATGCTGACTATTATATTCCTTGCTCTTGGAGTGATCTTTGTTGGTCGACCACTCCTCGGGAGAGTAACAATGGTCTTGAACTTCCTCCATTTGTATATATTCTGCCCGACTGTGGATTGGTGGAGTCTGAAGATCTTTAGAGATGGTTTTGTAACCTTTTCCAGCCTGATGAGCATTAACAGCTCCTTTTCTTAGATCAGAAATCTCCTTTGTTTGTGCCATGATACACTTCCACAAACGTTGTGAAGATCAGGCACACCTGATTGTCATCCCATTGACTGAAATCAACTCAAATTTCACCTTCATGTTAACTGCTAATCCTAGAGTCCCACATACTCTAGCATCCACAAATATGTGCAATATGTAATATTGGATCATTTTTGTAAATAAATGATCCAATATTACATATTGGTCTTATTTGTTTAATTGAGTTCTCTGACTTCTGAAAATCTGATGATGTTTTAGGTCATATTTTTGCAGAAATATAGAAAATTCTGAAGGGTTCACAAACTTTTAAGGACCACCGTACATGAACATAAGAACTACTACTTTAGCTTAAATAACTGGGTGTTTAAGAGACAGTTCGTCCAAATTGTAAAGCTGCAAATAAAAAATGACATTTCTTGGACAGTAGGTTGAATTCAGATGAATTGGGACAATTTTTGTACTGCTTGTGAGCACATTTTTTGTGAAAATATTAAAATAACCCAACAAGCAATACACTTCTGAAGTCCAGAAGGTGTCTACTTTCTCTATGTGAAAAACTGGGTATAATATTTTACAGGGACGTGTTTGGTCATGTAAGACAGGATCTTTAGTCATTTGGAACACGGGTTTATTGTGGTAGGATCTTGCTTTCAAACCTAATGACATACTTCAAAAAATATTTGAAATTCTTGCTTCCATCATGCTAAAAAAAAATACATTAAAATATTTAGTAAATTTAGTACACGTCAATGGTGTATTCATCTATCCTATTCATTAATCTGACTACGAATTCAAATATTCTGAAGCACAGAGTTCTGCAGGCTACAGCTGCATCGGTAGGCTCAAACACTTCTGCACAATTAGACTAAATTTCCTTGTTATGCCACTACTTGCAAACTAAACAACTTTTAGATTAAGCTTTGTGGTTAGCCATTGTCAGACAAAAATTACTGGGATAAGATAATTTGACCACATTTTAAGGCCCACTTTCACACAATTTGGGGGGATTAGAATCAATTTGAAGTTTGTTCATAGATCATTAAAAAGTTTTACTCCATCAGCTTTAAAGTTGGCTGCGGGCTGCATCTCTGTGATTCTGTGTTAACTTATTAAAATCCCTTTTTTATCAGGTAACACGAATAGACCTGTGTCTAAATATACTAAGTGAATACACTTTTATTATTATTATTATCATTATTATTATTATTATTACTAGTAGTAGTAGTAGTAGCAGCAGTAATAGTCGTTGTAGTAGTAGTAGTTAGTGTAGTAATAGTAGTAGTAGTAATAGTAGTAGTAGTTATAATAGTAGTAGTAGTAGTAGTAGTTATAATAGTAGTAGTAGTAGTAGTAGTTATAATAGTAGTAGTAGTAGTAGTTATAATAGTAGCAGTAGTAGTAGTAGTTGTTATAATAGTAGTAGTAGTAGAAGTTATAATAGTAGAAGTTAATAGTAGTAGTAGTAGTAGTTATAATAGTAGTAGTAGAAGTAGTAGTAGTTATAATAGTAGCAGTA
>JBBPCZ010000001.1:27453526-27471316 GCA_037974445.1 Brycinus macrolepidotus
ACGGCATGGCAAGCTAATTTTTTTTTAATTTGGCGTTTATCGTTTTTTGGAAAGAGCTCTTCATATATATATATATATATATATATATATATATATATATATGCTGACGATTGACAATCTCAGTTGTACCGTCAAAGATGCAACCGGTAAATGGTAAGCAATTCCTTCAAACACTTTTGGCCATATACTGACTCAAATATAGAAGCCTTTTCTATGATTTTCCTGAACATATTGTAGTATATTTTGCTACTGTAGTGCAAGGCCTACAGTAGCAAGGCCTTTTGATTACAAATTTATGTGCAGTTAAAAGTAAAAAAAATAATAATAATAAATAAATAACAATACAGCAGTGGAAAAAAAAAGTCCAAGTAGCCTATGCTGAACAAGCTCTTTAATTAATTTCTTGCTTGAAAGCACTCTGTGTTGAGATGTTTTTTCCTCTTTTCTAGCCTCTTGTATGAAGTTCATATAACAGTTTTGTGTGAGTGGCATAGATAAACTGTAGAACCAGCAGTCGGAGTCTAGTTCTATGCATAAAAGTTTATTATACTGTATTCATTGCGCAGTATTCAGTATACTGTATTCAGAGTGCAAACTGAAGAGTTTGGGTTTTTTTTTTGTTTGATAAGATTCAGTGGTGCCTCTTTGACTTACCAATGCCATGATGGTGGTACAGCATTGATGTGACCCCATCAAACCTGAAGCCATCAAAACAGTACTCCTCCATCCACCAGCGCAGGTTCGACAGGAGAAAACGTAGCACTTCCCAGCTATGAGAGGACACATGCATGCAAACACATTGTCACTGTTTATATGCTTCAAAAAAACAGTAGACTTTTAAAAGTGGACTTCAACCAGTGCTTACAAGGTCATGAATCTGTATGAGCAGCTGCTGAAATGGCTCTCAAAATGATTGGCAGTGGAAGTCACATAATATTTCCCACTTGAGACTTGCTGAAAAGGGTAGATTAACACAGCCAGAGCCCACTTTCTTGGGGTGGAGACAACTGACACTGTAGTTCCAGATTTCCCGGCACCATAGCAGTATAATCAATAGCCCTGACGTCAACAAATGCTGCCTGTGTGTATTATGTGTCGGGGAGTGTGGTCACTGAGGATGGTCTTGCCTAGAAGGACTGATGATGCTGTTTGCAAAGGGAAACAAATCTCCACACATTCTAGAACAATTAGCGTAAGAAGAACCCCCAGTAAGTCAAGTGAAGTGCTTTTAAGTAGCCCATTATCATATACAAAGGTCATTCAATGTGCTTTACAGGAACAGAATAAAAATATTGCAAATAAAAAGAAGGAAGAAAAAAAATGAAAGAATAAAAGAAATAAAATAATACATAGAAAATAAAAGATGTGATGGAATTTTAAATATCTAAAAGAAGGCAGAGGAGGATAGTATGTTTTAGCCGCTTTTTAAAGCTACAGTTGGAGCAGTTCTGATACTGATGGGCAGTTGGTTGGACAGCATAGTGGATAAACACAGTTTCATCATGTTCAGTTTCGGCTCTTTCCACCACTAGCTGAGCAGCTCCTGCAGATCTAAGAGACCTATCAGGAGTACATATATCAAACAAATCAGAGATGTATTTAGAGCACAAACTATTGAGTGACTTGTACGTGATAAGCAAATGCTTTGAAATGAATTCAGTACCGAACTGGGAACCACTCCAAGGGCCTGAAGATTGGAGTGATATGATCTCTTTTCTTGGTTTTGGTTAGAACTCTGGCAGCAGCATTTTGAATGAGCTGGAGGTGTCTAATGGACTTCTTGGCTATCCCAGTAACCAAGTAATGGTGGGTAATACAACAAAGTAACAGTGGGTGTTAAAGGAAACATTTACTTCAGTTATAAATCATTACACACTAATTCAGTGTCTGCAACAAGAACCTATTTGAGAAGGAACATGAGTTATAATATAAAAATCAATTAACAGGATCACAGCATAACGGACTAACATGCATTCAGTTACTTGCGACTATATAGTTTGTGGGTTTGCTGTACACTGGTTGTTGTTAAAATGCCCTGAAATTGGTCTTAATTGGTCTACATGTAGTTCTTCAGTGTTTCAGAAGTACTTTGATGTACTCAGGAAAGTGCATTATGAGGTAATATACACTCTCAGGAAAAAAAGGTACTAAACTGTCACTGGGTTGGTATTTCTTCAGTGCCTTTAATTAGGGAACATAATTCTACCAAATTCCATTTCGGTTGCATCGACTCCGCACACCCTGTTCTGACTCTGTACACCCTGCCCTGACTCCGTACAAGCAGTCCAGACAGTGTACACCCAGTCCCGACTCTGCATGCTCAGTCCTGAATGCGTACGCCCTGACCCAACTCCATATGCCCCGTCCTGACTCCACACACCCCGTCCCGACTCCACACACCCTGCCCTGACTCTGCACGCCCCGTCCCGACTCCACACACCCTGCCCTGACTCCGTACGCCCCGCCCTGCCTCCAGGCCATTTACTTTTCTACTTTAAAACATCAGGCTATGGAAAGGCACAAATATTTCCCATTTTCCTTGGGCAAAATATATTGACGGTGCAAAACTGGACTTCAAAGACCATGTTGTTACAGTGGACCATGAAGAGCCAAAAATGATAATAGAAAACCAAGGGAGCATATGATCCTGCTGTTCACCACAACAGCAAAGTAATTCATTTAACTGCATCAAATGTTTATTGCTTTTGGATATTTAGAATACAACTTTCTCAGCGTGGTTATAAACCCTCGGCGGAAGAATTCAAGACAGCTGCACTGGCGCCTGCGACTGCCTCCGTTCAAATGCAGAAATGAATACTAATGCACGTTAGCTTAGGCTGACTTTCATCAAGCACCTCAATCAGCTCCCCAGGACACGAGTCTATAAGCATAAATTAAGCAGTGAGGTAGGAAAAAAAAAAGAACCCCTCATCCCTAAAGTAGCTACATATCCTGGGGTGTTTGGATGGTATCTGCAGGCACTTGTGACTAGCCACTTTGAGATGAGAATCCTCCACACCTTCGCTCTTCAGGAGTAATGGCCATGTTGCCATAGAAACTTAGTTAAAATGCAAGTGCCGGGGTCCTTTAGTGTTATGCGCAATGCACAAAAACAAGGTAAAGTATCTCAACCATACAAGGATGGCAAATTAACGGGCCCTTTATGCTCCAGCAGGCTTAATGTATTGCACTTGTAAACGGTGACTGTTTTTGTCTCGAAACGCTCTCCTCCACGCTTCATTCCAAAGTCTGACAGTTATGGTCTCAGTTCTGCACGCATGCCTTGGTTTAGTACTAAAAATACCACTAATCCCGCTTCTCTAAAAGTGTACGAGTGCACGGATGAATCCTCCCTGACCCCTCCCCATCCCAAAAATTCTACAACAATGACAAGAGGGCCAGCAAGCAGAAAATGAGAAAATATGGAAATGAAGAGTCTTTTCAATGATCTGACACTCACACCGGGATTCGAGGCCATTCGGCATAACTCATGAAGCCCCGTCCCGCGTGTGGCGCCGCAGAACCGTTGGCAGATGTCTGATAACATTTATACAAAATCTGGTGCCACAACCTTCATTTCGAGCCACGTGATGCATCACCCCAACACATTCAGATTCCTGCTGAGGTAGGCAGTCACATTCATGTATGCTAAATCGAATATACGGATACAAGCCTCCACTGGGAAGGCACGAATCCCAGCCCCTGCCTTCCCATTCCTCTCTGCACTGTTGTGCTTTTCACAATTGGTTCTGCTCTGGGAGCAGAACGGTGCCGGGGCAGATTGTGGTGTTCTCAGCCGTGGTGAAAGCGCTGATGTAGATATCCCTGGTGCACTCTTCATAAACGAAGGTGTGAACGGTGGGTTTAGCGTTCCCAGGGCGAACGGCCTGAAGTGGCCCGATAAGTGTGCGGCTCAAGCGGTCACCGGCCCGTGTGTGATGAATAGATTAGCCTCCGCCTGACGCAGCGCACGACTGCCTACAAAGTTCCCTCGGGAGGGAGGTAACAGCCACCCCGAGCAGCAGAGTCGCCACAAAGCCGTACCGGTGCATTACAGTCTGAAGAACGGCTATTAATCAATACAGCCAATTACTGCCCAGAGCCGGCAGCCCACTTACAGACCGAGACACACCAGCGTGTGTAAAGCCTTAAGTGGAGGATTCAGAGGCGAAGAAAAAAGGGAGTCGAGGTGATGGTTTGTGAAGTTTATTTCTATAGCCCATTATCATATGTTAAGCTCATTCAATGTGCTTTACGGGAAAAGAATAAAAATATTAAGCATAAAAATAGTTGGAAGTAAAAAAAAAAAAAGAAAAGAAAAGAATCCATAGAAAATCAATAAAAGAAGACTGAAAGTGTCATGGAGGATCAGATATTTAAAAGAAGGTGAAGGAGAACAGTGTGGTGCAGATCTGATATTGATGGGCAGTTGGTTGGACAGCACAGTGGATAAACACCATTTCGCCAGGTTTACTTTCAGCTCTTTTAACCACTAGCTGAGCAGCTCCTGCAGATCTAAGAGACCTACCAGGAATATACACATCAAACATATCGGAGATGTATTTAGGGCCCAAACCATGACTTGTGCACGATGAGTAATGCTTTGAAATCAATAGTAACTGACACTGAAAGGGGGATCAGGTCCAGGTTCTGAACTTCTGGGAAATGTGGAAGGACCACAAATTCCTATTTTAAGTCTTTTATATATATTTCCTTCACCCCTCTTTCATGACCTTTCCTAAACACTGTGTACCCAAAGCCCTGAGTTTCAAACGGTCCATGACGCTGCAAGTCAGAATTAAATCTCCCAAAAAGGTTACTTTAGGAGGACTTACCATGTAAGTCTATATAACAAGTTTTTTTTTTTTTTTTAAAGCATTTTTAAGTTATTTGGGACTGTTTTAATTTGTTTATTCATTATGAAACTTTGATGCAATATAAAATGCATTTTCAAATGATGCAAAAAATGAAAAACAACGAAAATATGTGGATAGTTTTTGTTCCGACAACCTCCAAAACTTATTATACATAATTTACATAAATTATGTTCTTTAAGAAAAGTGCCACAAAGGATTCTACATAAGAACCATGATATTTCTCAAACCATTTTTGTAAATGAGATGTGAATGTGCAGAACATTTTAAGAGTCACATGATGTAAAGGTTCTTTATCAAAGTAAGGGTTTTTCTTAGTCTTTTTATTATGTAGATCTTTAAACACCAGACATTCTTCACAATGGTCCTTAAAATTGAAAATTTGAAAATGTCCCTAATTTTGTTATTATATATAAGAAAACATTTCATGAATTTTAATGATTTTTTAAGCATGTTTAGAGGTTGCTCAGCTCAAATATTTAACCATAGTGTCAATTTATTGATCGCTGATTACAAACTCCACTTTGTATTGTTCTGTGCGAAAAATTGTTGTTCTTTTTCAGGTAAACAAATACGTTTGTTGTTGTAGCCATTTTGTTTGGCGGAAAGTTAGCATATTTTGATAATTATCAGTTAAATGCACAAGTTGAGTTGAATTTGCGATGGCTTTGGGTACGAGAAGCAAAACTGAAAGTTGGTTAATAAATTAAGAGAAATCTGAAATTTTGGGCAGCAAACTGACATCAAACAGACAAGTTTTTTCTTCCATAATCAAAGAACACACAAAAAAAAGACTATTCAGGACAGTTTGACAGCTGTAGTGAAAGTAGTAGAGAATTTGTGCCAGAATCAGAATCAGAAAACTTTACTGATCCCAGAGAAAACAGCTTTAGGCAAGACCTGAAGTTAGACGAACACTTTATTACAAAATTTGAACAGTTCTAACAGGTGGGGGCTCTGAAGAAGAACGGGAACAGGAAAACTAATATCCAGAGAAAAACGAAAAAGCCTTCACTTATGAGCTTGACAACTTGTTTGACATCGACCGCATGTATGATCTGAAGAAGCTAACCAGGACGACGTGGCTGTTTGGGGTCTGTGGACAAGACTCTTACCTTGAAAGTAGCCAGAACTATGAAACAAAAACAATCTGCACTTAACTACAAGCTTCGCTACAAGCAAAACCAAGAGGATGCCAGCCTGGCTGATCGAATAATCATCTGCTGTGAAACTAGACACTGTAAGTGATTGCGAGGAATTTGACATCTGTGACTATGTTTAATGTCCATTTTTCAGTTATTTAACTTTTAATACACTTATAATAGGTTAAAGGTAAATATTTAAGTTGCTACTCAGAGCTCAGACTAGCAAAAGCTAAAAGTAAGTTCAAAGACCAATATTGTAGGACTGTATAGTTCTGTCTAGTATCATTTTCATAATTTTTTTTTTATCTTTCCAGACTTGTTGAGCAATCTCTATATATCAATGAAATAATGAAAATCTTTCTAGGAATACTTTCCAGGAATACTTTCTAACAATGCATTACAAGATAAAAAAAAATGATTTCATGAAAAACTGGCATTTTCAAAATTGACTCATAGCTGAGAAGCATCTTAATATCTATTTAACCCTAATATATATTAAAACATATTCAAATTTTACTCATAATTAAGGAAAACCTGAATATATTATACATGTTGCCAATATTTACATTAGCTATATAGCTGACAAATAAATAAGCCATTATTAGGCACAGTCTTCAGAAAGTTAAAGCATCAAGTTAAATGAATCGGGGTTTTTTGGGTTTTTTTTTTTTACGTTTATTTGTCCTAACCAAACTGATGAAATGGCACTCTGATGATTACTGTGACACATAATGACTGTGAAAACCGATGACTGTGTAAAATGATCACGGCCAGCCTGAATAAATGTGGTCATCTCAAAATAATTGTGATCTGGCGAATATGTAATAACTGAAAAGCTGAGCTTCCTAGTAGCACTGAATAATTCAAAGATAAAATAATTCAAAGATAACATAGAGTTTGGCACTAGTAACACCAAGATCATGAACTTTATTCCAACAGAGAACCTATGATAGGATAACCCGAGAGAACTGAAAGTTTTTACTGAACTGGGAAAATCTGCTTCTTCAGTACAGGACTCTCTAAAACTCAGCTTACCGGTGTCTCGACCACTTTAAATTCTTCATTTCTAACCACTTTCACACAGCCTGACACTGTTTTATCTAGTTTTATCTAAAACTATTCTACTTTTATTTCATTGTTTTTATTTAAATTGTCATTCCTTTATTCAGTCATTGCATTTGGGTTTTCTTTTTGCCCATTTATATATGGTTTCTTGGTTGTCTTTTAAGTCGATTAAATTCCATTTTAATATTTTCAGTCCTTTATTCGCTGTATAATCGGCTACATTGTAAATGACTGTTTCAATCAATGTATTTCAGAGTGAAATTATACACTGATTATTTAATATACTGATTTAAAAAAAAATGCTGTACTTAAAAGTCACTTGGGTTAAATCATCAGTTGGTTAGTATGAATATAACCCAATAATAAGACTATCGTTTAACGGATTAAGTATTTTCGTCTAATCTGAGAGTTTTTGTTCTACACCGTTAAGGGTTCTTATCTTGCAACAAGCATTTTGGGTCGCATCCTGACCAGTAGTAAACTGACCTTTACAGTACCTTTTAAGGTAACTACATACTTTCCCTTATGGATCTACTGTTCTGCACACACTTAATATGCTAACTTCTGTTCTGCACGCACTTAATATGCCATCTTTCCTCATAGAAACCCTTCAAACTTCAAAACTGAGTTATGAAATTAACATATAACCCATGATTGTGACTCACAACATACTTGAAGCACTGAAAAACACTAGGAAGAGCTATAGTGGGCTTGGAAGTGACAAAGTGAAAGAGCTTGGTGACAGAATAAGAGGCTACCCAACGTAGGTAGACTCTTAAAAAAAAGGCGTCTAAAAGGGTTCTTTGGATTGAAGAACTCTTTCAGGTTCCTATGTTTTTAAGTGTGTGCTATGTTGGCTCACTCATTCACACAAGTCTCATTCAGTGATGAATCATTTCTGCAGTACTGCTTGAAAAAAAAAAATGACAATAACATACAGGTATGCCCTTCACCGCGGCCCCCCGTGAATCAGGAGAGCAGAAGTGATTCAATAAAATCCGGAGAAGTATAAATCATAGCTGTTTCACTTCGCACACCACAGGTACCGAAACCTGTTATACAGCAAGAACATCCTAAACCCAACCACAACAGGTGCACCTTCATCCAGGCTCCCTCATTAACAGAGCAGGAGGAGTTCATTTGCATCCCCCGTCCCTGAAGTGGCGACTCCAACCACGGCTAACCCGGCGGAGCCCGAGCGGGAAATGATTGAAATCCCCGAATCCTCGCCATTACAGTCAACCTGCAGATAAGTACAAATAAATTTACCACCTTGACAGGTCATTTCACGAGAGGCGTAACGCTGAAACGACGGCACCTGACAGTCTGAGGGATGGCGGGCGACCGGGCCTTGTGGGAAACGATGACTGAGGCACCTCATTTCACGCGTCTCTCTCGCGCTGGCTCCTGCAGCACTGGCGAGAAGGGCTTCCTCGCTCATTCAATAAGAGACAGGCGTGGCAGATTAATGTTTATTGGTTAAGAGATGAATCACGCTCCGATGAAACGATGTGACATGTGCCATCCTGGTGTCGTTTCTGTGTCATAAAGGGCTTCCGGGATGCAGTGCAAAACTGCCAGAATTAGGATCCTCCATTGACACCCAGCTGTGTCTCCTGCTGATTTCAGACATCCGTCTCAATAGAAAGTTTATTAAGTCGCACTGAGAGGCATTGGGGGAATAGGCGACGCGTGTTAAGATAATGAATGTTCGCAGAAAAAGGGGTATTTCGTCAAAAGGAAAGGCCTGCTCGGGCACGCCGCCATACAAGAACACGCTACGTGGAAATTACCCACCCACACTTGGCACTGGGAATCAGTCAGTGTGTCTCCACATAATCTAATATTACTTGCTAGGCATACCAAGCATGTCCTGTGTGAACATTAGAACAGCATCTTCTTCTTGTCTCATATGAAGAAAAAATACCAGTGGAATTGGCTGATCTTCCCCAAGGGGGACAGCCGCTCATCAGTTTGGGTCACCACCCCATCCTGGATTGGCTATCGCTGGGACACTTGAGCAATGGACCCTGGACTTGTTTGGCTGTTTTAAACTGCTCCTACCCCCATTCAAGGTCGATCACTTTCTAAAACCCTGTGAAGGGACCCCAGTGATAGCCCATCTGGGATGCAGTGGTGACCCAGAGCCTCAACTGTGGTCAACCAGGCTAGTCGGATGGGGAAAGGTTTCCCTTTGAGAAGATTTCCTAACATCAGAAGGTTTCCCAACTTCAGTCCAGGGCACTTGGGCAAGGGTCCCCAGCGATAGCCCATCCACCTAGCTTGGTCGACCACAATCCAGGTAACCACCCTATCCTGGATGGGCAATCACTGGGGTCCCCTGACCAATGTCCAGAACTGATTCAGTCGCTTTGGACTGCTCCTACCCCCCATCCAAGGCTAACTGCTGCCGCAAAGACTGTAATTCCTGTTACTGTGGACTAGAGACTCTCAAACTACTCCTCACACTGACTTCAATACAAACAAAACCAAATTACCACACTGACTCTCACTGTTCCTCTTCACACAGACTCCAACACAAACTCCCACTACTAACTGTTCCTCCACACACTGACTTCCACACAAACTACTGACTCTCACTGTTCCTCCACACACTGACTCCAACAAAAATTACTGACTCTAACTCTTCATCCACATTCAGACTTCAACAGAAACTACCTCTACTGACTCTAACTGTTCCTACTCTGTTAACTACAGACTGGCAACTGTTCAGCAGTGAATAAGTTTGTGCACAAAGGCCTCTTAATATTATTATCTCCTCAGGAACATCTCTTACTCTCCCTCACTCTCCGGGTCGACCAGAGGAGGATGGGTTCCCCTTCTGAGTCTTGGTTCCTCCCAAGGTTTCTTCCTCCAGCTTTAGGGAAGTTCTTCCTCGCCTCCATCACCTTCGGATCACTAGGGCTCAGACCCGCATTCTGAAAAGCTGCTTTTCAACAACATTGGTTGTAAAAAGCGCAATATAAACAAAAACTGAACTGAACTGAAATCTAATGCACTATTCAAATAAATCTCTGTACGTCGAGCCGGCCTGGATCCAGGTCCTGTTTAAACCATGATTGATGAAGAATAGAAGCAAATGAACCAATAGAGCACGGCACTGTGAGGGAGAGATGAGTGGTGGGAAAGTGCTCTGAAGCTGCGCATCTGAAGCGCTCGGCGTTTGGCAGACAGTGCGGGACATCGCAGGGGCTAAGAGAGCCTGCGCCTGCCCTTCACCAGCTAGGAGGAGCCTGCTGGACTCATTTATTCGCCTTCACAAGGTGTCCTTGCGCCGTTTTGAAAAAAAAGAAAAAAAAAAAGCCTATTAGAGGCAGGCCCAGGAAGTCACGTAACGATTGAGCGGACGCCCCTGGGCTAGTTAGCTCACCACTACAAGGACAGAATGCTCAAGTGCTCATCCGGACACATTTCCATACAAATGCTGGAGAAGGGAGCAGCTGGTGAAGGACTTCGCTGGCCTTCTTTCAAATGCTCCTGATTTCAATAGCTCATCTCTGCTCTCTTATAGAAACCTTTTTTTAAATCTTTATATTGAGTGAACATTTCATGATGAATGGACGAACAGAACTAGTCCAAAAAATACTTAAAATAAAATCTAATTGCATAAATGTACATTAAAGGAATAGTTTGGTGAAAAACCAAACATACAAAAAATTCTCCACTTATCAGCCAAGACTCACAGCTCACATAGGTTATTGCACACGGGAGGTCAATAGTCACCCAAAATACCCAAATTGTTTGTATAAAAATACATCTCCAAAACTTCTCTCAACCCACTTAAACCAAACTTAGATCTTCATTAAGGTTCTACAGATACGAGGACATGCTCTAATTGATGACTGCTTTGTGAGTACCAGCTCTGGTGCTGTTCTGAAATGGTGGACTGCAAGGGTGAAGTTTTACTCTGTTTTATAGTTGAAGGTAAGTCATACTGGGTCTTAATTCACATGTACATGTCTGCGGCACCTAAATGAAGAGCTGAATATGGTTTGAGTGAGTAGAAAAGTTTTGGTGATGGGTTTTATGGGGGAGAATAAAGATCTGCGTAACCGATGTTCAAGTATTTGTCAGCAACACAATTTGACCCAAAACGTCTAGTAATGCCAAGTGAGAACATCTGGAGTATATACTTTTTCACTCTCGTCTAAAGTCACAGTAAGAGGTTTTGCTATGACAGCGACAATAATGCTAAATCTGAGGAACGGAGGATGTTTCTTCACACCTGTCTCTGAATATATTGGCTTTACAAAAATCTCCTGAAATCCATTTCCAAAACGCGTCAAAGCTCCATTGCAAAGTCATTGATAAGGCAGTTAAAAGAACCATCAGAACACAGTAAGGCGTCAGCTCACCTACTGTGATTGTGCACTTGTTATTCAGTGGAGAGTTGCCGACTCTGAGGGCTTTGTTTGTTTATGTGGAATTTGTGGAGGCAACATGGAGCTTTTAAAAGGCTGAACGAGTTTTCAGTCTGTGGGGACACGTCGTCTTTTCCATCTTTTCACACAAGTCTAACTCTGACCTATTTGAATATAAATATGGTATGGATGTTGCTAAACACTGTTATGGAGCACAGTAAGAGTTTTCATACACCATATACTTTCAAACCAAACCAAATCACGCTTCTAATGACCAAGGAACAGCACCAGTCTAAGGTCTGGGAGTACCTACTCCTAAAGGGGTTTTCCTTATTTGTACCGTATTCCATTTTACACCGCCACATCAGAAAAGCCTGGGAAGGTATGGAAAATCCAAACAATACAGTTATTCGTTAATTTGACTTTGACTTTAATTTCATTGTAGACAGTATGAACCCAAGATATTTTATGTTTTTGTCTGGTCAACTTCATTTCATTTGTTAATATACACCCATTCTTGCATTTCAGGCATGCAACACATTCTAAATAAAGTTAGCATTTACCACATGTTGCCATTCCTTCTCACAAGACTGAGGACACCAAGCGATAAAAGCGTTTCAGGTGTTATTTTGTCCCAATCTTCCCACAACCATGTCGTAAGGTGTGCAACAACACAAGGTTGTGGTCACATTTTTGGTTTCAAAATTCCTTCACACATTCTCTACCGGGGGAAGGTCAAGACTGCGGATGGGACAGTCCAGTCCCTGCACACAAGAGGTTCTTCTGCAGCCATGCCTTTGTGATGTGTGCAGAAAGTGGTTCTGCATTGCATGGACGTCATTGGGAAAAAAAGGTATTGTCTTGAAAGCAGCAGATGTTGCTCTAAAATTTCAGTGTACTTTTCTGCATTAATGTTGCATCACAGAAGTATAAACAACTTTTGCTAAGGGCACCAACACAACCCTATAACATGACAGACCCTGGCTTTTGGAGCGGTTACTGAAAACAGTCTGAATGGTCCTTTGTGGCTTTGGTCCAGAGCACACAGTGTCCATTGCTTCCAAAGAAGATCTGGAATACTGATTCGTCTGACCCCAACACACGAGTCCACTGTGTGATGGTCCATCCCAAAAGCTCTGAGACCAGAGAAGTCAATGACACTTCTGGACATGGTTAACATAAGGCTGTTTTATTGCACAGTAAAGCTTTAGGTGGCATTTGTGAATGAAACTCCATATTGTAATGTTTGACAAAAGGTTTATCAAAGTAGTCCCTTGTGTATGTGGTTATATCAGCTGTTGATGAATGATGGTTTTTGATGCCGTCTGAGGGATCGGAGATTGTGGGTGTCCAGCTTAGGCTTGCGGCCTTCACGAACTAAAATACCTCCACATTCCTTTATCATTTGATAATATTATTTACTGTAGAGGAAGGAACACGCAAATCATTTCCAATCATTCTTTGAGCAACATTTTAAACATTTTTTTAAACATGCTTTTAAACGTTTCAATATTTTTTGACAAGTATTTGTTGACAAGGACTCAGCCTTTTGTGGATACTGCTTTTGTACCCAATCATGATTACAATCACCTGTTCACATCATTTTTTTTTTTTTTTTTACCTCATTACTAGCCCTAAATCTCCCCATTTACTTTGTTTTGGAATGTGTGAAATGCAGCAATAGATGTATAATAAATGGAATGAAGCTGACCAGACAAAACATGAAAAATCTTGGGTTAATATTGTCTGCAAGGAAATAAAAGGCAAAGCAAATTTAAGAATCACAGCTTTTTTTCCCCATCTTTTTCTGATTTGGGGTTGTAGAAGAACAATGAAGATGCTAGGGGTCTCCTTGAAGGAGGGGGCCCACACGCGTTAAGCACTTTATATCAAAACGCCATTAAGATTATGAATTATATGCATTCAAAGCGCCCAAACTACTGATTTTCATTAGTCCAAACCACTGATGGCATATGTGGTATGGCATATTGGAACTGCACCATCTCGGAATCTCAGGACCCTTTGGTGGATTTTGAGGACAACTATAAAGATCACTGGGTCTCTCTTCTATCATATGTTATGTTGAACAGTATAATGCAAACGTCCTCAGTCACCCCTCATTTCTTTATATTTTGCTTTGAATCACCTTGTTGGTGCAAAAATACTATTTGATGTCAGACAAACTGTTCTATTTTTGGCATATTGAGTAGATTAAATGAAAGAAATGGGAACAAATGTTTTACTGTGACAGGCAGTCTAAAGTGCCTAAAGATACAAGGTGTCTAGATAAAGGAATTCCAAACCCTTCAGCATTCAGCACCACCAGTACACTGATCACCGCCTGGTCATCTGGAATCATCTGCACCTGTTTCTTTACTGGTTCAGGCCTTAAGTTAGATGTGCTTTATTCTGCTTGAATGATTCATATGTAGGTCACTGTGTGGCTTAATAAACAAAAAACAGGTAACTGGTCAGGTTCAGGGACCTCTAAATGCCCTTCTAAAAGCCTGGAGAACTGTTCGTCAAGACTTAAAATACAAGAAAGTCTGGCTCTTTGGAAGCAACATATGAGGAAATTAGGGGTTTCTCAGTACAGTATCATCTGCACACACTAGTGTATTCGCAGTGGTGCTGTGTAATGCGCTGCCATTATGTTTCGCATCATATCATTCAAATGTATACAAGACTGGACAAGATATGTTGAGGAATGACAAAGAGCACTTGGCTGGATTCGATACCCCCTTCTCCTTGACAGTAATGTACTTGACTGTCCTCCAAAGAGATCTTCTCCCTCCAATCACTACTTTGTTTAGGGCTTTCATTAAATCAAGTTGCCTGCTTAAAGTCTAGCACTGCTTCTACTGTCAGATGTGAAGCAGGTAATTTCCTCCACACTCCTCCATTGATGTTGGCAGAGTCGGTTTGCCGTGGTGCGAATCCACCTCGCTCAGTTCTGGCTAAATTGCAGATCGGTAATTGCGGTGACTCACTGTGGTGCTTTGACCCCTTCTCCCCACGCCCACATCCACACATCTTTCGCGACACCATTTAAACAGCATCGGTAATTTATGAAGAAGCAAAGCATGCTCACGAGTAGGCCGACAAAAGCTCTGTTGCCGAAACCCCCCCCCCTCCCAACACCCAACATCAACACCCGACACCCTCCCCCGCTAATAGCGGCCACCGCCAGCTCCTTCTGATCATCAATATCAAAGTGGCCTGATTAAGCGACGCCGCACCAAAGTCGCAGGCTCTTCCGAAAGCTTCCAGCCTCCCTTTCTCAATGAATCTTCCCAGAAAACGGGCGAAACAGGACCTCGAGATGCATCCATCCCAACGAACAAATAAAATAAATAAATAAATAAATAAATAAATAAAAACCTGACATAAACCAACAACGACACCAGGGCCATCTTTGGGTTTTTTTGTCCACAAATGTCTCTTCAGATGGCTGGCGGTTATGGCATATGTCTACAGCCCATCTAATGAGTCCCTCTGAAAACAGCGCAGACTCCGCAAGTAATGAAACCCTCTCTCTCTGGCCAATCCCCGCGCCGCCTGACACTAAACGCTGGATAATGTTATGGCAGCTGCAGCTGTTGACACACACTTATTAAACCCGGGGTTCAAAAAGCCATCCGATTCGCTCCGTGGGCGCCTTGTTGATGTCGAGGCTTCAGCTACGGAGGAAAAAAATGAGAGACACACTTAATTATCAGGAGCCGCAACAGCGCCAATCAGCGGGTTTTTCGGTCCAGCGCGAGGGCCGCCGGAGTCACTGCTACGGCCGTAATGATGTCAAGAACAGATCTCAGACAGCTTTCCGTGGAGTGGCATATGCTGTCTGCATTACTAGGTGGGTCAGAGCTTTTCGGAGCTAAACGAAAACTTGAGCTCCAGGAATGCTTTAAAAAAAACTGGACACAACAGAGCGTTCTGGAAGGGAGGGGTACAGGTCCCTTCACCACTTAGGCTCCAATATTAGGCTCTTACTTTTCCGCACAGAGTCTGTTCCTGTGATTATTATTTCTAGGTCCTGTCCCCACTGACTCGCCGAGTAATGAATCAGAATAATGACATAATTAGTATATATTTTACAGCGCCGGGCCTCGTCGTGCAGGGTCTCCTCGGCTGTGTCCTCAGAGTGTCAAAGACACAGCGTAAGAGAGTGAGAATCCGCTCAGTAAGAGAAAGTGACCTGCGGAATTGGCCCTCATTATTTCAGAGTTGTGCTCGAACTCTTGATCAAGACTCCAATCACTGCGGCTGTTCCGAGTTTGGTCCAGAAGCCATTAGGGGCCAGTGAAGAACATCTAAGCGATCAAAACAGCAGCAGCCGAACCTTTGAACAGTAACTGATACGTTCTCTCAATCCATCAAGATACACAGCTATTCTGTCTAATGGGTCCATAGAGCTGCTTCAGGCGGAACCCAGTGAAAATAACGGCCGTTAATTTGAACACAACTTTGGACAGACTCATTCAGACCTCTTGTTAGGTATCAATGTCAGGCAGAAATCAGCTAAAAATGCCAGATGCTGGATAAAAAGACCAAATCTCAACAAATCCCGTAATAAATCAAGGCTGCAATAACACACTCACATCTCTGCCACATGTTGTTAGCTGTGTATTTCCTAATTGAGTACGCGAATGTTTGACTAGTTTCAATTTTACAGTGATTTTAGAGTTTAGTTTAATAATAATAATAAAAAAAACAAACAAACAATACATGTGGCATGATGGCATGATACCATTTTCCCTATACAAAACCAAATGAAATACAGTGCAGCTCTTTCTATGAAGAGACCAACCAGATGAAACCCAACTATGACTTTAACATTGAAAGAAAACTAAATCCCATCCAATCGTGTAATAAATCTAGCCTGAAACAACACACTCACATTGTTGTCACATGTTGTTAGCGGCGTGCTTCCTAATGCAGGGTAGTCGAGTATCTGAGTATTCATGGTTTAATTTTCTGGTAATTTTAAAGCTTAGTTTAATTCAAACTATTTAATTCAATAATAATAATTAGAGATGGCATGAAACCACTCATCCTTTTCCAATGGTTTATTTTGTTCTTTTGCTACTATTATTTTTCAGCACAAACCAATCATATTAAAATTAATTTTGGAGTTCCTAATTGACAAACACACACAATGCAGCTTTTACTACGAACTGCCCAACCAGCTGAAATGAAATTAAACTGCGACCGTAACATAAAAAAAAAAAAAACATACAATTAAATTACAAAGCCTCCTCAGCAGCCAATTAAAGAATTTCTCACACATACACGCTCAGCGTCAACACTATGAGGAGGCGGTTAGATTTTCAAAACACATCTTCATTAAACGTAGGATCCGAGTTGACAGCAAAACACCCTCACACTTCTGCCCAATTTGTAAAACTGTGGATTCGAATACAAAAGCCCTGATCACACCTGTCCTCTGAGAGGGAGCTGAAAATGAGTGTGACAACAGCAAACAAACAAACAACTTAATTGCTGGTAGGCCGAATGCAACAGACACACCTATTCCCATCCAAAATAATAATGAACTGCAATTTAAATACTATAAATAAAGAAATACCCTCAATTTACAAAGGAACATCCTGCAGAGTCTCCATTCACTTAATACAAAAATGTTTTTTTTTTCTGGTTATTTATGCTTTAAACAATATAAACTTGCCTACAATCAATTAACATCTAATTTTACTAAATGACCCTGTTTTTATAGGCTACATGGACCGAAATCAGGCGAAATGACACGTAACGTTCAGTCAAATAAAGCATTCTGAAGTCAATTATGAGCACAAAAAGAAAATCTCTTGATAAATTGGTGAACCAAATATTTCTATAAGAGTAGAAGTCATTTTCAGTATTCTTGAACATCATATTGCTTTAATGCTTTTTTTTTTGTCTCTTTTTCTGTACTGCAAATATTGCAACATATTTATACTTTGAAGCATTCAGACATATAATCAAAGTATCATATATGTTAGCAATACATTAAACTTTCTCATTAGTAGCTTGAGGTAATAATATTATAAAATTATTTCACCCCAATTTTACAACAAGCAAATAACATCAAATGTCTAGAATCGGGTTAAATGCAGGAATACCGTAAAAAAAAAGGATTAATTTGACATTCAAATATTCATGCAAAAAAATCCACAAATAATCGATTCATTGGCCCAAAAACGGCCTGAAAATGTGAAAAACTGAAACAAAAAAGGTTGTTTTTTTTTTTTTGGGGGGGGGGGGGGGGGGGGTTTTTTTCCCCAAAAAAAGAAAGAAATTCCCCAAAAAAACAGAAAAACCCAGTTT
>JBBPCZ010000001.1:27484301-27495270 GCA_037974445.1 Brycinus macrolepidotus
GTTAACTTGTAATCCCCCCTTTTTTACCCTCACTGTTGATCTGTCTGAGTGCTGCTGTTCTGTTGTGTTCTATGTTGTACCTATGGTCCAGGAGGACGATATTTCATCTCACTATGTACTATATGTATATGGCTGGGATGACAATAAAGCTTTACTTACTTATTTAGTTACTTATACACACACTGTCCATTATTATAGAAACTAGTGGTGAGCGACATCATTATTGTTATTCTGATAAATGACCTCACAAGATACTTTTCTGGGCATAAAATCATTGTTTTTGATAGTATTTCTGAACACAGTACTGTTGATTACGTTCGTTCAAACCTCAGAAAACATATCCGCATGTGTCTTTTCAAGATGCTATACAGTACTGTGCAAAAGTCTTGAGCCACCCCTCATTTCATCATATTTTTCTTCCAAAGATACAGACTTTCTTACATTTTTAATGCAGTCTTGAGGAACAGTTCTCCAGGCTTCCTGAAGGACTTTCAAAGTCTCTCATTTTCAGTCACGTCCCTGATCCTGACCAGTTTCAGAGGAATGATTTTTGTTTGTTAAGACACACTGTGATAAACATATGAATCATTTAAGTATAACAAAGCACATCTAACTTAAGGCCTGAACCAGTGAAGAAACAGGTGCAGATGATTCCAGATGATCAGGCGGTGATCAGTATACTGGTGGTGCTGAATGCTGAGGTGTTTGATCACCTTGCATCTTTAGTCACTTTGCAGCCTATTGCCTTTTCTTTCCCATTTCTTTCATTACTCAATATGCTAAAGATACAGGCATAAATAGTATTTTTGCACCAACAAGGACGTTCAAAGCAAAACATAAAGAAATGAGGGGTGGCTTAAGACTTTTGCACAGTACTGTATATGTGGGCTCCTATTTGAATCTATTTGAGTCTGACCATTCGAACAGGTGACTGATCTACCAGTGCTTACTAGCCACATTACCCTTGCAGCTCCAAGAGCAAGAACTTCAGTCACCAAATGTGTCTTGTCTGATCGACTCCAGCTGAAATAAGTGAGAAATGTCATTTGTGCACATATCATCGCTTTAAGGACTGCAGCACACACACTTACCACATAAGGCTGAGGAGGATCCCAGAACACCCAGTCATACTCCACAGAAGTGCTGCCCTTGGTCACGTACGTCGCCCAGGGAGAGATTCGGTACAGCCGCTCTCCTTCTTTAGTGTGAACCACCACCTAGAGAAGGACACAAACAGTGGAGTGATACAAGGACGGGCACATACAGCAGGTACAAGTGAAGGGCATTCAGTACAAAGGCTGAAAGAGGGAGTGAGAAAAAGAGCATCAGAGATCACTTTTGTGCTCACAGAGCTCCATGGGTTAGTCTCAGATTACTTTTTTCCCCCCCCTCATGGCAAAACTGAGAGTTCTGATTGGCAGAATCACATATAAAGTCATTATAAAATGTATGCACACACAATCTGAATTCTGAATTCAGGCCCAAGGTCACCAAAACCATTGTGATGTTTTTAATGGAATAATCTTTCATTGTTGTGTTGCCTGGCAACCACAGCCTATTGTTAATGTACTACAAAGTCTTTTAATTAAATTAATTAATAAATAATTAAATGATTTATTGTGACATTATTACCCGCAGCAGAAACAAAAACAATGGCACCCAAGGCCAACTTCTTCACAATTCTATATCTTTGAAGGCTGCATTTGGTGGTGCATCTCTGTTACCAAGCAACAGCTAACTGATAGCTAACTGGCTAGCCAAAATTAACTAGCGAACATAACGAAAGCATATATAGTGAACATATATATAGGGTGCACAATATCATACGCACAAACTACCACAATAAACAATTCAGTGATTGGCTGGATTTAGGCCTGATTATTGCACGATTCATCCGATCGCAATTATTTTATTAGAATTGTATTGTCGCTAAGCAACAGCTAGCAGTACCAAACTATCTGCTTCCTTATTAAAAAGAATGAAACAACAACAAAAGGCACCTTTAACGCTCTAGCGCCACACCAATAAGATCCCAGCTGCGTTCGCAATGCAGGCAGAAAGGTTAACCACCACTATTAACCGGCAAACGTGGTGCTGTTCTCAAAACCAAGTAAAAAGAAACGGCTTTTCTTTGACAGCTGTCACTGAAGGCCCACTT
Organism: Brycinus macrolepidotus; assembly: GCA_037974445.1. Lineage (NCBI taxonomy): Eukaryota > Metazoa > Chordata > Actinopteri > Characiformes > Alestidae > Brycinus > Brycinus macrolepidotus. The sequence goes on from JBBPCZ010000001.1 coordinate 27,486,460, forward strand.
ACTTTTCATCGGATTGATCAATGCCCAGAGGGTCCTGACGGCCTCCAGCTGAATGTTTTCCAGCACTAAACAGAAGAAAGAGCTGCGTCGTGCAAACAAAAGGCGTCTCTCTCATTGGCAACAATGGAAAAAAGGCGCCTCTGCCCACAGAACAATACGCATCCAGTGTGAACCCCCTCTTGGGGGGGGGGTTTAAGCACCTGTGCTTTGTGTCAGGCCTAACAAGTCCTCATGACAGTTGTAAAATCACTATAATGCATGGCCTCGAGCGGCTTATTGCCTTCATTTATTCCCAGCATAGTGTGTATAGCATGAAAAAGACTTATGTCTAGCCCTATCTGATGATAAATCTATTTCGGCCGATTGATGTGTGCATCTCGGGAATTATGTTTACAAGTGAAAAACAGCCTGACAGAGACAGAGCTTAGTTCAGATACTGTGCATCGGCATGTGCATTCAATACAGGCTCCAGCCACACGCTCACATCATTTATGTCTGCACAAAGTGGCAGATAAAAATCTAAAGCAGCACCGGCAGGTCATTTCAACCCCCCCCCCCCGACGTGCCTGCGTAAGCCAAAGAAAGTATCCTTATTGCTTATGTATGGGTACGTGAGCATAATCGGATCGCCTGGCAGACTGACCTTTCAAGGTGAGCAGAGAGTATGAATTATATTTAAAAAAATAAATAAATTCTGACACTACTTCATGGTCAATATCACGACACATTCACTGTTTAAACCTCCTCCACGTTTCAGTTTCAGGAGGTGTATGCATTAGAAAAGAGGTTAGCTAATGCCCGGAAGACAAATCCTTTTTTAAGGAGCTATTTGATCCTCGATTCAGCACCGGTGAATGTTATTTATAGCCATACATGGAAAAAAAAAGTTTGATGTAGTATATAAACACTGTCTCAAAACATACAATTCGCTTTCCAGTCCAAATAAAGCTGTGAAAACAGCCTGTTTTGAATTGAATGTTTTCTTGATATGAGAATCAACTCATGAACACACGTTCATCAATCTGGCCAGGAGTAGTTTAGCTCCGCCCATTCAGACTGAAGTTATAAGGAGTGTATCAATCAGTCCAGACTGCTTTTAAATGGCACAATACAGAGAAACCTATCAAAACAGAAGTTATTATAGGGGGAATTCAGGTGATCCCTTACTTCCAGTGAAGGGCAATCTTAATGCTGCAGCATACCAAGACATTTTGGACAACGCCATGCTTCCAACTTTGTGGACACAGTTTGGGGAAGAACCTTTCCTATTCCAGCATGACTGTGCCCAAGGGCACAAAGCAAGCTCCCTAAAGACTTGGTTGGAGGAGCTCGGTGTGGAAGAACTTGACTGGCCCGCACAGAGCCCTGACCTCAACCCCATACCCGTCTGTGTATTTGAATGCAATATCGTTAAAGTCCCAGCTGGTGTAATGGTCAGGCATCCCAATACTTCTGTCCATACAGTGTATCATATCAGGCCAGGCCTACCCTCGGATTAAAAAAAATAAAATAAACAATGCTCTTTCAATATTTAATTAAAAGAAAACATTAGAAATATTTAAGACAAATTTAATCATAAAGACACAGTAACAGAAACAGCCTGTTCATATCTGAGGGATACAAAGAGGTAATAAAATGATAATGTGAAAATGAATAACAGTACAAGAGCAACTCAGGGGAAAATAAAACAAGAAAACTAAAAAATATGAGCCCTTTAATTTCAAAGACAGCAGAGCAGCACAGAAATTAATGTGTATAGCTTCAGTATAGCTGAATGATATTGGTGGATTCTGATTTTATAGGATTTTGCAGCATATAAATGCTGTAATATGGACAAAATATTGCTAAATATTATGACTGACATGTACCTTCCAAAATGTCAAAAAACATCAGTAAATCCTTTATGTGTCATGGTTAAAGACCGGCCTGTATTATTTTTGACCAAACTAATTCCCATTTGTCAGATAATCTGATCATGTGGTTAGAATCCGCAAACCAAACGTGATTGGTTAGGACTAGGCCTGGTAATTACATAATCAAATGATCTACCACAGCAGATTTCACATTCATGCCTAATTCACACCAAACAGAACTGGGTGCATTTAGTAAGCCAAAGAAAGCAGAAAACCTTATTCACTGAGACACAAATTATAAAATCAACAGAAGGTCTCATTTCTGACCGGTGACACATTTAGGGGGCAGAAGTGAGTAATGTTTGTGTATTTGATCTTGAGCTGTTTCTGTCATCAGTTGGGAGCTGCTAAGCATCAACAGCTTGGAAGAAAAGATGGCTATTCAGCCAGTTTGGGCACTTTTGGCACACATTTTTACAGCAGCACACAATGAACGAGAAAGTAATTAATCAGCAGCTAAAAATTCACGTCATGACGGGCCTACTTAGAGGTTATTTTGCGAAGTGACAGAACTGTAATGTGTGGGTGGGGCTAGAACTAGTACAGACCATTTTTTGATCAAATACACTCATCACAGTACCATCTTTGACTTTTTTTTTTTCTTTCTTTCAGAAATGTCTGTTGTCTGTCAATCATAGTCTCACCTAGAACCAAATGCAGAGCACAAAGGAAATCACAACCTCACAACCTGGAGCTCCTTCACTAGTGTGAAGGACACTACAGTTTTAGTTGTTTTTTTAATAGCTGAATTTTGGCACCACTTCTTCTCCATGGCTGTTTGAAATACTGATACTGTTCCAACTCCAACACATGCGTTACACCCCCCCCAACTCCAGGGGGCATGCATACAACTTTTCGACTGGTTGATCAGGGGCTCAGTACTGACCATTTAAAATCGATAACTTTCCCCATTGACTTGTATTGCGGAACCTTTGGCCACTGTGACATCACCTCGCCTCACCATGAGCCACAAAAATGCACTGCAGCACCAAAAGGAGCAAAAAGCAGCCGCATGCTTGCTAAAGAAGCAGGCTTCAGGAAAGTTGTGTCCAGAGCCCCATAACTGTAATGAGTCAACATTTGTTCATAAACAGCAACCCTCCCCAACAAACCCCCCAACCTCACCCCCTGCCCACTCCACCCAACCCTTTTCAGGTGTGCCCAACAGAAAATTAGCTTATTGCCAACTGTAGATTCCCATGAGAAGTCATGTGATCACCTCAGAACTTTCCCAGCTCTGCTGTATGATGGATAAAGGAAACAGCGACTCAGTTCTGGGTCTGATTCACTCACTGTACTATGACATTTCGCACTGTCCGGTGTAAAAACTCCTTTTGGCAACATCAGTATTGTGAAGGCCAATATAGTTGAGCGAAAAAGACACTGAGCACTAACGCAAGCACACACACGCGGTACTCCGAAGGTGGCAGAAGAGAGCATGTTCCCAGGCATCGATTGTTATTATGGTCACATTTTCAATTTCCATCAGCCTCTCCAAACAGGAGTAAAAAGGAACGGGTGCTGGTTTGTGTGCAGTGTGCTGTTCTAATCTAACTTACTTAAAGTTCCCCCTCTCCTGCGCCCGCAGTCATGCACTGTCACGGCACAGCCAGCATGGGAGCACAGATCGATGCTGGAGCATTTCTCACAGCACGAACACACCCGAAGGCGCTCTCTCTTTCTCTCTCTCTGAGGACGGATCATTTGATGGTGCCTTCCCTCAACTACCATAGAGAGGTAATGACTAGCCCATTGTCCCCCGCAGGTGACCCATGGAGCAGAGTCCCACTGGGACACAGTCATTAGCACCATCCCTCTGGAGGCTACGCAACCCCAACACACTGCAGGCCTCGCACCATTTATACAATTACTTCCAAACCACTGGATGAATGAAGGAGAGCCCTGCCAGACAGACTGGCGGAGGGAGAGAGAGTGACAGGCGCAGGCTGCAGTGCTGAAAAAAAGGAGCGCTAAATGGAAATAATGACGAATGGGTTATGTTGCGAGAGTAAAAGAACTGATTTAAAGGGCACCTACCAAGGAAGATCCAATTTTCTTCACTTTTCTGAAATAAGAGTTTGAATTAGTACGCAAACGCTGTTAACATGTATCGAAATACTGCCTGTATGGAAGAATCAATGTATGAAAACTAAGCTGCAAACACAGGCCGGTGTGATTATTTTTGTGATGTCACATAAAATCAGCCTATAGTAGATTTAGCCCAGTCACTCACAATAAAGCGATAAGTGTTTCTGTCCTGGCTGCTTCTTAAACCAGCCAGCCAATCGGAAAAGAGGTCTTTTAAATGAAATAGGCCTAAAGGCAAACACCTGTTGAATCCTAAGGGCTAAAAGATGGAAAATGGTCACAGTTACATGAAAAAAAGTTTTTGGTACATAAACTCACAAAGCATACACAGTGGACCTTAAGGGAAAAGAATTACAGGGGAAAAAAATGCATGATACAGTGGAAACAACCAAATTATGGCATTTGAGTAATGCTAACTACGGCCTACTGGTTTTCATTCATTATTAGCAATGCTAGCGTTGCTAACAATGCAATGCAAGGGCAGTATTATAATTAATGCTGCGCTTGCTGTGCTCTGACCTTGCAGAAGAAGTACATATTTGTCACATTTAGACAGGAAAATCACGGACTTTAAAGTTTTTTAATTAAGGCAAACGTGTCTTAACAAAAAAAAAAGAAAAAAGTCTTTTATTATGGAAATGATTGGTGGAAAATAGCTTCCCCGTCATGATCTATGGGCCTGCAAAGGACTGGGCCGGCAGACTGGATGCAGGAACATCAGACGGCGTGCAGCATTGTTCTCCTGGAGGATAATCCAGTTTACGACGGCTGTCCGAGCCGGGCCGAGGGGCTATCTGTGGCAGGAGTGGGTGCCAGGGTCTGCATCTGCTTCTTATCGCCCGCCGCCTGACCTGGGCTGACAATAGCAGCCCGGCAGCCAAAAGACCAGCTTACGCATGCTGAGCTCCATCCAGAGAGAGAGAGAGTCACCCCATGTCATTCATCACCCTTCAGCCACAATCACCGCTGAAGAGGGTGTATAGTAGGTGGCAGTTCTTAGTACTATACTAACCTGGGGTTCCTAAGAAATGACAAATACCAGAAGAGACTGCGTTAATTGCTTTCCATTATCATTATTTCCAGCCTAGGTATTGTTTACTGCCTTTAACCCTTAGAACTCAGAGTGTATTAGTAAAATCTGAGTTCAACAAATAAAAACGGTGTAAAACAGTCCAAAACCAGTGTTTTCTCTCCGACACGTTCGCTGTTTGCTGCTCTTTCGCTCGGCGCTCTGCCACTCAGCCGCTCTACGGACCCGCTCCCTCTGCGGGGTTTCCCCACCCACTTGCGGGCGGAGACTATCCAGAAAGTTCTCTGAAAGATCAAAGATCTTGCAATCTTTTGTTGATTGTTTCTAAGACCTAAAATAAAAGAATATTTGAGCATTTTTGTTCTTTATGGGCATTTGTGTATGACCTTTTTTTAAAACCCCAGTAGCGGTGATTATTATTACATAACTTTGGCTCCACATGACATAGGAACACCAAACAAAGCTCAGCATGATGTCTGACACCTCGAGCATCAACACAAACAGGGGAACTTCCATAAAGGTGCTTGTTTGCTGAATGGCGACAATTTACCATTTGTTGCTACTCCGGCATGGATTCATGCTGCTCGCGTTCATAGGGTTAAGTAAGCACCTGTGGACTAAATTAATGAACTTCGCTTCTGCTGTGCATGGTGTTAACCCTTAAATATTGCAAACTTCACTCCTGGCATCAGTAACTTAGGAATAAATAATTGTATTCTGTGCCGTTGCTGAATGATAAGGCTTGGGATGTAATGAGGCAACAAATGTAAGGGGTTAAATAAGACAAGCCAAAGACAGTGTTGTCACCCACTGTCTGGAATTCACACCCACCGTCTGCATCTCCCCATCATACGACAATCATCAACCTGCGAAGGCTCTCTGAAGTGCTGGACAGCTGAGCGTAGATGGTGGAGGGGAAGTCTGCATACGTGACTTAATAAACACCCAAGACTGGACAACACAGTTCTGAATCACCGGAGGGAGGGGGGCTCCACCTTCATTCCCAAACTATAACACTCAAAAATGAGTGTTGATTGACACAATGTTTTGTTATTGCTATTTTACCCAGAACTAAAACTATATTTGCCTCAACTGGTAGTCCAACAGATTTTAACACAGTATTTTTCAGATAGAATTTGACCAGTTTCTTGGTTGTTCAAGTTCTTATGGTGGCCAAAACAGCACATAATATCTAAACATACTCCTAAACCACTATACAACACAACACTTGTGTTAAAAGCTAGAAATGTGTCTTAACTGAAAACAAAGACATGTTAAAAACAGCGTCCTTTATAATTGTGTATTGTCAGCAGCATAAACTGCCACCAGGGACTTTATATTAAAAACCTACGAGGCCCTCCACAGGAAGTGGAAAAAAAAAACAACCTAAAAACAATAAATACAAAAAGCAATTGCACTTACATAGAAAGTACTCTGTAAATTTATGTAAATTTCATTTTTGTCATTATAGTATAGTCTTCCCCAGTTTCTCTTACAGTGGACTACTCTGCAGCCTACTCGGGTGTCACCAGTCACTGTTTTTTTTTTTCATGTCTCTATTTCTTTCTTTCTTTCGGTGGGCTACTTTTAAATTTAAACCACACACCAATGGTTTAATATGAAGACAATAAAAATTCAGCATTTTTGAATGATAATGTTGAACAGGTGAAAAACAGGCAAGTACAGGAAGATAGATCTGAGAGATGATGCTCTACGTGATACAATAGTGGTTTGTTATTTTACATCTACATCCTGATTCAATATCTGATACACTGAAATACACGTCTGCATGTTCATACTATTAAGTACAATATTATATATATTAATATTTAATCTTTATATTAATCATGAGACGTGGCCAAAGTAGTGTGAGGTTGAATGATTTGACCATTTCAGTAGGTGAAAGAAGACCAATCAAATTTTGTAAGTAACATATGGAATCAAAGAAAATATTAGTTTTGAAGACCTAACTATGTTCGAGGAACAGGGATAATCATGTTGTGGTAACATCTTATGGATGATTGTTTAAAGTTGAGCTTCTAAATACCATTATAAATGAGCCTACAAATTTTTCATGAAACGTGGCCTTTTAAACATGTACTGCCACACACGTGTTGGCTGCTGAATTTTGATTGGCTCTTGATGGTCATTTTGCTGACTGAGCCAAATGCAACTTTAGGAGATGTGAGCAAACACAGCCAAGCACAAACACACCAAATTTCAAACCTTTAGCTTAGGCGGTTCTCGAGATATTGAGATGTGTCAGCTGCAGCGTCTCCTATGGACGAAATTTTCTGAAATTTGGCATGCTTCCAAAGAATGTGTTACTGATGCAGTGTGTCAAATGTTGTAAAGCTTGAACCTTTATGCCAGACAATATTGGCCATAGAAGAAATATTATTTTGTGACTTAAAGGTTTAATCAATCTTGAGCACAAATGAATTGTGATGCGTAAATTTGGGTTATGTGCCTCCTAGAGGCCTATTTTCCATGTCAATTCTATCAATTTTGGTAAAAATGGTGTCAGACTATTTGGTGTCAGGGTACAAGTGTGAAGGGGCACATCCACTAAGGGACAGAAACCTCTCAATCCATATCAGTCATGTGGGGCTACAAACACACCCAGTTTCATGTTGACAAGTCTATATATATAAAAAAAAAAGCCAAAGATGAGCAAAAATGGAAAAAACTCACATTACACTGTGCCATCATTATATGGCAGCAGTCATAATAATTGTAACATGATCCCTCTTTTTTGTAGCGTGGGTAAAAATTATTTGTCTGTATACGGTCAGAATACAACTAGAGATGGCGGGGAATAACATTCTTCATTTTTAATGAAAATTTCAATTTCTACTGGACCATTTTCAAATGATGGGAAAAGCAGCAAAAATCAAGACATACAGTAATGATACAGGGTAAAACCAATTTTTACCTGTTACAAGAGTATAGAGCCCACAGTCTCTTGTGATCTCATAGATTCATGGTCACAGAAGAACGAGGCATTACTGGAATATAAACTTGGCTCTCGGTAATAGAGCACAGACTCTTAGCCTCAATTACACACAGGCCTTATAATCAGCTTAGGTTAAAGATGTCTCTATAACAAGACAGCACTGAGCCCACAAAGGTGCTTGCAGATGACGGACAACAGCTTACTCAGCTGCCCCCCTCAAACCTGATGGAACTGAGGAAAATAAAACCCACGTCTTCTCACCTTCAGCTTGGAATTGTGAGCAACAGCTGGCGTATTGTCCTCTTTAGGTGGGATATGCAGCTCCCATTTCCCAAACTCTTTCTTTTGGTACGGATGAGAGAATTTATCCCAGCCATCTATTCAAAGCAAAGACAAAAGGCATATTAATCTCCAAAACAACTGCTGTACTTCTACAGACATTTCCCTTTCAAGCTAGGTAGTATTCAGGTTGTAAAAATAAAGACTGTTTCTATATATATATATATATATATATATACACACACACTACTCACAAAAAGTTAGGGATATTTGGCTTTCGGGTGAAATTTATGGAAAACGTAAAAAGTTATATTATATCAGTGATATTATATCATTAAAGTAGGGCATTTAAGTAGAAGCATGCAGTGGTGATTTCCTCATCTCTAACTATATATTGAAACAAAAGCCAACAACAGTGGTGAGTATACCACAACCAAAAATGTCAATGTCTCATGTGCCCTTGAGCACCAATTACAGCTTGACAACGACGTCTCATGCTGTTCACAAGTCGACTTATTGGCTGCTGAGGCATGGCATCCCACTCT
>JBBPCZ010000001.1:27500822-27518360 GCA_037974445.1 Brycinus macrolepidotus
AGTTTTTTCCAAAGAAGAAAAGTTGTGTTTTTTTTTTTTGGTTTGTTTTTTTTTTTTTTTCCCCCCCCCCCCCCCCCCCAGAGTCAGAGACTGCTTTTGAAGCATAATCACATCACACTCAATACACCAGGGCGCAGAACCTTTCATCGAATGCCCAGTCCTTTGGAGGAAAAAAAAAAAAAAACGAAATAAGAAAAACAAATCCGCCCATCACTTTCCAGCTCCTTTGCCAGCTGGTCTAAAGCTGATTGCCTTGTTGGAGATGCCAAAACAAATGGCAAGTATCAAACAGCTTAGCCATTATGGGTATTATCATATCTCGGTTTATACCAGGACAAGAATCTGAATGCTGCATTCGCTAATTATTATTTTTACAGATTCAATAGTTATAAATATATTGGCCCCTTTGGTTGGAGTAAAGGGGTATGTTTTCCCTTTAGCATGACTAATCGGAATGACGAATGACGGTTCAGTAATATTTAAAAGAAAAATTAAACAAGAATCAACATACTGTCGAGAGCATGCATGTTATTTTGAAACCCAAAACAGCTTGATCGAAGTAGTGTTGACAAAAAGTTTGGCTTCCATTTTTTCATACCTTCGCACAGTCCTGACATCTAACTGTGGTTTACGGTATTTGGGTTTATAAAATATTTGGGCGTTTTCAATTATTCAATGAGGGTGGGGGGGGGTCTGTATTTCTACATATCTCAATACACCACCATACCATCATACCCACCATTCCTTGTTGACATCGAGACTAATATACACACAGCAACAGCTACATTATGCATGCAAACCACACCCAACAAGAAGTTAAACTTAGAATATTAATTAAAAAAAAACTTCTCATTACTATGCTGTCCGCTGCTGGAACCAACTGCCCATCAATATCAGACCTGCACCAACTGTAGCTTTAAAAAGCCGCACTATTCTCCTCTGCCTTCTTTTAAATATCTGCACTTCCATCACACTTTTAATCTTTTACTGATTTTCTATGTGCTCTTTTGTTTTTTTGTATTTCCTACTATTTTTATGCTTAATAGTTTAATCACATTGATTGACCTTTGAGTATGATAATGGGCTACATAAATAACCTTGACTTGACCAATAGGACATTGCGTCCTATTACTGATTAGGGATATTTCTTGTAAAAAATGGGAAAGACATCTCAGGTGTCGCACTCTGGACAAACAAATGAAATAATGAATATGTTTCCAACCTGTCTGACCCTTGGACACAAACCAGTACCCCGTCCTTAAAGTCGGGACCAAAATAAGAAATTCGAAGGCTTGAAGATTGGATGGAGGATTTTATTAGCGGCGCCCCATAACGTACCGTTATTCTCGGCATGTCCACCGGCTTGTGTCCCAGATGATTAGAGTCTGAAGAAGACATCTAAAACTGCATCTCAATCAGCCCGTCAAGGTGACTTCATAGGAAGCTGATTTCTAGCACAGTCATTACCGTAACTCGAACGGCTGCAGAATCAAAACTTGGGCCAACCCGCTTATTAGTAATAATGAGTGCACAACTAGAGTAGACTGTGACTGTCCTTGATCTCCTTATCTGAGATTCAATATAAAGACAAGTTTTCTCCTGTGTTTCCCAGTGATGGCCAAAAACTGACACGTTTTCCTTACCATTGTGAAAGAATTGTCATTTACAGGCAGGAATACTGGTATTTTTAGCCATATTGCCAGCATATTTCAACACTGGCAACACTGGATGTGTTGATGATCAGTGTTCATGTTAAATTTCTACTCTGTTATTGGTAAAAGAGCAATAACACTAATTATAGGCCTCATTTAAACCCAAAGGGGTCACGTCAAGAATGTCTGCCCTTCGTGTCTTTGCCCTCTGTGTGGGGTTTCGTTCATTCTGCCCTTTCCTTACATTGACGTGTGTGTGTGTGTGTGTGTGTGTGTGTGTGTGTGTGTGTGTGTGTGTGTGTGTGTGTGTGTTCTGTACCTTGGCGAGTGTGAAGTGCTAGCATAACGTTTCAAAATGTTCCTGCAGGGCTGTCACACCATACTGTGCTTCATGTTTCTTTCAGAGCCAGCAGGGGAGGAGATGCAGTGCTGCACACCGTACTGAAGAGAATTTGACAATTCAAAGATTCAGAGTATTTTCTCTCAATTAAAAGTTCCACACAGAGGCACGCACACACACATAAATCAATTAAGTACACTCAAGAGTAAGTTATCCAACTTATGCCCCACAGCAGCAGTTAACGCTTTTTTCAACCCACTCGCATTAAATCGGAGGAAAGCTCTGTCACAGTCCCTCTCACACACACACACACACACACACACTCATACACACACACTCATACACACACACTTAAAAGAAAAGAAGTGATTCATCTTCTCTGAAATTAATAATCTTGCAAAACAACTGTCGGTTCTGCATCATTTTCCTTTTTTTATAGATTCATTTTCTACCGTTAATTTTGCATATTTACATACGTAAATTAAGTAAACTTTTTTTTCTTTTTTTTTTAAGCGAAGTACCATTTCACATCAAACGGTATTTTCATTCTTCGTTTCTTGCATTTGACGAATGGAACAAAAGCAATGACAAAGTCATTCCACTGAAACTCATGGATGTTTTAATTCACCTGTTCACATAGTTAGAAAAGGTCTCTGTAGTATCAGAAAGGGTGGAACCAATACTAAAGGCGAACCTTTTCGGTGCTACACAGAAACATCTTTTAAAGGTTTTAAGGAAACTACATACAACAGGCTTTCCATCACAGAGAACAATTTTATTTCTCTGATCCAAATAATGCATCATCCAACTGATTTTAATGGAGGTCTCTCTGTTAGTTTTGTGCAATTTGACTGGATCGTTTCTTTTTAAAGCTCTATCAGGAGTGCAAAAGGGGGCCTTGGGCTGAATCAGAGAACAACAAGATTTAAAAACAAAAACAGGAAACATGGAACTAAAAGGACAGAAGCTAAAGTGCAACTAATCAACCAAGAACTGATTTCGGCCCGGAGCTGAAATACAGGGACAAGTCCCCTTTAGGTAATAATAATAACCTGAAACTTGTACTTACTGAAGTCTCCAGTGAGGAACAGCGCTTCGGCTACTAGGACCCACTCTTTAAAGACTAGACTGTTGTCTGGCTAGTGATGCGCACCAAAGGCACCATGACAACCCAATAAACCACTGAAACATTTAGATGGTTTACTGGGTTGTCATGGTTCCATTCATAATGACTGACTTTCCTAAAGAACCCACTGAAGAACCCTTTCTTTTAAGGGTATGCAGTTTTCATCTGGTAAATTTTCATCTGGTCCAGCACATCCTACAGATAGTTGAAATCTGGGAAATTTGGAGGCAGAGTCAACACCCAAGGTTTCCCAGCACACTGCCTCCCCAGCCCCGCCTTCTTCCTATAGTGCATCCTGGTCGATCTCGTTATAGACATTTTTGGTGGTGGACAGGGGTCAGAATGGGCACTCTGAACGGTCTGCAGCTACGCAGGCCCATACACAGCAAGCTCTGCGGCACTGAACTTTTTCAGCAGTGCTACAGTAGCTCTTCTGTGGGAACAGATGGACTGGCCTTCGCTCCACAATCACATCAGTGAGTCTTAGGTGCCCATGACACCGTTACTGGTTCAGCAGTTGTCCTTCCTTAGACCACTTTTGGTCGGTACTTACCACTGCATACTGGGTACTCCCCACGAGAACTAATGTTTCAGAAATGCTCAGACTCAGGCATCCAGACATTTGCCAAAGTCGCTCAGATCCGTACACTCACTCATGTTTACCCAGTTTGAAACAAATCAGCCATAAGATGTCGCCACAAAAAGCTACAACATGTCTTCCGCTGTCTTCCAAAATTCTTTCATCCATCGAAGTGGTTGAATTATTTAGCCTCTCTCTACCTGGGCAAGTCAAGTTCGCACATTCTGCTTGGATCCATGGCCTGTGTGCGTGTGTATATATGCATGTGTGCTATGACCATGGGTCCAAGCACATGGGTCCATGAGTCCAAGCACACACACTGTGTGCGTGTGTGTGTGTATATATGCATGCATGCTATGACCATGGGTATAAGCACATGTATATATGCGCGACAGCACCTGACATTTACTACATTCTACATTCACACGCACACAGGTTTTCACTTGCTAGAGCCTGACAGTTACATGCAGTCTATAGTTCGTAGTAGGATAAACTTGACTGAACCAAGATATTACACAAGCTGTATGAAGACTGGTTCATTTATAGTCCCTTTCACACACAAGCACGACTGGCTTAACTGCAACATCAATTTCACGTTTACACACCAGTTTTCAGTTGTTTGAAAACAGGGTTTCCTTTTTCTTTCCATCTAAATATCTTATGGGGTCCATTTCTGACTAAATGTAAAACATCAGGGGGTACTGTTTCCTTCTGCCAGGGTCAGTCAGGTTTGTTTTGGTGATATAAAAGAGTTATCATGTGTTGTGCCATGGCTGTATCTATATCTACACTAATGTACATATAGTTAGAATATTATGATTTAGCAGAATATGCCACAACAGGGAATTTGCACAATTTTTGGATGTGAAATATGAAATATATGTGTACGCGCACACACACACAGACACACACAGACACAGACACACATACCCTATTTATATATATATATATATATATATATATATGTATGTATATGTATGTATATGTATACATATAAAAAACGGAGCGGTTGATGGGAGTATCGTCATCTGCAAGTCACGCAATAAGGAATTTTTGTACCTTCGGAGTCAGGGGTGTCGGAAGCATTTTTAAAGAGGGGGGAACATTGCGGTGGGGGGGGGGGGGTTTCCGGCATCCATGTCGGGGTACATCAAGTCTAAAATCTTCCCTCCCCGGAAACCATTTAGGAGCTAACCCGACAGTCCGAGCCAGCACAGCCCCTAATCCCAGCGCCAGCAGCCAGCCACACTGGACCAGGCACTCGGACTCAAACTGAGGAAGTCTACCTGTGACCGACTAACTAAATCCTTGACAAAATGATCTCTGCTGCTGAGTTTATTTTGTTACATACAGCATTGGGAAAATAGTGTGAAGGGGTGTTATTCTGTTGTTACTTCTAGGTCATAAGTCCCCTCCCACTTTTAAAAATCATTTATTTCGTCCCCCCACTTCTCCATCCAGAGATTTGTATGAGTGAAATACGTGAGACGCCGAGTGCAGCTTCTTGCATGTTTCACTCATACAAATCACTATACATATATATATTTAGACACACACATATGTACATATACACATATATATATATATACACACACACACACACATACATATACACACACACACACATATATATATATATATATATATATGCCATCTTATTTCACTGTATACATGTAAATAGCTGAGATGACAGTCTGCTTTGACTAATTACAGTCAGGAGCCACTGCTGTGTTAAATGTGCTTGTAAAGCAGGTTGTTAGATACAAGCCATAAATTTTCTTTGACAGACATAAGTCCATACGTTGCCCCATAAACAACATACTCAGGCTTACCTCTCACTGTTCTGCGTGTCAAAGGGAACTTTCCTAAGCATCTTGGGCAACTTGGCAATCTCCTGTTATTTATTTATTTATTTTTTCAATTTTGTCTCCAACAGTGTTCTCAGAGAGCGCGAGGCGAGTTCACTTTATCCACCTGTGGGTCACTCGGTCTCCCCACAATTTTATTGCAGTCAGGTTTGACAAACTGCTCTCCAATATTGCGTTTGCTTTTTTGTAGCCTTGGCCATCCAAGAGTGCACGTCGAGAGACACCTCTGTATCCATGTGCAAGTCCATGTGCTGTTTTTTTGTTTTCGTTTTTTTTCCCTCTGAAAAACTATCATTTATCCAGATGGCTCTTTATTTTGCTTGATTCATGGAATTGTGACCTACTTTCTCCCCCACAGGTGGCACGTTTTTGTTAAGGTAGCTCTTTATTATCTTTACTTTATTATGGGTTTATCCCAGCCATTCATTTTTGTCCACTGTGGGGAACATGAGTTAAAGACCTCTAAGTCAAGCATAATTTATCCAATCTACTTGACTCTGGCAAGAGGACATCCTGGGCTTTCTGGTGATGCCACATTTGTGGGGTTGTGGCCAACAGAGCACATGGATTTTGTATTCAAAGTGGCATCTTCCAAATTTCACGATGAAATTTGAGCAGAAATCCAATTCAAAAATATAGTACATCATCAATGAATATCACCAATGTAATGGACACAATATCATTACATTTCATCCAAACCTTGATCAACCAAACCTTGATGTTCACTACAAGAAATAAACAAATATAGAAAGAAATAAACAACATTTTGGAAGTAATGTTTCTTTCAACCATAATGCAGTATCTAAAATACCAAAACCTTTCTATTTCTGGGTCTCAGGAGAATATCTGCTGGACTTCAGTATGTTACAGTACCGGGATAAGAGACACTTCAGGCAGAGACACTTCATAAAACCGCCGGCACAGTTCCCAAACTCCAATATTTTGAAGTGAAGGCAAGATATGAAGATAGAAATGCAACAAAGGCATGCTTGTGAGTAGATCTAGATAATTATCTCTTTTTTAAAAAAAAAAAATGGTCCAGAAATTGAGTTATAATGCATTATATATTACTTTTGACTACTTCAAACGAGACGAGGCCTCACAAACCACCAAGCAAAGCTCAGATCAGCACCAGCCCAGAGGAGTGAGTCAGTAGATGCAAATACTTAGCAGGTGGTCCTACCATATTTAGCAGTGTTTACTGCCAAAGTCGCTATATTAAAATTCTCCATAACCAATCTGAGAGGATGTTTATCTCTTGAAAATCTCTTTTAAAAAGTTCACCACCCGGCTTTTCTGCTGCATGAAAAATGGAAAACACATCCTCTCATCCTTCATTTCAGCGGAAAGCAAGCCAAGCACTACAAGGCTACTTCAATATTTCAGACCATTTTCATTACTTACAGTATTAACAGGTTCTTCTCTGTTCAGAGTGACTTCATTAAGTCTGTACAAGAGTTAAGCAATTCAGAAATGTCAGCAATAGTTGTGCAAGATCCCCATGTGGGAACAGAACTAGGTATTGTGACATCTTTCAGTGTTAAGGTTCTTGAGGGGGGTCACATTCTCCTACAGTGCAATCCTGTGCGGCAAACAAAACACCAAGCTTAAATCTAACAACAGTAATATGGCCAGTTCTCCACCATAAACACAAACCTGGGAAAGATGAGGACGGTAGTCTCAAGGACTAGAACTGGCAGACACTAGTAAAAATGGACAAGTCACTTCAGATATAGCGATGAACAATATCACGCTATTTAGACTGCATTGCGATTTAGTACGTATAGTACGGTACCACCCTTCATTTTTTATATTTTGCTTTGAATGCTTTTGTTGATACAAAAGTACTATTTTTGGCCTGTAAAACAGTCTTATCTTTGGCATATTGAGTAGATTAAATTAAAGAAATGGGAACAAATGTTTTACTGCAACAGGCTGCAAAGTGCCTAAAGATACAAGGTGTCTAGCTAAAGGTTTTCCAACCACACAGCATTCAGCACCACCAGTATACTGATCACCGGCCTGATCATCTGGAATCAACTACCACAGTAAACAGTGTGTAAAAAGTAGTACCCTTATAATCATTGTAAATGCATTCATTAATCTCGTAAGTGACGTATAGAAATGTGTGATCGGGACACAGCTAAAAAGACATCACCCAGCACTAATCAGTGTTTCTGACAGGGTGACCAATCACAGCTCCAGGTGAGTTACTGGGTGTTCTGATGAATCGAGGTCTTTATATAATCCAACAAAACCATTTTATAATCCTTAACCATTAAAGGTGAATCGCATGAATGGGCGCGGCTAAACTGCTGTAGCCAGAACGAGGAGATGTATTTAAATGTGTTTAAACACATTTAATGACATCACAAAAACTATGATTTGAAAACAGACCGTTTTTGCAGCTTAGTTTCCATGTATGAACTGTATGGATGGTGGGAGTAAATGTACCATTTGAAGCAATATTTACAGACTTTAAGCCTTTTTAATTCCAGAAAAGTGATGATATGGGCCCTTAAATATGTTGAAAGGCACTGCAATAATACGAAGCACTATATTCACAATCCTGATGTGTTGCCATATTGTCCAGCCCTACCTTTGGTCCACCCTTTTGACATTTGCTTTCAGTGCAAGAATTTGTAAATGAGTTACTGAAAGCAGTGTTTTGAAATGGGGTCCATGCAGATAATTTGTAACCTCACTGGGGCCGTTTGTTATATTTATTGCTGATAAACGAGTGGGGAGGTCAGTGGGCTTAATGACCTAAAACGACCATTACAATGTCTTGATTATGAGAGAAAAATGTTTCTTTAAAATGTTTCTGCCAAGTGTGTAGCTTATAAAGATGGAAAATATAATTCAAGGTGTGTTGGAAATGTTTTTTTTGGTGTGGTGCCAAAATTAAAATTAATCTAAAACTTAATGACGTTACACGACTTAAGAAAATTTCAAACTGGCACTTCCCCTGTGTGTGTGTGCACTGTGCAAAAGTCTTGAGCCACCCCTCATTTCATCACATATTATTTCCTAAGAGCCAGACTTTTTTGTATTTTTAATGTAGTCTTGAGGAACAGTTCTCCAGGCTTCCTGAAGGACTTTCAAAGTCTCTCATTTTCAGTCCAGTCCCTGAACCTGACCAGTTTCAGAGGAATGTTTTTTGTTTGTTAAGCTACACAGTGACCTACGGATGAATCACTCAAGCATAACATAGCACATCTAACTTAAGACCTGAACCAGTGAAGAAACAGGTGCAGATGATTCCAGATGATCAGGCGGTGATCAGTGTACTGGTGGTGCTGAATACTGAGTGGTTGGAACACCTTTATCTAGGCACCTTGTATCTTTAGGCACTTTGCATCTTTAGGCACTTTGCAGCCTGTCACAGTAAAACATTTGTTCCCATTTACTTCATTTAATCTACTCAATGTGCCAAAGATAAGACAATTTGACAGAAATAAAACAGTATTTTTGCACCAACAAGGTGATTCAAAGCAAAATATCAAGACTTTTGCACAGTACTGTATACTTATCTATGTGACCTTTCCAGTTTACAATTACAGACTGTAGTCCATCTGTTTATTATCTGGGTAGTGGATCATTCTCAGCACAGCAGTGATACCAACACTGTAGGGGAGTGTGTGCATGTTGCACAGTTTTTAAACACTGCGTGTGTGTGTGTGTGTGTGTGTGTGTGTGTGTGTGTGTGTGTGTGTGTGTGTCAGTGCCACTTCTGTGCTGTGAATGATCCTCCACCCAAGTAATACCAGCTCACTGGTGTCCCCTGGGGGTCCTGATCATTGATGATGAGTAAATGGATAAGGAGTGTAGATACAAAGTGGCCCTAATAAAGCAGATCACTGGTGTATCTCGAGTCTCAGTGGAAGAAATCAGAGCAGAAACTTCAGCAGTAAGTCTAAAAAAACAGGAACACAAAATGAGTCAGGACTCAGGCTGATGAAATCCGAAGCTGCCGAGCCGTTGCCAGCAGTTTGTAAGTATTCAGCTTGGCCCATCTATTATCTGCGCAGGTGTTCCAACGCAGGCCTGACTGAAGAGAACAGCTGGAGGAGTTGTCTGATCTCACAGCGTAAAACACAGCCAGGCCGACATGTCCGGCATTCTATTAGGGGCAGCATTTTACTACGGTCAAGGCCTTGGTATTACTTTGGATTTTCCCTTTTGTACTTCGACACTGTAACTCAGTAAGCCTGGCTCAGCTGAACTGCAAAGGACACGCTGCCATAAATAAACAAATATAAGCAAGACAGCAAAGTGAACGAGAAAAAAAAAAAACTAAACAAAACAAAACATGACCACGCGCATAAAATCATGAGTCCGGTTTAACCCTTAGAACGCGAGCAGTATGGATCCGTGCCAGAAGCACAACAAATGGTAAATCGTCACCATACAGCAAACCAGTTTCTCATATGGTTCCCCGGTTTGTGTTGATGCTCAAGGTGTCAGAGGTCATACTGAGCTTTGTTTGGTGGTCCTATGTCACATCGAACCAAAGTTATTGTAATTAAAAAAAAACATGTAATAATAATAATAATAATAACCACTACTGGGGTTTTAAAAATTGACATCACACGCAAATGCCCATAAAAGAACAAAAATGAACCAATTTCTTATCTTAGGTCTTAGAAACAAACAGAAAAAAAAAAAAAAAAAAAAAAAAAGGATCTTTGAACCCAGGAGAACTTTCGGGATAGTCTCCGCCCAAAAGTGGGTGGGAAAACCCGCACGGGGGGGTCGAAAGAGCAGCAAACAGCGAGCGAGTAGAAGAGCTAACACTGTTTTACACCATTTTTATTTGTTGCAATCAGATTTTACTAATACACTCCGTGTTCTAAGGGTTTAAAAAAAAACTCAAAATGCAATATTATTCACGCAATATGAACCTAATTAAATTTAATTTTACAAATAGTCTTGATTTCCCTCTCAGCTTTGGAAGATACCTTTTAGATGGCATTTGATCAGGCAGAGCATTTCTCCCAGCGCTCTACTCCAATATGTGGACAGAATAGATCATCACTGCAATCAATAAATACCACCCTGCAGCATCATCTGGGCTTCTGTAACCAAGCGAGAAGATTTTGGAACATTAATGAAATTCACCCCAGCTATGGGGTTGCCAGGTCTCTTTTGAATTAGTCATCAGTAGTCCTGGCACTGCGCCGCACCGGTTAGGCTCAGCATGATTCTGAACAAGCTTGTGGAGTTAGACGCTTACATTCATGAGAAATCCTGCCGGGGCGCTGGGCCGTCTCATGCGAGGTTTGATCAACAGCTAACTGACACTAGCTGTGGTGCCGGCCTATGTAAAATTATTTATGCTGGGGGTCTTTCATGGGCCAGACAGGTGCAGGAGGCACGTCTGCAGTTTGCTGGAACCCATGCTGCGTTAGAACTGCCACGCTCACTCGTCCACAGCCGAGGGCCAACAGCTCACTCATGCCATCCTAAAAGAAAGCAGTCAGCCTCAGACACTCAGCATAAACAGCACCTTACTGTGGCCAAAATCAAGCGGTACATACGCAGCGATGGGACTAGATGATACGTCTGTGGGGAATACAGGCCGGGAAACACGAGTGGGCGATATGGCAAAAAAAAAAATATATAACACCATAATACATTTTCATCATACACAATATGTGAGATTTGCAAGAAATGTGCCAGCAAAGCAGCAGCGCCTCATTTAAAAAGGATTGAAGAACAATTAAAAATGGTGCTCCACCACTTTAGAGAATGCGATTACCATGTTTTTTTTACCCATCTAACCAAAACCTGCCACCAGGTATGGTGACCTTAGGCTCAAGTGTGGCCGCTCCAGAGCATCCCATTCTTTTTGGCAATGCTTTACTCTATTGCTAATTATCCAAAATGTGTTCATGCAGCTCGGTGCCTGTGGACTACGGAAAAGATTTGGGTGAGTTCCGACTCGTTTACCTCCAGCTCTGAAGAAGCTATTTCTGGGCTCCAAATATTTCTTGGCCGATCAACTATAATTTTTCCCCCCCAAATCAGTCCTTGAAAAAGCATTTTTCTACCTTAAAGTGACATTTCTGAGTGAAACAGGATATTGGAGAACGGACGCCAAGTGATTTTGTTCATCTGGATTCTACTACAGCGCTAAAAATGAACATTTCAAAATGACAACGACATCAGACCAGAATGGTCTTCAGAAAGCCGTCGCTGACATTTGTTCTGTAGGAAAGAATTAAGCATGAATCATTTTTTGTAACCTGATTTGAACCTATGTATAGTATGTAATAATAGGTATTATATGTAATATGTAGGTGAGTCAAAGTGCCTGTTTGCAGTACAGCCTTTAAGCTTCCACGTTAATACTGCTTTTCTCACACTTTCAGTGACAAAAGAGAAGAAAAAAAAGAGCATCACTCTCTGTCATTCAAATAAATCTGTGTGCAAGTGCAACGAAATGTGCACGGATATGGGGGGGGCTGTGTGCATGTGTGTGAACGTAAATAGAGTAAAGTAAAGTGACCCCTTATAGTCACGCGTGAGCACACCATAGCACACAGTGTGAACTATGTGAAATTCTTTCTCTGCATTTAACCCATTCACCAAGTGAAGCAGGGGGCTGCCACCAATGAGGGGCGCCCGGGGGGCAGTGTGTGGGGACGGTACCACGCTCAAAGGTACCTCAGTGATGCCACTAGCAGTGTTGGGATTCGAACCCACAACCCGCCACCAGCTGCCCCACAGCTAACAGCACAACAGAAAACCAAAAGCCCAAACAGCCCAAATACCGAACAACCACACTCATGTTTAACAGACTGAAATAACTTTTTCCGACCGCTCCAAAAACTGTAAGTGAAAGTGATGGAGTTGTTTAGTAGTTTTAGTTTAATGCCATATCGACAATGACGGTTATGCCGTGGCAAAAAGGTATATTAAACAATATAAATTATTTGAAAACAAGAGATTTAAACAAACAAACAAATAAATAAGCAATTAACAAATAAATAAACAATTGAAATAAGATTCTTTAAATCAATATTTGATCAATTGCAAACCTTTATGTGGCGATACCTTATTAACACATCTTCCAGTCAAATCGTTTAGTGATGGAGTAAATCAAGACACGAGAAACAGAGCAGTGCATATGAAGAATGGGGGTTAACTGTGACAGGATATCCCACCGGCACAGATGAAGTAAAGTAAAGTAAAGGGGCCCCTTATAGTCACACGTGAACACAGTACAGCATGCAGTGTGCACAGTGTGAAATTGTTTCTCTGCATTTAACCCATTCGCCAAGTGAAGCAGTGGGCTGCCGCCAACGAGGGGCGCCCGGGGAGCAGTGTGTGGGGACGGCACCTCACTCAAGGGTACATCAGTGATGACACTAGCAGTGTTGGGATCCTAATCCACAACCTTCTGATTGCAGGGGCAACTCCCCAACCACCAGGCCACCAGCTGCCCCAAATGTGTGAAGTCTATGTGTAGCTAGAAATGAACGGAATGACTGCTATTTTTGCTTGATGGCAGGTGGGAGAAAATCATGATACAATATAACTGGCTAATATAACTCACACAAACCCTGCTCATGAAAGAAATCCCCTCCTTCATATACTTTTGTTACTTTGCACCCTTGAAGACACACACACACACACGTGCGCGCGCGCGCACACAAGAAATTTTCCAGCAACAGTTTAGAAAAAAAGAAATAAATAAATAAACAAACAGAATCACTGAGACAGATTACTGCCTTGGGTCTGCTGGGATTAATTACTGCCCTGAGTCTGTTGGGATAGTTTTCTACCAATTGTTGTCACACGCACACACAATCACCACTCTTTGCCATAAACTCACTTATCTGCTTCCAGGTTGCTACAGACCTCTTGGTAGCCTCTCTGACCAGTTTCCTCCTCTCTATTGCATCCAGTTTGGAGGGATGGCCTGATCCAGGGAGGGTCCTAGTAGTACCAAACATTTTTCACTTCTTAATCACAGACTTTACTGTGCACCTAGGGATTGATAAAGCCTTTTAATGTTTTTTAGATCCATCTTATGCTCGCCCACAACTTTATTCCTGAGATCTTTTGACAGTGCCTTGCCACCCATAGTTGATTGTTTGCTTTCAGTCACAACCAACCACCGGAGCGCTCCAGGAATGGCTGTTTTTAATCCTGAACCAATCAAAACGATTACACTTGATCACAGGTGGAAGCCAGTTAGCTTGGTGTGCAGTGGAGAAGGTGATTAGTTACACCTCACTGAGTTTACAAATATTTTTTAGTAGGGGGGGTGAGCCTCTATCCATCAGTGATTGTTTTTTTTAAATATCGTATTTTTTTTCTAAACTGTTGCCATCATGTCTTTCACTGAGCATTGAGTAAACACAGCCGGAATTTTTTGTGTGTGTCTTCATTCTCTATCCACTGTAGCGCACTATACACTGGCTATCATTTACACTTTGCCCACTTTTTTTTTTTTTTTATAGTCACACCTTTCTACAGAGCCGAAAAATGCCTCGTGTAGCAAAAATAGGAACATTTAACATTCCAACTGTGTAATTGTTGTACCACCGGAGTGATTTTTTTAATCAGATAATAACTAGCTTCCACTAAATTAAATGCAAAAAAAGAAAACAATCAGCCATGCAGCTCCATTAGCTTGTTTTTGACTCTTGGGATGCAGAAACGTCTCTGAATCTCGAACTTTTCATCTCACTGTTTTCCTTCTTGAAGCAAAGCCAAAAAAAAAAAAAAAAAAAAACCAGCTGACTCGGCTTCCTCTCTTAACTAAAGTTAATGCAAATACCAGGGCAGGGTGGGGTTCACTCCTTACACTCAATTACATGTCCTGAAAGCACACGCCATCCTATTAATTATTCCAGTAAGGGAAAACCTCGGATTTAAATATTCATGAAAAAAGCTAAAAAAGAAGAAAAAAAAAAAAAAAAGAATACAGCTTTAGTCTGTTTTGGTCCACTTGGCAGACTGCCAGCCAAGTTAGCACACTGCAAGCTATTCAGAGCTTTGAGTAAAATTTTAGACTTTGCTCGCAAGCAACAGTCTGCGGTGGGCCTTGAGGGCCTCGGGGGGCTTCGTGTGAGCAAACTTCTAGCCATGATTTGCTTTCGGTCCACAAAGGTCGACCGTTTCGCCGGGAAAGGCCTCGCGCGAGTGGACGAACTGATACATAAAACCACGAAAGCTCTTGCCTCTCATTGAAAAAGGTTAAAGAGAAGTTGAGATAGAAATTAAAGCAGGACTCTGATATTTAACGGCAGCAGAAATCGAGCTGGGAAAAGGCGCTTCTATAAGCTAAGAGAGGCATCTTCTATATTGAAATAATCAGAAGTTCATCTTGGGCCCTGGGAGAACGTTCCTCGGTGAAACTCGGCACACATTTCATATCATTTTATACGAAACGGGCTGACCTTTAAAACGGCTCCCCGGAGAAAGGTAAAATTAGTAACCTTTCCTATTTTTAGACCCTTCAGAGACCACCTCTCAAAGCCTTCGATGGTAATTAACATTATAAAACAGTTCTATTTCTTTGTCACGGGTTTCTATGGCGATGACACCAAGGGTTCAATTTCTGACAATTTCATCCTGTGATCAAAAGGAGTGTATTCGGATAAGTTAACGGCAGAGTCTGTTAGGGGACCATTTCTGAGTAGCTATGGGATTATCTACCAAGGGGGACAAAAAATGATTGATACTGGGGCTGTATGATATGGGCAATGCATCAGTATTGTTATTTTACTGCTACATATTGCAACTGCGGTGCCTTTCAAGATATTAAAGGGCCCATATCATCACTTTTCTGTAATTAAAAAGGCTTCGAGTCTGTAAATATTGTTTTACAGTATCCATACAGTATCCCACCCCCATCCACACACTCTATATATGGAAAATAAGCTTTAAAAACAGCCCAATTTCAAATCAAACTTTTTGTGATGTCACAAAACCAACACATTCAAATATATCTCCTTCTTCTGGCTACAGCAATTTAGCCTCACCCAGTCATGCACCAATTCCCCAAAATAATTAGACTTTTTTTTGGATTACATGAAGACCACGATTCATCAGAACACCCAGTAACTCACCTGGAGCTGTGATTGGTCGCCCTTTCAGAGACACTGTGATTGGACAGAGGCTCATTTGCATATTGCAGCCTTTTGCAATATCAGTACCGCAGAGACTAATATTGCGATAACGATTAACAGATGTACAGTGGTACCCCGCTTAACGAACGCCGCCACGACTGCGCGCGTGACTCGCAGAACAAACGCATTTCACACAACGAACCACACGTCGCACGTGAAAATCGAGTTTGACGTGAAAAAATGGCTGAATCCGGCCAGATGTGTCTCAGATGAAGACAAAGCATCATGTTTGGTTATTTCTCCCCATTCACTACGAAACACAATGTGCTTAATCCTACCCTAATTTACCCCTGAAATACACCAAACCCCTTAATTTGAATTAAGTGGCCGTTAATTTGTGAAAACGACCCCTTAATTGTACCTTAAAATTAGATTTAAGGCACGAGTGTGAAACCCCTTCATTTAAATTTATGGCGTTAATTCAGGAGGTTCTATTATTTAAGGGGCAAAATTGAAAAAGTAAGGGGAAAATTCTGAAGCTTTGCCCCTTAATCAGCCTTAATCTGTGCACTTTGTCCGTTAATTTCCTGTATAGGACATTAAAGTCAAAATTAAGGTAATTTTAAGGGGTAAAATTAAGGCGTTTGGTTTTGTAGTGATTGGTGTCATTTTTTGCCTGTTTTGATGTGTTTTTGGTGTCTGTGTGTTTTACTGGTGGTTAAAATTGAAGGTATTCTCGTTGCAGGACAACTTTTTCGTGAGTGAACCTGCAAATTTTTTCCTTGTTTCTGTGAAGTGTGAACCCCAAGGAAAAAACCTAACATCATTCCCTGCTTCTGCTGTGTGTTTTACTAGTTTTTCCCCCCATTAACAGTGCTGTGTCTTCATTTTTTAGTAATTTTTTTCGATTTTTCGCGGCGACCTGGAACGGATTACACGATTTCCCTTACAAGTTTACGGGAAATTGTGTTTCGCACAACGTACTCTCCGCATAATGAACGCGCCGCTGGAATGGATTGCGTTCGTTATGCGGGGTACCACTGTATTGTGCAGCCCTAATTGATGCATTATTCTTAAAATATTTTTTTTCTTATAAATGCAAGAACTGTTAAATTGGTTGGTGAGGTAAATGTGAGACAGCAAACTTGCCTCATCAACATCACTAATAATGGGGTGCATGATCATTATTCCAATAGCAACACAACAAAAATGCATTTATCAAAATGAGGGACTGACATTCCCTCTTCAGGGCAAGGCCAACCCCTTTAAAACAGAGCGTTTTATTACTCAGCGACCAAAATCCCATTTAAAAACACTACCTTTCCAGGTATTACCTGAGAAAGGTGCTGCAGCCAGACACATGCTACGCAGATTAACTTAAAGCCAAACATTCTGCACTTCAAAGAGCTGCACTTAATGAAACGTAGTGCTGATCCTGTGATTCGGAGTGCGAGCGCGAGGCACTGTTTATGCACTGTAAATGAAAAGTGCATTAAAACATGACTTTAAGGCAGCCGGCTTACTTACTTTAAGTTAGGAGAACATTCTGTTTACAGTGCACAGATGCAGCAGCACTAAAGCTATGATGGGACTCTGGTTATCCAGTGTAACAATTCATGTAATGAAGTTAAAACGTGGATTTGTTACACCTTACAAAGAAAACATCAACTTTTTTTTATGGGCAAAGCTGACAGACGATCATCATCCTTAGGACTTTTCATTCAGGCAGAGCTTAATAAAAGCTCTCAGAGTTTGGTGGAGATGGATGTAAACTGGGGCAGAAGTAGGTGTAACTGAGAGGAACTTTTGCAGGAACATTGAAAACAGTACAATTTAAAACTGGAAATTACACCTAATTGTGAAGCTTGAGGTTATATATATATATAT
>JBBPCZ010000001.1:27518460-27534315 GCA_037974445.1 Brycinus macrolepidotus
CATCAGCACGTCGTTCTGTGAGGATGAGGGTGGTGGGGGAAGTCCATATAGATGGATAGATAGATAGATAGATAGATAGATAGATGGATAGATGGATAGATAGATAAGTAAATAAATAGTGGCAAATCCTGAAAAAAAATATCACTTTATTCTATGAGGCTGATAGGGGAACTTTACAGAGTTGAAATCAATCAATAGATAGAAAGATAGATAGATAGAAAGATTAATAAAATTGTGGCAAATCCTGAAAAAAATAATAGGTAACTTTATTGTATGAGGACAAGGGTGATAAGGAAATTCCACAGAAAATAAATGAATAAATAAATAAATAAACAGTGGTAAATCAAGCCAAAGGTCAGATCAGCACTGTGTTCTATGAGGGTGAGGGTGACAGGGGCATTCTAAAGAATTAAATAAATGAATAAATAAATCCATAAAATAGTAGTAAATACAGAAAAAAATCAGATCAACGTTGTATTCTACGAGGGTGAAGATGATAGGGAAATTCCACAGATTTAAAGAAATAAAAAAATTAAGAAAATCAGTGAAGTAGTGGTATGGGATTATAATTAGAATACGGAAATTCTACAGATTTAAATAAATAAAGAAATAAAGAAATAAATAACCAGTGAAGTGGTGGTAAATTCAGACAAATCAAATTGCCGATTTATGCCATGTCTTAAATTCCACCGATTAAAATAAAATGAAAATAATAAAAAATCAACTAAAACTGTGGTGAATCCAGAGAAAAAAAGTAAAAAAAAAAAAAAAACTTATCTTGGGGTTCTGTCTGTGGCGGATCTAGAACGTTTTACCTGACAGAAGTTTGGAGGGGAGTTTTGGCAGGGCGGCGCCGTCATGCTCCTGTGGTCGGGCTGCATTTCTTATGTGTGTTTATGCCACAGTCTGTGTGTGTAGGACTTTTTCATTTGAGTTTAGTACTGTGGAAAAAGTCTTAGGTGTCAATCATTCCTAGACCTCTCTTTATGGAGGCCCAGTATTACTTGTAGTCACCATTAAATACCTATTTTGGCTCAATCAGTACTTCATTAAATCAAGCTCATGTTCATGGACTTTCACAAATCCACGCAATAACTGGAGGCTTCGAGGAGCAGTTATAACATTAACACCCCCTGCCCTTTTGCCATTTTGTGTAGGTCACACAAAACCGCTCTGACCTGTCGAGGCCTGGACTCCAAAGGACCTCTAAAGGTCTACGGTTACGCACCAGCAGCAGATCCTTTAAGTCCTGTAAGCTGTGAGGTGGGGCCTCCATGGATTGGACTAGGTTATCCAGTACATCCTACAGGTGCTCATTCAGATTGAGATCTAGGGAATCTGGAGGCACCTTGAACTCTATGTGATGTTTCTCACACTGTTCCTGAACAGTGTTTGTGGTGTGGGGGGTCATCATCCTGCTGAAAGAGGACACTGACATTAGGGAACAGCGTCTCCATGAAGGACTGATCTTGGTCTGTAATGATGTTTAGGTGCCAAAGTAACATCCACATGAATGTAGACCCACATATTTCTCCATGGTTCAGTTCTGATGCTTATTGTTGGTACTTTTGGTGATAGCCAGGGGTCAGCATGGGCACTCTGACTGGTCTGCAGCTAGTATTAATGGCTGATTGTGTGTGTGTGTGTGTGTGTGTGTGTGTGTGTGTGTAGACAGTACTGTCTTGAGCTGTCAAAAGTCTTGAGCCACCACGCAATACCATCTGGAAAGTGTCTGATTGGCAACGGCTTCATTTTCCAGCAGGACAACGATCCCAAACACACAGTCAATGTAGTCAAAGCACCTCGATTGAAAAAAAAAACATGATGGAACACTAACAGTCACGGATCGGCCTCCCCAAAGCCCAGATCTCAACATTATTGAAACAGTGTTGGATCATCTGGACAGAGAACAGCCAACGTCCAAAGAAGAGCTTTGGGATGTCCTTCAAGACGCCTGGAAAACTATTCCTGAAGACACTTAAAGAAAATACAGGAAAGCTTGTCTAAGAGAGTTCAGGCTGTGAATGGTGGTCCTAACGGTGGTCAGAACAAACACTGATTTTAAAGCTGGTTAGAATTAAACAAACTCTCTTTGTGTTTATACTGTAGTTACATGTATGTTTGCAGATGTTGCAATAATTCCCACAAAATATAAAGAATTGAGGGGTATATATATGACCGGGAAGTTACTGGGCAATGTTACATTAAATATAACATCAAAACAGTAAATAGAAGTTTTATGTATATCAAAGTGCTTTGCTTAACCATTTCCAGACCTCTTTCCTCATGGAAGCCCAGTATTATTTGTAGCTTCCATCGTTTTACTTCATTAGATTAAATTAGGAGTACGGAATTTCATAAAACCAAGCAATGACTGGAGGCATCGAACAGAAAACTGGAACCAAATCTGTGTTCTTCTACACAGCTTACAAAACATTAACTACTTTTTTTTTAAAAACTACTTTTTTAAAAAAGAAATCTTGGTACTGTTTTACTGCTTTCTTGTTTGTTTCCGTTTATAATAATGTTCACTTCCGTTTTTGCTGGCAGAAAGAAACTCACTGCTGATATAAATGGCTTCAAACAATTTGCATAGGTGCTTAAGACTTTTGCACAGTACTGTACATATAATTTGTATGCACACACACTCACATCGATCAGCCTTTAATACAAAGGCATCTGCCAAGAGGTGGGATATTTTTAGGCAGTGAAAAGTCAGTTGTTGAAGTTGATGAGTGAAGTCCTTCTCATACAGACGGATGTCTCGATTTCTTGTGACTGATGGGTTCATTGTGTGAGTAAATGGCATGACCCATGAATAAAAGATTTCTTTTTACAATAGTCTTTTTCATTGTGCATTCCACTTAATAAAATGTTGCATCATATTATAGGAACTGTGGAACTCAGGCAGGTGGGGTAGCAAGGCAATGGGGTGGGGGAGAAATATGTAGAAATATTGAAATTCACCTTTAACTCTGTGTGACACCATACATGTCATTTATTTGTTGTGTGTACATTTACCAGCTGCAGTTATTGTGTCATGCATATACTGACATGACAACTATAACAGTCATTGATACAACACAGGCTGTGGGGGATTTATCCATACGAATATGATAGTAATACATAATAACGTGAGACATCATTGATTACATGATTTCTCCGTGGCAATACATTGTGATAGGTTTGGCCACATAGTGTAGCTTAAGATAAGCTAAGATTAGATAAGGGTTATCTTATCTTATCATATCATATCTTATCTTAAGCTACACTATATGGCCAAAAGTATGTGGACACATACCCGTCATATACATAGCCATCCCACCTATTTAAGCTTGTTAGCCAGATTATTCCAAAAGTGTAATGTTGTCCCTGTCCTTTCCTTCTTTTTTTTTTTTTTTTTTGCTTTTTGAAATTTCTGTTTGTAAAACCTCTTGTCTCTCTGCTTTGTAGAATTTGCTTTAGGAATGCTGTTGTCATTTCTAGTTGTGCTGTTTTTTGTGTGTTTTGTTAAGCCTGTTTATTATCCCCTTTGTTTCTGCTGTGCTCTTGTTCTTGATATCCTTTGGACCATCTTGTGTTTTTGGATTTTCTTGTGTTTTTGTGCACCCCAGACCCCTCGTTTGTTTTTCTGTTACTTGTTGTTTAGCATTAAACCTTTTGGATCCTGTGATTACATCCTGCTTGCCCTGACCCTCACATAACTACAAAAAACAAAGGCCTTGATATGGAGTTGCCCCACCTCCTTTGAGACTACAACAATCCCCACTATTCTGGAAGAGTTTCCTACAACATTCTTGGAGTGTGCCTGGTGAAACTGGTGCCCATTCGCTCAAAAGAGCAGTTGTGAGGTCAGACACTAAGGCTTGGGTTGCAGTTGATGTCCCAATTCAACCCAAAGGCATTCAGCTGGCTTGAGGTCTTGGGTTTAGGCAGACCATTGGGGTTCCTCTACATCAAGTGATCACCAACCCAGGTCCTGGAGATCTCCCTTCCTGAGAAGCCCAGTTCCAGCCCCAATCTGCTACTGGCCTTTATCAGAAGTCCTAGATTGACTGGACCATAACTTTAGGATGAGGGAGCAGCACATTCATCAGACTGCCAGATAGTGACGCATGATTCATTTCTACTGCTCCAGAGTGGAAGTGTGCTTTAAAACCCTCTAGCCAACGCTTGGCTTTGCACATGATGATCTTAGGTTTGTGTGCAGCTAACTTACCATGGAAAACCATTTCGTAAAGCTTCTAAAGCACAGTTCTTGTGCTGATGTTTCTCCCAGAGGCACTTTGTAATGCCATAGTGAGTGATGCAACAGAGGACAGGCGTATTTTATGGTGGATACTCAGCAGCCCTGCTCTATTCTAATTCTTTTCCACTAGCACAAGGAACCACGCCGTATTGCAAACAAATGTTTTTCGATTAAAAATAAAACAGCCCGCACCCGAGGCGTACGCGAGCTGTTCGGTGGCAGGGCCAAAAGCGGGGCTGCGGCCTAACTGACTGCCTCACTGCTTTTGGATTGGTCAAAATGTTGCCGTGACAACAGACGGACTTGAAAAGAGGCCATTGTTTATTTTTTACTGTCTGTGCAAAAAAAAAAAAGAACAACAATGTAGATATGACAACTGGGAAGTCGACGATGTACAAGCTCCACTATCTGTTTGGGCTGAAGATTAATTTCAGTGGGAGGTTTTAATGCTGTGAGAAATGGGAAGGTGTACCAGGACATTGCTGGGTTAGGTTTTCATCACATGGGTATGCAATGCTGAGAGAAAAAAAAAAAATCAATCATAAAAAAAATAAAAGACCAAAATGACAAAAGCGGCTCCGACAGAAAACCTTTCCACTTCAGAATAAACAATCGCCTCTATGGTTTTATTTCTATTTTTTTTGCTGCCAATGTGTCAGTAACACAGGACATGGACATGAGATACACGGGAAAATCAAATCCTGCTGCAGCTGTCCATCACAGTACAGTTTAGGTACAGCACGGTTGCTGTATAAATGTGGAGAAGTCCCTTCAGATAGGTGGTCTACTGTTTTGTGGCTGAGCTAATGTTACTCCTATTATCTTGCAATAATAGCACTTGCGGTTGACTGGGGCAGCTCTAACAGGGAAGGAATTTCAAAAAATGAGCTTGTGACATACGTTTAAAGCCAGTATGGCCTATTCTTTAGTGTGGTCTATTCTAGTGCCAGTGTTTGTCTATGGAGATTTGATGGATGTGTGGTTGATTTTATGTGCACTTTAGCCCTAGCACTGTGAATGGAACACCTGAACTCTGTACTTATTGGAGGTTTCCACATACTTTTGTATGTAGTGTGTATATGGTGTACCTGCCTGTGAGAGCATGTGGTTCGATTAGCTTCAAAGATAGTGTACTTAGATCATTCTCTGTGAGAGACCATGCTGTATGTATTTTCAGCAGCAGCCAGAAAAGAGAAAATAATGGTTTATCATGATTTTATCACACCAGATGAAGAATTTCATGACTGCATGATCATATAACTATTTTCCATGCATATGTCTCAGTGTTTAAAGTGCATATGGAGGAGTGACAGCTTTAAGAAGTCATATCTTTCAAGTCAAGCCGAGTCAAGACTATTTATATAGCACATTTTCATACACAAAGGTCATTCAGTACGCTTTACAGGAATAAAATAGAATAAAGAAAAGAAAAGAAAAGAATAGAATAGAAGAAATAAAAGAATACATATAAAATCAGTAAAAGAAGATCGGAAATACCCAGATTTAAAAGAAGGTGAAGGAGAATAGTGTGGTTTTAGCAGCTTTTTAAAGCTCCAGTTGGTGCAGGTCTGACACTGACGGGCAGTTGGTTGGACAGCATAGTGGATAAACCCCATTTCACCATGTTTAGTTTCAGCTCTTTTCACCACTAGATGAGCAGCTCCTGAAGATCTAAGAGACCTACCACGATTATATACATCAAACAAATAGGAGATGCATTTAGGGCCCAAACCATTGAGTGATTAGTACACGATGAGTAATGCCTTCAAATCAATTCTGGACCAAACTGGGAGCCATTGCAAGGACCTGAGGATTGGAGTGAGGTGCTCTTTTTTCTTGGTTTTGGTTAGAACTCTGGCAGCAGCATTTTGAATGTGCTGGAGCTCTAATGGACTTTTCGGGAATCCTGGTTAGGGGAGAGCTGGGACACGAGTCTTGTTTGGACACAAAGTCTCCTTTTCATTTTAATCTAATATTAGCAATGTTTTTAAGGTGCCAAAATGCTGATCTTTGTACTCTTCCAGTTGAATTGTAAGTGACTAGCTGAAATTCAGGCATATTTGCAGTTGCAGATTAAGATATTGCTCTTTGAACCTTTGGCAGTGGCCTTAATCAAACTGAAAGCTGATTGGGTCAGGACTTTTTGTGAAGCCACTGAGCCGTTATCTGAAATGGCTTGACGGGTGAAGGGAGACATACTGAATAAATAACTGCTTTCTGTTTAACTGCCTGCGCTCTTGGCCTACTTTCCCCACTGTTGCATGCCACGTTTCTAATCTTTCCTTTTGGTTGCATTGCAGAATAGTTGTACAGATGAAGACAGCATAGCAAATCGCAAAATTGTATCAGTTGCACAAGAATTAATACTTTAACACGCTCGTCTGGGGCCGTAAGAGGACTCGTGTTGATCTGATTTATCTAACATCTGCAGCTGTGTTATCATATCTAAACACTATTCAAAGCATGAACTTACCAGCACTCCCTAAGCTCCCCCATTCTGCTCTTAGCACCACAGCCTGGAAACAGGCCAGTCAGATGGGGAGGAATATGCAGTACGTAGTATAAATAATCGTATTTATGATTGCAAATAGTGAGGATTAAGTGTGCATCTAGAGCTCGAAAGTCAAGGCATCATTTGAATATCAATATCTAGGTATATCTACCCTCCGTTTCCATTCATCGCCCTTATGCTGCATAAGCATGTTCCAGAAAAGCATGGCAGGCCCATAAATCGACAGTATAGGCCATTGTTTGGTGTGGATGGATTAATGTGCTTTTCAGACTCACGACTTTTTAAAGAGTTTCTTAAAGTCTTTTGGCTGAATGAAAAAAAAAAAAAAGCCCTGAATTTGGATTCCAGGGGAGCGGTCACCTTCAGTGGAACGGCTCAACAGAATGAACTGCAAATTCCGTCTTCAGTCACCGAAATAGCGGCATAATAAAAATGTATTACTCATATAGCTTATGATGTCTCATTGGTAATGTGATCAAAAGCCAATCTGATTATTTCCAGCTGGGGTCATCTAGTCCCATAAAGGTCCCAGCATTTAAATATTGTCATTGGAATATTCATGAATATGGAAAGTGAAGGTCAAGGCTTGGCACAAAAAAAGGTAAATATTTCTACATTCATTTGCTCTTACAGGTATGGTATGTATGATTCATGAATGAGACGGAGCGGGATATTTCTGGCATGGGAAGAGGTTAGAAAAAGGTCAGGACAAAAACAACTGCATTTTCTATCTGCCAGACTTCAAGACCCAAGTGGTTTATTTGTCACTTGCGTAATTGTACATGTATAACAGCACTGAAATGACATAGAAACAACTGCACAACTAGCAAACTTAAATTAGGACTTATTCAAACGTAAATTATTAAATTATTTCTTTATCAGTGAGTTAAATAAAGAAAATATATGAAGCTATATGCAAGAGAAATAAAATATTAATATAATGATATAAGATATATAAGGGGAAAAAAACTATTTGCAAGTGAATGAACAGTATGTATTATAGAGGTGCTGAGCTGAGCAAAAGGATGAAATGTGTGCAAAGAAGGTGCAGGATGTGTGTTATGTAGATTTATAATGTAGATTTAAGGTTCGCATGGCCTGGGGGAGAAGCTCCTTCTCAGCCTCTAAAGGCTCTTTCCACAGGGATACAGGAACCGTGCTGTACCTAAACTGTACTGCGATGGTATGGAACTTGCAGCACGTTTTGATTTTCCGGTGTATCTCAGCTCGGTAACGGAGTTTCTGACTCAATTCTCTCCACACAGTTTATGGCCGCTCATCGTTCCAAAACCGTGTCCATGGAGTCGAACCAACGGAAAGTTTATCTGTCAGAGCTGCTTTTGTTATTGCCGTGTTTTATTTTTTATAGTCTTGTTTGAGTTTTTACATTTTTTTCTCAGCGTTGTTTAGCCGTGTGATGAAAACCTCACCCAGCGTAGTCCTGGTACATGTTCGCATTTCTCACGGTGTTAAAAACTCCCACTGAAATTTATCTTCAGCCCAAACAGATAGTAGTTATTGTACTTCGTCGACGTCCCAATTATTATTTAAAATCTCCATTATTGTTGTTTTTTGCATGTACAGTAAAAAACAAGGTCTCTTTCCAAGTCAACATTTCAATCAAAAGGCAGTGACACAGTCAGCTCGGCTGCGGCAGGCTTTTGGCCCCGCCATCGAGCAGCTCGGGTTCGGCTCGGTGGGTACGGGTTGCTTTATTTGTGTTAGAGAAAAAACATTTGTTTGTGATATAGCATTGTTTCCTTTTGCCAGTGAAAAAGTATCATTAGTTCTGGCCATGATAGAGCAGAAACACTTGCCAGAGGGCAGCAACTGGAACATTTCATCCCTAATGATCTATTTTGCCCTGGATCTCCACCACCTGGGTTGCGTTCTGGTGTTGTGTTTGGTGCACCAGATCACTCTGTGAGATACTTTCCTATCCAGGATGCACCAGCCATTGATGCTCCCAGAGAGCACAGAGTCAGCTGTGGTGGTTTAGAGGGGTTTCTGCAGTGCTGTGAAGATCTGAGGTGATACAAGCACTACCTGACCTTCTTCACCAGAGTGAAGATATTGAATTTTCTCAACCATCTGAGATGATAAAAACACTACCTGGCCTTCTTCACCATGTATACCTTGTCGAGTCCTCAGTAAAATGAACCCCAAAGTATTTGTATCTGCCCCCTTTCTACAACCGGGTAACATAGACCATGTGTGGTGCGTAGACTCTTCTGCTTCTCTCTTCTGAAATTTACCCCCACGGTCTTGGAGATATTCAAGCCCAAGTTACTTATACCATGATAACAGCACCTCCACCATTTCGTTGCTGTAGATCAGACCCACCACAACTGAATGGTCTACAAATTTCAAAATTATGTTGGTGGATGTGAAGTCATAAGTGTTAAGGGAGTAGAACAGAGGACTCAGGACACCAATGGGTTGTGCTGGTTCTGAGAGTTCTGGTGTTGGAGGTACAGTTTCCAGATCCTCTTGTTGCTGTACACCAGGCCTTGGGACTGAAATCTTTTCTGGTCATGAATGCAGACTGGTGAAAACAGAGTGTCCACTATGAGTTAACGTTCATATCAGTTCAGACTGTTCATGGTGTGGAGACATGGAGCAAGTATACTCAATAGCGTGGGATCCAAGTCTGAGACCTCTAGGGAAAATTCTTCTATTTTGCATTATTTCCTTATGTGATACAATTTCAGTGCCAATGTTATCAGAATAACAATTTGAGAATAAGATGTTCTAAATATTTAAATTTCATATGTCTGCCATTTGCTTTAACAACACCATGCAAATTGAACAACGACTGCAAGTCGATTGTAAGGTCTGATACGGAATGAGAGGTGGGGTCCCAGTCAGAGGCTACCAGACAACCCTCTCCAGATTACAGCTCCAGGCCCATAGGGCGGAGATCGAGATCACCGGAGTACTAGGTGTCCTGGTACTATATATAGACCTGCAGGACCATCTTCCAGTGCGAAGTATACTAGCCCTAACTAGTTATCGAGCGTATTTCTTTGTGTTCTGGACTGTGTTTTTCCCCCGTGCTTCTTTGACCCGTTTCTGGACTTTGGATTACCGCTTTTGCCTTGTGGGCTTTACTTTGACTGCCTTGTGTCGGATTTTCTGGTTTGTCGACTCTTTTCTATGTTTTTGGATGTTTGCCTTTTGTCTTTGTGGACTTTATTCTTCAATAAACTTTCTATTCTATATTCTGCATTTGGGTCCATATCTGTGTTCGTTACATCGATGAACTTAAACAAGCCTCTGATGATCAGATCAAATTCACCTGTCAGTCGTCTGAACCCACGCATTCCTCTGAAGGGATAAAACAAAAAAACTCACCTTTATATAGAAAGATGTTAACAATGTCCATGTCACAAAGTTGCCTACATTTGAATGGGAACCTAGAAATGAAGCAAAAACGTATTTCTTCTTCATTCTTCTTCATTTTTTTTTAAATTTTCCAAAAATTGTAAAATGAAAAACAAGTTTTCAATGTGGTCTCAGACTTCACAATTTCAGCCCTTTTTCATTATTTTTCCACACAATGTACAAGCTATTGGGATATAAATATGTCACAGTTTTATTTTAGCTGAACCGTTTAATTGTCTAAGCATTGAGTTTTTACTGTAGTCTTTTCCAAAAAGCTGTTTTGGCTGATTTGGCCTTCAGCAAGTTTCAGCAGAATTTGACTGGCATGTTTTCATAAACCTTCTCCAAAATAACTCTAAACGCTGTGTTATTTTTTTGGACAACACCAATAATTAATGTGTTTATGCTTTACGTTCTGTGGTTTGTTTAATCAGGCTTAATCAGAGAAACTTTGCACAACTCTGCCTGACACTAATTGCTGTTGATTGAGGAAGCACCAAATGCCACTGGCAGAAATGAATAGATAACATGGGGCCTCTCTGGTTCTCAGGGGGAAGCCCTTTGCTTCCGGTGCTTGAAAGAGACGAAGCCAGTGAAATGATTTGAATTTGCAGTTGGTGATGAGAAGACTGGTGGGAATGGCTGAGTAAACAAAGTCTTATTGCTTTGGGCCAGAGGGAAGTGTAGTGAGGTGACTCCATGATCAAAATTATAGGCCGAAAGAGACGCTGGATTGTTATTGAAGAAATTAACCATTTTTGAGAGTTGAACTTGAGCTGTAATATTTACATCAATTTGTGCACTATGAATATACACAAATCAGCCACAACATTAAAACCACCTGTCTCCCTTGGGCCGCCAAAACAGCTCTGATCCATCAAGGCATGGACGCTACAGGTCCTCTATAGGTGTGGTTTCTGCGTTACAGCAGTTTCTATATCCATTAGAACTCAGAGTGTATTGGTAAAATCTGATTTCAACAAATAAAAACGGACTAGTCAGTCTTTTACACACTCGCCTATTTGCTGCTCTTTTGCTCGGCCGCTGTCTGGGCTCCCCCCCCTTTGCTGGTTCTCCCCACCCACTTGGGGGTGGAGACTATCCTGAAAGTTCTCCAGGGTTCAAAGAACTTGTGTTTTTTCCTAAATTAAAAGATTTTTGGGCTTTTTGTTCTTTATGGGCATTTGAATGTGATGCCACTTTTAAACCCAAGTGGCGTTTTTTATATTACATGTTTTTTAAACCACAAGAACTTTGGTCCTACATGACATAGGAACACCAAACAAAGTTCAACATGATGTCGGATCACTCAGTTTTTTTGGGTGAAGTTTGTGTAAAGTTAGTTTATGAGACGAGGATGTAGACGTTCTCCTCAGTGCTCAGTGAAGAGGAGGGTCTTCAGTCTTCATTTGAAGACAGTGAAGGTCTCAGCAGTTTTGAAGGTCATTCCACCACTTCAGTGCCAAAACTGAGAAAAGTCTTAATGCAGGTCTTGGACCTTTGAGAAGAGATAGGTGAAGTGTTTGGTTGCTCTAAGAGGGCGGAGCTGTGACCCATGGTCTGATCAGAGCTGATTGGTCAGAAGTAGCTGGACTAGTTTTGGTGTTGTAGAGTTTTGGAGCATTCAAGTTTTAAATCTAATGGAGAACCACAGGAACCCAGTGAAGGGCTCACAGTAGTTGAGTGGTGTGGCCATATGAGCTGCAACACCTTTAGGCATACAGGAACTCTGCTGTACCTGAACTGTACTGCAATGGTATGGAAGTTGTGGCATGTTTTGATTTTCCAGTGTACCTCAGCCCTGTAACTGGTTGTCGTCCCAAAACTGTGTCCGTGGAGTCGAACCAGTGGAAAGGTTTTCTGTCAGAGCCGCTTTTGTTGTTGTGGTCTTTTATTATTTATAGTCTTGCTTGATTTTTTATTTTTTTTCTCTGCATTCTTTAGCCGTGCGACAATACCTGACCCAGCTAACATGTTAGCGATGTCCTGGTACACCTTGGTGTTTCTCACAGCATTAAAAACTCCCACTGAAATTTATCTTCAGCCAGATAGTAGTGCTTGTACTTTGTCAACTTCTCAGTTGTTCGTTTGTATCTCCATTGTTGTTGTCAAGAGTGTTGTTGTCAACCATTCCTTCCCAAGTGCATCAGTGAGCCTTGAGTGCCCATGACCCTGTCATTGGTTCATCGCTTGTCCTTCCATGGACCACTTTTGATAGGTACTAACCCCTGCATGCCGTGAACTCCCCGCCCGGCCACCTATTTAGAGACGCTCTGACCCAGTCTTCTAGCCACTGCCATATGGCCCTTGTCAAAGACACTCAGATTCTCACCCTCACCCACTTTTCATGCTAATTTATTCCACCCCTCGACAGGTGCCATTGCAACCAGACAATCAATGTTATTCACTTCACCTGCCAATGGTTTAATGTTGTGGCTGATTGGTGCACGCTGTATTTTCCCCTGAATACTCTGCTAAAATTTGAATGACTGTTCTTTAGAAAAGTAAATACATTTTTACAAAAGAATCTTGGTACACTCTTGACAAGATAAGTACCTCTGATGGGATTTGCATTTTCATTAAAAACAGATCCTTCCCCATTCAAAGGCTACTTTCCATTGAAACGACCTTGGCTCTTAGCCCAGAACTGACAGACCCTTATCAATCTACAAAGACCAGAGTTCACAGGATTATTACCATGCTTGGACAGTACAGAGGTCCCTCAGTGGATTAGTATTGGAACTAATTTCACAAAGATGAATTTTTATTGGCCATTTCTGGCGTAATGTTATTTAAGAATATTTTCATATTTTTGATGTTTGAGGTGTCACTGACTTTCTATTTTCTGAAAGCACACTCTTAAAAATAAAGATTCCCAAATGGTTCTTGTCTTAGATGTACAGTTCTAGGAAAACTTAAAGTCTTGGGCACCCAATCCTGGTTCTATCA
The DNA here is from genome assembly GCA_037974445.1 of Brycinus macrolepidotus. Classification (NCBI taxonomy): domain Eukaryota; kingdom Metazoa; phylum Chordata; class Actinopteri; order Characiformes; family Alestidae; genus Brycinus; species Brycinus macrolepidotus. The sequence goes on from JBBPCZ010000001.1 coordinate 27,531,555, forward strand.
GAATCAAATCAGTATCAGAATCAGAAAACTATACTGATCCCGGAGGAAACTGTTTATGTTATGACTGCACAGTCACATAGAGACACAAAGACAAGAACAATATAAATATAAAGTTTATAAATACTCTGTACCTTCTAGTGATCCACCAACCACCCTACAAAGTTAAGCTCCAGCCCTATTCTAACACACCTGATCAAGATAATGCAGACCTTCAGGAGCTTCTGAATATTAAGCCCAGGCATCTGGGATCTCTTTAGGGTGGAAAATCTTCAGGACCAGGACAGGGCACCCCTGGTTTAACTGATATAGAACCATTACATTATGTTTTGAAAAGACTTAAACACACAAATCATAGCAAGTCAATTCATTTATAGAACTGCCTTTGAGTGGAACCCTTTCTAGAAAGGGAATCAAAAGTCTTTCCTCTATTTCAGGCCCACAGTGGGCCATTTCTAACTGAACTGTTTTAGGGCCCCTGGATGAATCAAATCCACTCTCCTCAACTCAATGAAAAATATTAGGTTCTTTGAACAGGACATCACATCACTGTGTTGCTGTGCCATGAACTTCAGATGGAGGGCGGGAAGTGATTTTCTGCATGGGAAGCACTATTAGAAACTTTTAAAAGCACCTTGTCATTGTGGAGCACCTTGGCACATGAACCCAACCACCAACAAAAAAAGTTGCCTCCATACTTTTGTTTGCTTTCATAAGCACTCTTGAGTAGAAGGATTTCTGGAGGACAAGACAGTTGCTCATATCTACTGCCTTGATGGCAGGCAAGTCTTTCAAGCTAGTTGTAAAATCGCTCCTCTTCATAAAAAGGATCTTTCCGATAGATGCTGTTTTCTGTTTATACCTTTCTCTCGTAATATCGTTTAAAGACACTTTTCCATAGGCATACAGGAAACGTACTATACCTAAACCGTGCAACGATGGCACGGAACTTGCAGCACAATTTGATTTTCCAGTGTATCTCAGCCCAGTAACGGTGTTTCTGACTCTCCACACAGTTTATGGCAGGTCGTTGTCCCAAAACGACGTCCATGGGGTCAGACCAGTGGAAAGTTTCTTCTGTCCGAGAGGCTTTTGATATTGTGGTCTTTTATTATTAATAGTCTTGTTTGAGTTTTTAAATTTTTTTTCTCAGCATTGTTTAGCCATGTGACGAAAAACTAACCCAGCTAACTTTTTAGAAAAGCCTGATACACCTTCGCGTTTCTCACAGCATTAAGATAAATTTGTTAGCGTCATTGAAAACTCCAACTGAAATTTATCTTCAGCCTAAACAGACAGTAGTGCTTCTACATTGTTGACTTCCCAGTTGTTAGAGTGTATCTCCATCACTGCTGTTTTTTTTACGAAGACGGTAGAAAACAACGGCCTCTTCCCACGTTGAGATGACAACATTTCGACCAATCAGAAAATAGTGACGCAGTCAGCTCGACTGTGGCCTGCGTTCGACCTTGCCGTCAAGCAGCTTGGGTTTGGCTGGGGTATAGCATGGTTCCTTGTGCCAGAGGATAAGCGCCATAAAAGAGCACAGTACAGGCTTTTCTCCATCTCGTCTGATTCCTGCCCTCCATCTGGATTTTGTGCATCATCGGAATCGCAAAGCTGCAAACAAGCTGTATTTTGCCTGTGTAAGCAGTTCATTCTAAGCTGAAGAGGTGATGACTGGGACGTTACCCTGACGATTTATGCCAGCATTTACTGGCTGATCTAACTGACAAACCCCTTACGCTCAGTGGCCACAGGTCAGCTGCTCAGGAGGCCACAGGGCTTGCCCTTTACCCACGAGGCAATGAGGAATGATGTCTTGACAAGTGTGAGAAGGATGGACCGGCTGATGCTTGCTGATGTCAGGCTCAAGCTGGTCACTCATGCTCAGTATGGCCTGTCACTTCCACTTTAGAAATGAGATGAGGATGGACGGTCACTTCTTACATGGTCAACAGAGGAACGTCTCAATCTTGATCTCTGGTTTTAGCATCATTCTTGAAACTTAGCCAAACGCTTCCCACCCCCCAGTGTTAAAGATGACGAGTTAGGGCTGAGAAAACAGACCTTGATGAAACCTACAGTGACACATGTGTTCATGTTTTATTGATTTCTGTGGTAGAGTTGGCTTTTATTGTATTTTTATTTTTTATTTTGCTTTATTTACTTATTCTGTTTATTCATTTGTTTCATATTCTTGTTTGCTTTTAATATTATACTGTGAAACACATGTGCGTATACAGCACTTTGGCATACACTTCGGTGTTTCAAATGTGCTTCACAAATAAAGTTGACTTGACTCGACTAGACAACATGTAAGTGACACTGAAGACATCCGGATGATGAGAAATTGCTTTGGATGAAAAGGAGAGAAACTTCACAAAGACAACATCTGGAGCTATAGAGACGGACCAAGGACAGTGGCACCGTCATAATTACTTCCATATTTGATACATCCGTATCAGTCTAGACAAGATGATTCACTGATTCAGCCAAAACTGGTGGAGCCAGTGAATTCAGATCACAAGCAGGTGGTCAGAGAGGTCAGAAGAACAACGACAGTTCAGGACCACCGAAGTCAACTCTAGTGGCACCTGCACCACCTGGTCTTTTCCTCCACTTACAGGTGGACTACATGCACTATATGGACAAAAGCCTGACCATTACACCAACAGGGACTTTAATGACATTGCATTCAAAAACATAGACTTTAATATGGAGTTGGTCCCCCCTTTGCAGCTATAACAGCTTCCACTCTTCT
>JBBPCZ010000001.1:27534415-27546042 GCA_037974445.1 Brycinus macrolepidotus
TGGATGGGGTTGAGGTCAGGGCTCTGTGCGGGTCAGTCAAGTTCTTCCACACTGAACTCATCCAACCATGTCTTTATTGAGCTTGCCTTGTGCACTGGGGCACAGTCATGCTGGAATAAAAAAGGTTCTTCCCCAAACTGCGTCCACAAAGTTGGAAGCATGGCGTTGTCCATAATGTCTAGGTATGCTGAAGCTTTAAGATTGCCCTTCACTGTAAGTTAGGGGCCTAGCCCAAACCCTGAAAAACAGGTGTGTCCCGATACTTTTGTTCATATAGTGTATCTATGTCAAAGAGTCATGGTTTCTTTGACATGGTTGCAATTGTGGATGGGTGGAAGCAGTTCCATGCAGGAGAAACACTCAGCAGAAGCAAAAACACAGGTCAAAGACTACATTCCACAATGGGACCTATCATTTCAAACTGACTTAGACCAAGGAACACATTTCACCTGAACTGTGTGCAAAAAAATTTGCCATCTCAAGAACAATGAGTGGTCATTACACTGGCCACATCATCCACAACTGTCAGGACAAGTATAAAGAATGAGCAGAGTAATCCCAGACAGGCTGTCCAAATATCACCAGGAAGGAATGGCATGGCCTCAAGCATTGTGCAGCCTCAGAGCGACCGCCAACAAAAAGACTGGTCTGAGCCCATTTGAAATTATCATGGGCCACCGAACGTGCCTGCCTGATAGCACAAACTTGAAAAAGGCAGAAATACAACTTGTTAGTTTATAGTGTTAAACTAACCCATGCAATACCTTCCGGCTCTTGACAGGTTTCAAACGCATGGGACCAACCTGCAGAAGGAGGACATTCTTTGGTTCCTGGAGACTGGGTCCTGATCACAAAACCCCAGAAAGAACCCCTTGGTGCTGAGTGGGGAGTCCCTTATCAGGTATTGTTAATCACAAACACAGTAAGTGGCCAGAATAAGTGGATCCACGCCAGCCACTGCAAAAGAGTGAACACAGCATTTTGTGTAGCATAGTGTATCAATGTGTTGCATAGTGTATCAGAATCGGAAAACTTTATTTGATCCTGGAGGAGACTGCACAACACTGAGAAACATAGAGATGAATAATACAAAGTCTAAAGTAAAAGTCAAATAAAAACTCTGTACAAATACATCATGCTATATACAGAAAATGCTGGGGTATTAATATTATAGATAAATAACTTACTGCTAAGTAATTTGGTAGTAACAAAATCAGTGATTTGAAGTCCATTAATGCTTGTAATAGAGATCAGTAGTAGATAAGTAACATTGACATATGTAGTGTAGTGTACATAGCACTGAGTATTTTCTGGAGAGCTTTATTTTGACTGTTTTTACTATATTTTATGTTGTTCTTTGTGTCTCGGTGTGTCTGTGCAGTCGTTGCATAAGCAATTTCCTCCAGGATCAATAAAGTTTTCAGATTCTTACTCTGATTGACTATGTTCCAGACTCTGAGATGCCCTGAGGCGATGTGCTAGTTAACCTCTCCCTTAGTGGCCTGAGCTGCTGGGTGACAAAAGGCACTTTTCCATATTTATACAGGAACCGTGCAGTACCTGAACTGTACTACTGTAAGATGAGATTTAGTTTCATTAAGATTCATTACTTTATAATTTCATGGTTATTTTTATTGATTCTTTATGTAATGTACAAAAAGAGAAGAGAACTAGATAACGCTTTGGAGCAGAGTGATGTCAGAGTTTGGGCCGTTAGGAGCCGGTGCTTCTTTCTTGGTTGACACAAATAAAGAAGGGAGTTTGTCTTTCACGGTTAAGCAAGTATGTTGTCTCCATGTCGTCTCTCTACCTACAGTCTGAAAAATAGTTAACGCTGGGCCCCCAAAATCAGCGTTACACTACGATAGCATGGAAGTTGTATCACAATTTGATTTTCCAGTGTATCTCAGAGCCACTTTTGTTATTGTGGTCCTTTATTTCTTTAGAGTCTTGTCTGAGTTTTTAAATTTTGTTCTCGGTGTTGTTTAGCCGTACGATAAAAACCAGCGATGTCTTGGTACACCTCGGCATTTCTCACAGAGTTAAAAACTCCCACTGACATTTATCTTCAGCCCAGACAGACAGCAGTGCTTGTTCTTTGTCAGCTTCTCAGTTATCTGCATTGATGTTTTATTAAATGTTTTGTTTGGAAAGTAAAAAAAACAATGGCCTCTTTCCAAGTCTGTCTGTTGTCATGATGACATTTTTGACCAATCAGAAAGCAGTGATGCAGTCAGCTCAGCTGCAGCCCACTTTTGGCCCTGCCGTCAGGTAGCACAGGTTCAACTCGGGTACGGGTCGCTTTATTTGTAACGGAAAAATATTTGTTCGTGGTACAGCATGGTTCCTTGTGCAAGTGACAAAGCGCCATACCTCACAGACTGTAACGAGCCAGAAGATCAACGAGCTGTGGACACGCCGAAAGACACACACACTAAAGACAAAAACTACTTTTCCACTTGTGGGACTAATACTTGTGGGACTAATAAAGGTTTATCTTATCTTATCTTGTCTTAACAAACAAGAGTTAAGGTGTGCTGTGCTATGACCATTCAGGAATGTCTGACGCCCTAAGGTTGGCTCAGGTACCTTAAAGTAGCTTAAGGTAGTTTCTAGTTGGCCCATAAGTGTCATGATTCCAACTGGCAAAACAAAGACACACTTGATACTTTTTATTTCCAAGATTGGTGGAACGAAAGGAAAACAGGAGCACAACCTCCCAACAAACCTGCCTTATACTTCTTAAAAGTTCATGCACTCAGCGAGTCGAATCTCCTTTGGGCAATACAGTCCTGAAGAAGGCTGGAATCTTCAGAATCAGAATCAGAAAACTTTATTGATCCTGGAGGAAACTGCTTATGTTATGACTGCACAGACTCACAGAGACAATAACAATGTAAAATATGAAGTCTTTATAAATGCAATAAAAACTCAATATGAAATATACCATGCTATATCCACTAATGTTGGGGTAGTAATACTATAGATAAATAAGTGATTTACCAGTGACACAAATAGTGGTTTGGAGTAGTTCTGTTCTCGTGTTGCTCCATGGTCCTGGAAGAATGTTGTTTGGTTTCAGGGTGTACTGTGTGTATATGGTTGAAATGACAATAAAACCTAATTGACTTGACTTGACTTGACTTGACAATCAGCTGGTGGTCTGGTGGTTAGGGCGTTCGCCCTGTGATCAGAAAGTCGTGGGTTCAAATCCCAAGACTGCTAGTGGAACCTCTGAGGTACCGTCCCCACACACTGCTCCCTGGGCGCTGTGTTCCTGGCTGCCCGCTGCTTCACTTGGTGAATGGGTTGAATGCAGAGAAGAATTTCGTGCTGTTCACACTGTGTGCTGTGGCGTGTTCACTTATGACAAAAATGGTCAAATACCAAACTGACAAGAACAGGAAGGGGGGAAGCCCAGGCTCTCTGAATAGGGGTGTGGCCATGGGCGTGGCTAGGGGTGTGGCAGTCGTGAGCTGACAGTGACAATAAGCCCATACACATATTAAACTTAGTGGAAGTTTCGACTGGTTCTAAACAGCTCGTTACTGCGTGGGGTGTGGGAGCATGTTGATTCGCAGGATAGAGTGTTCTTTACAGCAACAGCTTTTCAAACAGACGCTGCTGCTGATGGGATTGACTGCTCTAAGCCACTCGGCTTTGAAGAAAAAGAGCTCCCTGTTTGTTTATCAGAATAATATAGCCGTCAGTTCAGCCTCCACACAGACGCGGGGAGCCAGACTTATCACTCAACAGGAATGAATCATGCTGCAGGATTTCAGCATGGGAGCAGCCACTTTCAAAGATCATTATGATTTTTATCACACATACCAAGACATACAATATTAAAAGATCATTTTTGATTTTATCACACATGCCGAGACATATAATATCATTGCTTTTGCGAGAACATATCTCCAAAAGAGCAAATGTTCAGAAGCAGAAGAAATCATGTTAAGCGGCTTTAGGAGAGATTTAATATGCCTAGAGGGCTTCAAGGTAAGGGTCAGCTCCTTTAAGCAACACCACCAATTATCTATCAACAACAACAACAACAATTATACACTGCTATATTTTTTTATATGCGCACCATTAAATGCAAACGTTTGGGTGCCCCTGGTCACGTGACAAATAATAAGTACAAACCTCTGCACATTTTAATGCATCATTACTATTTATTTGCTGAAAAAAAATCATGTAGTGTGGCTTGTGCAAACATTATGGCTCTTCTCATATTTTTATTTTATTTATTAAATTTGTTAAATATAAACAGTGCACTTTTTATGTTTATTTATCTGTTATAAACATCTACATATTTATGTTCATAACAGAAAATATAGGCACTAGTAATGTCAGTTGTATTGAAAATCCTATGTACAGCACTGTGCAAAAGTAGTGAGCCACCCCTCAGTTCCTCATATTTTGCTTCTAAAGATCCAGACTTTCTTGTATTTGTAATGTGGTCTTGAGGAACAGTTCTCCAGGCTTCCTGAAGGACATTCAAAGACTCTCATTTTCAGTCCAGTCCCTAACCCTGACCAGTTTCCTGTTTTTGTTTGTTAATCCACACAGTGACCTACATATGAATCGTTCCACCATCATAAAGCACATCTAACTTAAGGCCTGAACCAGTGAAGAAACAGGTGCAGATGATTGCAGATGATCAGGCGGTGATCAGTATACTGGTGGTGCTGAATGCTGAGTGGTTGGAACACCTTTATTCTTTATTTGACAAATAAAGAATCTTGAATCTTGAATTTTATCTTGTATCTTTAGGTACTTTGCAGCCTTTCGCAGTACTTATTTTTATTTTTTTTCCTTTCCTTGATTTACTCAATATGCCAAAGATAAGACAGTTTAACAGGCACAAAATAGTATTTTTGCACCAACAAGGTGAATGAGGAGTGGCTCAGGACTTCTGCACAGTAATGTATATATATACTCAACACACTAGTGCATGTGATTGAGGAAGTCACAGCAGTATAAAAAGTAGCGGTAGGCCAAAGTAGTGACATAAACAAATAAATAAGTAACAAATCTAGCGGGAGAGATACGGGAGATTATTTTCATGACAACAGCAATAGGCTATAAGGAATGAAACATAGCGGGGTTAAGTTAATGTAAGCCGACCCGTCTCACAGCTAGTTTTGTGAACAGAAAAGGGCTGTTTGCTGTTCCACTTCACAGCATCAAAACAACGGGGGCGGCGTGCATTTCCGCAAAACTCATATCAGACATTAACCTCCAATACGCAGTCAAGCATGTCCTTAAATTTTTATCATCAGATTCTAGACCCTGAACACATTCATGGCTTCATGGTGATGGAGCTTACAGCATCATTTCAAGCTGAGTGCGTATGCCTAAATCTATTGTTCAAGTATTCTAAGTATGTATGGTTCATTTACCAGGCATGGATACACACACACACACACACACACACATACACACACACACACAGCTCCTCTATACCATTGCCTGAGCTGAGTGCTGTCTCAGCTCATCCTCAGTCTGCTCACATTCAGAGCTCTGCCTGTGAATCCCATCACATCCACATAATCAAAGGCATTTTTCTGTAGGCCTGGGATGTGCACCCAGCACAGACAAGGTGAAAGCACTGAGGCATGTTTTCTGTTGTGAACAGAATATTCATTATAAGAATGATTGTGCGAGGGGTTTTGGCTGTGTAGGAATACCTCCGGAGATGTTTTGTGATTACCTCGTCCTGCTCGCTTTGTGCAGAGGTCTGTAGCCGTTTTTTTTTGGGGGGGGGAGATCTCTCTTCTGGAATGCTTGAGTAGACCACCAGGCTTTACAGTTAATTCCGTTACTGCATTTGATGACTGGGAAAATACAGTCAAAAGTTTGGGCGCTTGGGAGATTTTCTACATGTGCATGTTGTTCACTTAATATTTACTAAAAAGTACACTCAGTATTCTTTTCACCACCTAATTTAATTAGAATGTGGATCACCAGACAAGTGTTAGATATTTAATGAGCTATTAAGTGATGGAACAGTTTCCCACTTGTGGGACTAATAAAGGTTTATCTTACCTTATCTCAAGTGCATTTAAAGTTAAAGGACAGTCTAGAATTTGACTCCGCATCACCACACAACCAGTTAATAGACACTCACTGTTACATATTCATTCCATATTATAAAGAAAATATGTTTTATTTTCATTTATAGTTGTTCAATCAACAACTTTCCAATGTTTCATAAGAATACAAATCTGCAGTTAAATGGAAATAAATGGATAAGTGGTAAAAACCCATGGTGTGCAAAACTATTGACTATACAATACATAGTGAATATACACAATAGAATACTTAATCACAAAAGGACAAGCCACGAATGAGGTCAGCAACAGGTGGAAGGTCATACATAGTACATTCAGGACACGTATCAAACAGCACTTTTTGCAATAATGCACAATTTCTGTTTATTTGCTGGGTTTAACACATTGGAGGAATAAAACACAAAGTGAGAAATTTGCCATAACTCTTCTAAAATATGTCAAATTCAGCCATTAAATAGTAACTGTGCACTGAAATTTGAAAAGTATGTTCACTGTAGAGAGTGTGCTTACTTTTTACTTTGAAAAACAACAAGCTCAAATTTTCATATGAATTATTCAAGCAGAGCAAAGCACATCTAACTTCAGGCCTGAACCAGTGAAGAAACAGGTGCAGATGATTCCAGATGATCAGGTGGTGATCAGTATACTGGTGGTGCTGAATGCTGAGTGGTTGGAACATATTTATCTAGGCACCTTGTATCTTTAAGCACTTTGCAGCCTGTCACAGTAAAACATTTGTTCCCATTTCTTTCATTTAACCTACTCAGTATGCCAAAGATAAGACAGTTTGACAGGCAAAAAATAGTATTTTTGCACCTGTAAGGTGATTCAAAGCAAAATATAAAGAAATGAGGGGTGGCTAAGACTTGCTCTGTACTGTATATTGGGCTTAGTTAAGGTTTTTTTATTATTATTTTGGCTTGGTCAGGAACCTCTTTACACAAAATGAATAAAGTACAAAACAAATGCATGTTTGGGGGCATGTTTGCCATCATTATTTCCTTAGACCGGGCCGTAACATGTCATTGTCATTTAGCGTATTTTGCATATTGTAAACACAAACTGGACTCCCTATTAACTCAAGTGCTGCAGGTTTGATTTTTAAGCACCCAGGTTTTCTAAATGCATAACGTGTTGTACAGAGGACATATTTGTTCTGAATTCCTAACAGCCATTGGATGGATGTTCTGCTCAAGTAACACGTGTGAGAAATGACTCAAAACAAATATATCTGGTGAACAAAAGGAATTAGGTCCATCTTTTTTGAGAACAAAAATGATTTGCTTGTAATTAGTGTGACTGCAGAAGCAATCACACTGTTTTTCTTCTCAAGTTTTATTATTATTAATTTTATTCCACCACTACTCGTCCAAGTCCGTATTGAATGTTGGCAAAATTCCAATGCGGAAACATTCTTTAATATCCGGTGTATTGCGTGTGTATTCAGATTTTTGATCAGTCGATCGGGGGCAGAGTACTGATCATTTAAAAATTCAATTTTTGTGGTTGTATGGGGAGGGACAGCAGGGAGCAAGTCACCCTAAAAGTGTGTAGCAGAGAGAGAGTCTGTGACTTCATGGCTATGGTGGCTGCAACAAATCACAACAAGTCTGCTGTGTCTTGCTAAAGACACAGCAGACTCATAAACAGACATTAAGACACTAAAGCTCAGGTCAGTTAAAAAACTGTTTGTTGGTTTGATTAAATGTAATCAGCCCGTGAACGAGGCTACTTTTCCCACTCATTTTTAGGCGAGAGTGGTTCACTCCACCTGTTTTCAGCTATCCCTAACCATAAATGGCTTGGTCAGAGACAGCAAGTTAACACCCCCTCCGTGGTTCAGTGGTAAAACATGGCGTACCGAATGAAGAGAAACAGAAAAGGTTCTGGTTTGATAGCCCACTGTGAGCAGTTTTTTTTTGTAACACAAACTTTTTTGCCCATAAAACCAATGTTTGGGTGTCTCCAAACACTGGTTTTATAGCAACCACGCAATTACACTTTTCTCATGGAAATGCAATCTAGTTCCTTTTGTTACTTGTTGCACAGGATGGCCAAATTTTGGGCTGCACCAATAAGAACAACTAGTTTTCAGTTTCTCCTTTGCCAGATTCTGAAGACTGAAAAGGTGTGAGTTGGCGTCTTGTGAGTATCTCGCAGACTTCCGCTAATCAGGCACCAGATGTTTGGAGAAGTATCCTGCGGCCGAGCCAATTCCATCTGAACTTTTAGTGCCACCTGTCTCATCGAAATAAGCTCGTAACAGCGAGCGCTTGATTCATCCGGCCCTTCAGAAGCGTTTCCTAAAGCCGGGATAATAGAAAACATAAACGTCCGACGTGTATCCGCCCAGATTGGATTCGCTCGCGATGCTAAAAGTGCAATCCGAGGTGGACGTGTCACCAGATAACCCACCACTGTTGGGGACGGAATTAGATGTCAGGGATCGACATCTGTGAAATACGGCCGAATACCCATAATTCCCCGGGGGAAGCGGAGACGCCATTTTCTGCCAGTGTGAGGAGGTTAACGTTGAGCAATAAAAAGGAGCTGAGGAGAATGGGAATGAGGCTAATGAGAGGTGATAAGATTCATTCTAGACCTCAATTTCAAGGATGGAGGAGCCAGTTGTCTTGGAGAGGACAGCTGAGAGGAGTCGAGGTCCTAATGGAAGACATTAGCTGTGAGAAAGAGGCCGATATCCCTGGAGGTGAAGTGCAATTTCCACTGGGTTCTGCTGACATTGGTAGGCCCATATCAAGCTTAGGTGAGTGAACCCATTTTGTAGAGTTGTTAGTAGACGTTCCTGTACTCACCACCATTTGTACACTCCACACCTCTGCTCTCGGAGAGCCTGGAAGTGGCACGTCTTTTACTTTGTCCATGGAACCCACCTCATTCATAGCTGCTGGCTAAATGGTACTGCCACCACTTATGTCAATATTTCTTATCCATCACTGATCTCTATTACGTACAATAACGGACTCTCTCGGTACAGAGAACAACTCCAAACCCCTATTTGTGTTACTAGTAAATTACCTAACAGCAAGTTGTTTATCTATAGTATTAATATTATCAGACAGTTAGCTGTTGGCAATGACTGCACAGTTACTCAGAGACATAAAGACAAGAACAATATAAAATGCAATAAAAGCAGTCGAAATAAAACTCTCAAGAAAATACTCTGTACTATCTATGACTGATCTCTATTACATGCAATAACAGACTCCTAACCACTGTTTGTGCTACTAGTAAATTACTTAACAGTACGTTATTTATCGACTGTATTTATACCCCAGCATTGTATATATATAGCACAGTGTATTTCATGTCTGTGCAGTCGTAACATAAGTTTATAAACACTATGCATGGTGCATGTTCATCCATGAGAACAGGAGCTCTTCAGGAAGCCCAAAATCCAAATTTAAGCTGCCGGTTTCAACTTTCACTGGAGAAAATCCTTAACCCTCCTTAACCTTATGTTTGGGGTCAATTTGACTCCATTAAATATTTAATAAATAATTGACATCATTTGCATTCAAAGTAAAAGACTTTTCCTAATTCAATGGAGACAAGCTGTGTAAACACAAAATGAACATGATGATTTTCAGTGTCTGAACACATCGGTGTTCTTTGGGGTCAGTTTGACTCCCGGCTTTTTAGCTGTTGTATAAAACATAGAAGAAATATCACACATTTGTTTTGGATGATATAGAGGAGACTGTAATATGCAATTTTATAATCTTCAAATAACTTTGCCTTAAGGCCATAACCTGTAGGAGTGTGAGAACCACTGATAGGTCACATGACTTGGGGGAGTTCGACATATTTTCTACCAGAACTTTGGTATTTCCTTACATGTGGTTTGGTCGAAATTGCTCGTCAAATCGACCCCAAACAGAAAGGATGTCAGTAAATTTGAACAGAATGTGAGGGTTAAGAAAAGTTATCTGAACATGTAGGTCTGGAGCATGTTTCAGCATCTCGTCTAGCTTGCTGGATATCACACACATATGCTAAGTCCTGAGATTAAGTATTGTATCAGCGGCATTAACATGCATGTTGAAGGAGCTGGACCTCGCCGGGCGACGCTGGTGCGGCAAGATTTTCACAAAACACAATTACGAATTTCAGTCTGCTAAGCCGCGGCAGCAAAACGGAACTGTTAACACTTGACCCTGTGATGAAGTGGCAAAATTGGTTTCTAGGGAATGGCTTTAGCTCGGAGTAAAGACCAGAAGAGAGAGCGTGAGAATGCCGCGGTGCCTTTTATGAGAGTCAGCACAGGGAAATAAAAATAGTTCCAATGTAATTTCCTCAGTGACAGAAAAGACATCAGTCAAGTTAATATTACATACCCTTTCTGAGACCAACTTTTTTTTTCTTTCTTTTTTTTCTTTTTTTACATTTCTGTCATTTTATTTATTATTATTGTTACGCTCAAAGTTTGGTGTTTTTAGAAGCTTATTGGAAAGGCTTATTGCATAATTCTGTGTCTCCAGTCACCTCTGAGATTAAATGGCATTGGAGAGGAGATTAGGTGGTTAACATTAATAATCACACACCTGGTATCGAGGGGGTGGGGTGGGGGTGGGGGGGCAGTTGTGGGCCAATAAAGGCATGAAACAGAAATTACATCACAAGTCATTAAGCAGCATTAATTCGAGTGGCATCCAGTTGTTTAATGAAGTCCTCAATTAGTAATAACAAATGCCTGAAAAGATCCAATTGAGCTCAGAGAGTCAAAATCGCATGAATATTTCCGGTAACGCGTGCTTCATTAACTATTCATCACCTAATCAACCATCACAAATCCTCGACGTTCGGAACGTTTGGAGCCTCATTTTCCTATCAGTGCTCCTTAGTTTTAGTGCACTCGATGAAATTATACTTACATGCTCAATATAGCTTCTAATCCAAGAACCCAACCAAAACCTCTCTGATTAGTAAATGAGCATCCAATTTGCAGAGCCGAGCATTAACAGTTCTGCAAAGTTATGGGTATTTTCTCCTTTTTTCAGACTAGAACTTCTTTGAAAGGATCTTTTTGCAGCTTTATGCATAAAGTCACTTGGCAGACAGCTTTAAAATCCTGACTCATGATAAGCATGGTTGCAGATTTGCCTCCCAAATGCTGCTGTCCAGCACTGCAACAAGCAAAACATGGTGAAAAAAGCTGACAAAAAATGGGTTGCGTCATTTTGAAAGGGTGTCATTTGGCCTTCAGGTTCCTCATACAAGCAACTTTAATGCATTCAGCTGCTCCAGATGAGGGGAGAAGTTTGTGGTGATAGCGAGATAAGGCTATACCTGCAGTACTGTGCAAAAGTCTTGAGCCACCCATCATTTCTTCACAAAGTGGTGCCACGCTTAACGAACGCCTCACAGCACGAATGTTCCACATAACGAGCGCCGCCTCGGACGTGCGCGTGACGCGCAGAACGAATGCCTTTTACACAACGAACCGCACGTTACACGTGAAAATCGAGTTTTACGTTAAAAAAATGGCTGAATCCGGCCAGATGTGTCTCAGATGAAGACAAAGCATCA
>JBBPCZ010000001.1:27579817-27595791 GCA_037974445.1 Brycinus macrolepidotus
AAACCGTGCGCAGCTCCCCCCCCCCCACCACTCACACACACACACACACACCCCCCCCACACACACGCACACACACACACACACACACACTCACATACACTCACACACACACCACACACACACACACCCCACCCGCTGGATAAGGACACCGCTTGGAGAAGAAGGGGGTTAAGAAGACGCGAGACGCGCGAGACGGAGCCAGAAGAATATGATGCTGAAACAACACCTGATCTTCGCGCTTTACAGCATCTGCGCGAGCGTCGTTAAAGGTGAGACGCAGTTTTATCATCTGCTCTTTATTATCATCATCATTATTATTATTGCATTTTGGGCGTGGTGGGAGTTGCGTGGTCTCTTTCCTCGCGCTGAACACACTCAGAAGTGTGTGTTCTTGGGCTGCATCCGTGTGTGTGTGTGTATGCGTGTGTGTGTGTGTGTGTGTGGAACAAGTTCATCGTGCAGTCTCGCGTACCATGACACCGCATATTTGAGTTTTTGGGGGTTGCTTGTCGCGCGTGCTTTTTGCCCTGGCGTGGGAAGTTGGGGTGGGGAGGGGTGTGCGTGTGTGTGTGTTGAGGGGGGTGATTATTATTGCACACTTTCAGAGCACCCAAAACACAGCAGTCCAATAAGGCATTAGGCTGGTTCAGACTTTTCTGATCACACACACACACACACACACACACACACACATTGCATGTGATTTTACAGTAAGACTCAGTGTGTTTTTTTTTCTCATCCCAGCCCGCAGGGAGTGGCGACTGCAGAGCTTGTGCGTTATTCGTTTATTATTATTATTATTATTTATTAGTAGTAGCATTGTAATAGAGAGTGATTGAACTTGGTGCTGCGCGCGCCTATCAGATCGTGGCATTTGCAGCAGTCTGCATCTTGGGGTCGTCGTAGTATAAGCGTGAGAATTTCTCGTGCTCGACCAGCAGCGCGGGACACTGAGGCTGGAGGTCTCGTGCACCACCAGGAGCCTGTAGGTTTTTGTCATTGCATATAAACGCTGTTTGTACGTGGTTTGAATGTCAAAAGCACCGACCTGCACTGTAATAGGCAACGTTTTATATATATATATATACCAGTGCAAACACAAGGGCACCCTAACCTGACTTAACCAGGATAACTGTGGCTCTAAGGTGCTTCATGCATCCACTCCATCTCCATCTAGTTCAGTAGGGCTCTATGATATGGACAAAATAGCAGTCTTGCGATTTTACTGCTACATATTGCGATTACGATGCCTTTCAAGGGATTAAAGAGCCCATATCATCACTTTTCTGGACTTAAAAAAGGCTTAAAGTCTGTAAATATTGCTTCAAACGGCACACTTACTCCCCTCCCTCATCCATGCAGTCCATAAGCCTGTTTTCAAGTCATGGTTTTGTGATGTCACAAAACCCACATTTAAATATATCTCCTTATTCTGGCTGCGGCAGTTTAGCCCCGCCCATTCATGTACCGATTCACCATTAGTGGTTGTTGGATTACATGAAGACCTCGATTTAATCAGAACACCCAGTAACTCACCTCGAACTGTGATTGGACACCCAGTCCAAGGCTCATTTGCATATTATAGCCTATGCGATATCAGTGTTGCAGAGACCGATATCAAAATACTGATCAGGAGATGATATTGTGCAGCCCTAGTGATCAGCCTGTCCATTTAGGCTCCTTGAGGCTGAGCGAGCACTGCTTAATAATGACCAGATGTCGTCCTCGGCCATGTGGGTGTGGAAGAGGGTTCCAACAGGAGACTGTACCGAGATCACAAAGTCTGAGCGCATAAAAGACAGTAATGCATTCTGAACGCGGCACCTGGTCAAATGTCTCTCTGCTGACCCGTCCATTAGTGCACAGGAACCATTAGCAGAATATTAACACGGGATAGGAATTCATGTTTTAATCATGTAAGTGAGCGGGGCTTCTCCCGTAATCCATCTCCATTCAGGTGGAGAAGAGTTTACAATGGAAACAGAGACGATCACTTAATTTATTATTCCATTCCTTAGCATTTTAAAAGAGCGAGATTCGCGAACCTGGTTACCAACAAGACTGTTTTCTCAGCTCGATGACTCAGCTTTTGCAGCAATATCAGAAAATTACAAAACGATGACTCATACAATATCATGCAAAAGTTTGAACCCCCCCTGATCATGACATCTTTTGTTGATTCTCTTTTACAGGGAGCAAAAAAACAAAACAAAACAGTTTTGGCAAGTTTTAAATCACATATTCTATTTTTAGAATCGTAAAACTAACATAGTGCAAAGAATAAGCAATAAAATGTGCCAGAAGGTGTCTGCACCTTTCACGTCTTATTGAAATGTGTTAAATAAACATCTAAGTAGCCGTGCATTCATATGTGCAAAAGTGTGTTCACCGCGGAGGATGTGTACTTACTGTCGCTTCGAAAATCATCTCAATATGTAATTTGACCTTTTTTTCTACTTTGATGTATATAATATATCAATCTCATGCAGTTCGGCGCACGCACAACGATCAGTGACATCATCTTCATCGCCTTCTTCTCGCCCTCTACGTTAAAAGGTAGTGCTTATTTGAGCTCGTTTGAAATAAGCAACATAACCTTTAGCTTTTTTTTCACCTTTTCTTTATGTGTATGTGTGTGTGTGTGTTTTTTTTTATTATTTAAATTAAGCCAACCTCGAAGTACTTTATGGCATTTGTCTTTATGGCTCCCATCTCTCAGCTTTATCTGGTGCTTTATGCTGTGGCATGTCAGCAATAACCGGCTGTCAGTGGCTTTGTCCCTCATCACTCTTCAGTCCCCGAGCATCGCCGACTGTGTGATGTAGATTATTTTCACCCACGCCTGCTCCTCACGCTGAAGCACAATCAGCAGCCCACACTGAGATTTTGGTAGAAGGATGAAGTCTGCTTTCACGGTTTGCGGACAATTTTTCCCCCCTCCCCCCCCCCCCCCACATTGGCTTTATTTAAATTAGCATGGCAACCACTAAATGAACCCCCAGTCCCACAGCTACAGTACACACACTTACAGTACACACACAAACACACCCACGACTCCCTGGTCGTTTGTATGTCAGCTTGTTTACTCCTTTGCATTAACGTTCGTTTTGGATCAGATCTGGATGGTCAGATTCCTTTAAACGCTTTTCAACCCCAGTGTGACCAAATGGGACCCTCTTTTTATGTCCATAAATAAGAGCAAATGAGCCCGTATGTCATTACTGCTTCACTTACAGTGTCCTACTATAAATCTGGTTTCTCACTTCATGTTACCTGTCATGCTTTGATAGGCCCACGGTGCAAGAAGGCACTTTTGGGTGCCTTCAGCCTCCAAAGGAGCTCCCTTTTTATCCATTCACTCACCAGTCACACTAAAGATATGCACGTCCTCTTATGTAACTGTAGGCACATATAGAAACCACACTCAGCACGCTCCGTCTACACTCGTGTTGAATGTGGTCAAGACCTGCCGCTTTCGAATGTGGTTTGAACGATCCGATCAGAATCTGATCACCGTGAGTCCTGGTTGGGTTTACATCTCGCTTTTCGTGTGGTCAAGTGATCAAATGTGACCCCCTTTTATACTCATAAATAAAGAGCAAATGAACTTGTGCATCATTACTGCTTCACTTACAGTGTCCTGCTATAAATTTCTCACTTCATAGTACCAGTCATGCCTTGACAGGCCCACGGTGCAAGAAGGCACTTTTGGGATGCCTCCAGCCTCCAAAGGAGCTCCCTTATTATGTGCATCCTCTTATGTAACTGCATGCACATACAGAAACCACACTCAACATGCTCTGTTTACACTTATGTTGAATGTGGTCAAGACCAGCCACTTTCGAATGTGGTTTGAGTGATCCGATCATAATCTGATCACAGTGAGTCCGGGTTGGGTTTACATCTCGCTTTTCATTTGGTCAAGTGAAGTTTGAAGGTCATTTGATCTCTAAAAACAACGACATAAACAGTCCCTCCGTGTCCTGCTTGCTTTCTTGAATGTACATTTCTGTGCCCCACCCATCAATGTGTCCTTTACTTGGAGGTACCAACTTAGGGAGCTATAGATTAAAAAACACATCCAGTCTTCCCTAATAGTGATAATTTTGAAATATGTGCTACAGTTTCCCATTAAAATGAATGAGTTTTTTTTTTTTTTACAACATTCTTTGAAGGTTGTCCAAACTTGCAACCGAAGCTACAAAAGAATCCACTTACGGGCAGATCATGGATAGGTCAGCTTTATTTTTTGTACAAAATATTACCATTGACCAGAATTAGCACTTTAACACATCGGTTTTGACAGTTTATGTATTACTCCCTGCTGTTACATTTCTCTTGAAATGATGTCTGAGCAGAAGTAGACAGACAGCTTTGCTTTTTAAAATGAGCTTCATTAGAGAAGTCATGACATCAGTTTTAAAACATCAAGAAGCAACACATGAAAAATTTAGTCAATCTAAAGGCTCAACATCATAATCAATTATATAAAACGAGATAAGGACCGCAGTTTAATTTAACTGGATGTTTAAAGTACAGTTATGTTCAGCCCCCATGTGCATTGTTGTTGGTCTTTGCCTATGGGTTTATACTGTCCTATTTTTATTTTATATCTTGGTTATGAAAATGTCGCAAGTTACTAAACATACAACTAAATGATACAGATATTTGACACTTGTTTGACCTTTGTGATTTACAATTTAATCATGTTAAAGAGGTAGCCAGATAATACTGGAAAACATATATATATATCTCACAAAAATAGGTATATGAACCAAGAAACATTAACAATAAATTTAAAACTTAGTAAAACTGTTCAGAATAAGCAAAAATTAAGCAAAAAATATTTAGATCTGAGATAAAAGTCCTTATTACCTTGAAATGAGATCATTTCAATTGCTAAGGATCTTTTATCTTTACAATATATGACTCTCAAGGACTCCTGCTGGCGTAATGTGTAGTGCTTGCCTGGTCAGCAAATCAAACCCCAGTCTGTTGCATTGAGGTCAGTAGTGTTATCCACTATGCTATACAAACACCTACTAATTAAAAATGCCCTACATAATAAATTTTACATTACATGCACATTTAGTCCTACCCCGAGGGTATTTTTGTCCACATTTTCGCTGATCATTTGCAGTTTAACAAAGAACATTTAATCAAACAACGATGATGTTTGTTTGTTGCATCTACATACGACATGCTGTGTTCTTATAGCAACTCCCTCCCACAGCATATCTCACAATGTCAACCACTTGTCAACCACTTGTCAACCACACCATGTGCATAGTCTGATATATCTTTAAACTGTAAAAGGCCTCTTTCCTTCATCCACCCATCGGTGTTAATGCACAGAGGATGATTATTCTCTCAGATTCCTCCTGTCTGCTGCTCTTTTTCCTGCTGAAGCGAACAGCATGTCTCTATTGTTTCTAATTGCTGTAGAAAAAAAAAAAAAAAACCTCACTCAGAGCCTTACAGTACTTTCGGGACCAGACATTTAGGTCAGAGTTTCATCTACCACTTCTGTGTCCCTTTCTCAGTTCAATTCCCACAAGGGGAGGCCTCTTCCCACCTTAGTTAGTGACTTGCAGAAATAGACATTTGTAGCAAAGACGTAACGTGGCATACAAATTGGACCTGAGGGACTGAAAAGCCCATCCTCAATCGGAACTCTTCAGAGATGCCTGAGGGCCTAGCTAAACATGTGGATGGATCCTGTGTCACTGGAACGCTTAGACTAGCCGTTGAAGTCGGCGCCGGCTTATCGGAGCGTTTTTTGACGTGCGGGGTGTGACAGAGGAAGACGTTTTATTTGCCGTCCAAAGAAGCCCCCCTCCTCTACTTTGGAGGTTCAGCTTATCCTGGAAGAATGGGCTCTAAGCCTCTGAGTGCTGGCCATGGAGCCAGACTATAAATAATCCAGTAGAGGAAGGAGGCTCTGAGCGCACATACACCGAGCTTTGCTGCTTTGTGCTAACTGACAGATCTACATCTACACGGATCCATCAGAGAGAGCCAAAAAACGACACGATGCGAGAGACACACTGGGCAGCAGACGTGAGCTGCGGTGCTGACAGATAGCATTTTTTTTTCTCAACAAAGCAGGTTTATTTTGTGACTACTCACATGGTTTCACAAACGTAATTGGAGCTCTTTTGCTTATCCTTAAGATGAATGGCCTTAATATATGCCGGGATTTTGTCTCACTCATTGACTAACAGAACGAAAATCTAGCACGTGTTGAATGAGACGTGAGACACTATGCTGACAGATTTTCACAAAGCAGTTTTTTTTTTACACATGGTTTTACTCCCATCATGCACGTCTAAAGCTCCTATTAGACTTCAGGTGAAAGGGCCTTAATGTATGTTATCTTATTTGTTGGCTTGCATTAAAAAATATAGGGATTTGTGAATGCTTGCGTCAGTTCACACAGCAGGCGAAGGGCTACATTCATTTGCTGAATGAATGGTGAGGGCACAGAGGTAGTAGAGGCATTTATTTATTTATTTATTTGTACTGTTTTAAGACTCAGGCAGGGTCAGAGCACTGGTTAGCAGGCCTTCAGTGGAACAGCAGAAGGGAAAAACATGGTCAGGTTTTCATTCAGATAAATCCGTGTGCAAGGTTAACTAGCAAATTAGCAAATGCACGTGAGAGAGTGTGGCTGCATGTGTGTGCGTGTGTGTGCATGTGTGCATGTGTGTGCATGTGTGTGTGTGTTTGTGCATGCATGTCTCACTGCATTGGCTGACAAACCATACAACATGGTAGAAACATTTCAAAATAGAGCAAACGCACCTGACCTTTGAATGACCTCAATCATGTTTGCATAATGAACACTTGATTATTTTACAACCGCTCCAAAAACCTAAAGGGAATGTGAGAGCATAAATCCTGTGAGAAGAGTAGCAGAGAGGAGGGTTGTCTGCGGCAGGCAGACCATCTAGCATAGCTGATATACTGATACTTGTGCTCAGTGATAGGTGGGGCTAGTGGAAGGGGGGAGTGAAAACATGCTGTAATATTATTGGTTAATACAATTTTTCCATGCCTCTTGTACAAAGTCACGTCAGAAGGCGAATTCACTAGATCAAAGAAGCCAGCGTTTTGTCTTTTGAACGATACGGCACAAGGAATGGTGTTTAATATGACCAAGGGCATGAACTAACAAGGTTAGGAAGGTCCATTTAGATTTCAGGTCGACTTTTAATGTATGTCTGCATGTTATCTCACCGAGTGAACATCTCAGAATGGGTGAGTCTGAATGGGCATATTAATTCACGTAGGGAATGAAGGGCGGCATTAATTCACTGAATGAATGGCGAGGGCATGGAAATAGGCCCTGTCTGTTGGAAACTGACCCAGGCGGCGTCCTCCAGTGTTTGATGTTAGTGATTAATCCAGAAAATGGGACAATTAATCTCTCTCTTCTAGCCGCAACCATCACGGCCGAACATGACTGCGCGGCATGAGGTACGAATGACGTCGTCGTCTCCATCAGCCGTAATGAGGTTGTTCACAGCAGATTCAGATGTATACGCAATTAAAGTAGTGTGCCTCCGAAAGACTTCCTTAATGAAAGGACGTATATTGCTTGCTTGAGGAGGCCATAATAGCTCCACTGATAAATAGTGCGGTGACATCGTCAGTTAATAAGATCACCTAGCTCTGGGCAAGCGGACGTGATAATTAGCTTCTCTTCGGAGCCCGCAGACACAAAAAAGACAGTGAGATAACGATTATATTTGAGTTTTTGATGTTTAATATTAGTATTTCTTTTTTCCTAAGTGGAGATAAATCAAGGAAGGTTGCTTTCAGAGTCACTCAAGATGAGCTAGTTTTCGTCCCCTGTTAAAAACTCATTTCCAGCCGAGCGTGGTACACGTTTTCACACTTAATACATAATTGTCATTCTCCTGATCGTCTTGGTTATCGTCAGTGACAGTTTTCATGCGAAACGCGTGGCTTATTAACATTGACGCATTGATGCACACTTTTCTGCACACGCGCGCAGCTGAATCAGACCGTACTGTCAAAATATCACAGCCTCACCACACTCACACACTCAGCTGTAATTGCAGATGTTTTAATGGACTGAGTAACAAATGGAGTTATATGGTGCGTTATATAGTTTGTTACCGTTTCCATGTTCATATCTCCACTTGCTTTGCCTGCTGTATCTCCACTTAACCCTCTAAATCCTATAAGTGTGTGTGTAGCCCACACTTCAGTTCCTCACCCTCATAATTGCACAGTTTATATGTTAAATCATGGTAATTACCAGTTTGCTGCGGTGGTTACAAATGAGTAATTACCTCCCTCAACTTGTAATTGGATTACTTTACTGATTACGTCCTTCATCGCTCATCACTTTACTAAGTTTCTCTCCAGAATCCATTCAAATCTGTAACAACTGGAAAGGTCAAGGGAAACCACAGTAATACTGTATGTAGAAAGAAACAGCCAATCACAGTTAGCATCACTTAAAAGGCATTTATTCTGAATCCTTAGCACCTTTATTCTGAAGACACAGTCAGTTATGCTGTATTAAAAGTATGAACAACAGATGCTATTTGGAAACCTAACCTAGAAGCTAGGCACTGAAACGTTCATAATAAATGAAACATTAATGATAATAAATATAAATTCAGACGAATGAATAAACCGTTTATGAATAAAATTAAAAGTTTACAAATGGTTTCCGTATGAAATCCAGTCTGGCCTGTTTAGGTGAGGTTGATGTTCCACTTCTTTAGA
This sequence comes from Brycinus macrolepidotus, assembly GCA_037974445.1. Taxonomy (NCBI): domain Eukaryota; kingdom Metazoa; phylum Chordata; class Actinopteri; order Characiformes; family Alestidae; genus Brycinus; species Brycinus macrolepidotus. The sequence goes on from JBBPCZ010000001.1 coordinate 27,588,581, forward strand.
ACAGGGATTCTTATGAATAACTTTCATATGAGTATTTGGTCTTTTGGCATATTCTTGTTCATTTACAGCCTGAAGTTTTACACAGTTCATTTTAGTTGTAATGGAAAAAAACATTTGTGTTGAGCTTCTCATTATAAGTCCCACTGTTGTCACTCCATTCAAGAACTTGGATCCCACCTCCAGTGTACACCTCAGCAGGACGCTGTGAGGACTTGCAGTCCACAGCATGCGTTAGAATATCAGATTGCTTTCATAAGACAGGTCTGAAAACCTGTCCATCTTTCCTTTTGTTCATCCATCCATCAATCCATCGATCCATCCATCCATTCATCCGTATATCCATCCATCCATTTTGCCACCTGTCTACCAATCCCCCACTCCATGTGACGCTCGAAAGAAAAAACAGGAGCAGTTTAAATAGTGTTGGGAACAAAACGAATGGTGCAAAAACATAAAATGGCTTCTCCTGTCTGCTGTGATATCAGGGGAGTTAATTGGCTGTTTACAGAAAGCTGCACACTCTTATCTGATTGTTGAAACTACATTACTGTCAGAAAAAAAAGACTGGACAGAAGCTTCTGAATCCCCTGCTCGTTTAGTGAATACACAACGCCATCATCTTTAACTTTCTCCTTTCTGGTCTTCTACACTAGGCCAAACGATGTGTTGCTTAATTGCCTTTTGAATCATCATCGTATTGTTTTGAACGAAGGCCTCTAAAGGCTTTGAATTACATGTAGAAAGCAACTCTGTTAAAAAAAAAAAACATTACATGGGGTAGATTTTCCTCCAATGAAATATTGTTGCAATATCTTTTTTTTGTCCACGGCAAGAAATAAAGAGAAAATGAGGTACTCTTGAGGAACCTGTAGAGTCTTTTATTCAAACTGAAACAAAGTTGACTTTAGCACATTTGCTTTAAAAATTGGAAACCCAACAATGAGATCAAGTTGAACAGATTTCACATCTACATCCATCTGCTTTGTGCATGTGTTGTACATCTGAACCGCCTGCGTCCTCTAGATGGACATTTACAGTCTATTACAGCAGAACTTCATTCCACACATACTGCTGCTAGTGTGGATGTCGAAAGTCACGTTTATAGGTTTTTTACTGAACAAAATATGGTCATTTTTGATAGTGCTGCACAATATATCTTCTGTAAACCGTTATTGCGATATTAGTCCCTACAATACTTCTATTGCTGAAGGCTGCAATATGCAAATGAGCCTCTAACCAATCACATTTTTTGACACCAATCACAGCTCCAGGAAAGTTACTGGGTGTTGTGATGAGTCGAGGTACTCATGAAATCCAACAAAATTAAAATTATTTTGGCCAACCTCTGAAACACTAAGGTGTTTTTAAAAGGCCCACATTCTACATTTCTTTTCTATTTCATTTTTTTCTGACAGTATATTTCATAATTCATCATAGTTCATCCTTATATAACAATTCTCCAACCATTTTTTACACCTCAGAATTAAACAGGCTGTTTTTGTTACTGTACCTTTAAAACTGATATATGCAAATGATCTCTTTCTGATTGGCTCCCCTGTACTGCAGCTCATTCATAAAGGGAACACAGGGCCAAAACACTCCTTAGAACTTCAGCCTGAATGGGTGGAGCTAAACTGCTGCAGGCTGAATATGAAAAATTGATGTAAATGTGTGACATCATAAAAATTGTTAATGTGATAATAAAAATTGCAGCTTTGTTTCTGTCTGTGGACTGTATGGATAGGGGGAGTGAATGTAAATTTTGAAACCATGTTTACATACTTCAGGACTCTTTAATCCCAGAAAAGTGATGATATAGGCTTTTTAATATATTGAAAGGAAGCACAACCGTAATAAGTAGCAGTAAAATTGCAATACTGATATTTTGTCCATGTCATGCAGCTCTAATTTGTGTTGTGTTTAACCTCTTGACTCCTAGATCTACTATTTAGATATGCAGCAACTACGATGACTTATTTAGTAACTGTTATGAAAATAATACCTAGGTTAGTAGGTATTAGAGACTGAAGTGTGAGCCTCCATATGGCTCACTTAAAGCACAACAATCACCAGAATTTTCATGTTGCTGTAGTTCTGGAAGAGTGTAAGGCCAACAGTCAGCAACTAGAATTCATCACTTATTCTAGAACAGTGTGAGAGGGAGAAAACCTTCTAGAACGGCAATAACCGGGGAGAGCATTGTAGAACAGTGTGAAAGGGGGAGAACATTCTAGAACTTTTATAACTGGGGAGGGCATTCAAGGACAATGTGAAAGGAGAGAACAATCTAGAGTGATAATTGGGTGGACAGTGTGAATGCAAAAGGGCATTCTAGAACAATGAGGATGAGTTCAACATTCTAGAACAACAGAAAAGGAGAGAACATTGTAGGACAATGAATGGCAGAGATCAGTCTAAACGGTGTGTATATGGAACATATATTAGAACAGTAAGAAAGTAAGAACATTCTAGAACAATGTCAATGTTCTACAACAGTGAGAATTATATTGTGATTGTACTGCTACATATTGCGATTTTGATACCTTTCAATATATTAAATGGCCCATATCATCTTTTCTGGAGTTAAAAAGGCTTAAAGTCTGTAAATATTATTACGTTCACTTCCCCCCATCCATACAGTCCATATGTAGAACATAAACTACAAAAACAGCATGTTTTCAAATCATAGTTTTTGTTGTGTCACAAAACCAACCCATTTAAATATATCTCCCCATTCTGGCCACAGCAGTTTAGCCCCGCCCATTCATGCACTAACTAGCCAACATCTTTAATGGTTTAAAATCAGATTTTGCTGGATTCCATGAAGACCTCGATTCACCAGAGCCCCCGGTAACTCACCTGGAGCTGTGATCGGTCGCCCTGTCAGAAATACTGTGATTGGTTAGAGGCTTGTTTGCATACTGCAGCCTTTTGTAATATCAGTATTGCAAAGAAGACAGAATACTCAAAGACAGATACGTCTTACAGAAATGCGTGTTTTACTCTGTGTTGTGTCCAACCTCCTTAAAGTTTGTATAATTAATTCTAAATATTAAAAAGTGAAACAGTATTATAAAATGTCACCGGTTTAAGGGGCTAAGAACTGCAGCACCTGCTTAGTTGAGAGGGATCACACTACCTGAGAAGTCCAGTGAGTCTTTTTGGACGTTTGGTCTCTCTTTTTCTTCTGCGAAATGTAATATTTGGCTCAGACTGAAGCCGGGTGCTCGCCTCATTGGCCGTCTGCAGCCCTGACCTTTAAACAGTCTCTCTCGCTCCTCTCACTCCGCACTGAGTGTGCTCTCCCGGCCCATAGACGGCACCCAGACAATGAATCTCATTTACTTTGTGCCATCCTCAGCGCTCTCCCCATGTTTGAGCGCTCTCTCTCTCTCTCTCTCTCTCTCTCTCTCTCTCTCTCTCTCTCTCTCCATCGGCACAGCCATCAGCACTTGAATCTGCCAATGCCAGCATGCAGAAACCCGTCTGGCTGCTGTTGGATGGAGTGATATGGGAGCGAGGGGCTATCCCGCCAACTCAAATGAAAATGGGGCCAATCGGACAATTCCAGAGATACTGAATCCCCTGGCTGGGTTCCCCCGTAGTGGCAGAGTCAGATACTTTGCCCAGAGAGGTATAAAGATTGACGTATATAGACCTCTGAGGACATGTGGTTATTTTGTAGTTTGTCGTTTGCATCCACATGGCCCTGGGGACCCTCTGTTTTTATCTATGGGAAAAATGAACAGCGCTATATCACATTCTGTGTGAGTGTGACAGAGGCATGTACATTCAGTTTTGACCTGTATATTTTTCCCCTCAAGAATACTGTCATTAAGTCAGAGTCATATGCTATAATGTACTGTCAAAGTCATCAGGTAGTTAACACTTAACACGAACGTCACGGATCCGTGCAACAAATGTCGTCATACGCAAAACAACTACTTATGTGGAAGTTCACCTAGTTTGTGTTGATGCTTGAGGTGTCAGACGTTATGCTGAGCTTTGTTTGATGTTCCTATGTCACGTAGAACCAAATTTATTGTAATTTAAAAATATGTAATAACACTAACTGCTTCTGGGGTTTTAAAAATGGCGCCACTTGCAAGAACAAAACTGTTCAAATTTCTTTTATTTTAAGTCTCAGAAACAAACAGAAATAAACACAAGATCTTTGAACCTGGGAGAACTTTCAGGAAAGTCTCCACCCACAAGTGAGTGGGGAAAACCTGCAGAGGGAGGGGGTCTGGAGAGCGGCCGAGCGGCGGCACGCCGAATGAAAGATCAGCAAATGGCGAGTGTGTAGGAGAGCAAACACCAGTTTTAGACTGAATATCACAGCCGCACAATTTAAGGTGGAACTGAAAAATGTTTCTGAACTTATCAAGATCTTAATGATGCCTCGGTGCAAAGGCTGTGCAGTGTTGGCAGAAGTTTTATCAACAATCAGCAGTTCTGTAAATTGGGCTATGCTGGGGTTTAAATTTAATTTAAGTCTCTCAAAGAAACCTTAGGTGATCATCCCACTGGGGAACAACCCTGTTTAACTAGATCACAGAAATACAGAGTGAAATGGTAGACTTGAACACAAACACCACTATGGTTATAAAAATCCAAACCTAACCTTTAGCATGAGAAGATCAAAACTCAAAAACTTATTTTTTAATAAAGAACTAATGATAATTTACTGAAACCTAAACCACAAAGAATTATGAGTACTCCCACCCTTAGTGCTATTTTAAGACTGTGTTTCTACTGTTTATTGTAAGTGTGCCAATTCAGAACTGACTGTTTGCCGCACTGTTTAAATAAAACTATAGAAATAGAAAATGAAAACAGAAGTATAAAATTACATCGACTGACATTATTGGTTGTCAGGATTTAAAGCCTGACAACAGTTATTATATTTAATGTCGGCCACCAATTTTTAATAGTGCAAAAGTTCAGACACTAACTTTTATCAGTCCAATGGGAAACAAACACAAACCATTTTCCAACTTTGCACACCGCGACAACAATGAGCATTTTGGGGCAAGATTTAGTCACTAGTTTCTAAACTTTTTCAAGTTTTCTTTGTAGCTAGTAAATGAGATATCTTCACATTAACCAGTGCCTCTTTGTTTCACATGGGTGTGTTTTTGTTGTAGCATAGTTTTGACAGTAATTTTGGGCGTAGGGTTGTCAGGGTATGATTGTTTTGATTTCATAGTCAATACCAGGTGTATCTTGACGCCTGTATTAAACAATACTATGGCAAAAAAATGGTCTGAACACCAGTGTTTAACGTTATTGGATTGAACACATTAACGTTTTTTTACGGCTTATTTAACACATTCTTTACATTCATTCTCAGTACAAAACCGCAAGTTGAAAAAAGGCAGTTATCTGATGCGTGTTTTGTTTCAACACTATACCCAGCACCCCTGAAGCACAAATTACATCCTCATTAAGACAGTTGAGGCGGTCCAAACAGTCTAGGTAAGAGATGAAATGTCAGTTCTAGCCCAACTGTCACTCAGTTTCATGAGTGCAGTCATTATCCCCAGCGAGAAAGCAGGAAGAGTTACCTTCCATCCGTCTATTATGTCAAACGGCAATTAAAAGAGAGATACGGAGCGAGTGTAATATTGGAACGTGTGATGAGGCCGGTGTGGCAACCGAGTGGAGGCAGATAACACCAGAACAAATTGAAGGCGTAATCAAAGATTAAACAGGAAAAGGCGAGGGCCATTTCATATCCAGCGTGTATTACTGTGATACAGGCGTGGAGGAGTGCAGTAATTGATTTCTGATCTTAATTCACTTGCCGAGACAATTTAATCTAATCAGAGAGGGAGAGGTGGGGGCCCGTGGCAATGAATTCTGCATCTGGCTGTTGCTGAAACAAAACACGGCTCTGCAGACAGCTTTATAGCAGTTTAATGGGGACTCTTGTAGACTATAGGATTTGTTTGGCTGGTACATGCCTCTGAAACAGGTCTTTTGTTCTCACACAAAACACGACAAGTAAAAGTATCCGAAGTGTAGACAATATGTCTAAATGTTTATATAGTATGGTATATAATTCAGTCTATTTCTAGATCTTTTTGCTTATATGAAGTTGTGTTGAGTTAAATTATAACAATGCAGAAAATTATTTTTAAAAGTAATTGAATGATCTCTTACTTGAAAATTACTTAATGCCTAGAAATATGATAATCGGGGAGTATTCTTTGGACCTTTCATATTTGTCATTTTCCACATGTGTGAGCGGACTCGGGTCAAGTTCAAAATTCCTAGTTGATTTCTCAAAGCCTCCTTCCAACTTATTAGTTTTAGATTTGAAATTTTACCCTGAATTTCCACCTGGTTTAGCTTTTTAATCAACTTTATTATTCCTCCCTAACTTCATTTCCCACCCACTAACTTGGTATAACTCCACTGCTGTGTTGTTTTGTCCTGTAATATTGTGTTGCTGCTGTTGTGTTTTTCTTGCACTTTCTTTCTTTGCTGTTTTTGCACTCTGTGTAGTCCTGTCCTGCACTTGTTTAATTTGTGGTGGTTTCAGTTTTTGCTCTTTGTGTTGCACCATGGACCTGGAGGAATGTTGTGGTCCTGGAGGGACATTGTGGTCCTGGATGAATGTTGTGGTCCTGGATGAACATTGTTTGGTTTCACTGTGTACTAAGAATATGGCTAAAGTGACAATAAACCTACTTGACTTGATTTGACTCACATCACATCATGCTATTAACAACGGGAGGGTGGACGTGCTTCTACCGAGACGACTGAAGCGTTAGTGAATCTTTTCAAGCTGCCATGTTATTTGACAGCTCAGCACACTTGGAGGAGAACACTAACTGCCAATTTTGTTAGAGAGGGCCATCCTAATTATCCAGAGAGAGCAAAGCCAATAATGCTGTCTTGGATTCCCGGCTAAAGATGGCTATGTCTTTGCCGAGGAGTCCTCCTACTGACAGGACCAACAGTTTTTGTGTTGTGACAGAATTTAACACGAGGTGAGAAAAACACTAAAGAAATAAACAGGTCAGGTCTGGACTGGAAATTCAGATCGGAACAAATTTCAGGTCCCTACAGTCTCATTTAAATATTATGGATAGATATAGTTATATTGCTTACATTTAAGATACTTGCATATATATATACATATATATATATATATATATATATATATATATATATGTATATATGTATATGTATATATGTATACT
>JBBPCZ010000001.1:27617133-27643514 GCA_037974445.1 Brycinus macrolepidotus
TAGTAGACATATGTTTGCATTGATCACCTTGTATAGGAACTAATTAACTTTTTCTCTACATGATTGTTAAAGATAAGTCCGTATGTAAGATTGTTGGCCCAGATCGCAGCAACAGCACAGCTTATTTGTACACACTGGTGTCCTCCTATGAGTCATTTCTAACACACACGCAGATAAACACTCATACACCTCTCCTCCCGCTGGTCAACCTGTGGGCACGACTACGTGAACGTGTTCGTGGTGGCAGCTTGTTGGACGGTGTTGGAGAGAGATTACGGAATCATGGCAGGAGGCTCCTTTACTGTCAGGCGTCCGCAGTGAGGTGAGCTGGGTGTTGTCATATCTCCCGCGTCGGGCTCGTCCCCTGGCCATCTGTGCTCACTCTTCTCCCGTGTGGCCCTGCCCCCCTTCCCCCTGTGACACAGGCAGTAATTACAAACACTGAGCCCACCGAGACCAATATGAGGATCTGAGAGACACTCATCTCCGTTCCCACGTCAGCCCTGATACCAGGGCTTCTGAGCTTCCTTGGAGAACGTCCTTGATCGCCCTGGCACAGTAATTGCAAATACTTAGGTCAACTGAAGCCTGTGTGTGTCCAAGAGGTGGTCGTTTCCTTTATTGTGTCATTCAGGTTGCCAATAATGCATTATACCATGAAACAGCTCCTGTGAGGACACAGTATTTTGATGAAACTACTACAGAAAATTTCATTAAGAAAAATTCATTAAACTGCACTTGCAGTGTATGTTATTACCCTTCAAAACCACTCAGTTACATTTAAGTGTTTCTTATGTTTTCTTGTAATAACAGCTTGAAAGAGCAGTGTAACATTTTTTTTTTTTTTTTTTTAAAGTAGAGGGTGTGCCCAAACTTCTGGCCTGTAGTGTATATTAAAAACTAATATTTTGAATGTACAATGCACAACAGTAAATATGATGTGAGTACTCAGTTTATACCTCACATATTAATACTCTCAGAATTAATATCTTTGCAAAGGAAATAAAAAGAACTTTAAAACCTTCATACTATTCTAGCAGAGATTTCCTGCCAGAGCTTAAAGCAAATTCCTACCCATTTAATATAAAAAAAAAGTACTGCATGGAAATTCAGAGGCGATGCTAATGTAATGCACTTAACCAGGAGGGCAGCAGCTCAAGATCAGGTTGACATTTTAATCGAGATATTTAAGTGACACAGGAGTGAAATGGTTCTATTTTGAAAGGTGGAAATATGCTCATTTCAGTTCAAAAGTTCTCCTATGCGTAACGTTCTCCCTGTCTTTTCTGTGATTTTTGGCGTTTTGTAATGTTCTGTTTTCTTGTCTAAGTTGTTTACATTCTCTATGTACCTTTATTTATGTGTCTGTTCATTGTGCGTATGTTTTGTTCTTGGCCCCACCTTAGCCCCAACCCCTTGTTCACCTGTCTTTTTCCTGTCTCCTCCCCTTCCCAGGTGTTTTCTATCATCTAGTCTGTGTATTTATACCCCTTGAGTTTCAGTCTGTGTTTTGTGGATTCTCTGTAAATGTTTTGTAGCACCATTTCTTGTAAAACCTCTTGTCACTCTGCTCTTTGTAAAACTTTTTGCTTTTGGTTTTTTTGTGATTTCTAGTTCTGCTGGTCCTCTTGTGTTTTTGTTAAACCTGTTTATTTTCCCTTTTGTTTCTGCGGTGCTCCTGTTCTTGTTATCCCTTGGACCATCTTGTATTTTTGTATTTTCTCCTGTTTTTTGTAGCCTGTTTTTGTTTGTTTTTTTTACTTTAAACCTGTTGGATCTCGTGAATTACATCTGTCTGCCCCAATCCTCACACATTACAATATGGTGTATGTTTGTTGGTCATTGTTATGAAGCAGCTTCACAAAAATTTGAGTCCTAACCTCAAGTGACCAAGTCAAAATGGTAAGAAAAAAGCCTCTCAGAGCAAGAAATCTTTAGAGGAGCCCGCTCTCAAAAAGAGAATCCGCCCTCCTCTGGCCAACGCTGGACAGGAAAGCAATAACTCAGCAAGAGCAATAAATAATAACGAACTGACTAAGGGACATACAATAATGAATAATGAGTAAAGAAAGGAAAGTAGCTTATGCTGATTATTCGGATTAACCGGTGAAAGCCAATGAGTACTTTTAGAAGCCTATCAGAGTGTGAGTGCACAGTAAATCCATGATTATCATCAGGACACATGAATATGTAAAGAACATGAGAGGCAGGTGCACAATGCAATCACTGGTCTGTTCCATTTAGATGGCAGTCATGCACTGGACCCTTAAATGTGAGGGTTCTAGATTGGGTTCTTTGTGTGATTCCGCAGAAGAACCGTGTTGGTTTACTAAAGACGGTTTCAGTGGCTCTTAAAAGAACATTTTTGTGAAGAAGATGTGTGTGTTAAACCTTTTCAAAGTTTAAAGAATCTCTACATGAACTTTTTTAATGCCTGCAAGCTAAGCTCCATAGCCTTGTATCATCTTGGGATGCTCCTCCGGGCTTCATGCCCTCGTCATCATGTCTTGTTTCGTGGTTAGACTGGTTGCGTGTGTGTGTTACTCTTGTTTCTGCCATTGTATTTCTCAGTTCTCCGGTTTTGACCATCTCCGTCTTTGGACCGATTATAGCTATGCTTGTATTGACCATAGAGCTCTTATTAATTTTGACTTTTTTTTTTACTTTTACTATCTTTTATTTTGTTCTTGTCTTTGTGTCTCTGTGTGTTTGTGCAGTTTTAGCTGGTATCAATAAAGCTTTCTGATTCTGATTCTTAGAAGGAGTCATCACCATCAGTGCCATCTGGTTGTTGCGTGTCCTGGAATCCAAAATCTGTACTTCATATAGGGACTTTCTTCCAGGACCAACATTTGGGCCAATGATATGAGCCATAAATGTCACGTGAACAGCAATTACTGGCTGAAGGAACCGTCTTAAACTGGTCATGACAATAGCCTAGCTTGTCCTCGAGTTCAAAGCCATGTTTGCTCTGTGCTCATGCATGAGAAATGACATAAAAGCCAAGAGGCAATGAAAAAATGAAATGTTTTTCTTGACGCTTTAATCGTTGCTGAAAGTAGCTTATCAGCGGAAGTTAATTGAAGGTGAAACAAAGAAATAGCGATTTAAAAATTGGCTGGAAACAGTCTTCTTTCATCAGAAAAAGTTCATTTTGGGTGGAAGTCTATGGAGATACAGGCTTTTTTGCCTTTAGGGCTAGCTGGCAGGGATGTAGGAGACGTGATTGTGGTTGAAGTTTACTCTTTTACTCACTTATTGAAATATCTTTTAAAACTAAAGTAGACATTGTCTTATTTTACTGAATGTAGCAGCAGACAAGTTTGTTCTTTTTAAACTGTCTCCCAGTCCGCCCTCACCTCCTCCCCCAAACCTCCCAGTTCCATTCATGAAATGTAAGAAAAACCAAATGAAAACCTATTTTTATTTATTCATATGGTGCAGTTTGCGTTTACACACAATGTCTTTGAACAAAAAACAATGTATTCATAAGCATAAAGGAAAATTAACATTTTATAAGGCATTATAACAGGTCATTACAGAGCTTAAGTCTCTCTCTCTCTCTCTGTCTCTCTCTCTGGCTCCCTCCCCTCTCTCTCTGCTTGCACCAGGACTCCCTTTATCAACTCCTCCTGCATGTAAATACTCTTCTTAATAATATATAATGCCTGGTGTACATTGCATAATTTTGGGCTGATGAAAGGTGATGACTGTGAAACAATTGTGTTGATTTCTTTGGTCGTGGCTCCTAAACGGTGGTTCTACATCGTACTGTGAGAGAGGTTCAAAGACGGCTGTTGTCACTGCGACCAAAGACAGCCTGCGATTATTTTCTGACAACGTCAGAAATTTAGGACGACCATCTCACAGTGTGTGTGTGTGCTGCTATGACCTACGTCTCCTGATCAATCAATATGCAGCATGAAATGACGTGTTTATCGACGCGACATAAAATCTAAACGGCATGGAGGTGAAACAAAGGGACACCTTTGGATTTTTCTCCTCACACATGAAAAGTCATCTTGTTCTGTTAACGCAGAACCAGTGCAGGATGTTGACGTTTTGTTTTTCTATACTAACTTGCATCGTAGTTTACGATTCAATAGGCGTCGTCAACGTACATCTACACATCTTCACCCACACCATCGTACATCTACACATCTTCACCCACACACCATCATACATCTACACAACTTCACCCACACCATCGTACATCTACACACCTTCACACACACCATCATACATCTACACACTTTCACACACACCATCATGCATCTACACACCTTCACCCACACACCATCATACATCTACACATCTTCACCCACACCATCGTACATCTACACACCTTCACCCACACACCATCATACATCTACACATCTTCACCCACACCATCGTACATCTACACACCTTCACACACACCATCGTAAATCTACACACACATCGTACCCAAGTTCCATGTTGCACAGTGTGATTTATAATGATCTTATAAAATTGTTGTAATCACGCAGTCTGTAGAAGGTATTAAGTGTCAGCTTATGCAAACAATGGTCTATTACATTCATCAGAATGTGAAAAAACCAAGTTACCAATGATGTGACATCAAATAACGACACACTTGCTCTCTTTTTTCTCTCCCTCTCTGAACTGAAACGCACTGAACCCGCCTGCCTGTCCTTAGGTGTCCGGTTATTCAGCAGCAGGATTAATGTGCACTCGTGAGATGATCCATTTTTATTAAAGAAAAAAAAAAGAGTGACCGTGGAAAATATTAAAAGTAGCCTAAAATACTGCACCCTGTTAGAGAATTCATAGAATCTGAGATATGACTTGATTATTTTAACCACTTTTTCCTTTTGACTTGCCTGTTGTGATACACAAAATATACAAGAACCTTCTGATATTGTGTTATAGTGCAGTACTTACAATATTACTGCATTTTCCAGATCATGATTAAGCCTAGTCCTGGACTGCACAGAATTATGAGTTGAGATTTTCCACTGAAAGAGAAATAGAGTCCAGGAATCGTCTTAATCCCTGTCTAGGAAACCAGCTCACAGTGTTCTTATGAACAGATGTTATAATGCCTTTTGAAACTTGACATCATAAAGTCACACACTCTTGTTTTATAAACTATTCTGCATGTGATGATCACAATTTAGAAATAATTATATTGGCTTATACCAGGCAAACCAACTTAGAAATGCTTTTATGAATCATTATGAACCGAGGATTCATAAGAAGTGTTATTATATTTTGTTGCAAAGCTGATGTTTGCAGTTACATTCTGGGACATTTTTATTTGTTATTAATATAAAGAACTTTTACCTTTAAATTGCATATTTTAAGGCTGTGTCATTTTTAAACATTTACTGGCTTAGGGTTTGAATATGTATGTACTTGGCTGTATTTATAAGTATAAAGTCAGTAGACACTGGGGACTCGATGTATCAAGTCTTTCGCATCAGTTTCAGATGCAAATCGAACACATTCTGCCCATGTTATTCAGGAAACGGGTGCACAAGCCAAAACGTGCAGTTTATAGAATGTGTGCACAGTGAAATGCAAACGGCGCTTCTCTCCCTCATGCATATGCACTTCTGCATTTATTTTGCTTTTAAAACTAAGAGTAAATTTGCATTTACAGTCTCAAAATACGTGTTGTTGAGAGATTTCCTATAATAGCTGCAGCAGATACAGCAGCTAGGCATAGACACAAGCCTTGGACACGTGCTGAAAGAGGGCTTCTCGTCAGAATACCTCTGTTTAAACTCTCGGGATCTGAAGTATGAAAAGTTGTGTGCCTTTTAAACTTTATGCTTTGTATGTGTGCGGTTAGTGGGCACTCGGTTTGCAGGATAAGGTGTAGTTTTAGTAAATCAAATCTTAAATTGAGGTGCAGCATGAGTGCATACTGCACACATTCACCTCAGCACATTTTGTGCTGTGCCAAAGTCTTGAGCCACCCCTCGTTTTTTATATTTTGCTCTAAATCACCTTGTTGGTACATGAGAACAAATGTTTTACTGCTACAGGCTGCAAAGTGCCTAAAGATACAAGGTGCCTATATAAAGGAGTTCTGATCATCTGGAATCATCTGCACCTGTTTCTTCACTGGTTCAGGCCTTAAGTTAGATGTGCTTTGTTATGCTTGAATGATTCATACGTAGGTTGCTGCGTGGCTGAACAAACAAAAACAGGTAACTGGTCAGGTTCAGGGACTGAACTGAAAATGAGAGTCTTTGAAAGTCCTTCAGGAAGCCTGGAGAACTGTTCCTCAAGGCTACATTAAAATACAAGACGGTCTGGATCTTTGGAAGGAAAATATGAAGAAATGGCTCAGACTGTACTGTACTGTAGGCCTGGCTCTCGGTGTGTAAATATAAAGTGGATATTTGCAGTGGAAGTGTTTGCGAGTTACTAGATTTCATATGTTTAATGAAATGGGGCATTTTGGTTTCTATCATTGGCTATTTTCAGCTTTAACAAAGATTGGTTTGATATCATTCAAACATTAAAATGAAATGTATTAAAATGCATCACAGGAAACAGAATGCATGAAATTATAGCACTCCAGTAACTGAAACTGGATGAAATGAAATGCAAAGATATGTAAATCCATTATCCATTCAGCAGTTATGTGTTTGGGCATCCACCAGTGTTGAGGGTTTACCCACATGTGCATCAGGCCAAACCCAGCCCTCCTGTGTCTGCTCTGACCCCTGTTCTGGACTCGCTCCACACCTGCTCTAGGCTGCCTGTTTCTACTGGACTAAACTGAAGTTTACAGACCTGCACTTCAAGATTCAGGATTCAAGATTCTTTATTTGTCACATACGCAGTTACACAAGTGAAACTTCTGTCAGACTCTGCAATGTAGTTACAATAAATTAAAATTAGAGAAAATTAGCCCCTTAAGAGATCCGTGCCGGAAGCGCAACTAATGGTAAACTGTCATCATACAGCAAAACTGCTCTTTATGTGGAAGTTCCCCTGATTTGTGTTGATGTTCGAGGTGTCAGACGTAATGCTGAGCTTTGTTTGGTGTTCCTGTGTCATAACAAAATGTAAAAAAATGTAATAATAATAACCACCACTGGGGTTTTAAAAATAGCATCACACTCAAATGCCCATAAAGAACAGAAATGCCCAAATTTCTTTTATTTTAGGTCTTAGAAACAAACAGAAATGGGTGGGGATGACCCACAGAGGAGGAGGGCATCCGGAGAGCGGCTGAGTGGCGGCGCGCTGAGCAAAAGAGCAGCAAACAGCAAACTAGAACTAAGTAATAAAAATATGTAGAAAAAATGTGTTCAAATAAACACTACAAGTACAGACACTGATAGGAAGTGTGCAGATGTACAGAATAGACCCTGTGCTGTAAAGACCTGCTCACCCTGCCTGCATTACAGTTATATTTTAATCTTGACGGACTCATTTTAAAAAAGGGCAGCGGAGGCTCAGCGGGTTGAGGCTCCAGCCCAGGAAGCGGAACATAACATAGCTGCAGGGTTTCTGGCTCAAAACCAAGGTGGACACCAGGGATCCTGGCCTGGCACCAGAGCGCTGCAAGTTCAAGAGTGCTTCCTCTGGCTGCCACTGCTGGGCCCTTGAGCGAGGCACTTAATCCCGGACGGCTCTAAGGGTGTGGCAACACTGGACCAGCATCCACTCCTCTGTATCCTTAGTGTGCAAAAAAACCATAAACAAAAACCGTGCGCAAAATGCAAAATGGAGCTCTTATCCTAAACTAATTTCTTTACACCTGCACACTCTTGCGTTCTATTTAATTTTCAAACACAGCCCAGCAGTACTTTAATGAGACACAAGCACTCTTGTAGAGCTAAGCACTAACATCACTGTGGATTAGGCGAGGAGCTCAAGAGGTGCTTTCTCTTCAGCTATTTATTACCTGTCAGCCCGGTTCGAAGTTGTCAGACGAGACAAGCTCGCTCCGGAAGTGCAGCCGTCCACGAACCCTTCAGAGATCCACTTCTGAAAGCCTGTCAGGCTGCAGAGCCGAAAGAGCCGGAGTGCTCATTAACATAATAAATGAACTGTGACTTATATTGTGCGGGGGATGGCTTGCCTTTCGTAATTAGGCTCTTGGGTTCGAAGTACGGTTCCAGAGGTCACCCACCCTTCAACACTGACAATAGGGGTGGTGAGTCAACTAATGAGAAATAGCTTGTCTAAGAGGCGAACAGATGGGACTGCTATGTGTGAACACTAATATATTACAGATAATTACAGCCAGTGACGAAAAAAGTTGGGAAGCATATGTGGGAGTCGGCAGCAAGAAGGATCGTCTTGGCTGTCGGAAGCGCCTGGAAAGGAAAATGAAAGTATTTTTGAAGGGAGTTTGATTTGGGCCTGAAAGCTCACCAATTGTTAACATCCAACAGTCTAATGCTTTTGTAAAGCAGAACATTTGTTAAGAGCTCTCATCACTGTTGTGTCGCTAGCAGGGTCAGAGTGTATTAGTAAAACCTGATTTCAGCAAATATAAACGGTGTAAAACAGTCTAAACCCGGTGTTTACTCTCCTACACGCTCACTGTTTGCTACGCTTTTGCTCAGGCATTTTTGTTCTTTATGGGCATTTGCGTGTGACGCCATTTTAAAAACTCCAGTACTGGTTATTATTATTACATGCTTTTAAAATTACGATAACTTTGGTTCTACGTGAAACAGGAACACCAAACAGAGCTCAGCATGACGTCTGACACCTTGAGCATCAACGCAAACTGGGGAACTTCCATGTAAGGATCTGTTTCACTGTATGATGACAATTTACCATTTGCGGCACGGAGGGTTAAGATCTTGTGTGAAAGTAAGTGGTCTGAAAATTCATGAAATAAGCCTGTGCATCATGCATTATGTATATACATCTGTGATAAAGAACATTTAAGGATACTAAGAAGCTGTTTTAGGGCATTAGCTGGGCTAGTGTCAACTAAGCAAGATATACATGTCTATATATTCATTCTATATAGTCCTATTCACACGTTTTTAGATACAAACTCACTATCAACATTACAGCCTTGTATTACAATCCACTAGTCAATTTTAGACCCTCCCACCTTATAGATCACTAAATGTGAACAATTGGCACATCCATGTTTTTACCCACAAATGTGTTCTTTCACAGCTACTGTTGCAAGGTTGTGCAAGCTTTATAGGCCATTTTGCTTTCCATTTTGGTAAGAGTTGGTACATGGTGTTGATTTTCCAATTTAAAATTGTACACTGCTGAACTGGACTGTGCTGTTGTCACTAATCTGACTAAACGGGCTGGAAATGATGGTGGCAAATTTCCAATCATGCTAACATTAGTTCAGTTACAAGGCAAAAAAGCTACATCCAGTCTAACAGTGTGACCTTTTACACACATACAAAATAAATATCCTTTTGAAATGAATAACCTACTGGTATTTGTACAAACACTGAGTTGTGCAGCACGGTTTCTCATTAGGCTGAATAGGATTTTCTTGCCAACATTCTGTAAAGTTCGTACAACTTGGCAACAGTTTTTACGAAAGAATGCATCTATGAGAGATATGGATAGAGCAACTGCAGACTAGAGCCTGTTTTCATGCGTAATTTGTGCTCAACTCCCATTTATCAATGACTGTTTTCTGTTGATCAGACATTATTTGGGTGGTGGACTGTTCTCAGGCCAGTAGTCACAGTGTCATGGTAGTGTAGCACTGAACCAGATGTAACACCTATAATAATGTGAGAAAAAGTGATTTATTTAATTCCACTTATGTGAATAAATATGATGTGAGAAGAGCAGTAGTTTACATTTACATCATTTGGCAGACAGTTTTATCTAAAGCAACTTACAGTTTTTGCATCTCACAGATGTAGGTGAATGTAGTGGTTGGAGTCTTGCCCAAAGACTCTTACTGGTGTAGTGTGGTGTGTCACCCAGGGTAGGAATCAAATCCCACTCTTCTGCTTAGAAGGCAGCAATGTTATCCACTACACTGACCAACCACTGATGCAGCATTAGAGTTTTAGTGGTCTTTTGGGGCAGCTGGTGGCCTAGTGGTTAGGGAGTTGCCCCAGCAATCAGAAGATCGTGGGAATCCCAAGACTGTTAGTGGCACCACTGAGGTACCGTTGAGCAAGGTACCGTCCCCACACACTGCTCCCTGGGTGCCCCTTGTTGGTGGCAGCCCCCTGCTTCACTTGGTGAATGGGTTAAATACAGAGAAAGAATTTCGTGCTGTTCACACTGTGTGCTGTGGTGTGTTCACGGATGACAAAAACGGTCACTTCACATGACCTGATCAAATCTAAAGTTACAACAAGGCACAGTATTGTCAGCAAAATTATTAACCATACATTAAATGCATGTTTTCAATTCATTTTTTTTTTTTACTGCTGCTGTGATTCCGTGCCCTGACTTGTGAAAAACATACTGCACATTTTTTTCGTTCACAGTTTAGTAGATGTATAGTTGAACTAACCAATAAGTAAATGTGGAACCCAATTGTGAATGAGTTCGACACACCTGCTGTATCTCTCCAGAGGTGTTTTTGCTTTAATTATCAAGTGTGGCAAAGTCTTAAGGGCAGAATTTTTTGCATAGTTATATTAAATGGTAGACAAGGCCCAGAGCACTTAATACCCTTAAAACCTTTTCCTGCTTCTGAAAAGACATTGTCTCCACGCCACGATAACGACTGCCCTTTGTTTCCACAATCGGGGAGCAACTCAACGTCATATTTATGCTGCGCAAATATCTATCCTTTTGGAGAAAAGAAATTAATCGAAGGTGCATAAATCACCAAACTTTGATAAGCAAGTGCAGCCAGTCGTATTGATTTTCCTCCAAACACCCTGGTTCGAAAGCTGGGGGCTCAGACAATAGGAGCGAGTGAGATTTGCACCCTTTTAATTAAGATAACATAAATAGAGCAAACCGTTTATGTAAAGGGGCCCACTTAAAGTCGGCTCAAGGGTCTGTGTTTTGATTCAAGTGTAATTCCGTAATCAATGCTGAGAGTTGTGTGAAGTGGTGTGAACATTATCCAGAAAGCGGATTATGCGATTCTACATTATTTATCCAAAAAACGAAAAAAATATATATACATATATATGTACATATACCTAATATTCTTAATTTTTTAATGTTAGTTACGTATGTACGCATGTATGTGTGTAGGGCCTAGACAGTATGTCCAAGTATTACGTTCCTTATGTTCTTTAAGATTGATAGGTAACATTAATGTGAAATTAAAATCTATCTTGGCTGGTATACAAAGGACATCACCTCAGAGCATAGAAATATCATTAGGTGTTTTTGGAGCCATTGACTTGATATTCAGATGACTTATGTGCATCGATTACTTAATCAGACAGCAGTTATTTTGCTTACAAATGGCCTGCCGTGTCTCCATGCTCAAACCAAAGAACAAATTAGGAGCGTTGCATCTTTGGCATACACAATTATATGACAAATTTTAAAAGGCAGTACATGTATAATATTTATGATACACCTTATAGGAAATCTCCAGCTGGTGACTTATAGGCCCACAAGCACTGGAAATAGTGGAGGAGAAAGGAGAGAGATGCATAAGGTTGTTTGTATGAGAAACAGTGGCCTTTTTAGTCATGTTGCTGTCATATTTTCACATCTTGCCTGCGGGGATTGGAACACGGTGTCATTAGTATTCATTACACAAAGAAACAATGCATTGATGAAAACGGAGGGTTTGTTGAATGTTTTCATTGGAAGTTACTCATTTATCACACTTTAAATTGGCTGGGCCTGCTTTGATCTGAAATACTGTTGAGGAAAGTTAAGGAAATTTTAAATATAATAACATGTTGCAGTTGTATAGACGTCTCTTGCATTTTTGCATTGGTATTGTGTTTTTACTCTTCACCAGAATGTATAAAACTGTACAGTACACAGTATGATAGATTGTCAGGAGAATGCCTACACAGGCTCCTCTGATTCCATCGCTGAAGATTCACAGCGTTTCACATTTTAGGAGTTTACACCTCTAATACTCTTGGTTTTAGCTAATAATTAGTACTTAACCCATTTAACAAAATGTAGGAGCTGGGAAAACTCAGCATGAAGTGCTGAGGTGGCCCTCAAGGCCTGGAGCTGGAGAACTAGGCTCCATGATATATAGTTGCATTTGAAGATCATAAATCTCATGCACGAATTGCTGATCTTCACATCATTATTTCGTGGAAATCTTTGGTGTACATGCTCAAGAAAATTAAGGTTCCTAAATATTATGAGTGGGGAATTCAGAATGAGAATCAGAATCTGAAAACTATTGATCCCGGAGGAAATTGCTTATGCAGAGACACAAAGAGACACAGAGACAAGAACAATATTAAATATAAAGTCTAAAATAAAAGTCAAACAAAACAGTCTGCAGAAAATACTCTGTACTTTATGTCCTATGCTACATATACAAATGCTGGGGTATAAATACTATAGATAAATACTTCACTGCTAGTAAATGGAGATGTTCACTATACCAAGTCCGTTACTGCTTGTAATAGAGATCAGTAGTAGATCAGTAATATTGACATAAGTAGTGATCTTGCCTAGGGTTAAACTATTAATATTAATAATAATAAGATATTGCACATAATGATAATGATTTAGCACCAAATAAGAAATTGCTCATGATATTGCACATGAAATAAGATTGCACATAATAAGATACTGCAGATAATGATGATAAGCACCCAATAAGAAGTTGCACGTCTGATTAGCAGCAGGTTAGCAGGTGTTAAGTAAACTTAATACCTCTACCTTATGTTGAGGTTCTCTGTAACAAGGTTCTGCACAGTTGATCATCTTATTTGCTAAAATTGTCCTCTAAAGAACCATCAAATGAAATGTTCTTAAGGGAATCAAAAGTAGCTATTCTTTGCTGCTTCTCCACACAACCTCTATTTTAAGAGAGTAGACCCCAAGATTACTGAAGGCCACACTTTGTTCTTTGTTATGGTTCGGGTGCAGTTGCAGTTCAACCCCTAGATGTTTTTCACAGGTATGGCATAGATTCGCTTGTGAAAAAGCAATCAATTGGTCTTTGCGAAGGTTGTGCCTGGAGGGAATCTTATCCTCGTACCGTGCTGCTGAGTAGATGCTTTACTTGCATCGATTTGCACTGTTCCTGATCCGTGTTCCCAGCGCTATGCTTTGCTGAGGTCATTCCTTATAATAGGTGAATTTTTAACTTCGCACGTTTTCTGTATTGTTACATTCCTATGCCAGAGAATTGTTTACAAGTATTGGAAAAAAAGTTAGGACAGATGTGCCTGAGCGGTGTATCACCTCAGCAGTTTATTAAGGTTCTCCGTAACCTGGGCTGTCAGCCTGCCTGATTTTCTCTCCCACACATGTAATTGCTATATTAAGGAATCACACATAAACAGCTACGCCAGTCAGACAGCTAGATTCAATGGTTCAGTGTCTAAAAAAGAAGAGCATGTTTTGTTGCGACATGATACTGTGGAGGTCTTCTTTGAGCCTGTGTTGTGAATGCCTTTTACTGTGTAACAATACATTGTGGAAGAAAATGGACCATACCAAGACATTTACATGAATTGTGTAACGGTCTAGTCCAACGTTACTGTTTACATGACCATAACTCAGTTAGACAAGCAATCTTAGACTAATGTCAAACCACTGGAGTGCATGTACAGCACTGTGCAAAAGTCTCCTTTCGTTATCTTTCACTTTGAATCACCTTACTGGCACAAAAATATTATTTTATGCCTGTCAAACTGTCTTATCTGCTACAGGCTGCAAGGTCCAAGATACAGGTGTTCCAGCCACTCAGCATTCAGCACCACCAGTATACTGATCACCAGCCTGATCATCTGGAATCATCTGCACCTGTTTCTTCACTGGTTCAGGCCTTAAGTTAGATGTGCTTTGTTATGCTTGAATGATTCTAGTCAATGTGTGGTTTAACAAACCAATAACAAGTAACTGGTCAGGTTCAAGGACTGGACAGAAAATGAGAGTCTTTGAAAATCCTTCAGGAAGTCTGGAAAACTGTTCCTCAAGACTACATTGATAATAAAAGAACGTCTGGCTCTTTAGAAGCAAAATATGAAGAAATGAGAGGTGGCTGAAGAGTTTTGCGCAATACTGTAGATTGGCCAGCACCACCTTTTTACTTTCAGTTATTCATGTGATCTTTTACCACGCTCTAAAAGACGCACCATTTAAAAAGCGTTCACAAATCAAAATGAGCAAAGGCAGCTTCTGCTGTGCGACCCTTCGCTCGGCTTGATTGATGCTGCTTTTTGTTTGTTTCTGATTGGGGTCGTGAGAGGGTTAAACGCCAGACTTGCACGGTTTAGCAGTCATTGCCCCTCTCGGATGGTGTTTTTTTTTTTTTTTTCTCTCATTGTGTGCCATTCAGTGTGATGCGTGCCTTCGAGCTCTGCCGCGAGTGTAAAGCTGCATCTCTTTCGTGACACCTCGCAGCGTTATCATCCCTCATTCTCCGCAGTCGCTGGGCGCGGAGCAGTCTTGTGTCAGGCGGGTTTTCAGGTGAGCTCTCTCAGCATAATTGCGCCAGGAAAGCTCACACCTCAGAATCGTGGTGCAATTAGCTCCCATTTGCATTTTGATTTAATGCATCTAAATGGGCTTATTTGGTGGGATTTTCACGTAAGGCTCTTTTCAATATATCATGCAAATGAGCAAATTACTGCTGAGCTGACGTGCTCCAAACAGAAAAAAAAAAGCATCCTTATTCTCACCATGCCCCTGTCAGAGATATTTTCATTAGAGTAACTTATGTTTGCGACTTTAATTTGAACGTCTTACGAGATTATTTATGTGGATCCTAAGGCTTTGTAAATAACCACTTCATTATAAAAATACAAAAAGCCCTTGTTAAAGAGAGTGTGGCTCACGGCTTTGTTCTTCAAACTGATACTCTGTGCTGGAAAATGTAAACACAGTGGTCAGCGAGACTGGACAAAACTGGTCACTCCTAACAACTGGTTAATCTCTCTAGTTAGATTAGTATGAAGCGCTACAGTACAGTTTTACAGGTACCCACTTGTGGCCACTTTATTAGAAACGAAATTGAAATTCATGATCTATCACAATTTGTGTTAGTCATCCTTTAGACCTTCATCAGTGGCCAGTTTCTGACCCCTGTACCACTCTTACATTCTTAAAAACAAAGATACCATGAAGGGTTCCTCAGAGCAGTCTTGTAGAAGAACATGGCAGGAACCTTTTAAAAGGTAAAAGAATATCCAAAGATCAGTTTCATACCTTGCGTTCAGTATACACACTCAGGTTAGAAATGATGTACCATATATTTTACTATACATTTATACATGTATACACTTTACTTGCTACATAATATTGCCATACCCAAGCCATAAACGTGTTGTGGTAGATATTGTATGCTGCTGCCGTGAGATGACCATTAATATAAAAAAGGTCTTGTTGTGTCATGACTGTATTGAATGAGGGTCAAGGCAAGCAGGATCTATATGTGAGATCTACAAACATTTAATACAAAAAACAGGAAACAAAAACACAAATATAAATGAGGGGTATTGGGTTAAACAAAAACAGGAACATGGCAAAATACTAATAGAAAATTAACAATAATATTTAAAACATGAGTCAACAGGGAGAATACAGGGTGAAATACAAAGAATCCACCAAAACAGACTCAAACACAGGGGTATTTCTACTAACTAGGGAAACGAGAACACCTGGGCAGGGGCGGAGACATGAACAAGACACAGGTCAGCAGGATTATAAGGGGCCGGGCGGGGCTAAGGCAGGGCTAAGACCTAAACAACAGCAGACTCACATGGGTACACATGTGGCTAGGTAAACACATAGCACATGGAGAACGTAAACAATAACACAGATAAGAAATGGGGAAAAATCGCAAGGAGAACTTTACAGTGACAGATGTTGTAATGTTTAATGCCATGACTCAACATGACATACTGATGTCATGTCAATGTTATGTAGCAGGTTAAAGTGTTACCCACTTTAATGGCATTTAACATGTAGTAGCTCAATGTGCAATATTATATTATACTATATTTTATAAACTGCTTGGACTAATCATATTCCTCTCTTCTCATTTCCACATGTTGAAATAGGCCTCGCACCCGTAGACCCTGGGAGAGGCTCCGGGTACCCGCGATCCTAGTAAGGATTAAGCGGTTACAGAAAATGAATGAATAAATGAATGTCGAAATAGTTGTTCACATGCAGTTTCTTTACATGCAACTTTCTGTCAACCTTTATTCATAGTGTTATATGTGCAGTATATGTGTTATATACAGGGAAAGGCTTCTTTTGTATCACATCTACACACTAGATGCAATTGTCTTGTGTCTTATGTGTGATTCCCACTGTCTGCACTTTAGATAGGTTTATTGTGTGGTATTGTTACTGTGTGTATTGTTATTGTGTGGTATTGTTATTGTGTATTGGTATTATGTGGTATACTTATTGTGTGGTATTGTTACTGTATGTATTGTTACTGTGTTTATTGTTACTGTGTGTATTGTTATTGTTATATGTGCACTGTGATCACGGAGGAATGTTGTTTCATCTCACTATGTACTTGTACACAGTTACCAATGACAAGAAAGTGAACCTTAGCCTTAACGTGAACCATAACCTTACCTTAAACCTTAAACCTTGGTTTTATCCCCTGGCATTTCTCTTGAACTTTAGAAGACCATGAAGGATACTGCAGCAGTGTCCTCCAAAATGGTCAGAATCTAGGCTGCGTTTCTCTACTTTTTTTCAAAGAATTCTTCTGATTGGACCTGTGTTTGATGATGTAGCGGCCTAGAAGTGCAGCCCACCCACTTGTGAGAGGAAACTGTCCTGAAAGTTCAAAGATCTTGTGGTTTTTCCCTTTGTTTCTAAGACCTAATATAAAAAAAATGAGGCAAACGGCATTTCGTGCAATGGCATTTTTAAAACCCCAGTAGTGGTTATTATTATTACATGCTTTTTAAATTACAATAACTTTGGTTCTGCATGACATAGGGACACCAAACAAAGCTCAGCATGACGTCTGACACCTCAAGCATCAACACAAACCGGAGGAACTTTCATATGAGGAGTGGTTTTGCCATATGATGACAGTTTACCATTTGTTGTGCTTCTGTCACAGATCTAAGGGTTAAATATTGGTGTGATTTTGTTTACATACATGAATACGTATTGGCTCTAGTTAAAGAATCACCCACACTCAGTCCTTATACAGTTACTGCTCTTATAGCTTCCTCCTCTCTCGCAGCACAGTCAACAGTCTTCTCCGTTCTTCTCTATTTCTTGTGTGCGATGAAGGAGCGCGTCTCCTCGCAGATGCGGGCTCTCATTTCCATAATGTTTGTATTAGCAGAATGACTCAAAATTAACTTCTAATTAAATCCCTGCAATTCACACTCGAATGCAAACAGTGCATGGTTATTTAGTCCCCTCATGCAAACCATGATCTTTTTGAAATTGATTTAATAGTTGTTTAGCGACATGACTGGCAGAAACGAATGATCCTCTCAGACCGAGAGGGCTTCACCGAAATTAATTTACCTTGTGGCGAACATGAAGTGCCTGGGTAAATATCACTTCTATTTACACAATTTCCATATAGTGTCAAAAAAATCTGAGAACAAAAAAAAAAGACTGGGAAAGAGAAAGAACAAAGTTTTCGAAATATAATGAAACAAATATGACCTTCCACCATATGCTTGAGCTTGAGTTTGGTTGTACTGCAACAGCTGTCATAATTGAAATTAATCGTATTGTTTACGTTACGAATAGCATTAATGACTGCTTGTTCATGAGCAGCCTTGTTGTTCTGTTGATCCAGAATTTGGCTTTCCTTTAAAATCCGCTCTAATTAGTCTGCGTCGGTCTCACATCAAGAGCGATGCCCCGGACTGCGGGAGCGTTTTTGATTCTTCATCTGAAGCTTTTGTGTCAATATCCAGGAGGTTTCGGAGCAGATGGTTTCATTTGCATGCGTTCATTTAACCACACATTGATCAGTTATTTATATTACCATTTAAATGTGTTTGACCTTGAGTCTCGACTCTAAACCAGCTTCTCTTTGTTGCGTCGCACCTTTAATTAGCTAATTATTTCAGACTCCCTGCGCGGAATTCTCCCCCTCCATCATCCAGCTTCATGTTCTCATGGCTGTATGGCCAGAGGTGATGATGCTCTATATTTGTAAACCTCTCATTTCCGCAGTAATTGCTTGCCATACAATTGAACACGTTTTCTACAATCAAGCACGTTTTCTCTTTCTAAGACCCAAGCCAATGGTCTAACAGCGTGCCTGGAATAATCGTTCCGTTTTCCTCAGTTCCTTAACCCCCCCCCAAAACCCTCCTTTCTCTCTCGATTGAAGGAGAAAATTGCATCTGCACCGGGGTCTAAGTGCCGAGATGGCGAGATCTACCATGTTAATGTTTCCTCGGCTAATTCAGAGAGATGTGCTGAAATAAATACAGTAGAGCTATTTTCACACACGCTGCTGGCAGATATCTCGGCCTGTGAAAATGTGCCTTTGAGTGGGGACCGAGCGACAGACCGCCTTGTCTACCGCCTGCGCCGGGAACCGCCTCGAAAACACTAACCCACATTTTATTTAAAGATGTAACATGAGAAGGCCTCATAAATCTGAGCCTCGGAGGTCCACGGGGAAATGAAAGTAAGACAGTGAGAGGAAGAAGAAGGTTATGATGAAAGAGTGTGTAACAGAGACCTTGGTGTGTGGGATCTGGATCTGGGCTGGTGCTTACAAAGAATCGTATACCAGGAGCAATGATCTAGGAGCTACAGCGGGATGTACAGTAGAAAAGAGTGGATCTCAAATCTCTTCACTCTTGGCTACAGTAATCTGGAGAGTGTACTGATAAACACTGGCCTTAATATCTTCATATCTAAAGTAGGGCTGTCATGATCATTTGATTTAAAAAAAAGATAATTGGTTAAAATACATTATTGATTGATTATTACTGATCCAGAAAGCATAACTGGCCATCGTCTCCTGGGATGGGTAGGATGCTTTGTGGATCAGTAATAATCAATCAATAATCCACAAAGCATAACTGGCCATTATCTCCCTGGATGGGTAGGATGGCCCTACCTCCTCCCCAATCTCTCTTTAGTGGTAGTTGAAAAGACACGTCTTTGATAAAACATGTGCCCTCACCCAACCAGTGTTGGTATCATTGTATGATTGGGGAGACGTACCTAGTGGGTGGGAAATGTCAATGACTAAATTGGGTACAAAAATGAATAAATAAATAAATGTATTGTCAATATATCATCAGTTTTTAGTGTCTGAATTGCATAACAATAATGAATATCATCACTATCATATCTCAGTGTGTGCCAAACTTTTAATCATACACTGCATTGGTTTTGCCTCATATCCTGCCTCCTGAGCCCTCTGTGGTTCACCTGTGGAAAAGGCTTTGAAATTTTCCAAGTAACTTTTAAAAGTCTTCTTTAGCAACATGCAGGGAACTGCAGGTGACCAATGGGAGCATCTGTTGGCTGATTTAACAGAACTGGCCCTTAGCGTTCTCCTCCAAGTGTGTTGAGCCGTCCAGTGATGTTACTTTAGCGGTAGTTGAAAAGTTCCAAGTTTATTTATTATTTATATAGAACATTATCACATACAAAAGGTCATTCAGTGTGTGCTTTACAGACATAGAATATAAAATAAAATAAAATAGAATAAAATAATGGAAGAGATACAAGAAATTAAATAACGCATAAAAGAAAATTGAAAGTGCAATAGAAGTGCAAATGTTTAAAAGAAGGCGGAGGAGAATTGTGCAGTTTTTAGCAGCTTTTAAATGCTACAGTTGGTGCAGATGGGAAGTTGCATGTCTTGGATATAACAGTGGGGGCAAAAATGTATAAATAAATAACTGTAATGTCGATATATCAGCAATTATATGTGTGTGAATTGCATAATAATAATGAATATCATCACTGTCATGTCAAAGCTATATGTTTTTGGTATTTAATTAGTTATTTTTCATGACAAATGGACCACTAGAGTTGGTCCAAATAGAAATGGTCCATAGAGTAAATAAACTCAATAAAATCAAATCTTGTTATAGTAAAGTGCAGTTGCATGCAAAAGTTGGAACACCCATGAGAAAATTACACATTATGTTCATTTTCCACATGAAGTTTCCTCCCTATGGATTATACATCTTCTAAATATTGCACTTTTCTGCAAATTTAAGTGCACAGTTTCTTTTTAAATCATTTGAGTTGCTCATATTGAAAAAAAGGAAACATGAAATGTGACATATCTTTTGCACAGGCAGCATTTTATGTTGTATTTTTTACCAATTTGTTAAACTGGAAACCTTTGGCACATGACAGTTCATTAAAACCTGTTTTGGTTTCTCCTATAGAGACAGCATGCTGGAGATTGTTGTAGGACAGGGACAATATTTTAAATTCTTCCATTGTCCTCTCTTACCACAAGAAATAGAGACAAGAAACACAGCCTCTCTCTTACCACAAGAAACATTCCTTTATATGCATTTATGCACAAGTGTTTCTAGGGTTTCTAATAAAGTGTGTTAGATAATAACTGAAAGCTTATGTCTAGATTGGTATTGTTCTTGTCAGTTTAAGGTTGATTTGTCTTTTACTTATCAGTTACTTATCAAAATTTTTGTTGTTCATCTACATCTGATTGTTCTTATTATTATTATTATTTATGCATGTTTGAAACTGTTGAATTTATAGTCTCTAAATAACCTCATTATGCAGAGAAGCTGTATGTAAAAACACAAGAGTCTGAATCAGTCAGACGGACATTAAATTTATAGCTCCTTAGTACAAAGTCCACATAACGTTCAATAAAGTCCATGTGTGAATAGCGCAAGTCTTTGTCTGGAGACTTCATGGCAAGGTTTTTTATACCACTTATCCATTTATATCGTAAACTTCAGATTTTTATTCTTGTTAAGCATTGGAAAGTTGTTGAGTGAACAACTTTACATGAAAATATTTCAAATAAAACAAGTTTCCTCTATAAGAATCTGTAACAGTGCATGTCTGAACTCCTATTAACTGGTTGTGTGGTGATGCAGAGTCAAATTCTAGACTGTCCTTTAACTTTAAATGCTCTCATTAACTGTTTCATCACTTAATAGCTCATAAAATATCCAACACTTGTCTGGTGATCCACATTAGAATTATAATTAATATTAGGTGACTTTTTGTAGGGCATTATTTAAAAATTAAAGAATCATTAAATTATGATTATTTTCTGGCTAATAAAGAAACTCAAATGGTGAGCATACTGTAAATGTATTTGTTAGCTAAGAATGCTGGGGGTACTTTTAGGAAATATTAAGTGAGGAACATCCAATCGGGTGCCAAAACTTTTGACTGGTAGTGTATGTGCTGTAAACACTGCCTTTTTTTTTTTGCCTTGCTCCCCCTTGCCTCCTGATCGCTCTGGAGTTCACATGTTACTTTTCCAAGTAACTTTTAAAACTGTTCTTTAGTGACATGCAGGGAACAGCAGGTTTGGTAGCAAAACTAGAGTAGAAGGATTACGGCCTAAAAGCTTTTCCCTTGGTGAAATGCACTTATTGCTCATGACAAAAGAACCACTTTAAAACGTTCAATCACTCAAAAGTTGTAGCCACGTGCTTTACCCTCTTTTTGTCCTTTTTGTAGAATCATTCATGCTGACTGGCTCTATAATTTTGAAATCATTTTCTCCCACTGTAAGATTTAACTCCACTATGAAAGAAGTAGAATTATTTTGGCATTTTTAGAGGTTGTAGAATTATTCTGAATGATCGATTCAGCGTTCGGAATGGTCAGAATCAAAAATAGGTGGACTTTTTTTTTTTGTTTTTTTTGAGTGATGTGTTATTTCATATCTGTGGCTGTTCACCGAAGCGCTGTGTTTTCGGAAGGAGACATCAATTCATTGATATTGATTAGGGTAAAGCGAGAGGTGCTTCACTGAGGCGAGAGGTTTTGTGACTAACTAACAGAGTGAATTGGAAGAAGAAAAAAAAAAAAAACAATGACATGATTGGCTTTGTCAGTTCATTTGAAATGATGTCCAAAACTAGTCACCGTCTAGTTTTTTTTTTTTTTTCCGCCCTCTCTTTGGTCATGTATTAATATTAATAATTACATTTACTATGTCCTGAGGCTGTCATGTTTTATTACGTTCGCCAGGCTCTCACAGACATCTGCCACTGTTCAAAGCTTTCAACCCAAGGAAACCAATCCAATCTGTCTGAGATACTGAAAGAAAAAAAAAAGTGTCATCCTTACCTGCCATATTTCAGCAGACGGTGCCAGTGATGCTATAGAAAATCCAAACGTCCACCATCACCGACAGCAAGAGCAGTTTGCATGCGATGCCATCTTATTACCTTTAGGGCATATTACCCTTGAGAAAAAGCTTTTAGAGGTGGCGGGCAGTTTTTTCGCCGTCTGGCTCGGTAATAGGTTTATGCAGAATGACAAGGATACTGTGGCTAATGCTTGTAAGCCAAGCGAGAAATTACCCTGAAAGTAATGTAACATATAAAACGTGGCGCTACATCAGAGCTATTAGCTACTCCGTCACTATTTAGGTTCTTTCACAATGGTTATGATGCACGTTTTTCTTTTTTTTTTTTTGTTGGAGAAGGGTTTGAAGCTTTCCCATCTGAGCCAAAGTGGCACTAATAGTGATTCAGTTGACCTTGGTTTGCGAGGTAAAAAGGTACAGGAAAGCACAAAGTCATTTGCCTTGATCAACAGCATTAAAGGGTAATGAGGGAGACCTAGAGAGGCAAAAAGCAGCAGCTTGAGCTTATTATACTTTGCTTAATGGCATGTAGAGAAAATAAGCAGGGTTACAAAGCATGGAGAACGAGGCCCTGCCTTTTGCTTATGGTTTGAAGGGGGATCTGGGTCAACTCTTTTTTTTTTTTTTCTCCTTCCCAGTGCCTACCTGACCCCAATGCCCGCTTTACACTCAGCTGGGTGGGCCTCACCTCGGGGTTAATGTTAAGCCAATCAGAAGGTGAAAAGGAAGGCGATTGTTTTCGTTTTGAAAGTGCAACTCGATCATACTGATCCAAAACGAGGTGCCGACCCGTAATGGTAACAAAAGGACCCTGAGAGTAAACACTAATTAAAGGTACACAACTAATCGAACGTTTTTGCACACACTGAGTTCTTCTTAATTTGCACGTTACTCACTTTTTACTAAAAATACATTCAGTATTCTTTCCTAACAAATACATTTACACTATGTTCACCACTCGAGAGCCTTTATTAGCCAGAAAATGTCATATTTTTTATTCGGCACTACTGACCTACAAAAAAACACCTAATTTAAATAGAATTCTAATTATAATGTGGATCAGCCGACAAGTGTTAGATATTTAACGACCTATTAAGCGATGAAACCGTAACTAGTGCATTTAAAGTTAAAGAACAGTCTAGAATTTCTCTGCATCACCACACAACCAGTTAATAGGATGTCAGACATGCACTGTTACAGCTTCTTTCATCTTATAAAGGAAACTTGCTTTACTTGACGTATTTTCAGCTAAACTGCAACTCTAAGCATCGGCTATACATACAGCGCGAAATCGGTACACTGCATTTACTTTGTATATTGTTCGTATGGATATACTGTCAGGTCCACTAACCTCATGCATATATTATAACCAGTTATACAAACCAGACTTATTTATTCCATATTTATTTCAGCATCTTGCACTCAGCATCACTGCGCTATGGTTCACACTGTCCTTGATTGTTTATTTATTCTTGTTTAGAATATTAGAAGTACACTGAGAGCCATGAAGACCAGAGTCAGATTCCTTGTATGTGCACACGTGTTAGGCCAATGAAGCTAATTCAGATTCTGATTGCAATTATAGTTAAAGTCAATCAACAGTTTTCCAATGTCACAAGAATAAAAATCTGCCATTTCTGAAATAAATGCATAAGTGGTAGAAACCAGTGGTGTGCAAAAGTTTTTGACTGGTAGTGTATACTGTAAGTGTTAAAGCCCTCAAATAACGTCGGTTGTCGAGTTTGGCTCCAGATTCAGCGCTCGGGTTCTGTCGGAAGTGCCGTGTTGCTTTAAACACGTTAAGATGCCCCTCGCTCTCCTTTCCCAGTTCTGGAGCGAGTCTACGTAGGCATGTAGGGCACAGAGGCAGGGCAATGGAGTGTGGCTCGCCTCAACCCTGTCACTTTGATAGAGTGAATACATTGTGAGAGATAATGGAAACTTTCTATTCAGTGAGGAGCGGAATAAAGAGAGCCTTCCCCCCCATTCATCACCATTGATTACTGTAGGCCCTGCGACTTGCACAGAGAGAGAGAGACAGAGAGAGAGAGAGAGAGAGAGAGAGAGAGAGAGAGAGAGAGAGAGAGAATCCACATCCCACGCACAAACACAAGAAAACAAAACAATAACTGGCTAATACAGGTCTCCTGTGAGAACCATATTATTTTTCGGCACCACTTTACAAAAGACTACCATTCTAAAGGGTTTATAAATGATTTATAATCAGGTTGTTAATTAGGTTGTAGACAGTTTAGAAATCATTAATAAACAGTTATAACAGTCGTCATACATCAATGCAGGCTCACTATTTGGAAAGGTTATAACTTTGGAAAGGTTATAGCTGTTATAACTTGTTTATAACTGCTTATTAATTATTTATAAACTGTCTACAACCTTATTAACAACCTGATTTTGAATAATTTATAAACCTTTTATAGGGGTAGTCTTGTTGTAAAGTGGAATTTATTTTTCTGGTATTTTTGCTGATCAGTGGTACATATTTAGCTTTTTTGGAGTGTTTTGGGGGTCCGAATATGCTATGAAGGTCATTTTAACATTGCATTCAGGGAATTATAAGGAAAGAGAATATGATGCTCCCTGAGGGGTTGTAGGTGTAATAATCAGCAGCTGCATGTGTGTTCGCACTGTTAACAAGGTCACAGAGGGGAGATGATGGTCATGTTGTCTTGAATTTGATGAGCGTATACATGCATCCGCCTCCCCCACCCCTACATACACACCCATACACCCCCATACACACTGCACAAGGCAACCCCGAACCTGCTTCATTCTGATAACACACTGGAGATGCCTGAATCCATTACCTCGCGTGTCTTGACCGCAGTCTTTTGGGGCTTATCTGGTCTGGGTTAACGATATGAAACGCGCTGGCCAGGCGCTCCGTTTTCAGGATACCAGTCATTCCATGATTACATTTTAAACCGTGTTTAAAAATGAACGCATGTAAGTACATCTCATGCGTGTTGGCAAGCTGACCTACTCCATAATCTCAGCACACACAGCGCCTCAGGTGCTTCTCTTCATATTCCTGTTTTGCAGAATATGAAGAAATTACTGAATAGCTTCTGAGGTTAACCAGAGTTCATGCTGCATCACAATAAAAAAAAAAAAAAAAAAATCCATGCCCAGAGCGCAGGAACATATTGCTCTCCATGGAAACCTGTGGCCCAATTAGATCTCTTCGCTGCCTCGCAGCTTTCGCGAGTCTGGCCGATGTGTGCATCCTTCTGCTCCACACATTAGCACCTGCTCTGTGGCCACCGGTCCGGAGGGCCGAGACACAACCCTGCGTATAACCTTTACAAGTCTGTGGTTATTACAGTTGTTTTGCTACTAATGTGATGTAATTAATGGAAATTCACAATTAATTGCATACTTTCCCCTTTCCAGGCTGATACATTTTAATTACTTTCTTGTTCATCTCTTTTGATCAGGGCAATAGTGCGCTGACTTCTAGCCCAGCATACACGCTGCAGGATGGGTTCTATTTAAGTGATGTTTATATTCAACAGGGTACATTTAGTCAAATTCATCCCAATTATCAACTAAATTTCGTCGCTTGAGTAACTTTTTCCCTTCAAGTAAGTGAAATGATCCATTAAAAACTGTATTTTGTGTTTTCTCAGGTCATCATTGTCGTATAATAAATTAGGTCTAAATAAGTTTGGAAAGTAAGTGTGACAAATATGCAAAAATAGAAGAAATGAGACATATAATAATAATGATGAAGAATGTTGAATATTGCTGTATGTTGCACCGTGGTGCTTGGAAAAACAACAACAACAACAACAACGACAACAACAACAACAATAATATTAATAATAATGTTGAATGTTACTATATGTTGCACCGTGGTCCATGGAGAAGCTTCCACTGTGTCTGTGTTCAGGGTGGTAGTAGCCTAGTGGGTTTAACACTTCCCTGTGAACCCCATGACCACAAAGTTGCAGGTTCAAACCCCCACTTTCTACCATTGTGTCCTTGAGCAAGACACTTA
>JBBPCZ010000001.1:27643614-27656276 GCA_037974445.1 Brycinus macrolepidotus
TGAGCAAGACACTTAACCCTCAGTTGCTCCAGGGGGACTGTCCCTGTAACTAATGATTGTAAATCGCTCTGGATAAGAGCGTCAGCCAAGTGCCCCCTTTACCTTTCACAGCTGCTGATGACATGTGAAGTAACCTTAATAATAAAAATGTACTTGATGTAATTCACAATTACTTACATAGGTAGCAACTACTGACCAGTTTTCTGGCTTGTTTTGATGTTAAGAAAAAGTAAGTGTTTCTACACAAGAAGCAAGACTGAATGCACAACAATAACTTGTCCTTATTAAAAAAAAATCCTCACGAGTGCACTAGTGGTATTGATGGAAAAGTTTGAAGTCACACTTTCAACACATTCCTCTGCACTTCAAAGAACTATACGTGAGACATAATTTGCTCAATATTATGCACGAAGAGGGTTTCATGGCATATGGCCTTTGCCTTGGGCAGTCTAGTAGAGTTAACCTGGGGCCAGACTGCACTGGGGACAGCATGCGTCCTGCAATGCTTGGAGACTCACACATCTGTTCCCTGGTCAGGAGTGTGTGGCGGGAGTGTGTGAGGCGATGTGTCGCATCCGTCATATTGGCTTTCTCTCAGGGCCGCCTCTGGAGCTCGCAAATAAACGGTTGTCAAACACAAACTGCTGCACCATCACAACATCGCAAGCACGCGGCGGCTTCTGTTCACTGCTGACTTCTCTCTTTTTTCCCCCTCCTTTGGGCGCTCGCTAAACAAATGAAGGCAAATTGCGCGCTCAATTTGGGGCAGACTTGTCTAGGCTGCAATTTCCACTGCGCTTGCTTTGAAAGATAGCACCCCTTAAGTGCCAGGCGGCGCGCTTTCAGATGGTCGGAACCAGTGTTGACATGGTGCAGTTGAACAGCTGAAGTGTGAATGTGGCCATATGTGAGCTAACTGGCATCTGTAACAATTTTGCAGTGTAAACTGCAACAGACAAGTGCAGTTGCAGAGTTGCTGCATCGGCTTTGGTAAGAGCGAAGCCTTAAAAGAGTTACAGTTATGCCTTCGTATAGTATAGTTTACAGTACTATAGTACTACAGTACTATAATATACTAGGGCATTGTATAGTCTGAGAAACCTATACTTAAAATTATACTTATTTATATTTAAAAGCTATTTACCATAGGGCAGTAGTATTAAGTTCGTGCTGAAACATGAATATTACAATACATACAGTAAATAGTGGTTTTATGTGTGGCATAGGGTTCACTTAACCATTTCCAAACTTCTTTCTTTTTGGAAGCCCAGTATTATTTGTAGCTACCATCAAATACCTGGGTTGGCTCAGTTAATTCATTAGATTGAATTAGGTGTGTTACTATTTATAACTTTTATGCTATTTTATGACTGGAGGCATTGAGCAGAAATCTGGAACCAAATCTGTGTTCTTCTAACAGGCTCTCAAAATATCAACTACTTTTTAGAAAAAAATCTTGATACTTTTTATTGCTTTCTTGTTTGTTTGCATTTATTCTAATGTTCTCTTGTTTTTTTGCTGAGAGAAAGAAACCCACTGCTGAAACAAATGGCATCAAACAATTTGCGTAGGTGCCTAAGACTTTTACGCAGTACTGTATGTTCAGCGTACTGGTCAAAGAGAACATCAGTTTGGTAAAACTGGTGGTAAAACTGGCTTTTTGGCTGTATCATACAGAAATCATGAGTTCAGTCTCCAGTGAGGCCACAGTCAAATTTGGCCTTGATCTCTCTTGGTGGGTATTATGGCCCTCCCCCTCCCCTCCATCACTCAGTGTGATGCTAGTCAGTTCAGATGTCTGTTAGTTAATGTAACATAATTGGCACTTAGTGTTCTCCTCCAAGCATGTTGAACTTTCCAATGATGTTGCATTGGTAGCAGTTCTAAAAAAATGTGCTGGTGCTTCTGAGACCTGCAGAAAACACGTTAGCCTCCATATTCTCAATGTTACATTACATTACGTTACATTACATTACATTCATTTTGCAAGTGCTTTTATCCAAAGCGGGCCTACAACTGAAAAAAAAAAAACACTTAAACTTCAGGACAGTGGGAGAACCAGAAGAGAGTTCTAAGTGCTAAATCTTTAAATAGGGAGCAGTGCAAGAAGATGTAAGCCTATTAAAGTAGAAAGTACAAGCGTGATATAGGATAGATAGTGTTTCAGGAGAGGAGGTGCTCTCTGAATAGATGAGTCTTCAGGAGGTTCTTGAAGATAAAGAGGGATTCTGCTGCTCTGGTAGCCCTTGGCAGCTCATTCCACCAGTGGGGAAAGGTTGGTGGTATTATGTGACTGAGGAACATGACATATCTAAATTGGTGAGGAAACTGGAAAAACAAGAGATTTACTAATATAAGTAAAATAGAATTAAAATAATAAATGAAAAATTAAGTAAATAGCTATACCTTGATGTAATCCTAAAGCATAGGCGTATTTGGCACCAAAACAGAAATGGTTGAAACTTTTAATACCAGCTCAACCAATATCCATGGCAAGATGCATTTCATTTTTATATTCATGTTGTACTTTCCACATAAATCTCAGTGTTTCTTTATAATTGTTGGAAAAATTGGTGTGTTTTGCTTATTTTACCTTTATTTAGCAATAAAAAGATGTGACATCAACAATGCGTTACTGCTGGGAGCAACACACAGTTGACGTATCTAAATTAGGGAGATTTACTGATGTGCGTAAAATAGAAAATGAAAAATAGAAAATAAAATAAGTAGATAACTATACATTGATGTAATCCTAAAGCCTAGGCATATTTGGCACCAAAACAGATATGGTTGCCATGAAACTTTTAACACAAGCTCAACCAGTATCTATGGCTGGGACGCATTTCGGTGTTATATTGGTGTTGTACTCTCAACATAAATCTCAGTTTGTTTATAATTGTTGAAAAAAAATAGTTTTGGTTGTTTGACCTAGATTTTGCAAGCAAATGACATCGCATCAACTGCTAGGAGCTACACACAGTTGATTAAAACTATGATAATAATGTTTGAAAGTAGCCTCCAGAAACGGGGCACAAACAGCTGCATCAAAATAATGTTTTTATCAGTAAAAATCAGGAAAATGTAATAAATGTCACAGAGCTTTGTCTGAATGAAAATAAATGTCACAGAGCTGTTTCTGAATGAAAGTCGAGCCTGGCTTGTGTAGATCCTTAACTGAGGCCTGTTATCTGCTTCGCACTGACTGTCGTGAATATCGTTCCTCTCCACCATAACAACACTAATCGCTGTGGCCAAAGAGTACACCCTGCTGCCGTATCTGTTATTGAGCACCTTGGGAGAGAGAGCTAAGTGCTCGACCCAGCCATGTGACCTTGTTGATATTGCTGATAAAGCTCACAGCAATTAGTCCTCACTTCCCTCCCTTTTGGAAAAAAAAAAAACCCAGCCAGATCTTCAGGACTCCATGAATGAAACATGGCAAGTCTCTAACTGTGGCACCGTCCCCATGCACTGCTGAGCATTCATTTTCAGCTAAGGAAATAAGGGGAGGCTCATCACAGTCTGGCGAATATGATACGTTATTATGATAAAGTATGTCACCATATGCTTTTTGGAACACATTATGGAGTACCTCCACAATGTGAGTACCTCTAGAACACTGCATTAGATGTACAACAATTATAGAGAGCTTCATAACACAGTAAGAAGTATGGATGCCAACCCATTAGGTTCATTAGCTTTTTTGTTTTTTTTTTGTTTTTTTTTAAATATAATTTATTTCATTGTTTTTTCTCTTCTGTTTCATTTTGTTTTTACTCCTGTGTATTACAACAGTGATGCCTTTTAAGATATTAAAGGGCCCATATTATCACTTTTCTGGAGTCTGTAAATATTGTTTCAAATGGGACCCCATTCACACAGTCTATATATGGATAATAAGCTGCAAAAACAGTCTGTTTTCATATCATAGTTTTGTGGTGTCACAGAACCAGCACATTTAAATATGTCTTCTTATTCTATCTACAGCGGTTTAGCTCCACCTATTTCTGCACCCATTCACCAGCACCTTTAATGGCTAAAAATTAGACTTTTGTTGAATTACATGAAGACCTCGAATCATCAGAACACCCAGTAACGCACCTGGAGCTGTGATTGGTCACCCTGTCAGAAACACTGATTGGTTAGAGGCTCATTTGCATATTGCAGCCTTTTCTGATATGAGTATTGCAGAGACTGATATAACCATAACGATTAGCAGACGATATATTGTGCAACCCTACATATCACCCACCTTTAGTTTCTGTTATTAGCAGTTAGTAGTTAGCCCAAACTTTACCAGTTAGTCAAGTTTGGCAGGTACTGCATGATGCTGATGTGGTTCGTGTGTGTTAGTGATACATGCAGCACTTTATATCTGAGAAATCCTAATAAAACTTCTTTGTCTGAATGTTTGAGAGAGTAGTGGAGGAAACAATAGCCTGCTTTAACTGTGCTAATCAGAAACTCCTGTTAGTGCAGCTTTAAATCAATAATGTGCTTAGTGCTGGGCCAGCCGTGTGCAGTGCGTGATTTGCTGCTGTGCCGACCACTTTGTGTTATGAGTAATGGTTAAAAAGGGAGGATACTCAAAAATGACAATGCTGCTAATAATGAGGCCATGGAAGCCTTCATTTGTTGTTGGTGACATTGAAAAACAGCGTGCTGTCAGATCACCCTGCACTTTGGCTGTGGCACGTTCACATTTCATGTGCTCATGCAATACTTACCTTGATATTTCTTCAGTAGCTCCCCATGAAACATCTTCTCCATATCAGACATACCAGCTCTGTAGTCACTGCCCACCTCTGTACCACCTACAGACACTTTTCCACGAGTACACAGGAACTCTGCTGTACCTAAACTGTACTGCGATGGTACAGAACTTGTAGCACACTTTGATTTTCCGGTGTATCTCAGTTTTGTAACGGTGTTTCTGATGCGCTGTCCTCTCCCCACAGTTTATGGCTGGTTGTCGTCCCAAAACTGAGTCCATGGAGTCGAACCAGCAGAAGGTTTTTTTCTGTCAGAGCTGCTTTTGTTATTGTGGTCTCCTATTTTTTATAGTCTAACCCAGCTAACTTGTTAGCGATGGCCTGGTACACCTTTGCATTTCTCACAGCACGAGAAAAAAACTCCCCCTGAAATGTATCTTGAGCCCAAACAGATAGTCGTGCTTCCCAGTTGTGAGTTTGGATCTCCATTGTTGTTGTTTTTTGCACCGACAGTACAAAAAAAAAAAAAACTCCAACTCCATCTGTTGTCATGGCAACATTTTGACCAATCAGAAAGCAGTGATGCAGTTGGCTCAGCTGTGGCCCAATTGTGGCCCTGCCGTCGAGCAGCTCGGGTACTGTCGCTTTATTTGTGATGGAAAAACATTGGGACAATGCGGTTACTTGTGCCAGTGGAAAAACAGCATAAACAACCTCCAATACAGACTTCCATCCATCCATCATCTGAACCGCTTATCCTTAACCAGGGCAGGGGGGTGCTGGAGCTTATGCCAGCAGGGAAAGATGGAGAAACACCCTAGACACCCTAGACTAGTCCATCACAGGATGCACAAACACACATTTACACCTAGGAGCAGGTCCTGGCATGTCTTTGGACTGTGGGAGGAAACTGGAGAACCTGGAGGAAATCCACACAGACACACCGAGAACATTCAAACTCCAAACAGAAAGAACCCTTGATCAAACCGAACCCTAGACCTTCTTGCTGCGAGGAGGCAGCTCCACCCACTGCACCATCATGACGTCCCCCAGTACAGACTTCATATGGGATAATGACTCTGTTGTGAAGATGACTTTGATACTATGGGACAGCTATAAAAATAATGTTGATTACTATTACACATTAAATACTGAAACATTTTTTCTGATTTACTTTATTCAGGCAAATTAAAGCTCATATTTTTAAACTTTCTTTTCAAGGTTGAATGTTTGACGTCTGGGTGTGAGATGAGAGCAAAACAGCGACACTGAAGCCTGTAAGGATGTTGAAAAGTAAGAAAAAATCATAATAGATGGTAGAAGGTGGTAAACAGTATGTGTGCTGTCTACATCTAGAGGTCAGCGTGCAAAGATAAACACACTGGGCAAGTAAGTGTATGGGCAGTTATGAGGTCAACGGAGAATCAGTTATGCCACTGCTGAATGGGTCGTCTCGAGATGCAAGCTTTCCTGCATATTTGTATAGAAGCTGTCTCATTATCAGGTCGCTGCTTTTTTCCCCAGTTGAATTAAGTTTAAAAGAAAGAAAGAGAAAAAAAAAAGCTTCTGAAACTACCAAGGTCCAGACTTCAGTGTCCTCATAGCTAATTACGTTCATGCTCGCAGGCACTGGCTTTTATTTTTTTTATATATTTATTTGCTTGCTTGCTTGCTTGCATTTTCTAAACTCTGTGATGGGGATCTCAAGAGATTGCCTTGTACAACCCTGACATCATCTGAGCTGCGGGGGGATGATGACAGGTGCCTTATGTTGCATCTTGCCATCTGTATGCAGATTAGATGATACTTTATCTGAAGTTACCTCCCTTTCAGAAGCCTTAGAATCCAACTGCAGGACACAAGCACACTCCCAGAAAAGCTTGTGTAGATTTTTCGGTATATTCTCTTAAAATATGATGCATGGGGCACTGTAACGTAATGTGATGTTTCTCCTCCTGGGAGCTGAAACCATTGTTTTTAGTCTACCCCAGCCAAAATGGTTATATATATATATAATACCCAAAATGGGCTCTTCTTGAAGAACTGTATACAACTGAATTTCCACCATTTAAACAGGCAAAGAACCATTCATGCACTTCTAATGGTTCCCAGTGTGTTCATGGTTCTGTGTGGAACCACTGCCTTTATATTAAACGATCTTTAGCTTCGTAATTAAATGGTGTCAGTTATAGTAGTGGATAAATAATTTGTACTGATATACTCTACCAGTCAAGACGTTTTTGCACACCACAGATTTTAACAACTCACCCATTTATTTCATAAACCGCAGATTTTATTCTTGTTAAGTGTTTGCAAGTTGTTGAGTGAACAAGTATAAATGAAAATATGTCAAATAAAACAAGTTTCCTTTGTAATATGGAAAGAATTCTAGACTGTCCTTTAACTTTAAATGCATATTAGGTGGCTTTTTATAGGTCAGTAGTGATGGATAAAAAAAAATCTGGCTAATAAAGGTACTCAAATGGTGAATATACTGTACATTTATTTTTTTAGCAAAGAATATTGTCTTTTTAGTAAATATCAAGTAAATATTAAGTGAATAACATGCACTTGTAGAAAATCTCAGTGTGGCAGTGACTGTAGTATAAAGATATATCTGTATTTGTTAATCAGGGTGAGGAAAATATGATGCCCTAGAAGATCCATTTTTTGGTTTCCTAAATAACCTGAAAACAGAATATTCTTAGGATCAGTTGTGTAAAGGATAATGTAACGGCCCTTGGAATAACTCGATTTACATTTAAATCCACTTTGCATTATGAGGAGGTTCTTCAAACCATTAAAATGTTCTTCGCACTCACATATCTCGTTTACAAAAATGGTTCTTCAGGGAACTGCAATGGTTCTTCCATGACAACACTCAAATAACCATTTTTAAGCGTGTAGAATCAGTAAAAATAACATTTTTTTCACGTTAAGCATTGAATCGAATTGAATTCCTTTATCGTGATTGTACGTGATTGTGAGGCTCGGCGTGCGACTCCTCCTCATATGAAAAGATAAACAAACAATATACAATGTTAGGGGACAAAAAGGAAAGGTATAGGAAGGCCTAGAAGCATTTACGGTAATTGAGCAGAAGAAAAGCGGTCTCACACACAGAGGGATCGAGCAATGGGAAAGTTTATTGAAACCGCATTGAAATCCCACTCATGAAAGCCACGCCGCTGTTGTCTTCTCCTTATAGACGACTCT
The DNA here is from genome assembly GCA_037974445.1 of Brycinus macrolepidotus. NCBI lineage: Eukaryota > Metazoa > Chordata > Actinopteri > Characiformes > Alestidae > Brycinus > Brycinus macrolepidotus. The sequence continues at coordinate 27,651,543 of JBBPCZ010000001.1, forward strand.
ATCGATCCTCAGCTTTGCTTAGATTCAGCTTCCTTTCACCACCTTGACTCCAACACTGCAGCCCATCTGGGATGACTAGAATGAATCGCCTCACACAAGACACCCCATATAGACAGATTCCCCTTTAGACGTTTAGCATTGTGATGCTTAACCGTCTCTATTGATTGGCAGCCTCTAAATACCAGTAATATTTTATTGAGGCCATGCAAGCTTATTGTGGAGAGGAGAGGCGGAGGGAAGACAAATGTCTCCTTCACAGAAGACTTGATTCTGATTATCTGGCTCCCTGCAAAGCAGCGCGGCGGAGCTACAGTAAGCGGCAGGGAGGCTCGGGAGGAAGCAGGCAAACAATGAGGCGCGGAGCGGGGCCATGGAAGGAGGCGTTGGCAGGCGATGGATAGGCACTGGAGGCAGGCAGACAGACTGATAAGGAGAGACGGAGTGAGATGGCAGTCTCTTAGCCTCGCTCACGCTGCTCTGCTTGATTAATCCCTCCCCAGCTACAACCACACACACTCATGCACACACACACACACACACACACACACGCTCACACGCTCATGTTCGTTTTCCTCCCTTTGTGGGTTTTTTCCATTGACCTCTACATTACAGTACACTCCTAAAAATAATGGTTTCAAATTGGTTCCCGGCTTGGTGTTTTAGTGGTAGTTTTCTAAAATTTTTAAAGGTTCCTCACTCTTACCCATTATACTTATTAAAAAAAAAAAATTAAAAGGTTTTTCTAATGGTTCTTCTAAAAGCAAACCAGTTTTAGCACTTTTTTTTAGAAAAAACCTTTGACCTTTAATAAGTGTAGAATCTACAATTCTGTGCAAGTCTCAGGCATCAGAGAAGATAATGTTTAACTGATTAGATGAGGTGAGTGTTTTAATTATACTAAATAAAGCTAAAAACCATAATTACAAATGACATTATACGGTAAAAAGTGTTCAGTGTATCAGTGTGTTCCTTCTGGAAGTCCAGTGTTCCATCAGAGACCTGGTTTGACTCAGTCAGTCCTTCATTAAATTAAATCAGGAGCTGCTGATGGAGTTTCACGAATCCAAACAAGGGCTGGAGGAACCGAGGAGAAATCTGGAACTGAACCTGTGTTCTTCTCACCAGCTCACAACATATCAGCTACTTTTTACAAACAAAACCATACTTTCTTGATACTTTTTAATGCTTTCTTGTTTGTTTGCATTTATTCTAATGTTAAATTTACTAGCAGAAGGACACTTTATCACACGCTAGGAAAAATGGCTTTAAACAATTTGCATAGATGCCTAAGACTTTTGCACAGTACTGTATAGAAACTGTGGACATTCTTCATGTTTTTCATGCATGAACGACTCAATCCAAAAATGGTTCTTTAAAGCAGCGGTTGTCAGAATCAAACCTCAGGGGAATCCCAGGCCATATTTTTGCTCTTTCATGATCATGTGAGTTTCTGAGTTTCTGAGTTTCTGAGATCTGGTTTCAGAACCATTGCTTCACAGAACCAACCACTGAAATGTTGTTTAGGAAATGACAATGGTTATTTTATTGCACTGCTTCAATGAACTAGTTTTTGCACCTTTATTTGTGATTGTAGGTGGTCCTGCTGTGCCTTTCTATAGGTTCCTAAAACTGACCCTAACCTTAACCTCACTTAACCATGCACAAACTGTCTCTTGCCTCTCTTTTAGTGTTTTTTTTTTTTTTTTAATGCATGCATTTTTTGTCAAGGAGACTGTCCACATGTCCCCACAATGTCAAAATCTGCATGCATGTTTATTTTATCATCCAGGCAACATATGATCCCCATAAACCACACACACGTGCACACACACACACACACACACACACACACACACACACACACAAAGTATGACTGGTATGTGTGTATTTTATTAGCAAGAGCGTGTGTAAAGGCATCCATTGCATGCCTTTGTTTAATAGTGTACGTGCACAGCCTTGCCTAGAAGAAAGGAAAGCAGTGTTATGTGTAAGGGAGGAAAAGACTGAATGAATAGTACTGTGCAGAAGTCTTAGGCACCTATTCAAATTGTTTAAAGCCATTTTTCTCAGCCCGTCGTAAAGTGTCTTTCTGCCATCAAAGTTAACATTAGAATAAATGCAAACAAACAAGAAAACAGTAAAAAGTATCAAGATTGGTTTTGTTTGTAAAAAAGTAGTTCATACTTTGTGAGCTGGTGAGGAGAACACAGGTTCGGTTCCAGATTTCATCCTCGGTTCCTCCAGCCGTTGTTTGGATTTGTGAAATTCCGTCAGCAGCTCCTGATTTAATTTAGTGAAGGACTGACTGAGTCAAACCAGGTTTCTGTAATACTGTAATACTGGACTTCCACAAGGAACACATTGATATACTGAACATAAAATCACTATTTACTGTACAATATTATTTGCATTTATTCTTTTTGGTTTAATTTAGCATATTTAGTGATATTAACGTGAAAAAACAAACCACTCACTACTCATCTAGACGGTTTTTAAATATTATTTTCGCAGGTGCCTAAGACTTTTGCACAGTACTGCATGCACATGCGCGTATGAAAGATGGGTGGGTTTAAGTGCAGGCGTAGCATGCAGAGGTAGTTCCCTCCCCTCTGTTGTTTATGGACTCACCGGCTCGTATCTCATTTGTGTGCTTTGCCCCGTAGAGCAATTCAGTCTGCATTAAGTCAAGTAATGTGATTGCAATGGGATTTTCTTCATATAAGCACAAGTTGTTTATATTGATTACCTCACATTTAGGCTGGAGACTTGTTTACGTGTTATGTATGCTTTGTGTTTTTGTTTCCATGTGCGTACGTATGGCAATCGCTCACAAAAGCAGATAAACGACAGGATTTGTGGTCTTTTTTTTTTTTTTCAAACCAGGCTGGCAGTCTGAAAAGCCTCAAATGCAAACCGTAATGATTTATGGCTCCATCCAGGGTAACAAAACAATAAAATTACGGCAGTTATGAGTTCCACCAGTACTGCGCGCTGCTGATAAGTTGTAAATCCATTTGACATGGGTTTTTTTTATTTTTTATTTTTTTTATGGACCCATAACTTTGGCTCAGAAAACCTTGACAATTTCAGAGCATAATGGCCCTCTGTTTGTTTTTCTGCCATCATAATTCTCAGCTTAATGTCTGTATCTTGTCCACCAAGTAGCTGATCAGACAAAACCATGGATCCATATTTGGTTAGTTCAGAACTGAAGTGGTTCTTGTTATGTGTAGAGGTTTTAACACTGGAGGAGCAGTGCATTAGGTCTGTTTAAAATCTGACCATGTTAGCTGTTGCCTTCTAACGTCGTTCCTAATATCATTCAATAGTCCAGTGTATTGTATACCTTCCAGTTTCATGGAGAATGTGGTTAACTTGTCTAGTTGTCATCATATGGCAAAACAACTCCTTATATGGAAGTTCCCCCAGTTTGTGTTGATTCTCAAGGTGTCTGACATCATGCTGAGCTTTGTTTGGTGTTCCTATGTCACGTAGAACCAAAGTTATTGTAGTTTTAAAAATGTGATAATAAGAATAACCGCTACTGGGCTTTTGAAAATGCTGTCACATGCAAATGTCCATAAAGAACAAAAATGACCAAATTTCTTTTATTTTAGGTCTTAGAAACAAACGGAGAAAATAACAGGATAGTCTCCGCCCACAAGTGGGTGGGGAAAACCCGCAGAGGGAGGGGGTCCGGAGAGCGGCCGAGCGGCCGAGCGGCGGTGTCGAGTGAAAGAGCGGCAAACGGCGAGCGTGTAGGAGAGCAAACACCAGTTTTAGACTGTTTTACATTTACTGAAATCAGATTTTCCTGCTCCTCAGGCAACAGCACAGCGATGTTTAGTGTGGCGTGAGGCTGTTATTGCTCGTGCCTCACTAAACGTTGCTGATTCAATTGGTTTTTATTTTGTTCTTCTTATTATTACATATGAATGTTTCATCTAAATAAAATATATCGATATTAAATATAGAATATATGCACACCCGCTCCTATTTCTTTAGGGATTTTTTTGAGTAGATTTACTTCTGCTGGCAAACCAGACAGAATGCATCAGAGTCAGGGAGTACGAAAGAGTGACCTCTGATGTGTGAATATCACAATATTTATATCAGAATTTCAGAAAGTAAATTTCAGACCAGTTTAGGTAAATGTTGAAGATGCCATCAGCTGCAGGTCTGAGCTTCAGTCAGGTGTTTGTATATTGCACAGATACTGTAAGTTCCTGTTATGGTTATTGATGCCCCACTCATGATTCAGTTCTGGTGCTGGTCTGGGCCTGGTCCTGCTCCAGAACTTGGTCCTGCTCTTCATCTCAACTTCTACTATTGCATCTGAGATTCTCTTTACATCTTTCTTCTCTTCTCTTCTCTTCTCTTCTCTTCTCTTCTCTTCTCTCCTCTCTTCTCCTTCCATCTCTTCTCCTCTCTTCTCCTTCCATCTCTTCTCACCTTATCACCTCTTCTCCTCTCCTCCTTTCCCCTCCACTCTCTCCTCTCCTCTCCTCTCGTCTCTCTTCTCTCCTCTCCTCTCATCTTGTCACTACTTCTCCTCTCCTTTTCTTTCCTCTCCTTTCCTTTCCCTTCCTTTCCTCCCCTCTCCTCTCCTCCTTTCTCCTCTTCTCTCATGTCCTCCCATCTCCTCTCCTTGCTTCCCTTCTCCTCTCCTCTTCTTCAACCTCCTCCTCTCCTTTCTCCTCTTCTCCTCTCCTCTCCTCTCATCTCCTTTTCCCT
>JBBPCZ010000001.1:27700421-27702921 GCA_037974445.1 Brycinus macrolepidotus
CATTCAGCACCACCAGTATACTGATCACCGCCTGATCATCTGGAATCATCTGCACCTGTTTCTTCACTGGTTCAGATGTGCTTTGTTCTGCTTGAATGATTCATACATAGGACTTAACAAACATAAAACATTCCTCTGAAACTGGTCAGGTTCAGGGACTGAAAGTCCTTCAAGAAGCTGTTCCTCAAGACTACATTAAAAATACAAGAAAGTCTGGCTCTTTGGAGGCAAAATATGAAGAAGACTTTTGCAGAGTATTATACATCAGGGGTATTTCACCAGAAAGGATAATTTTAGCTGTGATGAAGTCATGTGACCAGAGAGAGGATGCTGAGGAGGAGGAGTGTGACTGTAAAGCTTTTGTTTAATTATGATTCTTATTTATTTTACCTGATTAGCTTTCCACGGTACTTTGCCTTGTGTGTGTGTGTGTGTGTCTGTGTTGTTTTTTTCTTCCTTTAGAGCACATTTCCGTCCTCCTCCATCCAGCTGGTGTCCTGTACTGTAGCTACATTAAGCAGAGACAGCTGGAGGGAGAACTACAGCAACCGGAAATAAATCTGTGTTAGTGCCGTCGCCATAGAAACCAGCCATTGCCCACATAATACCATATCTACAGAGAAATGAAAAAAGTTGACCAAATTACATTTTTTTTTTCCTTTTTACAGTTGCTAACAAGCACTTTTCAGTATCAAGTTCACTTTTAAAAAAAAAACTCTTCACACACCTGATTGCAGAAACATGCAAGTCAGCACAACAGAACACTTTATTTCCAAAACGCTCTCAAAAATCACTCAGAATAAACCCGATCCATCAAAAGTTCAGCGCTAATGTTATTATAAGGGCAGTTCTTTGTTATTTACTATGCAGTCACCACTGACTGGTTTTTTTTACATTTTCTAGCAAGCATTTTCAGTTCTTTTCACACAATTTTCTGTTCTATTTCACTCACTTCTCACTTCACTCACAGCCTTCAATGAAACTGTATGTCTAAAGTTCAAATTCTTGCATATTCCTCTATATCTCAGGTGTCTCTCAACCACGACGAACAGTCATTCGGCTTGGTGTTTGTTTAGAAATGACCACAACCTCGTAAATTAGCTCAATATTCAGACCTTAATTTGCATTTTGTAATGGCCTGTGGAGTCTAAGCCAGGTCCTGACTACTGAGCCACCACCGCCTCAGTGATGGAGCAGGTCAGTGTTAGATGTAGTAAAAGCTGAACTTATGGCCTTTTCCACTGGCACAAGGAACCGTGCCGTACTACAAACAAAAGTTTTTCCGTTACAAATAAAACAACCTGTACCTGCGCCGAACCCAAGCAGCTCAACGGTAGGGCTGAAAGCGGGCCGCAGTCAAGCTGACTGTGTCACTGATTGGTTGAAATGTCATCACAACACTGGAAAGAAGCCATTATTTTTTTTACTGCGTGTGCAAAAAACAACAATGGAGATACAAACTAAAACTGGAAAGTCGACTAAGTAGAAGTACTACTGTCTGTTTGGGCTGAAGATAAATTTCAGTGGGAGTTTTCTATGACACTAACAAATTTATCTTTATCAGGACATCATTAACAAGTTAGCTGGGTTAGGTTTTCATTGTACGGCTAAACAATGCTGAGAAAAAATTAAAACACTCAAACAAGATGATAGATAATAAAATACCCCAATATCAAAAGCAGCTCTGGAAAAACTTTCCACTAGTTCGGCTCCATGGATGCGGTTTTGGGATGAGGAGCAGTTCTCCAGACTTCCTGAAGGACTTTCAAAGTCTCTAATTTTTAATCCAGTCCCTGAAACGTGACCAGTTATCTGAAATTAGCTACTCAGTGACCTACATATGAATCATGCAAGCATAACAAAGCACATCTAACTTAAGGCCTGAACCAGTGAAGAAACTGGTGCAGATGATTCCAGATGATCAGGCGGTGATCAGTATACTGGTGATGCTGAATGCTCAGTTTATCTAGGCACCTTAAATCTTTAGGCACTTTGCAGCCTGTCGGAGGAAAACCTTTGTTCCCATTTCTTTCATTTAATCTACTCAATATGCCAAAGATAAGATAGTTTGCCTGGCAGAAAATAGAAGTTGTTGCACTAACAAGGTGATTCAAAGCCAAATATAAAGAAATGAGAGGTGGCTCAAGACCTTAGCACAGTACTGTAATTTGGATTTCAGATCCCTCTCCAGTTTAAAGTAGCGACAGCATGCTCAGAAATGAGCATTATTTATTTGGTAAGATTAAAATCCTTTCTTGCAGTCATGTTTCCATCCTTTTTGGGGACGTGCACCTTCAGCCTTTGCCATGTTCTTCACAGGCTGCAGCCTGCAGACATTCTTCCACTGAATTAGGTAATGAAAAGAATTGTCTTGTTCCGAGCAGTTGACGTAAGTATCATATCAACAGCGGCAAGCAGTGAGCTAGTCCTTCGCTTCAGGCTATAAATATCAAAACATGGTCAGGAATCAAGGAAGGACACACCTGTGCAATGAACCCAA
>JBBPCZ010000001.1:27707921-27714652 GCA_037974445.1 Brycinus macrolepidotus
CTCCACAGAAGATTACAAACCATGACTTTGAATGCTATACATTATTATTATTATTATTATTATTATTATTATTATTATTATTATTATTATTTTCGCTGTATAAAAAACAATCACCAAAATGATCAAGTCTTAGTCGGCAGCAAAAACATTATTTACTTTTAATGTTCGTTAATGTGAAAACATTCCATTCAAAGTCATTTTGGACCGTTTCTATTGGTTTGTTCATCATAAAGGTTTCACACAAGTGTGTAGCTGGGTCGAATGATACATAAAAACCATGGTTTCCTTTAGACAGCAGCAACATACTTATACAGTATATCGTCGTTTAGCCCCACCATTCGTGTTGAAGTTATAAGGAGTGTTTCAGCCTGTACTGCTTTTTGAATGGGGTGCGGTGCAGTACAGCCAGTCAGAGCAGAACTGTTTAATTCTAAGGGCTGAAAAGAGGTTGGAAAATGGTCACGTAATAAAACCACGCAAATGTCACCAGTGGACCTCAGGGAGAAAAATGAAATGCAAGAAAAAAAATGCAGGATCTGGGCCTTGTGAAGACGCAAGGAAAACACTGCTGTAACATTATCACTATTGCCATTGTTTAATTTGAAATGTTGTACCAATTATTGGAAACAAATGATGGAACCACAGTGACACACGTGAGGAACAGACCTTCATCAAACAGACGGCCAGACTGACAGATATGTAAAAATATGTGGCTTTCGTCCTGGCTACAGATCACCCCATTAAATCTTCATCTCCATTTGGTAATGATGAAAGTGGCTGAATAAGTGATGGCAGGTGATGACATGTCTGTGCCCAGCGAAGAATTACAAACCATTTCAGCCAATCAGACAGAGAGCACTATGGGAGAAAATGGTACAGTGCTGATCTTGAGATCAAAATTGAGGGAGAAATGAAAAAAAAAAAAAAAACAGCAAAAGGGGAGAAAAGTTTTCTGGACCTCTCCATTACAGTTTCAGGTGGTTTAAACCTGGCTGCTCCTCTAATGATGTCAGCCATTAGGTGATTTACCAATTAGTGGAGAGGTTTCGACAGGTTTCAGGCTGTCCCTGTAGACCAGCTGGAGGGGAGAGAGGGAGTCCATTAGCTCCAAGCTGAAAAGGGTGACATCGTTTCTACCTTTTTTTGATCCCCTTTATCTGACCTTGGCAAAGTCAAGTAAATAAAGATATCACTTCCGTTGAAACTGCTGATTTTATCCCAGCATTAAGCTTTACAGTGTCCGTAAATGGCCATATGTGCACTGGAGCTGGGCAGTATTGATAAAATTCAGTATCGTAGTATTTTCCAATTATATCACAATTCAAGGTTCAAGGTCACGTACATAGTGGGATGTTTCTCCATGGGCCACGGTGCAACATATAGCAACACGGAACAGTCTAACAGTATAGTGAGAACGGGATGTAAACATTCCAGAGGGACTAGTGTTGCCCCATAAGTGTGATATTGCACAAGAGGTAGTTAGCAGCATTGAACAAACCTACAGGCTGGAACTGTGGTCTATGTAACCATTAACGAAGTACCATAATCATAGTTTAATTTGTCGCCTGACTGGAACCGTTACTTTTTCAAACCAATGATCTGGAAATTTGTATTTCAGTCTAAACATAAAATACACTGTTATCCACATCCTAAATACCAGGACGGGTATGGCAGTACTTTTTGAGTATCAGTAAACCGTGCAACACTTCTCTTACTGACTCAACACCAAACACGATGCGTTCCATATTTTTGAGCATAGAATTGTTAGTATAAAGACGTCTTCTTTCTCACCAGCATCCCCACAACTACTGCACTGAGCTTTGGTGCTTCTTCAAGCCAGACAGAGCTTCAGCCAATCACATGTTAGCAAGAAACTGGGTTAGGAAGGCGGGACTCTCAGTAGAGAAACAGAACTGTTAACTGCTTGTGTTCCAAACACTAATAGCAAACAGTGGTTTTATTTGAATATTTCTTTTAAAATTATTGCCAGGGACATATCAGTAGTCACTGGATATTGGTAGGGACAACTCTTGAGACACGTGAAGCCCCACCACATTAGTTCTCTGTCACTGGACAGCTCAACATGCTTGGAGGAGAATATTAATTGCCTGTTCAATAAGGGCCACTCACAGAATGGGAGGCCAGTTGTGACATATTTCTGTGGCATCGAACCCACAATCTAACTTTAATAGAGCCAGCTTCACCACTTCCAATGGTGACACCAATTGATAACCCATATTTGTCGTCAGTAGTGACTCAATTGTTTTGTTTTCTTCTTTTAACCCTTAGAATGCAAGTGACAGCACAAATGCTGAGCTTTGTTTGGTGTTCCTATGTCACATAGAACCAAAGTTATTGTAATTTAAAAACATTTTAAAAATGACAATAACTTTGGTTCTACGTGACATAGGAACACCAAACAAAGCTCAGCATGACATCTGACACTTTAATAACCGCCACTGGGGTTTTAAAAATGACATCACACACAGATAGCCGTAAAGAACAAAAATGCCCAAATTTCTTTTTATTTCAAGTACAAAAAATGAAAAAAAACCACAAGATCTTTGAACCCGGGAGAGCTTTCAGGATAGTCTCCGCCCACAATTGGGTGGGAAAACCCGCAGAGGGAGGAGGTCCGGAGAGCGGTTGAGTGGCAGCGTGCCAAGGGAAAGAGCAGAGATAAGCGTGTAGGAGAGTAAACATCGGTCTTAGACTGTTTTAGACCATTTTTATTTGTTGAAATCAGATTTTACTAAATCAGAGTTCTAAGGGTTAAAAAAATCACTGTGTCGTATTAACCAGACACAAATCACATTTCCTGAAAAAGAACTATTATTTACTTTTGTATTTGAATGTCTTCATTCAAAACAACCCGAATCACTCAGCAAAATGACATTTTAGTTTCACTGTCAGGTTTGGAATACAACGTGCACAAAATAGAATGAATGGGCCTTTTTGATATATTGCCAACACTGAGACTCTCCTGGTTGTGTTCTTTCGCCAAAAACACCACAGTGTCTTTTACAGTTCTGCAATTTATTCCTCTGAAATTAATTTCTGATAATGTATGGTCACAGTGAGGAGTTGATATTCTACTGATGTTTACGTTCTGGACTTGTGGTCATTCTCTATGGAAAGCTGAGCACTTTGCTGAACCAGAGCCTCGGTGACAGATGAGCTGTTTGTTCTTGGCTGAGCCTATCTGTTCAAATCTGGGCAAAAAGCGTCAGATTACCCATGATGGATGGCATTGGGTTTGTGCTGCTATCGCTGCCGAACCATCAACCAGCACTGCTGTAATACACTGAATGTAAAGGTAGGCACTTTACAAGACGGAAACGCATTTCAGCCTCGAGGAGAAGCGATTGGCTGGAAGCCACTCTCTGCTTATTGGCAGCCAAGCGCACCTCCACGCAGTAAATACTCTAAATACACTTTGCATTCTGAGTATGATTGCTGGTGCCATATGTTAAATCTCTTATTAAGCCGATAAAGGGACTGAGCACGAAATTGCATTGTTTGTCCCGTTTTTTTTTTTGTTTTTTTTTTGTTTTTTTTTAATAAAAGTAGTGTCCTTGTAGAGTAATGCACCGCAAGGAAGGTATTTGGGCTTGGCGTTGTCAGAAATGAGCCATGTTTTATTGTGTCATATTCCAACTAAAGAAACAAAGTCCTTTTTGAATAGAGAGAAAGAAATGTAGGCTCAACAAAGGTTTGTTTTTAGCAGACATAAATGACGGAAATGAGAGCGAGAGAGAGAGAGAGAGAGAGAGAGAGAGATGCTCAGACTAGGTAACACCTTTCCAAGAGTGCTTACTGAGTGAAATGAAGAGCTTGTTATGAGACCAGATAGCCATCGTTCGCTCTTTTGAAAGATCTCATTTGAAGAGCATCAGAATGCCAGAAGAGCAGGTTTGTTTTCAGTTGTGCAGATCAGGGTCTTTAAAAAAAAAAGCTCTCACCTTTCCCTACATCAACGATACAGGCTGGAAGAAGGAGTTGGGGTCTGTGCACATTCGCCGTCAGCTTCTCATTTCAGGCCCCACTCGGCAAATACTTGCCTTAAATTTCCCATGGACCCATGTCTGGCTCCACTAATGGGGTAGCAGACCAGGACTACAGTGCACATATAGAGAGGTACAAATGATGGAAAACATCAACAAAACCCATCCTCCCTTCAGAATAGCAGGAGAAAACACTCTGTCTGCAGCAAATGAAGAGCTCAGGATCTCTGCATTTGCTACACGTCACCACACAGCACAGACATCAGGTGTATTTCACCTTAAATACACAGTACTGTGCAAACATCTAATGAAATAAGACGAGAAGTTAATACATTGATTTATTGCAACATGTACAAACATACATGTAAATACAGTATAAACACAAAGAGAATTTGTTTAATTCTAACCAGCTTTAAAGTCAGTGTTTGTTCTGAGCACCGTTAGGACCACCGTTCACAGCCTGAACTCTCTTAGACAAGCTTTCTTGTTATTTCTCTAAGTGTCTTCATTTCTCCAGGCTTCTTGAAGGACATTCCCAAGCTCTTCCTTGGACGTCGGCTGGTTCTTTGTCGAGATTCTCACCATGTTGATTCTCAACCACACTGTTGAGATCTGGACTTGAATGAGGCTGATCCAAGACTGACAGTGTTCCATCATGTTTGTTTCTATCAAAATGCTTTGACTGCATTGACGGTGTGTTTGGGAACGTTGTGATGCTGAAAAAAGAAGCTGTTGCTCATCAGATGCTTTCCAGATGGCATTGGCTTGAGACTTTTGCACAGTACTGTATATTTTAATCTGAAAGTTTGGAATCACTTATCATATTAATAATTTGCATTAATACATTTACAGTGTATATTAATATCTTCTAAAATATACATCAAAAGTATTTTAGATGTTCTGTTCAATACTGTAAGGGACAAAAATAAATTATTAAACATCCGATTCTAAAATCTTATTGGTTGAACTACTTAATAAACACACATATGACCGTGTGTAAATTCTGGATTTATGCACCATGTTATTAAAAGTTTGCTGTTCAGGAAATTATCTTTGACTTGTATGTTGCTGGGCCCCAAGGTGGTGCAGTGGGTCGTACTCTTGCCTCACACCTCCACGGTGTGTGTGTGTATGTGTGTGCCCTGCGGTGGGCTGGCACCCCGCCCAGGGTGAGTCCCTGCCTTGCGCCCACTGACCTCGGGAAAATGAATGAATGAATGACTAGTATGTTGCTTTGCAGCTACTAGCTAGTGTTAATGACATACACCCTTTGGTGGAGGAGTTTATTGCAGTTATTATTAACAAAAAATTACATCTATTCAAAATGTGTGCATTTTATGACACTGCTTTATTACATTTTATTTCAGCTTCATGAAAAAAAACAGCCAGTGATTTGTCCATGGTTAGGGGGTTAAGTGTTGTAAAATTACTGAAATGCATCGACTTTTGAGGTTCATTGCAATAAATTCGGGTGGCTGGACGTCCCCGTTTTCAAGGGACAGTCCCCATTTTTGATGGCCTGTCTCCGTCTGAAGAAAAGGTCCCCGGTTTTTAATTGTGAATTAAAAACAGACCAGAAAGAAAGACCGGGCAGCAGAGCAGACGGGCAGACGTCTCATGTTGTGCTTGTTTTGGCCAACTTGTCTGAACTTTATAGCAGCTTTATATCACTTCATCTGCTACTAACCACCTGCTAGCCTAGTTTTTTGAGAAAACTAGTGCATAAAACTCAGCCAGAAACTACAAGTGTCAAGTAAGTCCACAACATCACTTCGAATTTCTTTTCAAGCCAGGAGGTCTTCCAGGGTCCGAATCACGACTTAGGAATCATATTACCAGGTGATGAGGAACTGATTTGTAGACAAACAGTCTACTTGGATGCAGCTGTGATCTACAAATACAGTGCATCATTTTTAATTTGATATATTTCGTTTAATTTGTTTACCGGGCGTCAAAGACTAATGTGGGCCGCCTCTGTACCTTATTTTATATTTTGTGGTATGAAAATTATGACTCAACCTGAAATAAAAATTCAGTCTGAAGATTTTTTTTGTTTTATCCCCTGTAAGGAGAGCAGCGAGCAAGGAGAGGAGAAAGACTGGATAGGAACAAGAGTGAAGGAGATTATTACAGAGGCTGCCGGTTCATTATTCTAAACAATAAAATACAAAAATGACGCAAAGGAAATCTGTAAACCTAAGTGTTTAATCTAATAATGTACTGTTTGTTAGGATGGACAAAGACACAGGAAAGAGTGATAAAGAAAAGGAGTGAGAGTGAAGTGAGGAAGTGAAAAATGGAAAGGTAAAGCAAAGGAAAGGAAGAAATAATTGGGAAAAAGATTGGACAACGCAGTTTACAATCTTACTCAGGTACTATCCAGTTTTATCAGTCAGCCTTCGCCATAGTTTATTACACTACAACAGTTACTGTGGTCAAAATACAGAACCGTCCCCCTTTTTAATTTCGTACTTTTTTTTTTTTTTTTTAGTTATTTATTTATTTTATTTTAGTGATATTTTGACACAGAACTGGAAATGTCCAGATTTCAGAAATCTGGTCACCTTGCTAGAAACACATATACATATATTTTTTTGTTTGTTAAGCCAGACAGTGACCTACATATGAATCATTCATACAGAACAAAGACCATCTAACTTAAGGCCTGAACCAGTGAAGAAACAGGTGCACATGATTCCAGATGATCAGGCGGTGATCAGTATACTG
>JBBPCZ010000001.1:27760147-27781290 GCA_037974445.1 Brycinus macrolepidotus
ACATGACCTGCCGTGTGGATTACAATGATAACACCTCCCTCCAGTGGTCAAACCCTGCACAACAGACGCTCTTCTTCGGGGACAAGAAAGGTCAGTGTGGCTGGGGTGTTTGAAAAACCTTTGTTCTATGGGCCTTACGGGGCTGGTGGATATATATAGACATACATATACACCTCTCTCTCTATATATATATAGATATATATCTGTGTGTGTGTGTGTGTGTGTGTGTGTGTGTGTATGTATGCACAGGGCTGGTGGGTATTATATAGAGAGCCCTGTAGACATATAGATCTATATGAGATTAGCTCTGATGGTCTGATTGGTCAAAAAGCATTCAAATTTCACAGCCTCTACAGAAAACAAACATTTTAACACGTTTATTTGCCAAATGTAACCTAGTGGGGGGAAAAAAAATCATCTGTGCGAAAGTTATGGCCCTTTTTTTAATTTCAGATTTTTTGATTGATCAGAGGTGTTTACACTCTTGCATACAACTGGATGGTAATTAGCTAGCTCAACTAGCTGCCAGAGCTACTGTCAATACATTGCGAAAATGCACAGACAGCTATTCCTCAGTGGCACAGTGACTTCACGCCAAGATTTAGGGTGGATGTCTAAGTCTTGGTCTACTACCTGTGCACTCTTAGATGACTCTAATAGTAAGCTCTTTGTACATGCAAAATAATTATCATGTCTCAGCGCGCAGATCTACACGTTTGACCCAAATGTTGTCATATTTTGCCATCTGTGTAAGCCGATTGTTTCCCTTGATACAATGTACAGAACCTGCCCAGTTGAACTAAACCCTTAAAGACACCTGCCACTCTTCTTTTCTTTTCTTTTTTTTTTTTTTTTTGAAAGTAGAAGGTTTGGAGCTGTGAAAGTCATTTAGCAGGAAAAGGGAGAGTATTTCAGGCATTGCTCCTTTCAAGACATGCTTTATTCATGCAGGTATGCTGGTAGCTTTTAGGGTTTTGAAGAAAGTAATGTGGAGTGGGCCCTGACTGGGCTGCTCTGTCAGAATCGGAGCTGTTTCTCTGCTGAAAAAGAGCAGCTTCATTAGCCTGCTACAGGGTGCAGCACAAAACACTGACATTTAAGGCTTTGTATGCGTGTGTGTGTGTGTGTGTGTGAAAATGATTTCTCCCATCTGAATGCATGTATCGCCTCTCTTGTACACTCAGATCTTTATTCCGCCACGGGAAATATAAGATTCTCACCGCATCCCCCCTTTGGTAGATAAGTGACAAGGGTGTATATTGGCAAAGTCTGCAGCTTTCAAACACCAGCGCGTCTCTGTTTGGCTTTTTGCAAAGGAAACGGGTTCTGCAGTCTGTCAGACTTTTTCTGACATATTTTTAATCTAAAGCTAAACTTGGCTGAGAGGCCCATGAATTCACCTCACCATTTATTCATAAGGACTCATAGAAAACAGTTCGTTTGGAAAGCCTGAGAAATCTGTACGTGACGGAGCTCAAGACTAAAGACGGGTTATGAGGTTGTAGATGTAGCTTCTTACTACATGATTTTTCAGAAAATCCAACAAAATCATTTGAATTCCTCCAAATCCATGAGGTTGATATGCAACATCAGGTCAGGGACACCAAAATGTTCCTTAACCCTTAGAACACGAGCAGCACGAATCCGTGTCAGAAGCAAAATAAATGGTAAATTGTCATCATACAGCAAAACAGCTCCTTATATGGAAGTTCCCCCGGTTTGTGTTTGATGCTCGAGGTGTCAGACGTCGTGCTGAGCTTTATTTGGTGTCCCTATGTCATGTAGAACCAAAGTTATTGTAGTTTAAAAATCATGTAATATTAACCGCTACTGGGGTTTTAAAATGGCGTTACAAATGCCTATTAATGCCCACAAAGAACAAAAATGCCCAAATTTCTTTTATTTTAGAAACAAACAGAAAAAAACACAAGATCTTTGAACCCGGGAGAAACTTTCAGGATAGTCTCCGCCCACAAGTGGGTGGGGAAAACCCACAGAGGGAGGGGGTCCTTGAGAGTGACTGAGCGTTGCGCCGAGCGAAAGAACAGCAAACAGCGAGCGTGTAGGAGAGCAAACACTGGTTTTAGACTGTTTTTATTTGTTGAAATCAGATTTTACTAATACGATCTGAATTCTAAGGGTTAAAATGAGATCATCCCATCAGACAGTTGCATTAAACTTTGTGAGATAGACTCTCTAAATTATTAGTCTTCTTTAATTAACAGGCTTTTATAAGGAAGAATCAGGAATTATAGCGTGTCTTGTCCACAGCTTGTGTGTAGGCTAAGTGCTACATCTAATTTTAAGTTTTCTTCTCTTATTTGCCCTCCAGCAAGGTGTTAAGAGTGTAAGTGGCTCACAGCTGAACTTCATCTTTAGTTGTTCTTGGCACATTTTCTCACACCAGAGGAACGAGCCTCTTTCTTGTATTTTTTAAGCATCCAGATGTGCGATGTTGGCACAACTAGCATGTTAGCCATGGGGGACAGCAAAGCGAAGTCCAAAAGGATTCAGAACTCACACTTGATGCACTGAAGGGGACGGGCGGCCAGGCAAAACTTCTAGGTACTTTCACAAGGCCTGCTTGGCAACTAACCCTTACTTTCTTGTTCTTTGCAGACATGAGGACAGATTTGCTGTTGTTAAGGCGGCATAAAACTGATCGGGCTGTGATCTGTACAACTGAGACACAGCGACGCATTGATCCTGCCAAAGACTGATTGAGACAGCTGTGCTTTTTGGTGGCAGAATATGAGGGTAATTAAATGGACAGTAGAGAAGAGAAGCTGCTTGCAGCATGTATTGATGTAGTGTGAGACACATGGGGACAAAGAGATGCCATTTTTTGTTGTGCTGGCACTCTCGCAAGCCCACAGGCAGCCAAAACACACACACATCTGCTGTGGCTGTCTTTCAGAGAGTTATTCTATCATGCACTTTGGAGTTGGATTCATTTACCTCCGTTTATATCTCCTCTCATAGCGCTGGCGGTTGGCGTAGTGGGTAACAGCACTATCCTCCTTGCAGAAGACTGATTTCTCCATCTCCATAAGAGTCCTTGGGCAACACTACTGAAACTATATTCACCTTCATCTGTGATATGATTAAACTGTATGTTGCTCTGGCTGAGAGCATCTGCCAAATGAACGCAATACAATAGACCCAATGCAGTTGTCTTGAAATGGCCAAATTGGCTAATTACCTGCCTTGCAAGAAAACTTGAGTTCAAAGAGACAAACCTTACTTACCACTGTAAGGTTACTTACTCTACTTATGCTATTAATAAACATCAAATGAACATTTGTCACCACTGCCCCCTGTAGGTGTTAACAAATTTCAAATAAACAAACATTACTCACCACCGCCCTCTATAGGTGCTATTAACAAACTTCACATAAACAAACATTACTCACCACTGCCCTCTATAGGTGCTATTAACAAACTTCACATAAACAAACCTTACTCACCACTGCTCTCTATAGGTGCTATTAATAAACATCACAAACATTACTCGTCACTGCCCTCTGTAGGTGCTATTAATAAACATCAAATAAACAAACATTACTCACCACTGCCCTCTATAGGTGCTATTAATAAACATCACAAACATTACTCATCACTGCCCTCTATAGGTGCTATTAACAAACTTCAAATAAACAAACATTACTCACCACTGCCCTCTATAGGTGCTATTAACAAAAATTACACACTGCTGCACTCTAGAGGTGCTATTAACAAACATCAAATAAACAAACTTTACACACAGTATTAACAAACATCAATTAAGTAAATCTTACTCACCATTGCCTAAAAGTGTTTTTAATTATTACACAAGAAACATTAAATAAACAAACCTTACTCAGGACTGGTCCTCAAAGGTGTTATTTAAAAACATTCAGCAAACATGATTCACTGCTGCACTCTATAGGTGTTAACACACAAAAAATAAACAGTCATTACACACTTCTGCCTAAAGGTATTTTTTTAAATTATTACACACTGCTGCCCTCTATAAGTTTGTTAAAAAGTATTAGATAAACAAAAATATAACTCACCACTCCCCCTTGAATGTAATCTGAAGTTAACTTTCTTATGACGTGTCTCAGTAAATGTGTGAATAGAAACATGTATTCGCCTCAACTCAGTAGACGACAATGCACCCAAATACACATTACTTTTTGCAGTGTAAATGTATGACATGCGTAAAGCAAAACTGTGATAAATAATTATGATTATGTGATAATTAGGACAGACCTAGATATCCTCACTTTTAAAAAATTAAGTACCACTTGAGTTACTTTACTTACTGTCAAGGCCTTGGGCTGTACATTGAAATTTGAATGGAAGAAAAACAAGCAGTGTTGTTTTTGTGCATCTCTATGCCAAAAAAAAATGTAGTAAATAAAGTAAACAGCATAATTTAAAACTGTATTCTCTGTGGGACCAAATAGTCTTTGTCAGCAGCAGGCTGGAGTGCTGAGCTGCTCCTGAGGGAACACTGCCTGATAACAGAGTCCACTCTTAGAAGGAGGTGAGAGAGAGAGAGAGAGAGAGAGAGAGAGAGAGAGAGAGAGAGAGAGAGAGAGAGCGAGAGAGAGAAAGAAAGAAAGAAGGAAAGAAAGAAAGAAAGCAAGAAGGACAAAATGGTCACAATTAGGTCCACAGATTGCACCTGAAGGATCACTGCTTTAAAGTGGCCTCAAGATTGCATGGTCTATAGTGATCTGTACCTCCTGCACGTGCATGAAAAGAATCATTCTCACATTCGCCGCTTTTTCTGTGCAGTGTAACTCTTTTTCAGCTCAGTTCAACTTGTAAAAAAAATTTTCTTATCAATGATTCACAAATAAATAAAGTAAGAAAAGTAAACTGATTACTTCCAAAAAGCATGATTTATTTCCCGAAGATGTTGCCAGAAAATGCTACGGCACGAGCATTCAGAGCAATTTAATTTGCTCTTACCGGATCCTGGTTGATTGGACGGCCTGCTAAGAACACACACAACACGAATTCCAGAGGAAATTAAAATAAGTCCTCGTCCTTTGCTGCCAACCTGTCAGCCTGTGTAATAGGAATATAATTAAAATTAGTGAAAGCCCCATTAAGATGCAAGCTATTTGTGCCCAATATTAATACCAATAATTAGCAGATGCATTACCATCCGTGGCTTTTTATTCGTTTCATCCATTTGCTTCTTTTTCATAGGCGCCATATTAGTTCATCTCGAATGGAACGTACATTAGTCAGCAGCATGCCATTTAATCCCCCTTCGTCATAATTACATTTCTGCCCAGTGCTCCTGAGGCATGACATCATCACATATCAACATCCATAGGCACCGTAATAGGACTGGCACAGCGCGCAAGGCTCAAGTGAATAATCGGCTTAGGTTATATTTGCTGTTTTGCTGCCTAAATTAACATCTACTTAAGTCTGCAGCCTCACTCTGCAGTGAATGGCTACAGTAGGGGTGCTAAACTGTGCTTTTAGAGCTCTGCTCACCCCACAGCGCTGACTTTCAGCCTCAGTCTAGCACACACAATGCACCTACTCGAAGAGAGATGGAAATATTGAAAGATTGTTAAGAGTATTATAATATATAACACAAAATACGAAAAGAATTGTAATGATTATTAAGTTAGATTTGCTGTCCACCAGCAGGGTGTGGGAACCATGTATTTAAGCAACCTGTCAAGACCGGCAAAGAACAGTTACTATGCCAGTAATTAAACTGTTTCAAAAGCTTTTATGGTGTTTTTTCATCCAAATGTATTGTGTGTATTCTCAATAAATGATACTGACTGATTCATTTGTATAGAATCTCACCAGTAGAGCAACCAGCCCATCTTGTATCTAGTCTTGTCACCAGTTTATCTCGTATCTACACTCATTGGCCAGTTTATCAGAAACACCTACCGTATACAGTTGCAAGAAGAAACTCCCCTCATCTCAAACGATATTATGGTGATATGAATCGAAGTTAATGAAAATAAATGACCAAAACAACTAAAAATATTTACTGACAGTTTTTGAGAACATAAACTGATAACTTTCAGTTCGAAAGAAAAATGTAATAAATGTGCAAGTGCACATTTTATTCAACGCCCAGCTTCAGTACTTTGTGGAGCATCCTTTAGCCTTCATAACTTCTAATAACAGCTTTCGGTAAGTGCTGGCAAGCTTCTTACACATCTCTGTTGGAATCTTTGCCCATTCCTCACATGCAAAAGCCTCCAGCTTTTTGATGTTTGATGGCTTCCGTGCTGCAACTGCCTTCTTTAAATCCCACCAAAGGTTTTCAGTGGGATTTAAATCTGAGGACTGAGAAAGCCACTCAAGGACATTCCAGGATCTGTTTCTTAACCAGGCTTTGGTTGACTTGGAGGTGTGCTTGGGATCATTGCACTGCTGGAAAGTTCAGTGATCACCAAGATTTAATGTCTGAGCAGAAGGCATCATGTTTCTCTTTAAAATGGCCTGGTATTTCTGGGAATCTATGATGGCAGTAACATGGTCAAGATTGCCAGTTCCTGCAGCAGAAAAACATCCCCACATCATCAATAGCCCATTTCCATGCCTGACTGGGCGGATGATATTCTTTTGGTCATAAACCTTATTAGAGGTTGAAAAATGTTCTGTTTTTGGTACATTTCTATCATAATGGACCTTTAAAATACAAGAAATATATATATATATATATATATATACACAAAACGTTTTCCTGACATATTCTAGTCGACCTGTTCTTTGTGGTCAAGAGTGGAGTTAATCTTGGAGTGCAGCCATGAAACCCTTCTTTACTCAGTTTATTCGTCTCAGACTTGCCTCTGAAGCGCTTCATCAGGTCCTCCTGTGGGATTTTTCTTAATTGTCCTGACTAAATTGTTAAGGGCTCTTGATGAAATTTTGTTTCTCCCTCAGCCAGGCAGGTCTGAAGATGTGCTGCAAGTTTTAAACTTCCTTATAATTCTCCCAATGGGGCCTATTGGACCCTGTTCAATTTTTGGGAGCTCTTCTTATACTCAGTGCCCTTCAGGTGCAATTAAATAATTTCCTCTCTTAACTGGTGAGAAAGCCTCTTTAGTCTTACCCATGATTGCTACTCACCTTGAACACCTTCATGGGTGGGGTTTATATATGCATCACAGTTGAAGCCAATTAAGGATGATTATAGAATTCCCAAAAGCTTAATTATGTTTTAGGCCATAAAAACTAGTAGAACAGCCATATTATATGGGTGTTGAATAACTGTGACATGGCTCTATCAATAAAATATCCTGTTACTCACGAACACATCCTCCTACGTTTTCCATGTTGATTTTACGTATGACTGAAATGATGAAGAAGCCATCTAAAGCAAAATCTAGCTCTCTGAAAAAAACTTTCATTGGTAAATCCTTACAGTCTGTTTGCAGCTGTAGGTGTAATTTATAGGTTTATAGATTTTAACTGTATTCAATCTATTTTGCACAATGTATCAGCCTCCCTCTCCTTCTGGTCTGTGGAAAGGGAGCACCATAGGACCTCCACTGACTAGATATTTGCTCAGCACAGCAGTGACACTAACATAGTAGTAGCATGTTGTACTGGTATGAGTGAATCAGGAAGAGCAGAATTGCCAGGATTTCCCTTTCAGACCACTTAATTTGTTTGCCATGACGTAAAATTCTGTACATTTCATTTTTCATTAAAAAATTCCTTTAAATAACGCTCAATGTTTTGTTCAGCAATATTCTGTGTGTTCTGAAAACTTCCATTCATTTATCTGTCTTTCAGTCCATCCTTCTGTCCATCCATCTATCCATCCATCCATCCAACCATCCATCCATCCGACCATGCAACCACGCATCTATCCATCCATCCATCCATCCATCCATCCATCCATCCATCCAACGATCCAACCATCCTTCCACTTGTCATCCATTTATCCTTCTATCCATCCATTCAACCATCTACCTGTACATCTATCCATCCATTCATTCAACCATCCATCCATCCGACCATCCAACCATGCATCCATCCATCCTTCCATCCACCCATCCATCCATCCATCCATCCATCCATTCATCCATCCATCCATCCATCCATCCAACCATCCAAGCTTCCTTCCATCTGTCATCCATTTATCTTTCTATCCATCCATTCAACCCTCTGCCTATACATCTATCCAACCATGCATCCATCCATCCATCAGACACTTGCTGGGATTTCACTTGCAGTCCAGGCTCTATAGCTCTACCTGTACATTTTTTCACTTTATATTAGCTACTTCATCAGTGGCCAGTATCTGACCACAGGACCACTGTTGGCTGGATATTGTTATCCGGCAGACTGTTCTTAATCCTGCTGTGCCACCGAGATGTTTAAAAACTCCAGCAACACTATTGCACCCAACTCATAATATTACAAAACACACCAACAAGCCTCTGCCATGTTGTTTTCACTGCTGTGTTGAGAATGGTCTTATTCCCAAATAGTGTCTGGTCAGGGGTGATCCTTTGATCCTATGGTCTCTTTCCACTAAGCAGTGGGTGGCTGATAAATTATGTAGCAGCAGATGGACTACAGGACTTTGAGACTGTTTTTTTTTTTTTGTCTCGGTTTTACTCTTTGCCTTTTCAGAGCAGTTTGGACTTCCTGACCTATTCAGTTCAAATTAAAGGCTTGAGGCAGATAATTAGGTAGAACATGGTGATGATATGTTAATGTGAATTTAAATCACTTTAACTGTCTTAAAAGTTCAGCAAAAAAAAAAAACAAACAAGCGTACATGATTTTCCACTTACCACCAATGCAGTTTATGTTTGGAGTTCACATATTGCTTCATATATCTTAAGTTTAACACGTATCTTAAGTTTAGCACTGAAGCTACAAGACAAATGTGGCAACACATTCTAGTCAATAGTCATCAAAATCTTTTGAGTAAATGCATTATCAGACTTTCTCTCAGCCTGCTCAAACTGTGTTCAACTCTTCATTAAAGTGGTACAGAGCTGTAGATGTGGTTTAGGACTATAAAAAAGACCCAACATTGACCATGTAGTCGCATTCTGAGGGCAGCCACTTTAGACAACACGGTCTGTTTTCACAAACCACCTGTGCTGATCTAGTATAGGTTTTTGTGACAGTGATTATTGCAAATACAGTGGAATCTGATCTAAGATCAGTCTTCCATACAACTGCTTTGTGAATGCCAGTTCTGGTGTTGTCTGAAATGGCTGCCAGTGAAGTTGTTTTTATTTTGCCAGCTCACAGTCCACATCAACAAGTCTGTGCCATCCTAATGAAGAACTGGATGCAGTTTGAGAGGGCTAAGAGAGGTTTTGGTGGTGTATTTTTGCAGAAACAATTTGGATGACTATTGACTCCTAGTGTTTTTTTGCTATAGTAGTCTTGTAGCTCCAGTACTCAAGTGAAGAAGCAAAATCTGGGCACCAGATTTTTGTTTGCATTGACCACAAATTGTGCACATTTCATTTTTCATTAAAAACTTCCTCTGAAAAATACTCAGTGTTTTGTTCAGCAGTATTCGGTCCCCTCTCTGTTCTGAAAACTTCCATTCGTCCACCCATATACAAATCCATCCATCCATCCAACCATCTATCCATCCATCCATCCGTTCATCCATCTAACCGTCTATCCATCCATTTATTCATCCATCCACCCATCCACCCATCCATCAATCCATCCATCCATTCAACCATCTACCCATACATCCATCTGTCCATCTGTCCATTCGTCCATCTATACATCCACTCATTCATCCATCCGACAGTTGAACCGAGCACTTGAGTTGCTTGCCAAAACGATGCTGTTAGTTTACTCCTTTCCAGCCTCTTTGGAACATTTTGTTTTGGGGAACTATGCTGTTCTAGCAGGCCTCAGCCTGAGCATAAGTGTATGCCGCCTCAAGCAAGAGAACTGGCAGCTGTAGCTGTTGTTTCGTCAAGCTGACTGCATGGAGGATTTGCACCACAGAGTCCAAGTGGCTGCCTGAGTAAAGCGAGGAAAATGTGTCACACTGTGTTTATGGAATGAATCAAAATAAACACGGCTCATATAATTAATAAATACATTATTAACTTAGCTATTAAAAAGAAATGAACCAAGGAGGCAGCAGAGAGTACGCCTCTTTGAAAAGTGGGAAACTTTTGTCTTACAGTAAATATAGAATCCTATCAAGATGCCATTGTTCCAAAACTGTCATCATCATGTCAGTTTTAAAGGGACAGAAGAATATAAAATGACTCAGCAATTGCTTCCCATTATGTGGAAAAGACATGCCATTATGATCCTCGCTTGATGTACAGACTGGGTAATTGAATGTGGGTTTAAAATGGATGTGTGAGGGGGATATACTGTTGCTGTTGTTTTTGTTTGTTTGTTTGTTTGGTTTTTTTTACTTATTTGGCCAGGTGTGTCCAATTGTGTTTTTATTTTGGACTATTCAAAATAGAAAATGGAAAAAGTATGAGAGAGTAAAGATTGCACTAAGGGGGGTGAGGGGTGGGGGGGCCAGTGTCCGTCTGCTCAAGCTGAATTTCAAACAGCCTAAAAGGAATTATTGTTACTGCGCTTTTAGGCTTCACAGCAAACAGTACATCAATTTTAAAACGGCATGCAGTAACAGAAGCCAGGATATGCAGTCCAACTTCACAGCATAGTTCAAAAATTTCTTTTTAAACCAACATTTACATCAACATTTTGTAAAATGTCAGGAAGTGTGTTCTATTTGTGAGGGTTTTTTTTTTTTTGGTTAGTGCATGCTCCTTCCCAGTTCTTTCCCTTTAAACTTTTAAGTATAAAAGAATCGACATCAAGCCAAGAGTTTTAACATTCTTTAGATTTCAACCTCGCTCAGGCACTTCAGGCACACACACTCTCACGGTCACTTCAGGCACACTGTAGTGGAATCAGAGACAAAAGCCGAGCCGATTAGGTTCATTCTCACACTGCAGAAAGTCCGATTTTGGCATTTGGAATCATTTTAAAGTCCACCTGAAATGAAAGCCAATCATTTTGCCGTGTTAGTTCATGTTCCTGGTCTTATTAAACACACACTACCTTTTAAAAGGCAAAATTCTTGATTTTCCATAATGTTTGACTGACGTTTAATGATTCAAGATACAAGATGTTTATTCGTCATTTACACAGCTCTATACGGACAGTGTGCAGTGAAATGTAACCCGGAATCGCTCCTGAAACACCACAATAACTAGAAAATAGAATAATAGATTACAAAATAGAATTATAGAATAAAATGACAAATATACATATTTGTAAACAAAATACGTATAACAAGATATACAATGTGTAGACAAAATGTGTCTGAATATTTACAGTGGAGAATAAATAGAAGTTGTGCAAACTGACATTGTGCAAATGGTGGATGGTTGTGTGCTTTAGTAAAGAAAAGGTCCAGAAGGCATTATGGTATGAGAACTATTATGGTACGAGGAGTATGTGGAGGTATGTGGAGTATTATGGTATAAGGAGTATTATGGTATGAGGAGTATTATTGCATGTGGAGTGCTGCTAAGTGAATGTGGGGCATGTCCTGGTTGAGGAGCTTTATGACCAGAGGATAAAAGCTCCTTTTGAGTCTCTCAATCCTCTCAAGGGCTTTGCAGTCCTGGACAGAGCAGTTCCCAAACCATGAAGTGAAGCTCTTGGTCAGGATGCTCTTGACAGCAGCTGTATAAAAGGGTTTTAGGATCACGGGATGACCCTAAACTTCCTAAGCCGTCTCGAATGGTAAATATGCTGCCTCACCTTCGTTACCAGTGTATTTGTATGTTTTTGGACATCCGAACACCAAGATACTTAAAGGTGCTCACAAACTCTACTGGGTTTGTATATGTGAGAGAGTACTTTAGTCCACAACCAGCTCCTTTGTCTTGCTGATGTTCAGCTAGAGTCAGTTAGCTTGGCATCATATTGTCAGGTTCTCCACCTCCTTCAGGTAGGTCACTTATCGTTATTGTCTTCCTTGTCGTCAGAAAACCTCACAATAAAACATCACAAGTGCCCTCAGAGAGCTGTCTTCACTTCCAGGTCTCTCAGCTCAGTGAACATGGAACTATATGGAACTATGTATGGAACTTTGTTGTTGAACATTGCCTATGGAACTATGTTGTTGAAATGGCAGTCTCACATGGTTCCCAGTTTTTATGCTCCACATGCATGAGGGTGGTGTGCAGGACGTGAGAGACGGCATTCTCTTTTGACCTGTTTCAGTGGAAGGCGCACTGTAGCGGATCGATGGAGCTAGAGATGGTCTTTGAAGTCTCTCGAACACCTTCATGACTGAAGATTCAGGCTGGAGGGCTTGTTGTGTTTCAGTACTGGGACAATGGTGGATCTTTTGAAACATCCTGGCACCACAGACTGAGCTGAAGACTAGTTGAATATAAAGGCGAAAACATCAGTCAGCTGGTCAGCGCAGCTCCTCAGGACACGTCCCAAGATGCCGTCCGGGCCCGCAGGTTTCCTGATGCTCACCTTCTTCAGAGCTGTGTGGGTGACGTTTGCCTTCCCTAAAAAAGCTCCCGTTTTTTGATTATATCACTGGCTGGTGGGGAAATAATACTGACCAATAACATCACATTTCATCTCTCAAATCCACTGCTTCCATTTATCATTATCAGCTAGCTCAGCTAGCTCAGAGACCCTCATACTGAGGTTCATCTGGGCATGAGAATATGCTATGAATTCACACTGAACTTAACTAGATTATTATTAGATTATTATTAGGTAATTAGATATCCTTGCTTATCTGTGTGGACCACATGTGAAGTGTAATGAGTCATTATTTGTACAGTGCTAAATTATGCAAATCAAATAAGAAAAAGCAAAATTAATCATCTTGTCAAATACATGTCAACATACATATTAAATTTTTGGAATATACTGATAGCAAATAACATTGTTTCGTTATTGGTCCCGTATAGGTGAATGTTGTGTCTTCACTTTCTACACGTCCATAATGCAGAAAGTGGCCTTCAAGGTAACCAGCCGTCAGATATAAATTCATTTTCAATCAAACATTAAAATCATCAGTAAAATGAAATGTATTGACGGGGGCGTCAGTGTCAGATTGTTGATAATGTGGTGCAGTAACTGATTATGTCACACGCTGAGAGTCAGCACACTGAGCAAAAAGAAAAGTTATAATATTATAAAATAATACATTTAAAATGCTTCAAAATATTCTGTAAATTAATTTTAAAAGTGACATATTTCTACTCTTTAATAGTTTTAAGTCATTTTAACTGGTGACATGATTATATCATTAAAACAGGTACAACTATCTGCCAATGAAACAAGATGTTCCTGTGCTGCGTTACAGTGGTGTGGGCAGCTGCGAAATCCCAATTTTCTGACTTGTTAATTGCATTTGAACATACGCTGAAATTGAATTTGCAAGTGGGAAGCTCGGGATTCGAAATTATTTCCATGAGATGTGATTTAAGAAATGAAAAAAAAAAAAAAAGCCAAATGTTAGTGAATGCAAAACATGAACTTGGTGTATTTCTATGTGATCTATACACTTTTTAATACAGAAAACAAAAGGCAGGATACACATTCTCAAGACCTTCATGCTTTCTTTTTTCCATGTAGTGGGCGTATCTTTGAAGAAATTACATATAATTAGATTTACTAGTTAACAGTCTGTTACAGCCTTCCAATGTGCACCTGAATGCAGTTAAAATGAGTTAAAATGTGTCTAAATTTAAAATATCTTCCATGGTAATGAGATTTCAGAGTAAGCTCAGAAAGCTTGTAAGGCTAGTGGATGAACTAAAGGTTCAGAATTGACATCCTGTGGATTGAAACAGCAAATTACTACATACACAATCTACCAGTCTCTTACTGTAAATGCATGGAGAGGACGAGTGAGAGATAGATAGATAGAGAGAGAGAGAGAGAGAGAGAGAGAAACAACTAGATCACTCTCTTTCCGTCCTTCCGGCCTCACTCTCACTTGTGTGGGTGAGGCAACACCTACGCAGGGTCTAAATCTGACAACAGCCCACTCAGCAAAGTGCCAGTTTCAGCACGGAGAGTCAGGAGGTGTGTGTGTGTGTGTGTGTGTGTGTGTGTGTGTGTGTGTGTGTTTGTTTGTGTGTGTGTGTGTACCTTCCTGTGGAGGTGTTCTTCCTTGTTCAAGCCTGTGCTAAGACCGATCTGCCTAGCTACAGGCCACTTTGTCCGCACTGCTCCCCGGATGGAGACGCAGATAAAGTAGACTTTCAGGCTCACTCCATTCTCATGCATTATATATTACTGCCTTATCCATACTGCGGTGTCGGCACGCCGGCCGTGACACGGTGCGGCCGGCCACTGTGGTGAATGTACCGCAAAAAGCGTTCACATCCATCTTCCCCTAAAGCCATTAGGGGCGAACGGTGAAAGAAGCACCGCGATGATGAGTTACCACCATGGAAAAAATCAATGTGCACCATATGTCTCCCTTAGAGTTCCACTATTAATGCGCAGTCCGCTTATGATTCATTGCAGCAGAAAAGAACTAATTAGAACGTTGCACAACACAACACGATTTACCAATTCTTCTGTTCCCGTCCTGTTTATGGCAAAACAACACCTGCAAAACATTCTCCGAATCCATTTCGCACTTCCTAATGAGAGATGTAAGCACTATTTATTGCTATGTGTAATAGGTGCTGAATAATTGATGAGCAATTTTAAGATGAAATATGAGCCAGATAATGGGAGGGCGAAGTTGTAAATGCAGATGAATGCTCGGCTCCCTCCTTAGGAACGGTCCGTACGGCTTTCTTTTTTTTCGTACGTCGCTTTAATTGAGGATGGCCGAGGTCGCCGCGAACGAGGGCAGATCAAGCCTCGTTCCTTTTTTTCTTTTTCTTTTTAACAAAAATGTATCTCAAATGTTGATGCCACCGATTCCTGACATTCATTAGGGGCATTCAGCTCAAACTGCAAAAGGTCAAATGCAGAGTGGGCGCTTAATTGGCCCAGGGCAATCAAAATGTTGTTATCTTCTAAATTACTGCATTAATGGACTCGTTAAATTGTTCATTAGCCAAGGAGAATCAGAACAGCACAGAGGGTGCATTAGATTTTACGAGCGAAAATTCCATTACCATGTGCCATAACAATAAACACACAATAGTATGTTTAGGGCACTGACAAGAGTGCAATTGCATCCTGCTTTAACAATCATATACCTGGATCGACTGTTTCCCCCGTATCACCTTCCCTTAGAGTCAGCATTTGTCTTAGTCAAGTGCATTTCCTTGCATTGGAAAGAGTCTCTGAAGTGATGCCCACCTCCTCCTTTCCCCAAGTGGCTCATACCACACGATATAAGCTCGAGGGGGTATTAGAACAGATATCCCTGTTTATCTCTGTGGACCATGTGTGAACTGTAATAAGTCATTATTACAGTTCACACTGTACAAGATATGATATGATGAGGAAAAACTCATCATATCATATCTTGTAAAAAAAAAAGTGCATTACATATTTACTTATTTATAATTTGGAATATACTGATAGCAGATAATATATTATATAGCAAATAATATATTATATTGCATATTATGTATCATATACCAAATTATATGATTATTTGTCCCATGTAGGTGAATGGTATCAGGTACAAATTCATTGTCAAGCAAACTCGAAAGTCACCATTAAAATGAAGTGTATTTATGGGGCCATCTGTGTCAGATTGTTGATAATGTGGTGCAGTAATTGATTATGCCGAGGCCCGTGAGAGTCAACACTTGATCTCACGCTGAGCGAAAAGAATAGTTGACAAAATAAAATAATACATTCAAAATGCTTCACATTATTGTGCAAATTAATTTGCAAAGTTTGAAAAACACAATTAAGTCACTTTGTGGCCCAACTCAGGCTGCTTCTGTTTTAGAGACATGACCACAAATTGGCCAACAGGCAGGGTCTCAGCTCGCTGTGATCAAAATGCAACATTACCTTGCGCGGAGACCAAAGTCTGAAAATATTTAAATGAAATGAGACCAAAGTCTGAAAATATTCAAATTCAACCCTAAAATAAGCACACACAGTTTTTAGTGAAGAACTAATTAAAGTTTTTTTTTTTGTTTTCTTCAGTTATTTTATATTGCCTGTAATCTGAAGGTGCTGCGGTTGCCTCAATACCAATATTTCCTGTGTTTCTCTGTGCTGATGAATACAGTAGCCTGTCTCACTAGCTGAACCTTATGTGAATATTCAGGTAATATTTTCCTATGACTTCCCCCCCCTTCCTTATGGAAGTGGAACTAATCTCTTCTTAAATGGCAGCTGAGGTGTGTGTGGGTAGTTGCTTGTGGGAATGTATGTCTTTTTGAAAGGGAACATAAAGACAGTAGGCAGGTTTCCATTGCAGTTTTGCTCAAAATAGAAGCAAAACACAAATGCGAAAGGTCTGGGCTTCCATTGAGCAAATGTAAGGGTTTTCTCCTCTTGCAATGGTCATTAGCTTTCTTTTTTCTCTCCTTCACTCTCCAGGTCGACAGGGTCCCCCTTTTGAGTCTTGGTTCCTCACGAGGTTTCTTCCTCCAGCTTTAGGGAGGGCACAGCTGATTGGTTTTAGGATAAGAAGGACGGAAGAGTTAAAGTTAGGCAGTAAGGTACACAAAAGTAAATAGCGAGCTTTATGTACTGGTAGATTTCTTACTCTGCTTAGTGTTGGAGTTATACGTAAAACTGTTTTTCTCTGAGTATTTTCGAACGGTAATAACTGAAGGATATTTATGATGATAGTATCATTGTACTTTGGGTTTTTTGTGTTGGGTTTCTGTTGCTAATGGCACCTGGACTGCTTTGCTGTTGCTCACACTTAGACAACGAAACCGCAAAAACTCAGAATCTCAGGTGTAAGTTTTAGCAGTTTATTTTAGACCAAAAGAATCCCAAATAGAAAAATGTGGGGCCTCAAATCCTACATTTTCTTCCACTGTGGTTCAACAGAGAATTCAGTAGTTTTTGCTCTGACTAGACCCTCAAATTTGTTCTATATTTAATGTTAACGACTTTTTACCCTTATGTAGGCGTACCCGTGTCCTATGTTGAGCATCAGTCTCTTACATCCACAATGACGCTCAACTGAGACACATGAGACTGCTTGCTGCGTTGAGGATAAACCAGCCGAGATCAGTTTCATAAACACAAGGCAGAACGCAGGAGTCTTTTTATTCCTTTGGCAGTTAATAGTCAGAAGCAAATGAGTGAAAGATGCCTCTATTCCACACGCATCTGGTATTGAGGAACTTAAACCTCCATACTGCCTGCAGCTTCCTTTCACATTAACGGGAAATGTACATTTTAAAGCTGTCTACCTTACACAGAGCTAAAAGGACTCCTAATGGGCTCCTTACAGCCCTAACAACAGGCAAATAAAACGTTAAGTGCCGTGTGACATTTGAAAATTTCTTCTGGTAAACAGCATTAACTCTACAGTAAAGCAACGAAGATCCTAATTCCATTAAGTTCAATGAGGTTCTGTATCTCTGGAGCAGATTAAAGAGGTGATGGATTTAAAAGAAAAAAGTGTTCAATCTGACATTTAAATTGGTTGTGAATTTGCGACAGGACAGGAACATAAGCAGTATTAGGTACTCGCCAGCTCATAATCATTACCGTGATTAGAAATTTCAGGCCTGAGATGTTATCAGTCCGGATTTAAGTCCTTTAAGCTTCTGGGCAATAACGGATAATAAGAGTTGGATGAGAACAAAGACTTTTAACAAAGATTTAAAATCAAACAATGGTGTACTCTCAGAAAAGATTAAAACAATAAATAAATAAATAATGTACTGTTCGCCTTGTCCTTGAGTGGTAGCATGTGGCTCTACACTTTTAAACAAATAAACAAACAATAAATTATCTGCAACTGTTTGCTGCAAAATCACAATAACAAACCTACTCTATAAAGTATAAAGAACAACAAGGTATAAAGAACAAAAAACTGTATTTTCAGAAATAATGGTATATCGATTACTCTGAACATTATGAAAATTATTATTATTATTTTTTGACTATATTATTTTTTCAACCATATTGATGGACATTGTTCTCACAAATAAATTCTGTGTTTATTATATTTTACTGTATTTTTACTGTAGCTCTGGAAGGATTTTAAAAGTGTACAGATTATGTTTTCTGGTCAAATAAATAAATTGTGCTCTGTTTTTCGAGAGATTTGCAGTATAATAATTCAAAGAACTTCCTTTTGAGAAAGAACTTCCTGTGGGTGTATATACACATACATATAACATATTTTAACGATCAGAAACCAAGGTCATCAAATCACAAAACCGAATGTTTCACTGTCTTTGCCATTGAAAATGCATTATGTTTTGCAGTGTCTTTTCACCCTGAGTTCATTGAAGGAATAGATCCATTGCCTTCTGCAGACCGAATTCTAATTCAGCACACGAGAAAACCATAAATTTAACTCATTGAAATTTCATGACTTAGGCAAACTGGTGTTTCTGCTGTCGAGAAACAGGATACGGCAGCAGGAGGCAAATTCACACATGCGCAGAACAGCTGCTATAACCATCCCTTACACCTTCGCTACTTAAAGTCGATGTTGCCATTTATATTCTCCATGTTTTTAAACTGTAAGAAATAAGATAAGACTTTATTAGTTCCACAGGAGGGAAATTTGCATTGTTACAACAAGAGAACAAGAGAAGAAAGTAGAAGCAGCATAACCTATAAAGCCTACATGACAATATAATATAAACTGTATACTATGTAACATTTATAGGCTGCTGTAACAGGTTGCCTCTCTCTGGGAGCACCAGAAGTACATTTATACAACGACATAAATCACATGCATTTTTTTTGGGTTTGTGCCTGATTTTTGTCCCAAGTTTAGTCCTGTTTAGATGCACCTGCTAGTTTGGTCTTCTTCCGTCACACATTCAATCACACATTGCCATCTGATTGGAAGACTGTAACATGCATTAAAAGAGACATGTGCTTGGAGGAGGACACTACGTCAGCTAGAAGTCACCCAGTTTGTTGCATCAGCTAGAAGTCACCCACTTTGCTGGGATCAAACCTTAGATGAAGTACCTTAGATACATCAGGACCAAAGTGCCTGAAAGCTGCTTTTATGCCTTTCTCATTTGCACCACTGTTCTGCTGCTACAACTCTCAGCTACTACAGCCTTGGAGTATTTCTTGAGCCCAGAAGAACAAGATGAAAAGACTGATTCATGTTCAATGGTTGAACAGTCTAGAGCTCTAGAGCTCATTTTTAGGAGTGTTCTGAAAATATCTGAAGATAACCACTAGAGTCTTATGCCTTCTGCAAGAATGCACTCCATGTGACGCCACTGTATTTAGTGCGTGACCTAAATATGTCTCATCTTGAGGTTTGATATGGCAAACAAACTTGATGAGCAAACTTTAAAGTTCAGTCAGAAGGAAAGAAATCAACCCTCTGAGAATCATCTGCGAACAGGAGATTATCTTTTTTATTTTCTTCTTTTTTTCCCCTAACCGCTGCCCCTGAGTGGTTCCAGTGTACAGTTCTCATTCTAGAATTTGATCTGTAAATGCACTTTTCCACAAGTATACAGGAACCGTGCTGTACCTAAACTGTACTGCGATGGTACGGAAGCT
The DNA here is from genome assembly GCA_037974445.1 of Brycinus macrolepidotus. Classification (NCBI taxonomy): domain Eukaryota; kingdom Metazoa; phylum Chordata; class Actinopteri; order Characiformes; family Alestidae; genus Brycinus; species Brycinus macrolepidotus. Next base: position 27,779,795 of record JBBPCZ010000001.1, read on the forward strand.
GTACCGCGTTTTGATTTTCCGGTGTATCTCAGCCCATTGACGGTGTTCACTCCCCACAGTTTATGGCCAGTGGTCATCTCAAAACCGCGTCCATGGGGTCGAACCAGACTATTATTTATAGTCTTGTTTGAGTTTTTAATTTTTTCTTTAGCCAAGCGACAAAAACCTAACCCAGCTAACTAATGATGTTAGTGGTGTCCTGGTACACCTTCACATTTCTCACAACAAAGATAAATTTGTTGGTGTCATAGAAAACTGCCACTAAAATTTATCTTCAGCCAAAACAGACAGTAGTGCTTGTACTTCGTGAGCTTTCCAGTTGTTAGTTTGCATCTCCATTGTTGTTTTTTTGCGTGGATAGAAAAAAAATAACAACCTCTTTCCATGTTGTCACGGCAACATCTCAATCAGTCATAAAGCAGTGATGTAGTCAGCTTGGCTGCGGCCCACTTTTGGCCCTGCCGTCGATTAGCTTGGGTTCGGCTCAGGTACAGGTTGCTTTATTTGTAATGGAAAAACATTGCCAGTGAGAAAGCGCCACATGTCAGATTTAGTGTGTTGCTTTCTGTTGCCGGGACAAAAGAAATGCGCCCGTAAAATACTTTCAGGTTGGAAAAGCTCTCCAGATTTTGCTGTAGATCTGGGTTTTGGGATGTCTTTTATCTATGACCAGTGTCTCATGCTGGAGAGTGCTTACTGGCCTTAAGTGTCTCTGAGTAGTGGCTTCCTGTCCACGGCAAGAACAATAGGCTTGGATTCCTGTAATCATCACATCCTGGACAGAGACTGACCATCCACAGGCAGCAGTTAAAGCAGTCTAATTGCATAGAGTGAAGCACTTGGCTGCTGTAAACTCCTCAGTGCCAAGACCCATAGACCAGCTGCAGAACAGACGCTAACACACGGCTGGCCTCTGTCTGGAAGCTTTGACTTACTTAACAGTATAAATGGTTCAGATCTGCATTTTTACTGTTTTCAGTAGTTGCAAAAATTCTTTGTTCAATATGAGAACATATAAAGTACTGTGCAAAAGTCACGAGCCGCCCTTAAATTCCTCACATTTTGCTACCAGACTTTCAAATATTTTTTTAATGTAGTCAGTCAGCTCTTAATTGAATTTGACATTAGTAGAAAATTAATAATTCACTAATTATACACACACACACACACACACACACACACACACACATAGACATACACACATACAATACTATGTGGAAATCTGTCCACCTCTCATTTCTTCATATTTTGCTTTCTGTATTTTTTATTTTTCTTAGTGTAGTCTTGAGGAACAGTTCTCCAGACTTCCTGAAGGACTTTCAAAGTCTCTCATTTTCAGTCCCGTCCCTGAACCTGAAAAGTTTCAGAGAAATGTTTTTTGTTTGTTTAGCCACACAGTGACCTATGTGTGAATCATTAAAGCAGAACAAAGCACATCTAACTTAAGGCCTGAACCAGTGAAGAAACAGGTGCAGATGATTCCAGATGATCAGGCG